>CM046954.1:97866168-99092378 GCA_025698515.1 Gossypium sturtianum
TGGTCTCATGAGACGACTTGAGGTCGCTTGATTTCTCCTCAGCAGGAGCGCGAGTTTGCTTGTCTTAGTTGAGAAGGCTAAGGTAGCCGAGGGTGTTAAGGAGTCGCGAGAGACAGGCATGGACAAAATAGGCATAAGAGGAGCTTTGGGTCTTCTCGGATCGTCGGGTAATCCACGTAAGAGAGCTAGACCGAGTGGGCCGAACCAGATCTGCTAGGTTTGTTGTCGCTAGGCGTGGACCGCCGCAGTTGTAATCGGGCAGGGAAATCTCATTGGGGTGGCTCTTTGGATCGGAGGAAAAGGTTGCTTCGAGTGTGGTTCTCTCGAGCACCGTGTGAGGGACTCGTCCGCGTAGGTTGGCGAGATTCGGTCCCCGAGAGTCGGGGCCGTGAATCAGTTCGAGGTAATGGACCGCCACCGTAGAGGGGCCGTGGTAATGGCAGAGGTGGTGGTAATGGTTCGCAGTCGGGGCCGTGGAGCACCGGGCGAGGTGTGGGTAGTTCGAGGCCGCATGCTGGATTAGTGTATGCCGCGAGGCGCCGAGAGGAGGGCGACGCACCTGACGTTATAACCGGTGACGTTTTTGATTTTCGGTTCTCCTTATACGCTTTGATTGATGTGGGTTCAACGCACTCTTATGTTGCCGATGAGTATAGTAGAGACCATGGATTTAGACTCCGAGATATCTTCTAGGCGGATGACCGTGATTAGCCCTTTAGGTCACTTTCGGTAGTAGTAGATAAACTGCATTAGAGAGGTACCCTTAGAACTCCAAGGGGTGGTGTTTGTCGCGATCCGATGGAACCGCTGCTTGGGGAGTTCGATCGATTCTTGGGATGGATTGGTTGGTCAAGTACCAGCGAAGTTGGATTGCGCGCTGGCTAAGCGCATGGTTCTTAAGACGATTGAGGGTGAAGAGGTGGCTATGATAGGTAATAGGAGAGATTACTTATCTAATGTGGTATCCGCTCAAGGCGCAGAAGATGGTCGTGAAGGGTTGTGAAGCATATGTAGTTCATGTGTATGCCTTGGAGGCTAAAGAGTCTGCTTGTAGAAAGGTTCGCATCATTAAGGAATTTGCTGATGTGTTTCTGAGGAGCTTCCGGTTTGCCGCCAGATCGCGAGGTAGAGTTCGGGATAGATCTATTATCTCAAATCGCGCCAAAGTGTCTATTGCTCCGTATAGAATGGCGCCAAAGGAATTGGTGGAGCTTAAGGCTCGATCCGTGGAGTTATTGGATCGAGGTTTTATTAGGCCTAGTGTTTCGCCGTAAGTGCGCCAGTACTTTTGTCAAGAAGAAAGATGGCACGATGCGGATGTGTATAGACTACCGCCAGCTGAACAAGTCGACGATTAAAAACAAGTATCCGCTGCCACGGATAGATGATTTGTTTGATCACCGGAAAGGCGCCGCGGTATTTTCAAGATCGACTTGAGGTCCGGGTATCACCGCTTAAGAGTTAAGGAGGTCGATATCCATAAAACAAATAAGTTTCGGACTCGGTATGGGCACTACGAATTTTTGGTAATGCCGTCGGGTTGACTAACGCCGCCAGCGTTTATGGATATGATGAATAGGGTGTTTCAACAAAGATCTGGATCGGGCCGTCGTGGTTTTCATAGACGACATTTTGGTGTACTCAAGGCGACGAGGAAGAGCATGATAAGCATTTGCGAGTGGTGTTGCAAATTTTGAGGGAAGAGCAGCTCTATGCTAAGTTCAGTAAGTGTGAGTTCTGGCTTAGGGAAGTGACTTTCTTGGGTCATGTAGTGTCGGCTGAGGGGATTCGAGTAGATCCTCGTAAGATTGAGGCAGTTTTGGATTGGAAGCCGCCTAAGTCGCTGGTCGAGATTCGAGTTTTCTGGTTTGGTGGATACTACCGAAGGTTTGTTGAGGGTTTTTCGTTGATAGCAGCGCCGATGACCAAGTTGCTGAGGAAAGAAGTTCCGTTTGTATGGACTGAGAAACAGCAGGAAAGCTTCGAGAAGTTAAAGAATATTTTGACTGAGGCTCCGGTCTTAATTCAACCTGAGGCTGGTAAGGAATTCACAGTGTATTGTGACGCATCACATACGGGTTTGGGTTGTGTGCTGATGCAAGAAGGTAAGGTTGTGGCTTACGCTTCTCGACAGCTGAGATCACATGAGGTCAATTATCCGACGCATGACTTGGAGCTAGCGGCTGTGGTCTTCGCTTTAAAGATTTGGAGGCACTACTTGTACGGGGAAAGATCGATAGTCTATACAGATCACAAGAGTCTGAAGTATCTCCCGACTCGTAAGGATTTGAATTTGAGGCGCGCAGATGGGTTGAGTTCTTTGAAAGATTACGATCGCTCGATTGAGTATCATCCGGGCAAGGCTAACGTGGTGGTCGACGCGTTGAGCCGCAAGGTTGTTTCGGACTTAAGAGCATTGTTTGCCCACTTGAGTTTGTATGACGATGGGAGTATTCGCGAGTTGCAAGTTGCCTACCAAGTTGAACAGATCGAGAGAAACAGCTTATTGGATGAGGTTCTGAGTGCGCGAAGGTTACAAGTGCAGAATGGTGGTTTGGAGGGTTACAGCTTGTCTAGTGATGAGGTGTTGTGTTTTCGGGGTAAGGCTTGTATGCCTAAAGATGTTGAGCTGAGGCAAAAGATTCTTCAGGACGCACATAGCAGTCCTTATGCTATGCATCCTGGAGGTAGCAAGATGTATAGGGATCTTAGAGAGCGCTTTTGGTGGCTCGGCTTGAAGAAAGAGGTGACAGAGTTTGTTGGGAAGTGTCCGACTTGTCGCAGTCAAGGTCGAACATCGCTTGCCATCGGGTTTGCTTCACTGTGAAGATTCCTCGATGGAAGTGGGAAAGGATAACCATGGATTTTTTCAGTGGGTTACCGCTTACGCCAAGCAAGAAAGATTCAGTTTGGGTAGTGGTGGATCGACTGACTAAATCAGCTCACTTCATTCCAGTGAGGGTTGACTACTCACTTGTGGCTTAGCGGTCGTATGTTTCGAGATAGTAAGGTTGCACGGTGTGCCAGTTTCGATAATCTCGGATAGGGATCCCAGGTTTACGTCAAGGTTCTGGAAAACACTACATCAAGCTCTGGGCACTCGTTTGGATTTCAGCACGGCTTTTCACCCGCAGTCTGACGGTCAATCAGAAAGGGTCATTCAGATCTTGGAAGATATGCTGAGAGGTTGTATCTTGGATTTCAGAGGTAGTTGGGAGGAGTTTCTACCATTAGTCGAGTTTGCCTACAACAACAGCTACCAAGCGAGCATCAAGATGGCACCATATGAGGCGTTGTATGGTAGGGGAATGTCGCTCACCTACGTGTTGGACTGGAGTTAGGTGAACGCCGCTTGTTGGGACCCGAGTTGGTTGTCGAGACCGAAGACAAGGTTAAGTTGATTCACCTCGATTGAAGGAAGCTTCGACCGCGCAAGTCTTATGCCGATCTTAAGCGGGAGATATAGAGTTTGGTTTGTGGGGATCGAGTTTTCCTGAAGGTCTCGCCTTGGAAGAAGGTGTTGAGATTCGGGAAGAAAGGCAAGCTAAGTCCGAGGTTCATTGGGCCGTATAAGGTTCTCGAGACGAGTTGGACCAGCATGATCGGCTTGAGTTGCCAGCAGAGCTTAGTCGATTCACGACGCTTTTTCATGTTTCGATGCTTCGAGGTATCGCTCGCATCCGCCGCATGTGGTAGCAAAGTGGAAGAGATCGAGGTAAATCCAGATTTGACCATGGAGGAGGAGCCCGTGCGCATTCTTGATCGAGATGTGAAGGTTCCGCGTAAGAAGTCCGTGCCTTTGGTTAAGGTTCTTTATGCGGAATCATGGCGTAGAAGAAGCTACGTGGGAACTCGAGGATATGATGAGACAAAGAATACCCGCAACTCTTCTCGATCGTAATTTCGAGGTCGAAATTATTTTTAAGGGGGTAGAACTGTAATATCTCGGGTTAGGGGTTATTTTGTTGTTGCATGATATTGTATGAGTTTAGTGTGCTGTGTTGCTATTTCGGTGTTTTAGGGTTTGATTGAAGTCTAGGAGTATGCCTGAGTGAATGGGAAAATTTTGATTTTTGGGTGTTAAGTCGGGGAGCCGTTGGAGCTGGGTATAAGAGTTTTATTTGGTGTTTTGTTGAACAAAAAGTGAGCTGGCAAAGTGGCAAGCATGCGTTTTGGGAGCTAGGTGTGGCGTCAATCGCATGGGGTGGAGGTCTAGTGTTCGAGCTGCGAAGACCTCACATTTTGGCTTTAATTTTGGACTATATAGGAGGGAAGAGTTGGATGAAGTTTAAATTCCTCCTTGGACTTGGTCAAACCGCTCAAATGGTGGGAGGAGAGTGAGTTTAGGAGGAAGACTTGGTCATGCTTGTTTGAATGTGTGGAGTGGAGTGTTGTGGGGATTTGGCCAATTTAGGGGAGTTGGAGGGGGAGTGACGGCTTAGTGTGGGGGAAAGAGTGTGCCAAATTCAATTGGCATTTTGGGGTGTTTTTTCTGGTCACTTTTTGGTATCAAACAAAGTTCTCTCATTTTGTCAAACAAGCCGATTTTTTTTCCATAGAAAATTCTCTCATTCTTTCCACCTCTTGAAACCGAAACACCTAGTCCCTTAGTTGCCGAAAACTCTCACTTGCTTCAAACCGAATCTTTCCATTATTCATCTTCCCATTTCTTTTGGTGCCAAACCACAATCACTTGCATCTCGACTTTTATTTTTCTTTTCTTTTCTTTTCTTATACATTATTGCCGAAACTTCATTCTCATCTCCTATCTTCTTTTCTTTCCTTTTCCATTCAAAACCGAACATAGGTGTGTGGTAAACACTTAGGCCGAATCTTCTTGTCTTTTGGGGTGCATCTTAGCCGAATCTTTTCTCTCTTGGAAGTCCTCTTGTGGCCGAATTTTGGGTGGTATTGGTAAGTTCTTGGCCGAATGGCCATTTCTCTTTCTCTCTAGTGCGATGTCGATTTTGGATTGGTGAAAGGAGTTAACCTCTTATTTTGGAATTCAAGGCTTTATAGGGCATTCGGGATTCAAGCAGTTGACAAAACCTTTTACAGTACTCGACCGATTGATAAGTGGTGGGGATTGGCCGATTGTCAGAAAATCGTTGGTTGATTCGGGATTTGGTAGGAAACCAAATTGGGTATAGAGGTAAGGGTTCGATATTAACCCCTTTGGTTAATTGTTGTTGGCCGAATGTTATAGATGCCTAACCCTATGCTTGGCCGATTTTTAGGAGCAAGTCACTCGAGGGATTTAGATCGCTTCGTGGGATTTTAGACTCAGAATTACTGTGTGTAAACTAACACACCGATATCTAGTAATGTTATTAATAAACCTGTTTGCCTGTTAAAAACTATACCGTGATGACGGATAATTGGATACCCAAACGGGTATGTGTACGATCCTGTAAGTCTAATTTATTACAAGTTCTATTATGGATACCTTGGGTATTATGATCTAGGTTATGTATGCTATGAGATGTAATGCTAGACATGTTGGCATGATATGCATGATTTGTATGATATGCATGATTACATGAGTATGGTATGTTGATGGGTGATATGAGTGGAGGGAGCAAAGATATTTTGTGCCGACGAGCACCAAAGTGTTTTGGTAACACACTTTGTGACTTTGGGTCACCGTGAGGTTGGGCACCTCATTGCGACTCGTCCCGTGGTTTGACACCACCGTGGGTTGGCCCCACTTTGAGATATGGGATCGTCTCACTAGTGATTGGGTATCACACGATGGGTTGGCCCCATCATTCGATTATTGTGACTACGGTCACCAAAGTGGTTTGGTACCACATTTGTGTCTTTGGGACACCGCAGGTTGGGCACCTCATTGCGACTCGTCCTGTGGTTTAACACCACTGTGGGTTGGCCCCACATGAGATATGGGATCGTCTCGCTAGTGATTGGGTATCACACGATGGGTTGGCCCCATCATTGGATTTGTGACTTCGGTCACCAAAGCTTTGGTAGCACAAACGTGTCTTTGGGACACCAAAGGGTTTGGCACCACATTGATGGATATTGTGTCTTTGGGACACCAGTGTTTTGGTAACACATTGTGACTATATGTCACCAGTGGTTTGGCACCACCAAAGGTGGTTTGGTACCACACGGGGTAGAAAAGGCGATACGGATGGTTAGGATCGGGTTGCATTAATTATGTTGCTATGTATGATGTGTGTTAGCATGTTGATTCATCGGGAGCGGATTTATGCACCGAGTCATTCGACTCACCCTCTCCTTTGACATTTCAGTGACCCGTGAGACGCGGACATGGAGCCGGGTGGACTCGGGTGCACATGCCATGCTTTAATAAAAGTTTTGCTCAGACTATTCACTTTGGGTACTTTAGCTCATTTATTTTTATTTGAGATTTAATTTGGATTTGTAAAAGGCCTTTAAATTATGTTTTATGATGGTTATGTTTTAATTAGATTCTCAACCTGCTTAACAAATAACTTGGTATGAAATTTTACTAAAATTTGGTAAGACAATGTTTTCAAAACTATAACGCAATGTGTTTTAAACTATACCATCGGGTATCTCACTATGTTTTGCTATACAGTAAACTCAAATGATTTTCAAACCAAACTCGATATTCTATTAAGTCAAAAATGTTTCAAAATAGCACTAAGAAACTATTGGGAATGCTAAATGAAATCAACTCTGTTTGTAACTATATGCTTTAGATAAGTTTTCAAAATCTAATCAAACAGGCCTACTCCAATTTTCTTCAAGTTCACTATGTTTTCACCCCGTTTTTAAACGAAAAATCTGATCACTCAAAAACGTTTTTCCCCGTAACATACCAGATTCGGACGGGGTGTCCTGTCCGAGTTTGGGGTGTTACACCACCTTTGTATCCCCTCCAGCCCGATCCAGGAATCACGATCACCTGTGATGTTGGTAAATATTTGGGTGAGTCACACAGACTCAGTGTGTAATTAATCCACTGAATTCCACCCACATGTTAACCACATATTATCCCATATATCAGATACAAATTAACATATTCACATATTATCACATTCTGGGCTTGGCCCATATTCATATCACATTCATATAATAGGGTAGTTAACCACATAATTTCCACATACTGGGCTTAGCCCATTTCCACACTGATCCACATTCATATATATGGGCTTGGCCCTTTTCACATTAATCCACATATCACCGGGCTTGGCCCATTTTCACATTAAATACTCATATCACATTAATCCACATATCATATTGGGCTTGGCCCATTTCCACATATGTTCACATACGAAATCATGCAATTATGAAGCCCAACCCAAACATAGGGTCCATCCGCTACACACCCCCTTATCCAAATTTACCACACACCGGGGATTATCAAATCACCCTCTCCTTTTACTCCAAAAAGGCAATCAATGCCGCCCACGTGCAATTAAGCACAATAATCCACAATGCGACCTCGATCGCGCGCCAATCCACGATGTAGCCATAGCTAACACCAAAACCACGATGGGACACATAGTCACTCATCAACCACGATATGGCACATAGCTCATATCAACCACGATGAGGCACAGAGCTACTCATCAAACCACGCGAACTTAATCGCAAATAATCCACAACGTGACCTCGATCCAACGCCAATCCACGATGTAGCTCAAGGCTAACATCAAACCACGTGCTGGTACACCCCGCCCTTCTTTCATAACCCACCCATGCACATGCAACATAAAATAATGCCATGATAATGCATGTACATGTTATTTAGCATATTATCACATATTCACATCAATAATCACATTTTATCGATTCGGTATTTCACCGGATTATCGACATACCCTTTGAGGGTATCCATCTCATAACTTTTATCGCACTTGTTAGTACACAATCAACACATACAGATATAGCAAAACTGGAAAACGGTGGGTTAATCACACACACGACTTTCTAGCGAAATTTCGAACTACTCAAATCTAACACGATCTAGAATCCCGATACTCGCTTTTACTTTTGTCGATTAGCCCCTAAAAATCATAATACACAATCGGTCACACTGAAACTTATAAAATGGCCTATGGTCGAAACTATATACCACTTACCCCGCTACCTCAAAATCCCAATCACCACTTAACTATGAAACTGTCGAAATCCCTTGAGTACTCCAAATCCCGAAACTCCTTTAATGCTTCCACTATTGTTGCTTGCGAAGACTAAAAGAGAATTGATCCCGGCTTTTAGAACTTGCGATAGAAGGAAAAGAATACGGCCTCCTTTGAGATTCGCTATGGTTATTAATAAAAGAAAATACAAATAGAAGAATGGTCACTTACAAGGTTCGGCTAAGCCTCCCAATAATGGTGAAATATTCGCTATCACTCTTAATGGCAAAGGGGCATTCGGCTTTCAAGAAATAGGAAGGAATTTGGTGTTGAAAGAAAATAAGGAAGAAGAGGAGAAGAGTAGGGGAATTTCGGCACAAAGAAAATTAAAGAAGAAATAGATATGAAGGATGATTACTCCCCCTTATAAAGAATTCGGCTACTACATCCTTGCTCTTATCAAACTCCAAATCAATCTCCTATTTTATCTCTTCAAACCTCATTCAAAAATAATTGAATTAAACAAATCTTTATCCTCATATTTCTCTTATCACCTATTAAACTAAAATAAATAAAAATAAAACAATAATTATCTTCTATCTACTAATCTAAACTAAAAATAAATAAATTAACAATTATCCTACTTTTAGCGGAATATTGAAAATAAATATTAACCAAGCTTATCCCCTCCTTTATCACATTATCACACTCCTAAAATAAATAAAATAAAATCTTATTTATCCACTATCTATAGCCAAATATTTAAAAGAAAAACAAGGCTTATCTCTATCTAATTGAAGTCCAAGTGCCAGTCCACTTCTTCTCTCTAACGCCAGGATGCAAAATAAAACACTAAACTACCGCCCCCATGGTTCGAACATGGGACCTGATGGAGCAAGCTGTAATAACGCCCCTAGCCACTCTGCCAAGGCGTTTCTTTGTGACATAAACTCCCTACTTATCCTTTTAAGGCCTACCTAATCAAGCTCCCTCTTCTTGACGCAAAAGCAAAAATAACGAAGACTCCTTATGCTCATCAACAGGACTCGAACTTGAACTCTCCTCGCACCTCCCTTTGCATAGCGTCCCAGCCACTTTGCTGCTGGTTCTTTTGTGTCATCAACTCCCCATATGCTCTTTTAAAACCTCCTTCTCCCTTAACGCCAACTTGTAAAAATAAAACACGCTTATGCCGCGCCCAAGACTCGAACTCCAGACCTGTTATGGCATTATTTCCAGGCCTTAAGTAGCGCCTTGTAGCCACTTTACCAAGGCCTGCTTTATGCCAAGAACACCCACAATTTTTCCTTAAGGCTTCCCTGGCCCAATTCCCCTTTTAACGCCAAAAATAAAACTCCCAAGTGCGATTCTTGCAGCTCGAACCCCTTCCCTCCTGAAGCCCCATTGCTCCTTAGCGCCCCAAGCCACTTTGCCAATTAATTTCTTATGTCCTAAACCCCACATAATTTATTTTAAGGCCTCTTTGCCTAGTTTCCTCTTTTAAACCCAAAAATCCAATTATTTTCCAAAGCTTTCCCTTTCATCCTAGAATTTTAAAAACTCTTAAAACATCTCCAAATACCCTTAAAACCCACTAGCACTTGAGTTATGCTCCAAACGCATAACCCCTAATCTAGGATGTTACAACACAGAGGAACAACTCGGTAAGCCTCTTAAACGTTCAAAGAAATTTCATATTAACTTGTCGTTTCTTGAAGCTCTTTCGCAGATGTCAGATCCTAGACCTCGTGTCAATAAAGAAGAAATTCATGAGGAACGAAAGCTTCGGATCGATGAACTAGACGAGTGGAAGATACACTTCAAAGAAATACACGAAGCAAAAACGGGCCAACTCCACGAGAAACTTAACGATGGGACAACCCAGCTTAAGATAGGAGACCAGGTACTCAAAATCTTCCCAGATGGAACAGTCGAGGTAACTAATCCTAAATTCAGCACTTTTAAGGTAAACACTACTCGACTTAGACTATATATCAAAAACCGAATTGAACGCATGAGAAAGGATTTTCACCTCCTCAAACCACCCTGATAATGCGAATAAGAGGTAAGTCTAGCTCAATACTTTAAACGAGCGCTTCTTAGGAGGCAACCCGAGCACTAACTCTACTAATTAGTTTCGTATTTAGGCGTAGGTTTCCACACCCACACGGCCTTGCACACGGCCGTGGCCGTGGCCGTGTGGACACCACGGGTAGGCACATGGGCGTATCTCTATTTAATTTTATTCCTATTTTTATTTTTATTTTTTTTATTTTTATTTTTATTTTTATTTTTACTTCCTTTATTATTTTGCTTGTTCTCAATGGCATTTAGATTTAGCTTAGGATACAATAAAATCAGACCGGCTACTTTGAGGATTCAAGTTCAAACGGTTCGAGGCGCTTCCCCACGTTCACCTCCAATCCTATCCGATTTCTTTTCATTGACTTCATCCAAAATTCAGGAAGTTTCACCTCTCTCCCTATCGTATGATTTTATTTTGATATTATCTATCCTTGTACATTGAGGGCAATGTACATCTTAAGTGTGGGGGGTGAACAACCTAAAAAGGTGCCTCACTATTTTTTTTCATTATTCTCAAATTCCTGAAATTAGGTGCCAAACTTTTTGCATTGTTCTCAAATCCCTGAATTATGCCTTGTCTTAAAGTAAATTTCTCATATTATCATTAGAATGAAATTCCCATGATTGATGACTTTTATTGATATGTTTTATATTAAGTCATTGATAATTGTGCATTGATAATTAAATTCTAAGATACTAGAGAATCAAGCATGATAAGTCTATTTTTCGGTATTAAATTTTTTTTTTTAGGTTGTCTACCTGAATTTGAATTTTACTTTGAAGTTTGAAATTTACGAGGTTGATATCAAAATACCCATAATTTTTTTTGTGAGATTTTTAGCCTTATAAGATCATATATCCTTTTTCATGCTCACTTCTTGATTATGAGTGTGTCAACATTGAACTGTTATTCTAGAACTTGCATCGATTATACATGTCGAGACCACACTTTTGATTTGATATACAGAAATGATAAAGGCACCTAGGATTTAACCCACTTACTCCACTAAAAACCTACCTTCATAATTAAACCCTAGTGAACCTCGTTTAATCCTAACAACCTTTTTATTGACTTACCCACTAATACTAACCCAAAACCCTTTGTATTTGTTATCACCATTCCTCTTGACTACCCTTTTTGTCGAGATTTGATTTTGAGCAGTTACCTAACTATGTTCTATATTTCAGTTGTTAAAATTTTTTATTATTATTTGTGATTTGTTCTTAAAAAAATAAAAGTGTATTCATTATTAGTTTTGTGATTAAGTGAGCTTATACGTTTAAATTCCAATTACTGAAGAAGAAGCTCGTATTAGAGTATTATTAGTACAAGTTTTCAATTGATGTAATTATTTATTAGTTTATTTTTTTCTAGTTAGGTAATTTGTCAATTCAATCTCGATTCTAACCCTCTAATTTAGCCTTTATCCACTCCTTTAACCCAAGCCCCGTTACAACCCTATTAAAGACCTTTTGATTTTTGTATCATCTCATATTATAGTGATGGAGATTTGATTTTCATGCAAGCCTATGGGATTAACTCTTCATGTTTGACTTTTGAGTGCTTAATTCTGAACCTTAAACACTTCAAGTGATTTGAGTGAATCTTTAGCGAGGACGTCAATTCTTGTCGATTTTGAATCAGAGGTAATTATTTAGATGAGGGGAGACACCTATGTTTTATGCTACAAATGTATGACTTAGATTGTTTGAATCTTTAGGACCCTTTGAGTTGAATTATCCATGTATAAATTATCCTTGAATTAGGATGAAACACTATCAACGACTATTATGAATTGAGGGAAGTTTGTTTTAATTATGAGTTGAGAATTTTGCTTGAGGACAAGCAAAAGCTTAAGTGTGAGGGTATTTGATAAACCGTAAAAGTAACATATTTTAATCCCACATTTAGCATGCTTTTGGATGAATTATCCCTTATTTTATGTAATTTTGTGCTCTTAATCCATTATTTTCATGTTTTATACTCAGGAAAGCACCGGAGGATGAAAAGAACAAGAAACAGGCTTAAAACGGGCCAAATGGGCCACATCACGAAATCGACACGGCCTGGACCCAAGACCACACGGTCGTGCCTCCTTAATAATCTCGAACACGGTCTGAGCCCAAGACCACACGGCCGTGCCTCATTAGTCGACCCAACACGGCCTGGCCACGATTCACACGGGCATGTGCCATGGCCGTGCCCCTGCCGCGGCCAAGAGGAGTTTTACTCGGATTTGGATACTTGGAGGCAAAGAAACACATTCCAAAGTCTAATTAAACACCCAAATAGGAACTTCACTCAGATTTGGATACTTGGAGGCCAAGTAAGGCATCTCCAAGCCTATATAAACATCCTAGGGGGCAACTTAAGCGGGGAGTTCGGCAGAAGCCTTCTGCCAGGGCTTTTGTCGAAGGGGGAGCCCAAAGCTATCGCTTAGGGGCGTCTTGCTAGGCCAGAGAAGGCAGATTTGTGGGGATTCACTCAGGGATAGCCAGTTGATCCATCTCAAGAAGCCAGAATTATACTCAAGACGGAGGATCTCCTCTTCAATTCCTTCAGGGAGTTTTAGGGATTTCTTATGTTTTGTTTTATATTTTCTTCTAAGATGTTTTCTTTTATTGTTATGAACTACACCCTCAGATACCTTAGGGGGATGAAACTTAGATGAATCTTATTATCGTTTGCTGAACTATATGATAAATATTTCATTTGTTCTTAATTATGTGTTCTTAATTCTTGTGTTGATATTTCGTGGATATCAATTCAAGTTTGATGTGCTTAGGTGGAGGAGCAAAAGTCACTGCCTAAGAGTAGATCTAGCATAGTTAAGCGGAGTTGATCGCGCGCCTAGAGATAGGGTGATGAGGCGTTGCCGGATTAGGGTGAAACCTAATATGGGAGTCTATAGATCAAGTTAATGCAATTCTAGGGGTTTTAATTAGAAAGAGATTTCAATTAATCAACCTAGGGTTAGACGTTATTCACCTCGAGAGAGGGTTTAATATAAATTAGGGAATCCTACGGATCAAGTCAAATAAATACATCGTCTGGTTTAGAGTTAGATAACAAGTGAAGTCTAGGTGGATTCTTCCTTGGGTATTGTCCTTATCAACTGGTTTTTCCCAAAAGTATTCTCCCAATTCATTCTTCTTTGTCTTAGAGTCTTTAAGTTTAGTAGTTAATTAATTTAGATTAAACAAGCATTCGCTTAATTCTTAGGCTAAATAATAGAAAGAAAGTTAGTATTAGTACTTTTAGTTCCTTTGGGTTCGACAATTCGGTCTTGCCTAAGCTATACTACTTTTCGATAGGTGCACTTGCCTTAATCGTTGTCAGAGTTAGTTTCCAGGTTTGATCATTCTCTTTATAAATTTTAAAACTCGACAGACATACAATCAGATACATTAGCCTTGCATAACTTGTAAGATTATTGTGATTAAACTGTTTCAAGGTAGAAGTACATTGCTACCTCACGTAATCTTTTATATGCTTATGAGATTGAATTAATTGTTGGAATTGGCATAGAGATATGTAGAAGAGATTATTTTAATTTCATAAGTATGTATGTGTATTAACACATTTGCTTATTAAAATTTGTTTAATCGGTTGTGTAACACCCCCAAACCCGGCCCACAAGTCCTGACCGGATCTGGTTATGTCACTGCGGAAACCGTTTGCAAAATCTTTGACTTCAGAATAAAACTTGAAAATTTTATTAACTTTTGGAAACCATGTCTTTTCTTTCAAAATTATAAATAAAGCTTTGTTATTAAAAATAATCCATATTAAAACTTTAGTATAAAAATATATAAATACTTTGATTAAATAGGTTGCTAAAATTAAAATTATCTTCACATAATAATTTCTTTTAAGTAAACCATAATATCAAGTAATATCAAAAATAGTGATAACAAAAATAATAATAATAATAATAAGGCCCTTATTACAAAAATAATTAATCCAAGTACTCGATAATAAAACGCATAAAGAAAAGATTAAAAACGTCCTCTGCATGGGCCACCTTGTATCCACTCCAACCCGATCCGATCATCCTGTCACCTGCGATGTTGGATAAATAATTGGGTGAGTCATACAGACTCAGTGTGTAGTTAAAACCACTGATATCCACCCACATGTTAACCACAAATCAACCCAATCAAATGCAACATGTAAATATAAACAGACGTTACCATGTTCTGGGCTTGGCCCACATTCAATCCACATTCAAGTACTGGGCTAGGCCCTTTTCTCATTAATCCACTGATTACTGGGCTTGGCCCATTTCCACGTATGTTCTCAAAACATACCTATTCATATTTCATATTGGGCTTGGCCCATTTCCATATCAATTCATAATGAAACCATGCAATCATGATACCCAACCCAATCCTAAGGTCCATCCGCTACACACCCCCTTATCCAAATTTACCACACACCGGGGACTATCGAGTCACCCTCTCCTTTTCCCTCCATAAAGGCAACCAATGCCATCCACGATGTAGCGTATAGCTAACATCAAACCACGATGGAGCACACAGCAATCCATCAAGCCACGATATGTAACAACCCAAACCCGGCCCAAACATTACGACCGAATTTGATTTGCTACGGAGAAAAACTTTTTGAACACCATCTAGAACCAATTTAAGTTTCGTTGAAAACCCCTCGTTTTTGGTTATCTTGCCAAAACTATACTTAGATTTAATTTGGAAGTTTAATTAAGTCCGGTTATTATACAAATTTCAAGTGTGCCCGATGGCACGATAAAACATTTTCGTGTTAATTTAAGAAAACATGTGATTTTAATTCAGTTTTAATAATATAGTTTAAAGTAAATATCCAACATATAAGAAATAACACAAATAAAGTTTATGGAGGCCTTATTACAACCAAAATAAAAACAACCCAATTAAATAAAATAACTAAGTTTAAGTTCAGTTTATGCAAGTCCACTGCATGGCCACCTAGAGTCCAACCGGCTCCTCAACCGCCATCTACGAGTCACCTGAAAAATGTTAAAGGAGAAGGTGAGTCACCAAGACTCAGTATGTAACCCTTCCCCCGTTTTAAAAAAAACAACATTTCATACACAACGTATAAAAGTTAATATGCAGAGTATCGTGTGCCCAACCTAGCCAACCAAACGCCTTTGTCTACCCCATGTGGTACCAAACCACTGGTGACCGTAGTCACAATGTGTTACCAAAACACTGGTGGTGCCAAACCACTGGTGACATATAGTCACAATGTGCTACCAAAGCACTGGTGTCCGTAGACACAAATCGGGTGATGGGGCCAACCCATCGTGTGATACCAAATCACCGCGAGACGATCCCATATCTCAAGTGGGGCCAACCCACGGTGGTGTTAACCACGTGGACGAGTCGTCGCTATGAGGTACCAAACCTCTGGAGGTACCAAACCTCACGGTGACATATAGTCACAAAGTGTGTTACCAAAACACTGGTGCTCGTCAAAGACGAAACATCACTTTGCCCCTCCTCTCATATAACCCACAGTAGATAAACAGTTAACAACAGATCTCATGCGTTTATCACATGTATCAATAAGCCATGCTTCCCAAAAGCATTAAAGTAATCTCATATTAACAGAGACTTACGGGATCCTCACTTGTACCGTTAAGGTACCAATCTGCATCTACATCAAGCAGATTTACATACAAAATATATATATATAACACAATATTAACTGCTATAAGTGTGTATGTACACACCAGTCACCCTTGGATGTTCTAAATCCGAAAAAGAAACGTTGGCCACCCTAGATCTGCTGATCCCTATATTCAGCCAACTATGGGATTAGTCTTAGGGCCTATTCGGCCAAATCAAATTATTAGAAGGGGTTCCTTGTGAACCCAAATCTCACCTTCACACTTTTGGACACCAACCGCAACACCAAACTCCCGACCGCTTCGATTCCATGAATCGGCACTCAATAAGTTAGTAGCCTTCGCTAAAACGAATATCAATCTGACCAACTAAAGTAGATCTTACCGTTACGCACCACAAATCGAATACTAGAGATCGGGCACTGAATCGATCGCTTCACTTCCCCGAGTACCTAACAGAATCAGTTACTACTTGTTTAGAAGACTTAATCATTGCCGAAATCGGCACCTCCCTTGTAAAAGAAATCGATGAATAAAGAAGGAAGAGGGGAGATAGGTATTCGGCCATTACTTACCTTGATCCAAATCGATTAACAAAGGAGATGCAGGAAGACACTATGCTCAATATTCGGCCAACAGAGAGTTTAATAAGAGGAAAAGAAATCAGCACTTCCAAGGGGGTGTATTCGGCCAAGGTGTTTCAAGATAGGGAAAAGAAACTTCGGCACCAAGATGAGATGTATATTCGGCTAGAGAGAGTTTAACAGGGAGAAAAGGGATTTCGGCAAAGGGTAAGGTGTAGGTTCGGCTATGGTTGATTCCAATATCAATCGAGGCTGGACTTTGAGAAGAAAAGAAAAGGAAATAGGTTGGAGAGGGTGTAGAGAATTCGGCCAAAAAGAAGGAAGAGTTATATGGAAATGATGTTTTTGCTTGAGGGAGAATGAGAGAAAATCTAAAAGAAGTGAAGGCTAGCCAAATTTTGTGAAGTAAATCACTAGGCAAATTCGGCCTTATCCCCCCCCAACACCTTGCCGTCCACTCCTTTCAACAAGGAGTTCAAATTCGGCTAAACTCCCTTGAAAGTATTCCAATTAATTTGAATACCCCAAATACCTATTTTTCCTCTTGCCATCTCTAATTAATCCCATGATAATCCATGAGTAAAATAGCCTCCTTATTATCCAAATAAAAACCAAATTTTAAAAGCTCATATTATCTCTTATTAATAATAATAAAAAGAATTCAAGGAGAGAATTTCTCTCCCCTTGTGCCGTTCCAAATAAAGAGCAAAAAGAAAGGGAATTTTGGACTCGAACCAAGGCTCTCCCCTATCCCTTGTGGCGTCACATGTAGCTCCTAAGTGGGCTTACTTTGCCACTTATTCTAGGCTCATCTTATGTCCAAATTATCCCCATTTATTCTTATAACACCCACTTGTTAAGGCTCCTACTTTTAAAGTTAAAACTGAAATTTTTCTATCAAACCGGCACACTCAAAGCCTTAAATTAAGCTCTATTATTCCATTAATAATATCACAAAGAGATTCATAATAAGAAAATAATTAAATTCCAAATAACCCCATTTTTGGGATGTTACGCTTCTACCCCCTTAAAATAAATTTCGTCCTCGAAATTCTTTGATCAAAAGAGATGGGGGTATTGCTGCCGCATCACCTACTCGGGCTCCCACGTAGCTTCTTCCACTCCGTGGTTCCGCCATAGCACTTTCACTAAAGGCACTGCCTTCCTACGTAGAACCTTCACATCTCGGTCTACAATCTGAACCGGTTCCTCTTCGAAAGATAAATCCGAATTCACCTCAATCTCTGCTACTGGCACGACGTGCGAAGGATCTGACCGATACCGTCTCAACATCGATACATGAAATACGTCATGAATCTGATTCAGTTCTGCCGGCAACTCTAGCTGATAAGCTACCGGTCCTACTCGCTTTACAACTGTATATGGCCCGATGAACCTTGGGCTCAGCTTCCCTTTTCGTCCAAATCTCAACACCTTTTTCCAAGGCGACACCTTCGTAAAGACCTTGTCTCCCACAAAGATACTCCATTTCCTTGCGTTTAAGATCGGCATAAGACTTCGTCTATCGATGCTTCCTTGAGACGAGACCGAATCACCTTGACTTTGTCTTCGCCTCTACATTACCACTCGGACCCGTAACTTGTCGTTCTCCCAACTCCGCCCAACATGTAGGAGTACGGCATTTTCGTCCATATAGGGCCTCGTATGGAGCCATTTGAATACTCGCTTGATAACTATTGTTATAAGCGAATTCCGCTAATGGTAGGTACTCCTCCCAACTACCACTAAAATCCAAGACACAACCTCTTAACATGTCCTCTAAAATCAGATCACCCTTTCCGATTGTCCGTCGATTGTGGATGGAAAGCCGTCATGAAATCTAACCGTGTACCCAAAGCTTGATGCAACGCTTTCCAAAACCTTGACGTGAATCGGGATCCCTATCCGAGATAATTGACACCGGCACACCATGCAACCTCACTATTTCACCCACATACGACTTCGCTAGCTTCTCGGAGTGAGTAATCCATTCTCACCGGCATGAAGTGAGCTGATTTAGTCGAGCGATCCACAATTACCCAAATCGCATCCTTCTTGTCGGGCGTAAGGGTAGCCCACCAACGAAATCCATGGTGATCCTCTCCCATTTCCATTGAGGATCTTTATCGGTTGAAGTAGTCCCGATGGTAACTCGATGTTCACCTTAACTGCCGGCACGTCGGACACTTCTCTACTAACTCCGTTATCTCACGCTTCAACCTGTGCCACGGTAATCAAGCTGCAAATCTCCATACATCTTGCTTCCCCAGGATGCATAGCGTATGGGCTGCTATATGTGCATCTTGGAGAATTTTCTCGCCTTAATTCTCAGTATCCCTTGGCATACATGCTCGTCCTTGAAAACAAAGCACTCCATCACTAGACAGATGTACCCTTTCAAACCACCATCCCGAACTTGTACCTTCTTAGCGCTCAAGCCTTCATCCACTAATCGCTTTTCCTTAATCTCTCAATCCATGTTGGCTTTACTTGAAGTTCCGCCAAAAGACTCCCATCATCATATAGACTCAACCGAGCGAACATTGCTCTTAAGTCCGTTACGACCTTCCGCTCAATGCGTCGCCTACTACATTAGCCTTACCGGATGGTACTCGATTGAACAATCGTAGTCCTTTAGTAGTTCAATCCACCGACGCTGTCTCGTATTCGGATCCTTCGAGTCGAAGATACCTCAAGCTTTTGTGATCCGTGTAGACTATCGACTTCTCCCCATACAGGTAATGTCTCCATATCTTGAGAGCGAAAGACGATCGCCGCTAACTCTAAGTCGTGAGTTGGGTAGTTAACCTCATGCGGTCTTAACTGACGGGATGCATAGGCTACTACCTTCCCATCCTACATCAACACACATCCCAAACCAGTGTGAGATGCATCATAATAGACTGTGAATAACTTTCCCGCTTCAGTCGTACTCAAAACCGAGCTTCCACAAAATTTTCCTTAACTTATCAAAGCTTCCTTGTCGCTTCTCCGTCCATACAAATGGGACACCTTTCCTTAGCAACTTAGTTAACGGCGCTGCTATTAGAGAGAATCCTTCCACGAACCTCCGATAGTACCCTGCTAAACCCAGAAAACTTCGTATTTCACCACCCGACCTAGGTGGTTTCCACTCCAATACCGCTTCAATCTTGCGAGGGTCAACTCTAATTCCTTCCACGATACTACATGACCTAAGAAAGCCACTTCCTTCACCCAAAATTCGCACTTACTGAATTTGGCATACAATCGCTTCTCCTCAATACTTGCGTAACTATCCGTAAATGCTTGTCATGCTCCTCTTCTCGTCTTTGAATAAACCAATATGTCGCTCTATGAACACCACGACGAATCGGGTCCAAGTATCGTTGAAATACTCTATTCATCAAGTCCATAAATGCCGCCGGTGCATTGGTCAACCTAATGGCATTACCAAGAACTCGAAATGCCCATACCGAGTTCGGAATGCCGTTTTGTGAACATCAGCCTCCTTCACCTTAAGTTGATGGTAACCTGACCTAAGGTCTATCTTCGAAAACACCGAGGCACCCTTCAGTTGATCAAACAAGTCGTCAATCCGAGGCAACGGATACTTGTTCTTGATCGTTAACTTGTTTAACTGACGGTAAGTCGATGCACATCCGCGTAGAACCGCCCTTCTTCTTGACAAACAACACAGCGCTCCCCACGGAGATATACTTGGTCGTATAAACCCTCTATCCAAGAGCTCCTGAATTTGAGCCTTTAGCCCCACTAATTCCTTTGGTGCCATTCGGTATGGTGCTATGGACACAAGTCCGCCTCGTAGCAAGTCTATACTCAATTCGACTTCCCGATCCGAGGCGGACCTTAAGTTCTTCCGGGAACACATCAACAAATTCCCCAACCGTTCGGACCTTTTCAACTACTAACCCTTAGCTTCCAAAGCACGATTTGAACCAAATACGCCTCACAACCCTTCTTGACCATCTTTTCACCTTCAAGGCGATCACTACAACCGGATAGGTAGTTCCTTCTATCTCCTATCATAACCACTTCCTCACCTTCACCGCCTTATGGACCATGCGCTTAGCCACAAGAATCCAAATTCGCTTGGTACTTAACCAACCAATCCATACCAAGGATCAAATCGAACTCCCCAACGGTAGTTCCATTAGATCAGCTACAAATACTACCCTTGAAGTTCTAGGGTACGCCTCTATAAAGTCTATCTACGACTACGGAGTGACCTAAGGGGCTAACTACGATCATCTCCCTAGAAGCGGTTTGAGTTTAGGTCCATAGTTCCTACCACACTACTAGCAATGTACGAGTGTGTCGAGCCCACATCAATCAATGCAACATAAGGAAAACCAAAAATTAGAAACGTCATCGGTTATAACATCCGGTGCGCCACCTTCCTCGCGACACCTCATTCGCGTAAACTAAGCCAGTGCGCCTAGCCTCTCATGTTGCCCGTCACACTCCGCCTTGAGTTCCACGACCTCGGTTAGGACCGTTGTTTCCTCTTCCATTACCACGACCCTCTGTGGTCCTACATTTCTATCCCGAGCACGCTTCGCCCCTCCGTCGCTTCTTAGCTAGTTTCGGGGACAATCTCGACACGATGCTCCAAAGACCCACACTCAAAACATCCTTTGTCACCAGTCCAACAACCTCCCCAATGGGTCTTTCCACGGCGATTACACTGAGTCGGCCTCTGATTAGTAGTCGTGGGCCTTGCCGCCTGATTGGGCCCACTTGGCCTAGCCTTCTTCTGAGTACTACCGCTTGATCCAGTTGACCTGAATCCTCTCTTCTGATTGTTCCTACTATAGCTTTGCCTCACAGCCTCTTTGATCCCTTCGGCTACCTTAGCCTTCTCCACTAGGGATGAGAACTCACGAACTCGCTTTGTGGGCAATCAAGAACCTTAAATCATCTTGAGTCCATCCTCAAAGCGGACACACAGCGCTCATGTTCGATGAGACACGATGCCTCTCGCATACCTACTCAGCCTTAAAAATTCCGCCTCATATTCCGACACGGATTTAGTTCCTTGCACTAATCCCAGAAAAGCCTTTCTCTGCGCGTCAGTATAGCTGATACCCACATACTTCTTCCGATAGGTGGTTCCAAATCCTCCCAAGTCAAATCATCTCTTTGTCGCCTCATCTCGAACCGTAAGCCACCACCGATACGCTTCATCCTTTAGAAGCGACATCGCCTCTTTCAGCCTTTTCCTCCTCGGTCCAAAGTCAAGGTCATCCATGATTCTTTCATTGACTCTAGCCAAGATTTCACGCACTTTGGGTGCCACTCGACACACACCGGAATACCTCCGCTCCGTTAGATCGGAGTCGCCGGGGACAGATTTTTGAGCTCCTACATTTCCGCCATTTCCCACCCACCATCTCTAAAACTCGCAACACAGCTTGCTATACTGCCTCGTCACCGGTCTGATCCGGCTCCTCAGCTCTAAAAGTAGGAGGTGGTGGTGGCAGTGGTACCTCATTTTCAGAACCTTGTCCTGACCTGACGGGTTCAGACACCGTCATCCTACCCCTACCACGTCCACGGCGTCCACGTCCTCTAGAACTCATTCTATCTACCGCTTTTAATATGGTTAAGAAAAATTTTATGCGTTAGCATTTGTTTCACTTTATTACTCATGACGAAATTTTATGGATAAGGTTTAATCAGAGATTCTTTCGAGCAAACAAGGTTTCAGTCTTCTTTCCTAGTTCACACAAAGAAGTTCATGCATCCATTCCTTAATACTTTCCATACCTATTCACTCATCGGACATTTCTGCCCATTTCTAACCCAGGGGTATTTTCGTCTTTTTTCCTACAAGGGTATTTTCGTAATTTTCCCGAACCAAAATATTTTGCTGATGATTTTCAAAGCAAGGTTTTTGAATGTCTATAAAATCATTGAAATTTTTGGGCAAAACCATTGAATTAATATTTTATGGGTCAGGGGCATTTTGGTCATTTTACTCCTAAGGGTATTTCTGTAATTTTTCACAAGTCAAGTTTTTCGAGAAAAACGTTGTAAAAGTGATGTTCTAGGATTTGAGAAAGTTATTACACAAGTTTTGGAAACATTAGGGTTTGTTGTTTCATTCTTTTTCGAAAAAAAACAAGGCTAATTCCCTTTTCGGGTTTTAATCATTGTGTTTAGCCTATGACCGAGCCCTTCTGGTCAGGGTGAACCAAAGCTACGCACCATGCAGGATTCGAGTGAAGAGGAGGTGGGTCACGCGCACCGCTTAAATACCAAGCTCTCACCAACCTTTCTGAAGACATGCGCACGCAGGTTGCCACACCACCAAACCTCTCGAGTTAGGGTGAACCGGTTACGCACTGGGTAGGATACTGCGCGAAGAGGAGGTGAGTCACGAGGACTGCTTAAATACCGTGCTCTTCCGGATCCAATCCTAGACATGCGTGCATGGGGTTACCACACCCTAGCTCATTGACTAAGTCATAGGTTGGTTTAGTCCTTTAAGTCTTATGCTTCGTTTGTGTTTGAGTAATCTAACCTTAGGGTCCAAGTCCTATAAGTCTATCTACGCCCATGCTTCCTACCCTTCTACTGAATATAATTCACCAAGAGGTTTAGATGTACTTACAGGGCGGATTGGTGCCTGAGACTCGGGCCATGCTGTTCAAAAACCAAAAATCATTCCATAAGGCCTACCAAAACATTTTTGGGCCTTGGGCCCCACACAATGAGCTTTGAACTGGCTCGATACCAATTTTGTAACAACCCAAACCCGGCCAAACATTACTACCGAATTTGATTTGCTACGGAGAAAAACTTTTGAACACCATCTAGAACCAATTTAAGTTTCGTTGAAAACCCCTCGTTTTTGTTATCTTGCCAAAACTATACTTAGATTTAATTTGGAAGTTTAATTAAGTCCGGTTATTATACAAATTTCAAGTGTGCCCGATGGCACGATAAAACATTTTCGTGTTAATTTAAGAAAACATGTGATTTTAATTCAGTTTTAATAATATAGTTTAAAGTAAATATCCAACATATAAGAAATAACACAAATAAAGTTTATGGAGGCCTTATTACAACCAAAATAAAAACAACCCAATTAAATAAAATAACTAAGTTTAAGTTCAGTTTATGCAAGTCCACTGCATGGCCACCTCGAGTCCAACCGGCTCCTCAACCGCCATCTACGAGTCACCTGAAAAATGTTAAAGGAGAAGGTGAGTCACCAAGACTCAGTATGTAACCCTTCCCCCGTTTTAAAAAAACAACATTTCATACACAACGTATAAAAGTTAATATCACAGTATCGTGTGCCCAACCTAGCCAACCAAACGCCTTTGTCTACCCCATGTGGTACCAAACCACTGGTGACCGTAGTCACAATGTGTTACCAAAACACTTGGTGGTGCCAAACCACTGGTGACATATAGTCACAATGTGCTACCAAAGCACCGTGTCCGTAGACACAAATCGGGTGATGGGGCCAACCCATCGTGTGATACCAAATCACCGCGAGACGATCCCATATCTCAAGTGGGGCCAACCCACGGTGGTGTTAACCACGGGGGCGAGTCGCTATGAGGTACCAAACCTCCGGAGGTACCAAACCTCTGGTGACATATAGTCATAGTGTGTTACCAAAACACCGGTGCTCGTCAACACGAAACATCACCGCCCCTCCTCTCATATAACCCACATGAGATAAACAAGATTAACAACGTATCTCATGCGTTTATCACATGTATCAATAAGCCATGCTTCCCAAAAGCATTAAAGTAATCTCATATTAACAGAGACTTACCGGGATCCTCACTTGTACCGTTAAGGTACCAATCCGCATCTACATCAAGCAGATTTACATACAAAATATATATATTTAACACAATATTAACTGCTATAAGTGTGTATGTACACACCTGTCACCCTTGGATGTTCTAAATCCGAAAAAGAAACGTTGGCCACCCTAGATCTGCTGATCCCTATATTCGGCCAACTATGGGATTAGTCTTAGGGCCTATTCGGCCAAATCAAATTATTAGAAGGGGTTCCTTGTGAACCCGAAATCTCACCTTCACACTTTTGGACACCAACCGCAACACCAAACTCCCGAATCTGCTTCTGATTCCATGAATCGGCACTCAATAAGTTAGTAGCCTTCGGCTAAAACGAATATTAACTGACCAACTAAAGTAGATCTTACCGTTACGTACCACAAATCGAATACTAGAGATCGGGGCCTGAATCGACTGCTTCACTTCCCTGAGTACCTAACAGGAATCGGTTACTACTTGTTTAGAAGACTTAATCATTGCCGAAATCGGCACCTCCCCTTGTAAAAGAAATCGACAGAATAAAGAAGGAAGAGGGGAGATAGGTATTCGGCCATTACTTACCTTGATCCAAATCGATTAACAAAGGAGATGCAGGAAGACACTATGCTCAATATTCGGCCAACAGAGAGTTTTAATAAGAGGAAAAGAAATCAAGACTTCCAAGGGGTGTATTCGCCAAGGTGTTTCAAGATAGGAAAAGAAACTTCGGCACCAAGATGAGATGTATATTCGGCTAGAGAGAGTTTAACAGGGAGAAAAGGGATTTCGGCAAAGGGTAAGGTGTAGGTTCGGCTATGGTTGATTCCAATATCAATCGAGGCTGGACTTTGAGAAGAAAAGAAAAGGAAATAGGTTGGAGAGGGTGTAGAGAATTCGGCCAAAAAGAAGGAAGAGTTATATGGAAATGATGTTTTTGCTTGAGGAGAATGAGAGAAAATCTAAAAGAAGTGAAGGCTAGCCGAATTTTGTGAAGTAAATCACTAGGCAAATTCGGCCTTATCCCCCAACACCTTGCCGTCCACTCCTTTCAACAAGGAGTTCAAATTCGCTAAACTCCCTTGAAAGTATTCCAATTAATTTGAATACCCCAAATACCTATTTTTCCTCTTGCCATCTCTAATTAATCCCATGATAATCCATGAGTAAAATAGCCTCCTTATTATCCAAATAAAAACCAAATTTTAAAAGCTCATATTATCTCTTATTAATAATAATAAAAGAATTCAAGGAGAGAATTTCTCTCCCCTTGTGCCGCAAATAAAGAGCAAAAAGAAAGGGAATTTTGTGACTCGAACCAAGGCTCTCCCTATCCCTTGTATGTCACATGTAGCTCCTAAGTGGGCTTACTTTGCCACTTATTCTAGGCTCATCTTATGTCCAAATTATCCCCATTTATTCTTATAACACCCACTTGTTAAGGCTCCCTACTTTTAAAGTTAAAACTGAAATTTTTCTATCAAACCGGGCACACTCAAAGCCTTAAATTAAGCTCTATTATTCCATTAATAATATCACAGCAGTTCATAATAAGAAAATAATTAAATTCCAAATAACCCCATTTTTGGGATGTTACACGATATGGCATAAAGCCCATATCAATAAAGGTAACCACGCGAACTAAATCGCAAAGATCCACAACGCGACCTCGGTCAATACAATCCCACGATGTAGCACAAAGTCGACATCAACCACGCACTCGAAGTACACCCATACCTTCTTTCAAAAACCCACCCATGCACATGTAACATAATATGATGCTGAGATGATGCATGTACATGATATTCACAAATATAGGCATGCTCACATAGTTAAAATCAATTATCACATATTAGCCAATTTGCTACTAACCTGGTCGTCATCATACCCCTTTAGGGTATCCATTACACATATGGCACTGCATTCATTAGTAAACATATAGCACAACAGATATCATACAAATCCTGGAAACAATGGTCTAACTACACACCTTATAACCTGAAGCTCTAAACCCTCGATCCCGACGCTATCGTTTAGCGACACTACCGTTATCTGCCTATCGTTTTCTGCTGCACGCCCACACCCCGGTGGCCAATCACGAACCACCGAGACAGCTCTTTTCTTAAACTTCGGGACGGTGACCTTCCCTTTCCCCTCTTGACTGGCACTCGCATCAATCGACGATACTTAATCAGAACCACACGATTAATCAACAAAATCATAATCTACTATTAACGAACCTAAGTCACTTACTAATCATCCTTACCGAAATAAATTGAAATCCCGAAGGCTTCCTTGCTTCTGTCGATTGCCTTATAAACCATAGTCACCATTCGGTCAACACCAAAACACAACCAATGGCCTAAGGCCGAATATCAAACCACTTACCCCTTTACTTGAATCCCGAAACACCAATGGAATTGCCGAAAATCCTGTTACAAGACTATTAGTATCGGCTATCAACCACAATCCATGTAAAAAGGTCCCTTGTCCGAATACTACAAGAGATAGTTTTAATATCATACGACCTTACCTTTCACAACGACTAAAGAAAAACCCAACGCTCCAACCTTTGCCCAACCAATAATCGGCTACCACAAGGAATAAGATTCGGCTTCAGGGACTTGTAAACAAAGCAGAGAGAATGAGAGGCTAAATGTTTCGGTAATGACTCCTAAATGGAGTTGGAATGTTCGGCCAAGGTAAGCTTTTAGGGGTGATTTCGGCTTGAATGAAGTGGAGAGAAACAAATGGAATATTCGGCTAAGCGACCCTGAAGTTTCGGCCAATTAAACAGGTGAGAAGGAGGGACGGTTTTGGTGAGAATAGAGTATGAGAAGAAAAAGAAAATGAAGGTCTAGAAGAGATTAAACATTCGGCTAAAGGGTCAAAAGAAATTCAAGAAGGAAGCTGCCCATTAAATAGCACATTCGGCACCCCCTCCCCTAGAAGACTCCCAATTTCGGCTGCCACTTCAAAAGCTCCAGGCCACTAATTCAAATTAATTTTGAATTAGCCAACTCCCCCACTATCTATCCATATTTTATCACTTTATCAAATCAAAAAAATATATAACCATTATCACTAATTGTAAACTAAATAAAATAATCCTATGTTTAACAAAAATAAAATAAATAAAACCAACCTACTCACCAGCCGAATTCAAAACTAAACAACACCCATCTAACCTTATCTATTAAAAAAAATAACAACAATTCATCTTCTAATTACAAATTTTAAACTAAAAATAATAATCCTACAATTATCCTACCACTATCTAAAATAATAAAAACCAAAAGAATAATCTAATAATTATCTCCTCCAAATTGGGATTAAAACAAAATACTAATCTATTCTTATCCTATTTGAAGCTCCCCATGTGCCGTCCACACCTTCAAATTGCTGCCAAAAGAAAAACTTCAATTGCCACCGCCTTGGTTCGAACCTAGCACCAACTCCGCTTTGCTCACCTTTCCCCAACGCCCAGTGCCACTCGGCCACAATGATTTTCTTGACATAAAGCCCCCACATTTAACTTTAAACCCTTCTTACTTCAGTCCATCACCAAATAACAAAATAAAACGCCAAAATGCTGCGCCCCACTCGAACCAGCGCCTTGCTTCCTTCAGCGCCTAAGTGGCGCATGAGTGCCACTTAGCCAACTGGACTTCCATGTCCACCAAGCCACACCATTAATTTCAAGGCATACTTAGCCCAGTCCCTTGACGCACAAAAATAAAACAAAAAAATTGCTGCCCCAGCAGCTCGAACCCTTGCTCCCCTAGACGTCACCTTCCAAAGCCCCCAAGCAGCGCCTCCACGCCACTTTGCCAGATCCTTTCTTTTTTGTCCTAAACTCCATAAAATTATTTTAAGGCCTTCCTGCCCTATTTCCCCTTTTACACTAAAAATCCAAAATTTTCCAAGGTACTCCCCGTTCATCCAATCATTCTTAAAACTCTAAAACACATCCAAAAACACCCCAAAAATCTTCCAACACCTGAATTATACTCAAATTGCATAGCCCCTAAATCAGGGTGTTACAATTCTACCCTCCTTAAAAATAATTTCGTCCTCGAAATTACTTTACTAACAAACGTCCATACAACCTATCTTACCACCTTACGCTTATGCTGCGCACTCTGATCTTACTAAGGCTATCGTACCTACACAATCTCTAAGTTCGCGCTCAAAATTCGAAACACCTCTCTTAGCAGCACCAAAACTAATTCACAGGCAAGCAAAGCAATTAAAACATGTACCAAAGCAAAGGAGCTTACCATTATCACATCCTTGGTTGACTCGACTAGAACCATTCCTCCATGGCTTGATCCACGACCCCTCGTCGCCGAGAGGACAATTCTTAACCAGATGTGCCTTAGATCCACACCGAAAGCATTCTTTACTATTTCCCCAACACTCTCCTGTGTGAGGTCTTCCACATCGAGCACAAGAACGATTCCGATCCACTGGTACAAGTGCACTTACAGGGTTCTCGGTCCTTGGTATTTTCTGGGCATTACCCAACGATACTGATGGTCCAACATTTCTCTTATTCTCGCTCCTATTCTTTTCTCGGTTTTCTCTTATAGTCTTCTTAACCTCTTCAGCGATCCGAGCTTTCTCAACCAGAATGGCGAAGTCCCTTTCTCTCTGCGGAGCTATCAACTCCCGCAACTCATCTCGCAGCCCATCTTCGAATCGAACACTCCTTTCATAATCAGTAGCCATGATCCCCTTGGTGTACTGACTAAGTCACACGAATTCCGCTTCATACTCCGCTACCGACTTATTCCCTTGTACTAGATTTAGAAACGCTTTCCTTTGCGAGTCCAAATAACTGGCTCCTACGTACTTTCCTTCAAACTTAACCTTAAAATAATCCCAATCCAATCGATCTGTCGGTACACTTTGCTTGACAGTGAGCCACCAACGATAAGCTTCGTCGTGAAGTAATGAAACAGCACCCTTCAGCTTCTCTTCATTGGTGCAGTCCAAATCGTCCATGATTCTTTCAACTGCTTCTAGCCAATACTCCGCTACGTTAGGAGCTACTCCCGACACTCCTCTAAAGGTCTCGGCACCATTTGATCTAAGCCTTTCCGACACCGACTTCCGAGTTCCATTTCCTCTACTAACTCTCGCTACTCGCTCTAGCATTCGCAACATGGCCCGCGATACTGCGTCATCTTCTCCTGTCTGATCTTGCCCCTCTACGTCCACTGCTGGCGGCACTTCATTTTCTGACCCATGGCCAGACCCTATCGGTTCCGATGCTGCCATTCTACCTCTACCGCGTCCCCTAGAGTTCATCTCTATCGTCGCAATTTAATCTGATTAACAAGTTTTATGCATTAGAAATTGTTCCACTATTTAACCACGAGCAAATTTTATGGAATGAAAGATATTTAGAAGTAGTTCTTTTGATCACACAAAGTTTCAGTTCGAGTTTACTACTCTAGTTCAAGAATCACATTCACACACACATCCGTTCATCAACAAGAACACATTCCTTCCTCAAGAAAGGCACACTCAAAGGGTATCCACCACACACATTCACTATTCGGACATTTCTCGCCCGCTTCTACCCTGTGGGTATTTCTGTCATTTTGTCCTACAGGGACATTTTCGTCATAAACCAGAGCGATTCAAAAACTTTAATAAGTCAGGATCTTTTTCAAATTCCCAAAATTGAAGAGTATTTTCGAAAATTTCGCAAATTGAAGGTATAACAGATTTTGGTAACTGTGGGTATTTTGGTAATTTTGACAATCGGGGGTAATTTTGTAAATTTCCAAAGTCGTATTATTATTTTTGCCATACAGAAAAATTGGGTACTTTTGCAAAGTAAGAAAATTTTATTAAACTTGGGGTTAAACCAGAAATTTTGAAAGTCGTGGCATTTTAGTAATTTTCAACATAGGGATATTTTCGTAAATTTCCTCAAATCGTGGTAGTATCTTGATATTTTGCAAAGTAGAAATATTTTAACAAAAGTTGTGGGTCGTGCGGTAATGTTACAATACAGGGGCATTTTTTTGTAATTTTGCCGCTAAGGGCATTTTGGTAATTTGGTAAATTGAGAAAACGTTTTTCAAAATCAGATTTAGGGTTTACAACCAAAAGAGTAAGTTTGAAATTTTTTTAAAAATTAAAGGTTTTAAAACAGTAAGGCTAATCCCATTCGGGTTTTAATAGTTGGTTTAGCCTATGATTGAGTCCTCTTGGTTAGGGCGAACCGAAGCTACGCACCAGGTAGGAATTCCGCGAAGAGGAGGTGAGTCACGAGGACTGCTTAAGTACCAAGCTCTTCCCGGATCCAATCCTTGACATGCGCATGTGGGGTTACCACACCCTAACTCGGCGACTTAGTCGTAGGTTTGTTTAGTAATTTTTAAGTCTTATGTATATGTTTGAGTAGACTAGTCCTAGGGTTCAATAGATCCTAGTTCACTAATCTACGAGCCCAACTAAGCCCATAACAGTTCATATAACAAGCTACTTCACAAGTCCGAAGTACTTACCTGGTGGACTCGGGCCGAGGTACAAAGCCATGCCGAATAAATCGAAAATATTTCATAAAACTCAGTATTTTTGAAAAGCCCATTTTGAAACGTTTTTGGGCCCAAAACCCTCAAAGCCGAGTTTTGAACCGGCTCGATACTCAAATCAGAACACCCCCAAACCCGCCCACAAGTCCTCGACTGGATCTCGTTTATGTCATCATGAAACCGCTTGCAAAATCTTTGACTTCGAATAAAACTTGAAAATTTTATTAACTTTTGGAAACCATGTCTTTTCTTTCAAAATTATAAATAAAGCTTTGTTATTAAAAATAATCCATATTAAAACTTTAGTATAAAAATATATAAATACTTTGATTAAATAGGTTGCTAAAACTAAAATTATCTTCACATAATAATTTCTTTTAAGTAAACCATAATATCAAGTAATATCAAAAATAGTGATAACAAAAATAATAATAATAATAATAAGGCCCTTATTACAAAAATAATTAATCCAAGTACTCGATAATAAAACGCATAAAGAAAAGATTAAAAACGTCCTCTGCATGGGCCACCTTGTATCCACTCCAACCCGATCCGATCATCCTGTCACCTGCGATGTTGGATAAATAATTGGGTGAGTCATACAGACTCAGTGTGTAGTTAAAACCACTGATATCCACCCACATGTTAACCACAAATCAACCCAATCAAATGCAACATGTAAATATAAACAGACGTTACCATGTTACGGGCTTGGCCCACATTCAATCCACATTCAAGTCTTCGGCTAGGCCCTTTTCTCATTAATCCACTCGATTCATCGGGCTTGGCCCATTTCCACGTATGTTCTCAAAACATACCTATTCATATTTCATATTGGGCTTGGCCCATTTCCATATCAATTCATAACGAAACCATGCAATCATGATACCCAACCCAATCCTAAGGTCCATCCGCTACACACCCCCTTATCCAAATTACCACACACCGGGGACTATCGAGTCACCCTCTCCTTTTCCTCCATAAAGGCAACCAATGCCATCCACGATGTAGCGTATAGCTAACATCAAACCACGATGGAGCACACAAAGAATCCATCAAGCCACGATATGGCATAAAGCCCATATCAATCAAGGTAACCACGCCGAACTAAATCGCAAAGATCCACAACGCGACCTCGATCAGCGCCAATCCACGATGTAGCACAAAGTTGACATCAACCACGTACTCGAAGTACACCCGTACCTTCTTTCAAAAACCCACCCATGCACATGTAACATAATATGATGCTGAGATGATGCATGTACATGATATTCACAAATATAGGCATGCTCACATAGTTAAAATCAATTATCACATATTAGCCAATTTGCTACTAACCTGGTCGTCATCATACCCCTTTAGGGTATCCATTACACATATGGCACTGCATTCATTAGTAAACATATAGCACAACAGATATCATACAAATCCCGGAAACAATGGTCTAACTACACACCTTATAACCTGAAGCTCTAAACCCTCAATCCCGACGCTATCGTTTAGCGAGACTACCGTTATCTGCCTATCGTTTTCTGCTGCACGCCCACACCCCGGTGGCCAATCACGAACCGCCGAGACAACTCTTTTCTTAAACTTCGGGACGGTGACCTTCCCTTTCCCCTCTTGACTGGCACTCGCATCCATCGACGATACTTAATCAGAACCACACGATTAATCAACAAAATCATAATCTACTATTAACGAACCTAAGTCACTTACTAATCATCCTTACCGAAATAAATTGAAATCCCGAAGGCTTCCTTACTTCTGTCGATTGCCTTATAAACCATAGTCACCATTCGGTCAACACCAAAACACAACCAATGGCCTAAGGCCGAATATCAAACCACTTACCCTTTACTTGAATCCCGAAACACAAATGGAATTGCCGAAAATCACATTTACAAGACTATTAGTATCGGCTATCAACCACAATCCATGTAAAAGGTCCCTTGTCCGAATACTACAAGAGATAGTTTTAATATCATACGACCTTACCTTTCACAACGACTAAAGAAAAACCCAACGCTCCAACCTTTGTCCAACCAATAATCGGCTACCACAAGGAATAAGATTCGGCTTCAGGGACTTGTAAACAAAGCAGAGAGAATGAGAGGCTAAATGTTTCTTGTAATGACTCCTAAATGGAGTTGGAATGTTCGCCAAGGTAAGCTTTTAGGGGTGATTTCGGCTTGAATGAAGTGGAGAGAAACAAATGGAATATTCGGCTAAGCGACCCTGAAGTTTCGTCCAATTAAACAGGTGAGAAGGAGGGACGGTTTTGGTGAGAATAGAGTATGAGAAGAAAAAGAAAATGAAGGTCTAGAAGAGATTAAACATTCGGCTAAAGGGTCAAAAGAAATTCAAGAAGGAAGCTGCCCATTAAATAGCACATTCGCACCCTCCCCTAGAAGACTCCCAATTTCTACTGCCACTTCAAAAGCTCCAGGCCACTAATTCAAATTAATTTTGAATTAGCCAACTCCCCCACTATCTATCCATATTTTATCACTTTATCAAATCAAAAAAAATATATAACCATTATCACTAATTGTAAACTAAATAAAATAATCCTATGTTTAACAAAAATAAAATAAATAAAACCAACCTACTCACCAAATTTAATTCAAAACTAAACAACACCCATCTAACCTTATCTATTAAAAAAATAACAACAATTCATCTTCTAATTACAAATTTTAAACTAAAAATAATTATCCTACAATTATCCTACCACTATCTAAAATAATAAAAACCAAAAGAATAATCTAATAATTATCTCCTCCAAATGATTAAAACAAAATACTAATCTATTCTTATCCTATTTGAAGCTCCCCATGTGCCGTCCACACCTTCAAAATGCCGCCAAAAGAAAAACTTCAATTGCCACCGCCTTGGTTCGAACCTAGCACCAACCTCGCTGCTCACCTTTCCCCAACGCCCTGTGCCACTCGGCCACAATGATTTTCTTGACATAAAGCCCCCACATTTAACTTTAAACCCTTCTTACTTCACCCATCACCAAATAACAAAATAAAATGCCAAAATGCTGCTGCCCCCACTTGAACCAGCGCCCTTTCTCTCTTTCAGCGCCTAAGTGGCGCATGAGTGCCACTTAGCCAACTGGACTTCCATGTCCACCAAGCCACACCATTAATTTCAAGGCATACTTAGCCCAGTCCCTTGACGCACAAAAATAAAACAAAAAAATTGCTGCCCCAGCAGCTCGAACCCTTGCTCCCCTAGGCGTCACCTTCCAAAGCCCCCAAGCAGCGCCTCCACGCCACTTTGCCAGATCCTTTCTTTTTTGTTCTAAACTCCATAAAATTATTTTAAGGCCTTCCTGCCCTATTTCCCCTTTTACACTAAAAATCCAAAATTTTCCAAGGTACTCCCCGTTCATCCAATCATTCTTAAAACTCTAAAACACATCCAAAAACACCCCAAAAATCTTCCAACACCTGAATTATACTCAAATTGCATAGCCCCTAAATCAGGGTGTTACAGGTTGAATTGACATAGAGATATAGTCAAGAGATAAATGGATTTTGGTAGGTGAGTATGCTCATAAGTTAGCAAATTAATGAGTTGCCGTGAATTTATTCGTAACAACATGAACATGAGTTTAATGATTCTAAGTTAAGAAATGTAATTTATCTAGCACGATTATGTCATCTTGATTAAAATCATATTTTCAAATCGTGCATTGGAACTTTTATTTTATTTTTATTTATTTTACTTAGTTAAAATCCTAGTTTTAATCACTTCCTCAAATCAAAATATTTTTCTTCACCAAAGTGTTTTTAAAATTTCATTTATAAATAATTCTTTTCAAAGTCCTTGTGGGTACGATAACTCGACATTTACTTGTCACTTTATTACTTGTTGCGATTGTGTACACTTGCACATTTCCGTCGTTCCACTTCCCAACCAAGTGGTCCATCCCTCGAGAAACTACCTGTCTCAGGCGACAAGTATTTAATTCTGATATTGCCATAGAGCAATACAATTTATTGAAATTAGGTCGTACTCTGGAGCTGGAAAAGCTTTTAATATCTAGAAACATATTTCAATATCGTTTAGACGGGCAAAGCCCTAATGGCTGTCGGGTAGCTAACCTGATGTTCGGTGCGGATACCAGAAGAGTAATATCCACCAAAGAAGCGTGGCCTTATGAGGCCAATAATGACTTAGCCTTGGTGTTGGTAGGGAGGAAGAGGGAACCCACCAACTTCTTTTACATCGTCTGTAATATGCATCCATACAGTTGGTCTTCCTCATCAGCAGGTGATAAAGGTGAGTCATCGAGTAGAGCTCTAGTTTCCATTAGGGCTGACATTGTTGTTGTTGTTGCATACTCTTCCAGTTTCTCTAATTCTTCCAGTCTTAACATAGTATGGACATGGACACTTTGATGAATAGGGTACGGGAGAGTGAAAGGGTGGTTCCCCTAAGGGTAAGGGCCAACCGTGGTGGCCACAAGAGGCCAAGGGTGGAAAAAGGGTCCCACGGTGCTGAAGACAGTAGTAGGGGTAGGCTAATACCTCGTAAACATAGAAAGGAACCAGCTGTTCCTTAGAGAGAAAATTATCCTCTAACTGTCCCTACCATACCTAAATCTTCCACTGTACCTACCAATCCTGTGGATCTTCCTACCCCGATTTCAGTGTCTTCTCTTGCAGGGTCAAGCTTTGGTACTAGTCATACTATTATGCACACCTCTCATTTTTTTCTCCCTCAACTTTACTTCTCCTAGGAGGTAAATACCTTCTTTATCTGGTGGAATCACCTTAATGCAGGGCAATATCCTTTCTCTCCATCCTCTGTCAAATAAAAACAAGATAAGGATTTGCCCCAAGGGTTAAAAGAGTTTGTTTACCCTTTTTCCTCCTCCTCTGGTGTTCATAAGCCTTCGCTAGCAGAATTGGTGGATTCATTTTAGATGATGGCAGCGGAGTGTGGACTTCTTGGCTAGGCCCTCTAGGAAACCTGTAATGAACACAAGGCTAAACGGGTAAAGTTTGAGAAGACCATTCATTCTAGTGAACAAACACTTATCTAGCTCCACCAACTACATGGGGCCACTGTTTGCCAGAACCATGATCTCATTGACTCTACCTACACCTGAGAGACTAAGTACAAATCCTAAGAGGGCAGGGAGAAAGATTTGGAAAGAAGGGCCCGCCTATATGAAGCGAAGGAAGTTGTATGAGAGGGGAAGATGAAAGCCCTTGAGGAAAAATGCCTCACGGATCTGGAGCAGTTGCGGAACGAAAGCAACGAGGCCCTGGAGAACTTCAAAGCTGATACCAAGGCCAATATGAAAGAATATTTGCCCAAGTTGAGGTCCAACCTTATTTTTCATGCTCAAGTCATTGTGGGTCCTTTTGACGTGAGTCAGGTGGACTTTAATTACATACAAAGATTTACCTATACCCTTTTGGGCGTAGAATGGGAAGAATTCCAAAAATAATGGAAAGAGTCAGGCAAACTCTTCCTTCTCCTAGAACCCGAGGTGACTAATCCTGCTCCCATAAAAGAAATTGGCCACGGGGAAGAAGCCCTAGAGGATACCACCACTCTTGCCCCACCAGTTGAGGAAGGGAAGTAAAATTTTCTTGTAATTGTACTTGCCTCTCTTCCAATTCCTGCCATCGATGAAATTTTTAAGTCTTCTCTTAACTTTCATGATTGATTCACTTTCCTTACTTTATTTTCCTTTTGACTCTGGGATACTTGTATTCAAATAAATAGCTTGTAGGGTTTTCCTTTCCACTTATCAAAAACTATCCATTAGCATGACTTAACTCTACAATAAAAATTACATCTTAATAACGGTTCGAGGAACTAAGCCAAAATTGAGTAACATGCATACAGGGGATAACTTTCAAAATCTTACTTCTTGAGGATCGGCTAAACCGATGCTCTGATACATCTTAAAATTGTACACCCCATACTTTACTCGATCACCGGATTTGGACTACAGGGTGCTACGCTCCATGTCTGAATTTAACTAAAATATTCATCATTACATTCTTCATATCAAAATAATGTAATACAAATATTATTTATAACACCGTTAACTAATTGACTTTGCTAATGAATTTAATAGAATTATATATACCCTTAATTTAAGCTATAAAAATTTTACAAAGGTAGCTTTACTATATTGACATATTTACTTAGCATTAGAAAAAATATTCTATGAATTATAATTCAACTCTGACCCTGAGGCTCTGCCTCTAGGTCACCTCGATGTACGCATATTACAACTGAGAAGTAAGCCCGCCTGAGCATGGCAAATTCTGGTCTGGTTCCTTTTCAAATCCCTGAATTGCCCTTTTTACCTGAAATTCATAATAAAACACAGGTAAATTTGAATGAACTTAGTGAGTTGTTCATACCTTGTATCAACACAATGCTAGTAAGCTTGTACTTCATGGATTAGAATTCATGTTTGACTTTGTCTGTACTAGAATAGTTCGCTAATCCTATTGGTGTAGTATTGAAATCGCATAAATTTGCTCAACTTGTAGTTGGCACATAACCTTTAATCACTTATCTACTTGCACATCTTGGAGAATAATTTAGCTTGCTCGACTGCATTGCATCTAATATAGATGACTTGAAAAGAGGATATTTCACATTTAGACTATACACTATCTTGCACATACAAGGCTTCCACTTATGAGATTTCATATACATATAATCAGAAATACAAATTTTTAGATGTTTTCCATTTTGGCAAACTATACCGACAGATTCTTTCTCCAATAGTTATCTTGGTGGACTCTTGTGCAATTACTTCCTTGAGAGGTAATCCTTGCGGATTCTTACTTGTGGACTTATGGAAGAAGAACCCTAGATAATTCCCATGGCACATGACTTACAACAATAGATACGGATAGCCAAGTGAGGTGGGTCTTGGTGAACTCCTACGCAATTACTTCCTTGAAAGGTAATCCCTGTGGATTTTTACTTGCAGACTTGTGGAAGTAGACCCCTAAATAGTTCCCATGGCATGTGACTTGCACCAACAATTACGGATAGCCAAGTGAGGTAGGTCTTGACGAATAGTTTTTCCTGTAGATTGTTATTAGTAACTTATCATAATGGACTCAAGTTTGTAGTGTGGTCCTTATAGGCCCATGTTTCAGACTCAAGTATGTGAATCCATACTTGCGAAACATATAAATGGATTCATAAAAGAAGACATGCGAACCCATACTTGCGAAACATATAAACGGATTCATAAAAAAAGACTCCCACTTTATATAATCCTCCCACACTTCCTTCACCAAAATCAATTCAAAAACAATTTGTAGATATCCCTAATCATCATATCTCCCACTACGAAGATTTCTAATTCAAAAGTAACTTAACTAAAGGTTGAAATCAAATCTTTTATCAACCAATCTGCAAATTGTTCTTATTTACATTAGAGCCTGATCAAATAGAAAATTTTCAAATTAATACCCAAAGTTACCATTAAAACAAAAGCTTTAACATTTTCGGGTGTGACATCGTCTCATCGATATCATCCGAGACCTCATCGAGATCGGGGTCACTAAAACCTTCATCCTAGTGATTGAACCATCATCATTATCGAGTCCTTCTTCACCATCTGCCTCGGTACCAATCACCAATGGATGTATCTATAAATGGGAACTTGGATTAGGGTTATTATACACAGTAGGAGCATTTTGTGGATTGTTACCCCATGTCAATGTTGCTCCATAATTGCATAGTTCTACCCACTCAACATTCAGACCAAAGTCAATCCCGTGTACAGAAGATCACCTATCAAAAAATGCTCTCAGAATCACTGTATACAGGTCATGAACTCCATATTGTTGATTTAATGTAATGACATTTTGTACCAGTTCCAGATCAGCTAACTCAGTGAACAAGTCAACTAGTTCAATGTTATCAGCTAAGCAATATAGTGTGATCATAGTCTCCATGTCATCATTCTCTACAAGTTCCATCTCCTTATATTTGCACGGATTTGACAAAACTAGATTTTTGTTGAATAATCTGGATATGCTCCTTGCACAATGTCGAGCAATTTTTGCATTAATCTTTTATTTGATTTAATCTAGTTTTACACTTTTATTAAATCTCATTCCCATTTTATGGTGCGATTCAAATATAAAACAAACTTTTTTTGGAAAATTACCCTATCAAAATGGACGTATACGAAGAATTGGTTATTCATCTTCAATACTAAATCTGTAAAATAAACTAACAATAATAATATATATTAGTTCTTATTAAAACAATTCATACCATTTTAAAGCAACAAGGAAACTTTTTATCAAACAATATAACTTGCATCTCATACTATTAGTTATCAATATAAGGTCACATATTTATACATAATAGTAAAATAAAATAAAATTACATAAAAATGATTACAAAATAACTTTATCAACTCAAACTTGATTTTTGAAGTAAAAAAAAAACTTGAAAACTAAAATGAAATACAAATATTCTTGATCTTTAATCTTCATTTCTAACAACTTTTTTTCCTCTCCCGTTTTGTTTGAAACTCATAAACAATCAAAATGTGTTTTTTATGTTGGGGAGGAGGTTAAATAGGTGTTTTGGTGCCACCAGAATGTCAGGTGGCACCCTCATGCATCACCTCTTTTTTTTTTCTTTTTCAACTTTTTTTCTTTTTTGATAGCCTTGTTCTTAAAAAATCAAACCGGTGTTGCCAATGTGTTAGACGGAACCACAAAAAAATTATTTTTTTCGTACTTGTATATTATTTGTTAAGTATTTAGGAGAAAATAAATGTATTTTTTTTAAATCAAACCGGTGTCGCCAATGTGTCAGGCAACACCAGTTAAAAAAATATTTTTTCCACCAAAATGATTGGGTGAAATTTAGGATTGTATCGCTTGATAGGTTGGAGGCACCCAATGACACTGTAGAAAACACCCCATTTTTGTAATTAATTTACAAGTCATACCATTTTTTAATTAATTTTTTAATATTATTTTCATCAAAAAACCCATTATATGGATCACTTTTGCAATAAGTTATTCAAGTTAGCCAAAGCCATTGGAAGAAACACTAAAATTCCTGATTTATCTCCAATCAATATTCTCATAACAAATATATGTACAAGAAGCCTGAAGGCATTAATTTCCTTAATCAATGGTCTAAGAACTTTCCCCTTGCTTCTTGCAATACTTCTCTTCAAGGTTTGCTCGTAGATTTTGATCCTTTTATTTATATACAACCTAAGAAAATTTAGTTGTTTTTGAATTGACCAATAAAGGAAAAAAACTCATGTATTTTTCATAGGCACTCCTTCAGGAACTACCAAGACATCTCTGAGTCAGCTATCAGATATGGATTCTTTCCTATCCATCTTTCACAACACACCAGAAAGGAAAAAAAAATTCTAAAGGTGAGTGGGAGAAGTTCACCAGCGACTCCACAAAAAAGGCTATTGAAGAACTTGTTTCTTCATCTAATTTCAGCAAATGGGAAGCCGCAAATGCTAAGAAGATCACTGTAATGCCTAGAAGTAGTTTGGGCAGTGCTTCCGCCAGGTCTCATTGTTGGTGGTTTCTTTGGTCGTAAAATAGTAGATAATTGTCTATTGTAGATTGAATACATTATTATAGTTGAAAGATGATGGAAATTTCAAAAGTAACATTCGCCATTTTTAGGGCTTGATGGGTGAAGTTTTGGGATGATTGAGAATGGTGCTTGTGTTGTCTTTAAATTCTTAGAATAGAGAGCCTTATTATTGTTTTTGTTTTCATGAATTAGGGCTTTTATATTTGCAATGTTAGAATTTAAAATGTATCTAGTTTTTTATATCGCTACTTATTATTCTTTTAATTTTTTCTCTATTTTGCTTTTATGATGATTAGGGTAATCTTTTTAAAGTTAAAATTACAAGTATAAACCAACATTTCCAAACCGATTAATCTAAATTAAGTATTATAAAGCACAATTAAATTAATAATCAGAATATATTCGAAAGGATTAATACATGATAAGATATCTTTTTGAAAGTTTCTCTAATATGAAGGGATTGATATATGATAAGATTTTTTTTGAAAGTTCCACTACTACAAAAACATGAAAAATTACAAGTAAATATATATATTTTTTATAAAATATTGTATAGAATTCATTCAATACAATGCATTCGAGGATGAATAATCGGATAAAGCTTAGACAAGACATAAGCACTGGATGAAAGGGGGATTCATGCATTGCAATTGCATATTGACTGCTCCTCTTCTCCCCTTTGCTATCGCGAACAACGGGAGGAGAGAAAATCATCATTAAAGACACAAAGATTTAATGAAACTAAGAAGTGCGGTTTCTACAAGTGTGACAGGTCAATTGTAATACATTTGTACAACGGGATACAGGAGTACTCTGAGGATTGAACCTAAGAGAGTCGGAGATTGAACAATTTCTAGCTAAGAGCATGCAAAATAAAGAGTCTAACCAACTATTCGCTGAAAATTATATTACGACAAACCATAAGTCAAGGAGAATTACACTAATCTACTATCTACCTACCAATGACTAAATTATAAAATGTGAAAAATTATGAAATTAACAAATAAATAATAAAACGGTGGTTATTGATCTTGATGTGGTTCACTCATCCTCGAATTAAGTATCCAAATCGCTTAAGCTCCTAAAATGGCTCCATTTTACCTCTCGATCTGAATTTTACCAAGTTAGACAAATTAATCCAATTTATCTCTCGATCTCACCAGTTAACCGGGGACTAACGAATTGGTGCTCAACAAGGTCTCCTCTCGGTCTCACTTGCCTAAATATTCCTTTAGGGTCGTCAATCCTAAGTTTTTGGTTCATTCAAATTAGTCCAATTTATTACCATTTGGTCCCTCGTCCAAAAGTCATCTCACAACATCTCTATCAACGAGCCCCCTTAAAAGTTTAGTTACCCATATGAAAAACTAAACTAACAAACATAAAAGTGCAGAACATGGAAGCCATTAAAAAAAAGCTTAAGAAAAATGTAAAAGTTTGGTTTTTTTAGGTAAGAGAACTTAAAGGAAATGTAAAGAGAAGCATATTACGTGAAAATACAAAGCAAGCAACATAAAAGGAATAAGCTGTAATGAACTAATGTAAAAAGAAATTGAAATGCATTAAACTAAAAATGAAAATGTCATCACTAACAAAGTAAAAGGACTAAATGTGAAAATAAAACTAAGCTACAGTGTTAACTAACTTAACTAACTATAAGAACACTAAGAACAAGAAGAAAATGTAGGAAAATAAACTCTACAACTATGGAAAAAGAAAAAAAAATAAAACCCTAGAAAAAGTGCAGAAAAACTAATAGAAACTAAAGCTAAACTACTCTATGTGTGGTATCCTCTCTCCTCAGCCAATTTTGACTTATTTTTAGTAGCATCCTGACCCAAGATTTGTGACCAAAATGCCATTGAACGGGCCTCTTCTGATTCGTGCTTCAATTAGACAAACATTGCCCCTGATGTCAGTTTTTGTCTCCTAACAACAGTGATATTGCGATATTATCGTTAGTCTTGAAATGAGGATTCTCATTACCCTTTGGATATCACGATACCACTGCTTAATGCCTTGGTCTTGAGACTGGTGCTGGTATCGTAATTTTAGAGCCTTGATATCATGACACCCTTACCTTGGTGAAGTTTTCACGCGGTTTCGGACCTCCAACAATTACCTACAACACTCAAACGAAGGTTCAAGCACCAAATGACACGATTGGCCAATTTAGGTCTCAAAATAAGTAAAAATAGGCAATTTCACATATTAAATCAAAAACCTAAAAACTACAGAAAAGACACTACTTTGTCCAAAAACAAGCTCCTCAAATATATCGGGAAAGCCTAATTTGCTGTATCAAATTACGACAGATCACAGATATGAGACTCAAACTTGAACCTTCAAGATTTAGAGCCTCATTCTTTGCTAATAGTGTCAAAATCTCATTGTCTAATAGATGATGAGATTAAAATCAAAATTAATTCAAGGGCTTAAAAAATTTGAGAAATTGAAGTGAAATATGATAAATAAATTTGGAATAAACATAGTAAGAAGGTACATATTACATCAAATAATGCAATGGATAAAATTGGCTAATTGGATGTGTGCTGATGTAATTACTTATACTTGTACAATGTGTTATGATTATTTGAATGGAAGACATATAATTGTTTCGTCTGCTTACTGTAGTGCAAAATAATATCGAATAAAACACCTCTGTAGGTGAAGCTAGAATCCACACCTTCAACCATACGTTAAATTTTTATTACATTCTAATTCCCTTCATGAGATTGTTCATCTTTTAAGTATATGGGAACTGAAGAGTGAAAAATGGGTGTAGCACCTACAAAAACTTCTTCCAAGCTTCCTCAGAGCCTTTACCCTTTTTACCCACTTATCAATTTTTTCATATAAAACCATCCTCTGATTCTCAACAACCCACACTTGGTTTTCTTGTTTTCTTCAAAATTCAGTAATCTATTTGAGAAAAAAAGAAGACTTTTTCAAGTTTTAAAAACAAGGTAAAGGATGAGTTACTACACTCAGCAGTAACCTGCTGTTGGTGTTCCTCCACCTCAATGTGTCTATTTTAATGATGCTTTTGATTTTCTTTTTGGAAAATTGAGCATCTTTCATTCTTGTTGTGATGTGATTTTTCCTTTTATGAAACATTAATGTTTAATGTGGATTTGCAGGGTATCCTCTAAAAGATGCATATCTACCACCAGGTTATCCAGTTGAAGTTTACCCCTTCCCGCTGAATATATCCACGTGTGTGCAGAAAAAACAGTTTATAAAACAATTTAAAAGCGTTATTTTTAACTACAAACGTACAATGTCGAGTTGTAATATAGAAATTTTACAACAAAATGTGGAAATATTTTGAGGATCAAACCCAAGGGATTGTCAAATTGATAAATGCATTTATCAAGTTAATTACAAACTAAGCAATTACTAATCTAATTGATTCGAAAATTATTAGCGCAACTAAATAAAATGACATTTAAGCTAATTTTAAATTAACAACTTTAAAAAAACTAATCTAGTTTTCTTCTCTATTGCTTTGAACAATGCAAACGATAAAATGATGGTCGCTTGGTTCGCTAATCTCTAACTAAGCTGATAAACCTATCCCAATTATATTGTTTATCACTCTTAGTTAGGAATCTCCTCTTGGTCTCATCATAAACTAAAAGATACTACCTAAGCTCTCCTCTCAATTAGACATATAAATATTCTCTCAATCTCACTACTCAGCACAATTATATCGAACTATCTAATGATAAACTCTCTTTTCGATCTTGTTTATCTAGATTTCCCACTAGAGGCATCAATTCTACCATATTAAGCATTTTGATATAAAAGAACAACCAAACAATAAAGTATAAACATTAACTTAATCTAACAATCAATTCATCAATTAACCAACAAGCAATATCAGCACATAATAAATCTTAACACCCAAGTAGACATTTCATTGAACAATTAATGTGCACAATACAAAGGTAAGGGTAAGAAATGCTCATTTAGATATGGAACCAATGACATCCCAAAAGCTTGACCCATTTTCATTTACCAAAGTCTTGAATAAGAAGGAAGAAATAAAATAACAAAAAGAAAATCTATTCTAAAAAGAAAATAAAAGAAAACCATATTCTAAAAATAAAAAGAAAAGAAAAGAAAAATTGTCTAATGGCTAAATGTCTAACCTAATTTCCTACAATAGTCTAAACCCCCAACTGGTTGATATAATGTGATATTTATAGGAAAAAATTATTTAACCTAACAATGACAATTATACCCTTAAATGAAAAGTGATTTAAGCTTGTTTGGACACAAAATTTTTCCTGCAGTTTTCCACTTGTCAAGTTTCAATGTTGCGACACCTAGGCTCTGGTGTCGCGACACCCATGGCAGTTGGTAAGAAAAAGGCTTGAAGGACACTTGGTGTTGCAACATGACCTTGTTGGTATCGCAACTTAGACGACAACCGGGTTCCCTTCACTTTAATGTTTGGCTTGGAGTCGCAACCTCAAAGGATTAGAATCATGACTTTGAGGCTCAGCTCGCGACACTGAGACACTCTATACTCAGTTCCGTGACCTCCACAACATGCTACTCTAGGTTGAGTTTTGGTAAAGTTCAACTTCTTCAAAGTGGTAGAAATGTCAGTGTCACAACACATATGCTCCTATGTCGGGGCCATGGCCATAGTAGAAGTCCTCTTTGATTTTCAGCCTCAATCACCCCCTATATAATCTGAAACTAATCGTTAGAATTTCAATGGTATAATTTTTCCAATTTGGATATCAAAAGTAAAAGAAACACAAGAAAACTAACTTTTAACATAAAATCTAATAAGTAACAAAAAATTCATAAAACACTTAAGAACAAGCTCTTTAAGTGTAAAAAGAACTTAATTTGATGTACAGAAATACGATAGATTACCCACTACCATAGTACGCCGCACCTCTTCCAAGGAAACAATAGTAAACTGACTTCTTTGAATGATGGTAAAACTTCTTCTCTTTCTCTTCTGTCTTTTTAATTTTAAATTAAAATCGTTGTCATTTGGTTCAAGGGAAATTCTTTGAATTCTTTATTCATGCATTGTCATTCACCATTTATATGAATCCTAATCAAATTTGAAGCCTCTATATCTAAGGGTTTAAAACTATTTTAACTTTTTTGTTTTTCACATTCAGGATCCTAATTTACAATATTTATAAGTTCGTATAAATGATCCCAAATTAACATGAATTTGTGTTGCTTAATTTCTTTTGCAGCTTGGCAACCCTCTATTGTTATTGCTTTTTGGATGCATGCTTTTGAGGAGAATGAAATGTTCAACTTTTGGTCAACTGTCAATAATTGATATTTAAGAGAAATTAATTGCTACTTTTTTTTATCGAATGTGTATGTACTTTTATTTATTGGTGTTTTAAATGGATGGCAATAGAGATTTATTATATCCTTAAGCTATTCAATTATGTATTGATACAAAAAAAATTAATTATATAGCAATTGTTTAATTTTTTTCTGAAGTTAATATATCTTTTAGAAAGCTAATATATCTTTTCGTTATCGATACTGTAACAACCCAAACCCGGCCCAAACATTACGACCGAATTTGATTTGCTACGGAGAAAAACTGTTTGAACACCATCTAGAACCAATTTAAGTTTCGTTTGGAAACCCCTTGTTTTTGGTTATCTTGCCAAAACTATACTTAGTTTTAATTTGGAAGTTTAATTAAGTCCGGTTATTATACAAATTTCAAGTGTGCCCGATGGCACGATAAAACATTTTCGTGTTAATTTAAGAAAACATGTGATTTTAATTCAGTTTTAATAATATAGTTTAAAGTAAATATCCAACATATAAGAAATAACACAAATAAAGTTTATGGAGGCCTTATTACAACCAAAATAAAAACAACCCAATAAAATAAAATAACTAAGTTTAAGTTCAGTTTATGCAAGTCCACTGCATGGCCACCTCGAGTCCAACCGGCTCCTCAACCGCCATTTACGAGTCACCTGAAAAATGTTAAAGGAGAAGGTGAGTCACCAAGACTCAGTATGTAACCCTTCCCCCGTTTAAAAAAACAACATTTCATACACAACATATAACAGTTAATACGCAGAGTATCGTGTGCCCAACCTAGCCAACCAAACGCCTTTGTCTACCCCACGTGGTACCAAACCACTGGTGACCGTAGTCACAATGTGTTACCAAAACACTGGTGGTGCCAAACCACTGGTGACATATAGTCACAATGTGCTACCAAAGCACTGGTGTCCGTAGACACAAATCGGGTGATGGGGCCAACCCATCGTGTGATACCAAATCACTGGCAGACGATCCCATATCTCAAGTGGGGCCAACCCACGGTGGTGTTAACCACAGGGACGAGTCGCTATGAGGTACCAAACCTCTGGAGGTACCAAACCTCTGGTGACTTATAGTCACAGTGTGTTACCAAAACACTGGTGCTCGTCAGCACGAAACATCACTGCCCCCTCCTCTCATATAACCCATAGTAGGTAAACAGTTAACAACAGATCTCAAGCATTTATCACATGTATCGATAAGCCATGCTTCCCAAAAGCATTAAAGTAATCTCATATTAACAGAGACTTACTGAATCCTCACTTGTACCGTTAAGGTACCAATCTGCATCTACATCAAGCGATTTACATACAAATTATATATAACACAACATTAACTGCTATAAGTGTGTATGTACACACCTGTCACCACGAGAAGTCTTAATCCCGAAAGAAGAGTCGGCACCCTAGATCTACTTGCACCTATATTCGGCCAATTATGGGATTAGTACTATGGCCTATTCGGCCAAATCAAATAAATCTAAAGGGGTTACCAATTGAACCCAAACCTTACCTATTTGCCTCTAAGTACTCACTTCGGTACCCGGTTCACAAATCTGCTTCACTTCCTACAATCGGTCACCATCATTATTAGTAGCCCTTGGCTTAATCGAATACCAAAAAGAATAGATCCTTACCAAAACCGATTTACAAGGACTGAGGCTTGGATCGAATACTTAAAAATCCTGGGTACCTAAATAGATCCGATTCTATCACTGATTAGTCGTTAAAATAATTCAGCTTTTCTATTTAACCAAGTCGACAGAGAGAATGGGACATGGAAAAGAGTTTCAGCATACTTACCCTTGCTTTAATATTCGGCCAAAGATACACCAAATGGGAAAAGAGAGTTTCGGCACCAAGGTGTGGAGTACTTCGGCTAGAGAGAAAAATAATGAGGGAAGAAGGTGTTTAGAGTTTCGGCAAATAGAAGAGGAGGGTATTCGGCCAACAGGAAAAGGGAAAAAAGAAGATGGGAAAGAATCAATGGTGCATTCGGTTTTGTTGAAGGTTGAAAAGAAATAGATGGAGGGTGAAGTATAGGAGGTTCGGCCAAGATCTAAAAGAAAAAGGGTTTTTAGTTTTGAAAGAATAAAGAGAAGAAAATTCAAAGATGGAGCCTTAGCCGAAATAATGAAGAAAATAACAAAGAAATTCGGTTTCCCCTAAGCTTGCTTGCAGTCCACTCTCCCTAGGAGAGTTCAAATTTCGACAAAACACTCCAAGTTACTCTTGACCACACATTTGTATTAATTCAAATAATTTGAATTAATTCCAAGGCCTATATTTTCTCTCAAGCTAATACTTAGAGATTAATCTATTAATCTATTAATTAATCTACTTAAAAATCTAACTAAATCCTATTATTATCCCATTATTTAAAAGAGTTTAAACCGAGGAGAACTCTCCCCTTGTTGCCGTCCAAATAAAGAGCAAAAAGGGAAAAATTTTGTGACTCGAACCAAGGCTCTCCCTTGTTCCTTGGTGGCGTCACATGCTAGCTCTTAAGTGGGCTTGCTTTGCCACTTATTCTAAGCTCATCTTATGTCCAATTTATCCCCATTTATTCTTATAACACCCACTTGCTAAGGCTCCCTTCCTTTAAAATTAAAAACTGAAATTTTTCTATCAAACCGGGCACACTCAAAGCCTTAAATTAAGCTCTATTATTCCATAAATAATATCACAGCTGTTCATAACAAAAAAAATAATTAAATTCTAAATAACCCCATTTTTGGGATGTTACAGATACTGTATACTTGTATTTATCAAAAAAAAATAGAAAACATTATTTTGAGGATCTTCTTACATTGCATTTACCGTCAGGGCTTTCAATCTATGCACAAATTGATTGGATGACACATATACATACTAGATGCTATGTCCTTAAGTAATTAACAAGCCTTGTGGTATACCTTAGCCATAAAAGCTCCTCTAGTGAGACTACCCTCAAGTCCATCGTAAAAGGTTTATAACTGAAGCCAATCGGGAAAACCATGATACAAAAACTTCCTTAGTAACAACTTATATCTTTATTAAGCTTTGTACAGGGTTTCATCATCAAATAGCTTAAATTTAGTGATATCAACTTAAACTTAACGATCTTTTTTAGAGGAAAGTATTTAGCTAGAAACCGATTTGTTAATTCATCCCATGAAGTAATGAATATAAGTAGTTTAGTGTCTAACTATATAAATGCTCCCTCACTTGAAGAAAAAAGGGGATAGCCTAAATTTATCCCCACATCTAATACTACATTTATTTTAAAGGTGTCACATAAGGTTAAGAATTTCTTAAGATGTTGATTCCAATCCTCAAACAATATTATTCTAAATTGAATAGTCGATTGTAACATTTGCAAAATAGCTGGCTTAATTTTAAAAAAATTTATTGTTATTGTCAATTGTCTAATAATTCCTTAGACCTTATTGACAATGGGCATGGCATAGCCTCTTAAACTCTTGCAAGCTTGGTTCGATTGAATTGGTACCTCTCTAGGGCTCTGATTCTCCATCTCTGTACACTCAAATCGACAAGGCTCCACACTTTAGACTTCTTAATAGCTTTAAAAGTTCCATTTCCAAATCTAAAGGGAATACTACCTTATCTCTCCTCTGCGTACAACATTAATGAACTTGCATGAAAAACCACAGGACAATATCCACAACAAATACCATTTATCCATAATTTCAAGTAAGATAATCCAACAAATAAAAACTATGTTCTATCAACAGTTAAGCAATTCTAACAAAATCGAAATATCAAAATTAATAAATCAAGAACTAACACACAAGAGTCAGGAATTATTACTAATTAGCAAAAGCAAACAATGTTCTAATTAACCCCCAAATTAATACTTTGCACATAGTGACACAACTCAATTTCACCACATAGTGGACTGGCAAGTGGGATCAAATCCTTCACCCTCACTTTGAGAGCCACCTTGACCAAATTCTTGTGATCTTTGTCTAAAAATATACCCATAAAAACTAGCTTTTTCCTCATTGATTTACACCTAAGAAGGAGGAGGCGAGAATACTTGAGGTTGAAGATACATATAATGTGCAAATGGGAGACACATTAAAGGTTGATAACACATATCATAAGTAGGAAATGGTGGATAGTAACCATGTGGCTAAAAATAACCCTGAGGAGGTTGAGAAAATGGAGGTCGCTTTGATGGATAATTAGTACCTTAAGTACTAGAAGATGAATCAAAGTACCCAAGGTTACTAGAACTTGATTTTTTATGAGATGAAGAGCCTTCAAAAGAATGTTTTTTTCCTTTTCCTTTAGATTGATCTCTTCGTTCAATTCTATCTCTCATTGATTTAGCAGACACATTTCCTTCAAATTTTGACCTATTACGGAAATGCCTAGAAGTGGTACCAAGTCCAAATTCTCCTCTGAATGAACTAAATGGCCTACTTTCACCCTATTACCACCATTGGAACTAGCACTAGCACCAGCACTACCATTACCACCATCATCGTCATCAAGTAGGCTTAAACCCCCACCCTTATCACTCTGACTTGGTGTTGCACTTGAGCTATAATGAGACTTGTCTTTCTCCTGAGATTGAACTTGTTCAATATTCATTTCATCATCAGAATCCATAGCAAACAAAAAGACATTTTCACCATCTAGTAGAGGATTTTCTTTCTCTTGCAACCATTCAGATAGTGGATCATCATGTAACACCCCAAACCAGGTCTATGCGTTAAGACGAGATTTGGTTTGTCACACCGAACGAACATCCAAAATTCTCTAATGACTTAAGTAAAACAGAAATGCAAAACCTTTAGAAATAAGGTTTGATAAAAACTAAGTACAATGATTATGAATTAAGAAAAATACTTGTTTGAAATCTCATATATATATTAGTCAAAACCTTAATGTAGTTTTAAAAGAATTTGAAAGAAATTGAAAAGTAATTTAGGTGTCCAAAATTTTTTATAAAACACAATATTTTTAAGAAAACTTTATAGACTTTAACATAAGCCCATATTAAGAGTCTTAAAATAAAATTTAAATCTATCCACACATAAAAAAACAATCCATAAAAATATAATTAGAGGCCTTATTACATCATACCCAAAATAGTAATTAAAATAAGTAACTTAAATAAAGTTCATAATTTATAAAACCCAAGCTCGTAGTATGGCCTCCACCAAGTCATCCCCGGCCCAAGTCCACATCAATTTCCATTACCTGAGATGGATAATAAAACGGGGTGAGTTACAAAGAACTCAGTGTGTAACTCACTTACCACCATTATTGGGCCAGACCATCAAGGCATTAATTTGGGCTTGAGCCCAATTTCAGATTTTAACAATATAGCATGAGATAAAATAATTATAATGCATGTAAAAATGAATTTCCCAACCAAGCCTAATTTCCATCCGCTAACACCCCCGTACCAACCAACACACCTGTGGGGATCAAGTCAACCCACCCCGCCAAACACACCAATCGTAGGCATTAAGCCTTTTTAATAATATTGTAGTGCACTACCGAACTAGATTGTGACATAGTCACCGAACTAGAGGCATTAAGCCAAAATTTGTGGCAGAGCCACCGAACTAGATACGTGGCCACAGGCCTTTCTTCTCTTCATCAAATCCCATCCCATGCATTTATGTATGAATAACAAACTTTAATCATAAATGATCTATCAAGTAACCCATAATACAAATGAGTTTTTACTAAAACCTTTCATTTGGGCCTATTAACAATATAGTATTAAACTTTGGCCCATATCTCGAACTAGAGGGTTTCCGGCCCATTAGCGATCTAGCAAACTTTGGCCCATATTATCGATCTAGCAAACTTTGGCCCGTATTATCGATCTAGCAGTTTTATGGCCCAATTTATCGATCTAGCGTCTTTCGGCCCAATTTAACAATCTAGCAGTATTTCGACTCAATTTATCGATCTAGCAAAATTTCGGCTCAATTTATCGATCTAGTAATATTTCGGCTCAATTTATCGATCTAGTAATTTTTCCAACTTTAACCATTTTCATGCATTTACACAAAAGTGTTAATTATCACATAATTTTCGATTTTGCCATTTTTACGATTTATCATGTAACATCCTGAAAAGGGCCTATGCATTTTCAGTTTAATTGTACGAAATGACAAGTCTTAAGCACTATGAATAAATTTTTGGTATTTTTGGAATTCTAGAAATGCATAGAAATGGAAATGAACATTTTGGGAAACTGGAACATTTTGGAAACCTGAACATTTTTGGAAATGATCCAAAAATGGAAACTTGAACATTTTAGGAAACTTGGAAATGTAAGGAAATGTCAAGTTTAAAGAGCCAAACGAAAATTTTTGGAAACTTGGAAATGTAAAGAAATGTCAAGTTTTAAGGCTTAAAAAGAGAAAACTAAGGCAAGGTGGCCTTAAGAAAAATAATATGAGGAATTTGACACACAAACAGGCTTGGAAAAGTGGCCTGGAGATGCCACTTAGGGCCTCTGGAAATGGCACCACATGCAAGGTGTTGGGCCTGAGTTCGAGTCACATGGGAAGCAAATAAAAGAAATTTTATTTTGCTTCCAAAAGAAGTGAGGTGGACGGCACATGGCTATAAATTAGGAGCTTTTATTCTTTTATTTTTAAGAGATAAAGGGTGGATAAATAAGGGATAAATAATGGATTTATTTTAGATTATTTTCAAGAGATAAATGTGGATATTATTTCTTTTATTTTGATAGATAAGGAAGAGATAAAAGAGGATTATTATTAGTATTATTTTTATTAAGAGATAAGAGATAATTATTGGATTAAGTTTTATTAAAGTGATAAATCAATGGATAAAGCTATCAAAATAGAAGAGTGGTGGCCAAGTAAAGGACTCTAGCTAGTAATTTTGGCTATAAAAGGAAGAGTAAGGCTTTTCTTCATTCATTCTTTTCTTTTCAAGAAAACCTCTGCAAATTCTCTAAAGTTTCTCCTCTTCTCTCTGCTAGAATTTTCTCTGCCATTATTCTCTTTTTCTCTTTTCTTTTCTTATTCTATTACAAACACAATCAAAAGCCAAAGATACCAATAGCCCTAGTCGATTTCTCACTAAGCCTCAAGAGCCGAAATTGTTATCCACATCAAAGCCATAACCGAATCACTGCTAAGGGTTCAAGCAAGAGTTCCATCAAATTCTTCATGAGGGTAAGATTAGGTTAGATTCTCATTCTATTTCTTTTAAGGTCATCAAATTAAGATTCTAATACCCTTAATATCTGTTGTCGAAGAGATCTTTCGGGATTTACTAAGTGTCGACTACAAGGAAGGAGAAGTTCTTTTCCAAAGGTACACCATAAGTCGCGTGTTCCCTAGTTATTCGGTGAATTTCTGGATTTAAGAATCTAAGGTAAGTCATATTTAACATACTGCTATGGGTTATTTGTTGTGAATAAATGTTAGAAATTGATCTAACATGTAGTTATAGGGATTTAATGAGGAGGGATACAAGGATTTTGGGATTTGAGAATTTCAAGGTAAGTTTTAAGAATACTAATCCTACTAGGATTTGGATTTATGGCCGAATGGCTTTTTATTAAATTAGTAAGTGATTAATCAAATGTAGGAATTTGAGATCTAAGGCGATAGATCGATTTGGGATTTCAAGGAATTCGTTAAGCAAATCATGTGTGTACCCTACCCTAAGTTTTGATAGGTTCATGGCTATGTTTAAATTAAATGTATTATTAAGAATGTGTGTACTCATACTAACCTTCGATATATCATATGGCAATTATTTTAATATATGAATATGCATAAGAATGTGAATGTGGCTAAGTACCACAAATGTGGTAAAAGTACCTGTGCACGTTTCCTACTTACGATAGGATTATGAATATGGTATATTTTGAACATATGAATAGTAACATGAATGAGAATTAAGTATGTTATGCATGATATAAAATTTATGGGGCATTCGGGATCTATGTGAAAGGGGAAGAAGGTGTTGACTTCGGTCTCACCAACGGCGAATATGGTGACTACGGTCACAAAATTTGAATATGGTAACTTCGGTTACATTATCTCGAATTTGGTAACTTCGGTTACATTATTTGAATATGGTGTCTTATGACACAAATTATATGGGCGATGAGCACGTCGATTGCAGCGATCGCTTTCGATGGTGTGTAGCGGATGGAGGGTTGACTTAGTAGTCCCCACGGTGTGGACCGGCGGTATGGGGTGTGTAGCGGATGGACAACTAGGTTTGGGTTTGGGAATGCATCATAACCTGTATTCTATGTTTTGAATGTGTAATATGTGATATGCCCGATTCTATTATGATTTAGTGTCGTGTACACATTGAGTCTGTTTGACTCACCCGTTGGGGAACATTTTTCGTGATGATGAGCAGTGATGGACCGGGACGGCTAAACTTGTGGTGGCCATGCTCAACATGAAGTTTATATTTTTGAGGACTCTTGAATTTATTTTAGTACTTTGAATTATTTTGGGAATTATTTGATGTAATAAGGCCATAAGGCCATAGTTGAATTACTTTACACTTATTTTTATTTATTATGATTATGAATTTTATCTATTAAAATTTAATTAAAATTTCTTTTAAACTAAACCCTAAATATTTTGTCACTTAAGATAAAAGGGATTTCAATATAAAACGAACCTGTTTTCAACACAAGCCCAACCCAAAACAATATTTTTCTTAAAATCACACAAGTTTTCCTAAGAACAAAAGAATTTTGAACCGGTTTACTTGAGGAACATACCAAATCTGGTCAAAGCTCGTGGGCCGAGTTTGGGGTGTTTCATATCATAATACTTACTATTTAGTATCTAACCCGAAAGATAAGTGTGAAGTTACACACCTGGTTATAGTGAGAACTAGACTTTCCCGCTCGTCAACACCTATACATATCACGATAATTAGAATCACTATATTTTATTAACGAAATCAATCTTAGAAATTAACGATCTAACTTTTACCCTCGGATTTTCGAACTACTTCCACTTGCAGTTTCTCCCCGATTGATGGTTCGTTAACAGAATCAAATCCACGAACAAATAATGGTTCGGGAGTACGAACTACTTCAAACAGTTGATTCTCCTCGGATGAACGTCCACAACCCTGGAAATCCCGATTCTTTGAAACATCCTTTGTTTATACTTAGGGGATTAACGGAACCACCCCTCTTCCGAACACTATACACGGCCCGTTTCTTCCCTATCTTGATTGTCTTCAATGACAAAGATCGTTAGCACGTCCTAATAATATATATATATCGATTATGACTAAAGGTTTTAAGAACGAGATTTCCTTACCACAAATATTCTTGTTCCACAAGGAGAATCGATCCAAGCGTTCTATGTCACTCACGACCACTTGATTTCCGATCTTCCGTTATCGCACTAAAGTAGAACAAAAATAAACGCGTTAATAGAAGGAACGTTTATTTCGATCTAAAAAGCCTTCATACCACCATCAATATTCGCCATGACTACTTCTAACTAAACGGAACTAAAAAGAATTCTTACCCTTTTGTCCACGGTTGAAAAGAAAGGATTGAAAAAAATGATGTCTCTAAGTGATGGAGGATTCGGCTATGATAACCAAAGAAAAGAGAGAAAAAAAATGATTCGGCTATGGCTCTCTAACATTCGGCCATGGAGAAAAACAATGGAGAAAAGGATGAGTGAAAAGAAATAAAATATGAGAGAAGAGATGATAATGAAGATTCGGTTTTCAAAGAGAAGAAAAGAGAAAGAAAAGAAAAGATGTATTGGAGAGCAAGGTACATTCGGCAATGGAGAAAGATAACAAAAAGAGAGAGATGGTCTTTTTGGTACTAACACTTTCGGCACTAAGAAGAGGCACAAGAGAATATTCAAAAGATGAACAAAGAAAATGACCAAATGGTCAAAAGAATTAGGTTTTACCAAATGCACAAATTCGGCCAAGGGAGAAAAGTTGAGAAAGGATTGCAAACTTTGCACATATGCTAAAAATGACCAAAAAAAGACTTCAAATCCTAGCCAAACTAACACCAAAAATTCGGCTTCCCCCTAGACCATATTGTCGTCCATATGCATGGTCAAATGGCCATGATTTTGTTTCCAAAACATTTTCCTTGATACTTGCCCTATGCCTCCATATCTTTCCAAATTTTCTTGATTCCCTACCAAAAATTCACTCTTACCTTATTCCTTTGATATACTAACCAAAATAACAAGGTCAACACTTACCATAAATAAGCTTGGCCGACACTTACCATAGAAGAGCAAAATAAAAGTTGTCAAAATGCCATCCAAGGGATTCGAACCACTCTCCTCATGCAATAACCCATGCGCCAACACCACTTTGCCATTTACTCATCTTATGCTACTATTTAACACTTAATTTAACTTAAGTGTCAAAGCCACTAGCTCCACTTCAATAAATTCTCAAACTAAAAATTATTCCATACAGAATAATTCTATACTCTTCTTCCGAACTATAATAGGCACAAAAAAAAAAAAAAATTTTCCTTCATAATCTAAACACCAAAACATGCAATAAATCAATACTTGAATTTTAGGGTGTTACAACTCTACCCTCCTAAAAAAATTTAGTCCTCGAAATTTACAGTTGAAAAAGGTGAGGGTATTGTTGCCGAATTACATCTTCAGGCTCCCATGTAGCTTCCTCCACTCCGTGATTTCGCCATAAAACCTTGACCAGCGGTGCGGTTTTCTTTCTTAGCACCTTAACATCTCGGTCTAAGATTTCCACTTTGGTTCTTCCTCAAAAGACAAGTCGACTTCAACTCTACTTCTTCTACCAGGCACAATGTGCGAAGGATCCGATCTATAGCGCCTCGGCATGGAAACATGAAAAACATTATGAATCGACTCAACTCGGAGGTAATTCGATCGATAAGCCACTTGGACCAACACGCTTCACCATACGATATGGTCCAATGTATCTAGGACTCAATTTGCCCTTCTTCCCAAACTGAAAATCTTCTTCCAAGGTGAGACCTTCAAGAAAACTTGATCCCCATAGCATACTCGATACTTCTACGCTTGGATCTGCATACGACTTTTGTCTATCCGAAGCTTCCTTTAACGATTACTCGAATAGCTTTTACTTTTTCTTCTTTTGAAGATCATTTCGAGGACCTAACATCATCGTTCGCCCAATTCAGTCCAACAACTAGGAGAACGACACCTCACGACCATATAATGCCTCGTAGGGTGTCATCTGAATGCTAGATCGATAGCTATTGTTGTAAGAAAATTCGCCAGCGGTAGAAAATCCTCCCAACTACCTTTGAAGTCGATTACACGACCCCTTAACATGTCTTCCGAAATCCGAATTACTCTTTACGATTGACCATCCGATTGAGGATGAAAAGCCGTCAAGTTTAGCTTTGTTCCCAAAGCTTCATGCAAAGCTTTCCAAAACCGTGACGTAAACCTAGGATCCCTATCGATATAATAGACACGGTACCCCATGCAACCTCACGATTTTGGATACATACGACTTAGCCAACTTCTTTTATGAGTAATCGTGCATTTAACCGGTAGAAAATGAGCGGTCTTCGTCAAGCGATCAACAATTACCCAAACAGAGTTTTTCTTAGTAGGTGTTAAAGGTAACCCACTAACAAAATCCATTGTTATCCGCTCCCATTTCCAAAGAGGAATCTTTCTGGGTTGTAATAATCACGAAGGCAATTGATGCTCTGCCTTCACTTGGCGACAAGTTAAACATTTTCCCACAAATTCGTAAATCTCACGCTTCAACCACGGCCACCAATATTGTTCACGAAGATCCCGATACATCTTATTTCCTCCGGTGCATAGCATAAGGGCTACTATGCGCCTCTCGTAGAAATCATTTGTCTCGAGATCCGAGTCCTTAGGCATACAAATTCTCCCACAAAAACATAACACACCTTCCGCGTTTATGCTAAAATTCTCTATTCCACCATTTTCAACTTGTTGAATTAATAGATCCCAATTTCTTATCGATATCTGTTTTTCCTTGATTTGCTCTAACCACGAGGGCTTCACTGAAGTTCCGCTATCGGACTACCATCCTCATACAAACTCAAATGGGCAAACATTGCTCTCAAATCGAGATACCACCTTACGACTTAACGCTGCGCTACCACATTAGCTTTTCCAGGATGATACTCGATTGAGAAATCATAGTCCTTTAACAGCTCCACCCATCTTCGTTGTCTCAAGTTTAATTCCTTCTGAGTAAGAAGATACTTAAGACTCTTGTGATCCGTATAGATGATAGACTTTTCACCGTAGAGTAATGCCTCCAAATCTTTAGAGCAAACACTACCGCCGCTAACTCCGTGTCATGAGTAGGGTAGTTTACTTTCGTGCGGTCTCGGTGACGAGAAGCATAAGCCACCACTTTTCCACTTTGCATCAATACACATCCTAAACCCGTGTGTGACGCATCGCAGTAAACTATAAACTCCTTTCCAGCCTCAGGTTGAATCAGTACTGGCACTTCCGTTAAAATCTTCTTCAATTTCTCGAAACTTTCTTGCTATTTATCGGTCATATATATGGTACTCCTTCCGCAACAACTTAGTTAGGGTGCGCAGAATCAACGAAAACCCTCAACAAAGCATCTATAGTAACCACCAAACCCAAGAAACTCCGAATCTCGACTCATCGACTTTGGTGGTTTCCAATCCAATACTGACCTCAATCTTCCGAGGATCCACCCTTATTCCTTGGTGATACCACATGACCCAAGAAAGTCACTTCCCTTAACCAAAATTCACATTTACTCGAATTTAGCATACAGATTGATTATCTCAAAGTAATCGCTGCAATACAATTCGCAAATGCGAGTCATGCTCCTCTTCATTCCTTGAATATACCGAATGTCATCTATGAATACCACCACAAACCGGTCTAAATATGGTTGAAAGACCGGTTCATCATATCCATAAATGCAAATGGTGCATTGGTCAACCCAAGCGGCATTACCAAAAACTCATAATGTCCATAACGAGTTCGGAAAGCCGTCTTGTGAATATCCGCTTCTTTCACCTTAAGTGATGATAACCCGATCTCAAATCAATTTTGGAAAAAATGAAGCTCCTTCAATTGATCAAACAGTCGTCAATTCTCGGTAGAGGTACCTATTCTTGATCGTCAATTTATTTAGTTGCTCGTAGTCAATACACATACGCATCGACCCATCTTTCTTCTTAACAAACAAAACCTGGGTGCTCCCCACGGAGACACACTCGGTCGAATAAAGCCTCGATCTAGCAATTCTTGAATTTGAGCTTTAAGCTCCGCCAACTCCTTTGGTGCCATTCTATAAGGAGCAATGGACACCGGAGGCTGCTCCGGCAAAAGCTCAATACCAAATTCCACTTCCGATCCGGAGGCACACCGGGAAGTTCTTCAGAAATACATCCGGAAATTCCTTCACTTTGTTCTCACATCTTCCATCGACAACTCTTTGGCATCTAAAGCACTAATAAATGCTAAAAATGCTCCATACCCTTTTCGTACCCACTTTTCTGCCTTAAGTGCAGATACCACATTTGCCAAGTAATTCCTTCGCTCGCCTATCATAATTATTTCTTTATCCACCACCGTCCTTATTGACATCCGCTTTTCAAAGACAATCTAATTTACGCCTGCTTAACCAACCAATCCATGCCCAAAATGATATCGAACTCACCAAAAGGCAATTCCATCAAATTTGCCAAAAATATTTCTCCTTGAATTTCTAAGGGCACATCTCTAAACAGTTTATTTACCAATACCGACTGTCCTAAAGGACTAATTACCTTCCTCTCACTATCGGAAATTTCAGAGTCTAAATTCAAGTTTCCAGATATGGTGCTAGCAACATACGAATGGTTAGAACCAATATCTATCAAAGCAATAACAGTACATCAAAGATGAAGAACGTGCGAGTTATCACATCAGTGCATTACCATCCTCGCGGCGTCATTGCATAAACCAATCTGGTGTCTTGCATCTCAGATTGCCTCTAGGACCATTGCCTCGACCGCGCACCTTGACCACGTCCGGCCCTATTACCACCACGACCGGGTCCACGACCTCTCTGGTGGTTGCTTTGAATTCCTCTTGCGATTGCGGTGGTGCAACAATATTCACGAGCTTCCGAGTTGTATCCATTCGACGAGGGCAATTCCTATATTGATGATCCATCGACCGCATTTATAGCAAGCACCCGTTTTCTTCCAAAGACTCTCCGAATGCCTTTTCCATAATCAAGCACAATCTCGACTCGATTCACACGATTCTGGTGTTCTACCTTGAGTGGTTCATCATTCCGAGGCCTCTTCAAACCTTCTTGAAGAACCCGAATACTTCATATCTCTCTTGCCTCTAGCTCGTTCCCGATTCTCGACGTTCGAGTTCTTAGCCTCTTCGGCTATCTTGGCCTTTTCCACAAGCGTGGCAAAAGTTCTAACTTGTTGTGGGGCTATTAAAACCCGCAATTCATCGTTCAAGCCATCCTCAAAGTGTACACAACGCTCATGATCCGTTGCCACTATTGTTCGAGCATAGCGACTCAAGCGCAAAAACTCGACTTCATATCTTCGCCACTGTCTTATTCCTTGGACCAGATTCGAAATTCCTTCCTTCTGGCATCAACATAACTCGTTCCTACATATTTCCCTTGGAAGGAAACTTTAAAGAATTCCCAATTAACTAATGCAGCTTCAGTGCCTTCTCGGACAGTAAGCCACCATTGGTATGCTTCGTCCCTTAACAAGGACACCGCTCCCCTTAGTTTTTGTTCCACCGTGCACTCAAGATCGTCCATAATTCGCTCCACTGCCTCAAGCCAATATTCAGCAACATTTGGAGCTACACTTGAGACACCTCTGAAAACCTCAGGACCACTTGATTTCAATCGTTTCGATATTGACCCACGAGCTGTTGGCCCAGTTCTAGCTCCAGAAACCCTTTCAAGGACTCGCAGCATTGCTCGCGTCACCGCATTATCTTCCTCCATATGATTATGTGATCCCGTCTCACTTTCGAGTGGCGCAGTGCATCCATTTCCGGCATATGATCCGGCGCCTTGGTTGCGCCTCTAACACCTCGCCCTCTACCACGGCCCGCCTACCGCTGCGTCCACGACCACGTCCTCTAGAGCTCATAATGTCTAATTCGATTTAATCTGGTTATGAGTTTTATGAATCAGTATACCATTTCGGTGCTTATTAACGATATTTTATAATATAAAAGAGATAGAGTTATTTTCGCAACCATATCCTATTGTCTCAATCTCTACGGTTTTCAACACCTAAAACTAGAAGTTCTAGAGTGTTTCTTATGATCATATCACAATGATAATAAAAAATCAATATACAGATACTTACTTGACTTGGCGCGGGATGCTCATGGTGCCATACTACCTTTAAATCAAAAGTCTAGAAATTTGAGTTGTTTCTCAAACAATTATCTTTGTTGAACCCAACCACAGTCGAGTTTTGAAACTAGCTCTGATACCATTAAATGTAACACCCCAAACCAGGTCTATGCGTTAAGACGAGATTTGGTTTGTCACACCGAACGAACATCCAAAATTCTCTAATGAATTAAGTAAAACAGAAATGCAAAACCTTTAGAAATAAGGTTTGATAAAAACTAAGTACAATGATTATGAATTAAGAAAAATACTTGTTTGAAATCTCATATATATATTAGTCAAAACCTTAATGTAGTTTTAAAAGAATTTGAAAGAAATTGAAAAGTAATTTAGGTGTCCAAAATTTTTTATAAAACACAATATTTTTAAGAAAACTTTATAGACTTTAACATAAGCCCATATTAAAAGTCTTAAAATAAAATTTAAATCCATCCACACATAAAAAAACAATCCATAAAAATATAATTAGAGGCCTTATTGCATCATACCCAAAATAGTAATTAAAATAAGTAACTTAAATAAAATCCATAATTTATAAAATCCAAGCTCGTAGTATGGCCTCCACCAAGTCATCCCCGGCCCAAGTCCACATCAATTTCCATTACCTGAGATGGATAATAAAACGGGGTGAGTTACAAAGAACTCAGTGTGTAACTCACTTACCACCATTATTGGGCCAGACCATCAAGGCATTAATTTGGGCTTGAGCCCAATTTCAGATTTTAACAATATAGCATGAGATAAAATAATTATAATGCATGTAAAAATGAATTTTCCAACCAAGCCTAATTTCCATCCGCTAATACCCCCGTACCAACCAACACACCTGTGGGGATCAAGTCAACCCACCCCGCCAAACACACCAATCGTAGGCATTAAGCCTTTTTAATAATATTGTAGTGCACTCATCAACTAGATTGTGACATAGTCACCGAACTAGAGGCATTAAGCCAAAATTTGTGGCAGAGCCACCGAACTAGATACGTGGCCACAGGCCTTTCTTCTCTTCATCAAATCCCATCCCATGCATTTATGTATGAATAACAAACTTTAATCATAAATGATCTATCAAGTAACCCATAATACAAATGAGTTTTTACTAAAACCTTTCATTTGGGCCTATTAACAATATAGTATTAAACTTTGGCCCATATCTCGAACTAGAGGGTTTTCGGCCCATTAGCGATCTAGCAAACTCTGGCCCATATTATCGATCTAGCAAACTTTGGCCTGTATTATCGATCTAGCAGTTTTATGGCCCAATTTATCGATCTAGCAGTTTTATGGCCCAATTTATCGATCTAGCAGTCTTTCGGCCCAATTTAACAATCTAGCAGTATTTCAACTCAATTTATCGATCTAGCAATATTTCGGCTCAATTTATCGATCTAGTAATATTTCGGCTCAATTTATCGATCTAGTAATTTTTCCGACTTTAACCGTTTTCATGCATTTACACAAAAGTGTTAATTATCACATAATTTTCGATTTTGCCATTTTTACGATTTATCATAATACTTACTGTTTAGTATCTAACCCGAAAGATAAGTGTGAAGTTACACACCTGGTTATAGTGAGAACTAGACTTTCCCGCTCGTCAACACCTATACATATCACGATAATTAGAATCACTATATTTTATTAACGAAATCAATCTTAGAAATTAACGATCTAACTTTTACCCTCGGATTTTCGAACTACTTCCACTTGCGGTTTCTCCCCGATTGATGGTTCGTTAACAGAATCAAATCCACGAACAAATAATGGTTCGGGAGTACGAACTACTTCAAACAGTTGATTCTCCTCGGATGAACGTCTACAACCCGGTGGGAAATCCCGGATTGCTGAAACAGTCCTTTGTTTATACTTAGGGGGATTAACGGAACCACCCCTCTTCCGAACACTATACACGGCCCGTTTCTTCCCTATCTTGATTGTCTTCAATGACAAAAATCGTTAGCACGTCCTAATAATATATATATCGATTATGGCTAAAGGTTTTAAGAACGAGATTTCCTTACCACAAATATTCTTGTTCCACAAGGAGAATCGATCCAAGCGTTCTATGTCACTCACGACCACTTGATTTCCGATCTTCCGTTATCGCACTAAAGTAGAACAAAAATAAACGTTAATAGAAGGAACGTTTATTTCGATCTAAGAAAGCCTTCATACCACCATCAATATTCGGCCATGACTACTTCTAACTAAACGGAACTAAAAAGAATTCTTACCCTTTTGTCCACGGTTGAAAAGAAAGGATTGAAAAAAATGATGTCTCTAAGTGATGGAGGATTCGGCTATGATAACCAAAGAAAAGAGAGAAAAAAATGATTCGGCTATGGCTCTCTAACATTCGGCCATGGAGAAAAACAATGGAGAAAAGGATGAGTGAAAAGAAATAAAATATGAGAGAAGAGATGATAATGAAGATTCGGTTTTCAAAGAGAAGAAAAGAGAAAGAAAAGAAAAGATGTATTGGAGAGCAAGGTACATTCGGCAATGGAGAAAGATAACAAAAAGAGAGAGATGGTCTTTTTGGTACTAACACTTTCGGCACTAAGAAGAGGCACAAGAGAATATTCAAAAGATGAACAAAGAAAATGACCAAATGGTCAAAAGAATTAGGTTTTACCAAATGCACAAATTCGGCCAAGGGAGAAAAGTTGAAAAAGGATTGCCAACTTTGCACATATGCTAAGAATGACCAAAAAAAGACTTCAAATCCTAGCCAAACTAACACCAAAAATTCGGCTTCCCCCTAGACCATATTGCCGTCCATATGCATGGTCAAATGGCCATGATTTTGTTTCCAAAACATTTTCCTTGATACTTGCCCTATGCCTCCATATCTTTCCAAATTTTCTTGATTCCCTGCCAAAAATTCACTCTTACCTTATTCCTTTGATATACTAACCAAAATAACAAGGTCAACACTTACCATAAATAAGCTTGGCCGAAACTTACCATAGAAGAGCAAAATAAAAGTTGTCAAAATGCCATCCAAGGGATTCGAACCACTCTCCTCATGCAATAACCCATGCGCCAACACCACTTTGCCATTTACTCATCTTATCCTACTATTTAACACTTAATTTAACTTAAGTGTCAAAGCCACTAGCTCCACTTCAATAAATTCTCAAACTAAAAATTATTCCATACCCGAATAATTCTATACTCTTCTTCCGAACTATAATAGGCACAAAAAGAAATAAGAAAATTTTCCTTCATAATCTAAACACCAAAACATGCAATAAATCGATACTTGAATTTTAGGGTGTTACAACATCATCTTCAAAGATATGATCAAGGCTAATAAGATTAAAGCTAGAATTTATCTCATCAATGCTCATTCTTTTTAGATGTCTCATCTTAAGTCTCATATTGTAATGAGTAAATACTAGTTTCTCAAGTCTTTGAAACTTCAACCTATTGCTTGCCTTAGTGTGAATATAGCCAAATGTGCTCCAATTTCATTCGCAGCTTGATGCAGAAGTTGTTTGTGTAACACCCTATACTCGGCCTGGTCGCCAAGCCCGAATACGGGATGTCACACCACTTACTTATGTCACATACATCAAATAGAAAGCTCATTGTAGACAAAACGTCCATCATTTTATTATTTGTATAGGTTTTAAGTCAATCATTCAAGATAGTTACCATTGTTACATGCTAAATTTACAATAATTAGTCTTATAAACAATTTTAAACATGCACAAGGTCCACTTAGCAAGATTCCCAAAACATGTCCGTAGGTATTGATACTGACACTAGGGTATCGATATTTTCTCTAAGTGGTATTAATATCACATGCATTCTGTTTCTCGATTAAAAACCCAACTATCAAAAAATATCGATACCACTAAACAAGTATCGATAATTTTGCCCCCCGAGTATCGAAACTCGGGCCAAGGTATCAATACCAATTAGCAAGATTGACTTTCTGCACATCTCAAAACAGAGAGGTATCATTTTTAAAACACAAATATCGATACCTCTGCTCCATACCCGAAAAAAAACAACATTTTTAAGCATATAAGTCATTCTAACTCGTACAAGTTCAACATGCTATCATATCGTCATCAAATAAACACCGAAACGACCATAATAATAGTTTCAAACATCAAAAGAAAATATGAGCAATAGTCAACATATTACGAAACAAATCTCAAAATCCTAAAAACAATTAAATTATAGAGACAACTCAAAATATCATATCCAATATTAGCACAAAGATTACCACATTACCTTATTCCCAAAACATAACCAAATAATAAACACCTACGAATAACGAAAATGGACTTGCTTGGATCACCCCTCGAAAAGCCACACCGCTCACACCGGCACACTAATCTGCAAAGTTTAAGAAGAGAGTGAGTGAGCTTAACAAGCTCAGTGAATGCCTAGAATAACTATCATGCAAAAAATTCATCAAGCATCAACGAAACAACCATATAGCACAGCCTCAACAGTTCCAATTTTAGTGTTATAATATACTTACTCGTGCATTATTTTCTAGTCCTTTTACATGGTAAACATATTCACTTTCAAGCATATATCATATTACATATATAATCACCTAACATACAAGCATATATCACAATACTCATATAATCACATAACATTTAAGCTTATGTCACAATACCCAAAAACATTCTTATAGATAAATTGCATAATGGTCACATGTCACATAAACACATATCACATTACACACATATTCATAATTTAAGATAATTTGGCACTTGAGCTATGAAACATAAAAGTGAGCTCTATCATCACTCATCGGATACACGGTCTCCAACACACCAAACATAGACTTATATAGTCAAACATGTCCAAAAGTGAAGCATAAACCTAACATTCTTCTTATTTCCCCTCACATTGTAACATCCCGATTCAGGGTCTAGTCAGAATAGTGGTGCGAGACCACAAATCTGAGTTAGTAAATTGAGTTCTTAATGTTTATGACATGTTTTCATGATAGTATTAAAGTTTCATGTAGAAATTTTGTGAAATTGACATGGAATGATCAAATAGGACTAAATTGCAAAAGTTGCAAAATATGAGTTTCTAGAAGCTTTTTGTATAAAATAGCTTTAGAATATTAATTATGAGTCCTTAAATAGCAATTTGCCCAAATTATAAGTTTTGGACAAAAATGGACATGAGTTAGTAAAAGGGAAAAATTTTAAGAGAAGGGCATTTTGGTCATTTGTCTAATAAATGATTAAAATAGGAAAAAGATGATAAAATTTCATTCATCTTCTTCCTCTTGTGCCAAAAATTTGGAGACTCCATAGCTAGGGTTCTTCATTTTTTTCAAGCTTGCTAGTAAGTTCATCTTAGCCCCGTTTTTAATATTCTTTGTGTTTTTAAAGTTCTCGTATTATGAATTAGCTATTTTTAGCTATAAAATAAGCTAAGATGCATGTTCAAAAATCTATCCAAGAGTGACATGCTTGTAAAATGATATTTTATGGAAGTTTATGTGAGTTTGATGTTAGATAAACATCTTTTTCTAAGTGAATTTCATGAAAAATGCTAGTAAGGACTAGTTTGTAAAAATTATAAAATTGGTCATACCTATTAGAAATAATGGGAATTGATGATTGCTATAGTAGAGAAAATGAATCAGCTAAGCATGAAGTTTAAGAAATTTGAATGAGATTCATTTTACGAGCCTTTGGGAAAAAGTGCAAATATGAGAAAGTATAGGGGCAAAATAGTAATTTTTCCAAAGTATGAGTTAAGAGTCAATTTAGTCAATGTGAGTATTAAATGATCTACTTATGATTATAGATCAAGAAAAATGAAGCTCGGATCGAAACCGAGGTAAGAACAAAGTCGAAGACTAAATTGCATACCTACATACATTTTGTATATCGAGGTAAGTTTGTATGATTTCTAAGCTTTATGATTAATATCATTGAATTGCTTAGTATAATGTACAATATTATTATGAAAATGTTTAATGTTATGTTAAACAAAGTAATCAATAAGATCAAGTATGAGAAAGCCCTGATTGAAGATGAATAGCTTAGGATACTCGATCTATCACATGATATGAGAAAGTCCGTATAAGTCCAAGCCGAGGCATGGCATCGGCAATCAGACAAGTTATCATGTAAGACCAAGACAAGTCTTGGCATTGAAGAGTGTTATGAGATGAAGACCCATGTAAGTCCAAGCCAAGGCATGGCATTGGTGAGTCTCCAAGCAAAGATGTCATGTAAGTCCAAGGCAAGCTTGGCATTGAAAAGTTATCATGTAAGTCCAAGGCAAGCTTGGCATTGAAAAGCTATCAAGAGAAAGAGATTTCATGTAAGCCCAAGCCAAGGCTCGGCATTTACCAGTTCAAGAGCAAAGATACCAAGTAAGACCATGTCAAGACATGGCAATGGTAAGTTCCAAAGGAACTCACGAGAAATACTTCGTATAAGTCCATGTCAAGACATGGCCTTGATACCAAGATGAGACATTCCATGTAAGACCGTATCTAGGATATGGCTTTGGTATTGAGTTATGTGAGATGAGATTTAGTATCCTCGGTTATTCATATAAATTCATCGGGCAAACGAACTAAGTTCAAATGAGATAACAAGAAAGCTAAGTAAGCAAAGTTATTATCAAGTGAAAATGAGTATTATTCATGTTATGAATGATAAATTAGAGATTATGATTATTATGTCAAAGTATGTTGATCAATGTGATCAAGTGATATAGGTACCTTGTTTACCTCACAAGCATGAGACTAGTAAGTATCATGAGATGTGTAAGAATCAAGTATGAGCAAGTAAGCTTTATAGCTGAAATTATGATACCATTGTTTATGTCAAATGGTTTAATTTAAGCAAGTATGTTGTTATATGCATTATATGCAAACTTACTAAGCTAGATGCTTATGTCTTTCACTCTTTCTTTCCATGTAGTCCCGCCAAGCTAATCTCGTGGATCATCGTCATCGGAGCTCGGAGCATACTATCAATCGCTATTTTGGTATAGCCAAGTTGTTTTATTAAGTATGGCATGTATAGGAAACACTTCATTTGAGTATATGTTTTACAAAGAGCCATAGTATAGGCTATCTTGTTCATCATCCTTTTTGTATATGGCTAGAGAAATTGGCCAACTTTGACTAAGTGTATATGTTTATAGATATCAATGAAAGATGTAGTAATTTGAGTAATTGAATTGAGTATGAATGTGATCTCGATTTCAGGGTGGTAATTGGCTTGGTATATAGCATCTAAGTGCCCACACGGTTGGATACACGGGCGTGTGTCTAGGCCGTGCGTACCCTACACTTTTATACTTGAAGTCAGGATAGGCCACGAGTAGATCACACGGCCATTGGTTCAGGCCGTGTAACACACATGGTTGGCACATGGGCGTGTGCCAAGGCCGTGTGAAGTCTGCACTTTTCACTTAAAAATTTAATTGTCACATGGCTGAGATACACAAACGTGTTTACAGACCGTGTGGATAAGTCAGAATACTAAGGTTTGGCACATGGGCCAGGGCCACGGGCGTGTCCAGGCCGTGTGTAACAAGTCAGTGTCGACCACGGGTGGAAGACACGGGCATGTCCAGGAGTACACGGGCGTGTTTCAAGTTGCACGGGCGTATGGTCCTTGCTTCGAGTGAAAGTTTTCAGATAAGTTTTGAAAGCTCTCGGACATGTGTTTAAGGCCTCTTAGGCCCATGATATGTACGTTTTGACCTAGAAAAAAGAGTTTCTATTTCGGGACAAAATTTTACAGCCTGTAAATACATTTTTAATCAAGTTAAAGCATGGTAATGTCTTGTATCCGGTCTTAGCCTCGGACTCGGGTACGGGGTGTTACATTTAGTGGTATCAGAGCTACGGTTTAGTCTGTTCTAGGACTAACGTAGCACAAGCATGAGTCTAGATATACATGCCATACTTAAGAATGTTTTTGTAATGATAGTGTGACGACTCCTGACAACTTAAATTATGTTTATACATTTAGTAAATGGATCCCGATAGAGCTATGGCAGATGATGTAGAAAGTAACGCGCTAGCTCCCGCCGAAGGGACGGTGCCGAACAAGAATGAGAATCGACCCACTACGGTGAGTCAAGAAGGAGGAGAAGAGGCTAGAGAAGCCTTCCTCCATATGATGAATACATGGTACACGGAGTTCGTTCGTACGAACCCGAATGCACAACCCCTCCACCCTCTCCTATTCCTCAACCTATTCCAAAGAGCCCCCTCAAGTAGTAGAGGTGGTAAGAGGAGAGAAGCCTCCGGTTGATAGAATCAGAAACGTGGGGCGTAAGAATTCCGGCTAGAAAAGATGATGATCCTAAAAAGTTTGAGTTCGGATAGAAAATACTATCGTGGTATTTAATGAGTTGTCGTGCACTCCTGAGGAATGCATGAAGTGTGTAGTCTCTCTTCTAAGAGATTCTGATTACCAATGGTGGAACACCCTTGTGTCGGTGGTACCGAGGGAAAGGATCACATGGGAATTTTTCCAAGAAGAATTCAAGAAAAAGTATATCACCAAAGGTTTGTGGACCGTAAAAGGAAAGAATTCCTAGAATCAAGCAAGGCAAGATGTCGCGACTAACTATGAACGTGAGTTTGTACGACTCAGTAAGTACGCTCGCGAATGCGTGTCCACCGAGGCCATCATGAGTAAAAGATTTGAAGTCGGGTTGAATGAGGACATCAAACTGCTTGTTGCTTTGTCCTAGAACTAAAGGAATTTGTTGTGCTAGTAGAGAGGGCTTGTAAAGCCGAGGAATTAGTAAAAGAGAAAAGAAAGTCTCAAATGGAGTCTCGTGACTCTAGGAAGAGACAGTGGAATAAGTCATTCCAATCTTCATCCAAGAAGTTAAGAGATTTCCCCCGATCGATCGCTACTTCCACCGGATTTTCAAGGAAGGACAAGAGTAAGCAGTATTCGGGAGGTAAGGCACAGACGACCTCAGTTGCTAGTGTGGGGAACATCCGGTCGGATAGACCCGAATGTCCACAGTGTGGCAGACGTCATCCTGGAGAATGCCAAGCGCATGAAAATGCATGTTTTAGATGTGGTTCCCAAGACCACTATATAAAAGATTGTCCAGAGACGACAAAAGAAGAAAGAACTCAGAACCCGAGATCTGGGAGTGTGGTCAGAGGAAGACCGCAAGGGAACCTAGGAAGTGGGGCGAGAGGAAGAGGTAACCCTAGAGAACAGGCTGCAAGACCCGAGGGTAGGGCGCCTGCGAGGACTTATGCCATTCGCGCTCGCGAATAGGCATCTTCTCCTGAAGTTATTACGGGTACCTTTTCTCTTCATGATGTTAAAGTTATTACTTTAATAGATCCCGGATCCACACACTCTTACATTTGTATGAAACTAGTATCCAGTATAAAAATGCCTATAGATTCTACAAAATTTGCGATTAAAGTGTCTAATCCTTTAGGCAAGAGTGTGTTAGTGAATGAAGTATGTAGAGAATGTCCATTAATGATTAGAGGTCATTACTTTAAAGCAAATCTTATGTTGCTACCATTTGATGAGTTTGACATCATTCTTGGTATGGACTGGTTGACCACTCATGGTGTAATAGTTAATTGTGGGAAGAAATATATTGAGATGAAATGTGAGAATGAGGATACTCTCCATGTAGAATCAGATGAGCAAAGTAAATCTCCGAAATGATTTTTCACATGACGGCACAGAGATACGTAAGAAAGGGTATGAGGCATATTTGGCCTTTGTGATGAATGATAAAGAAACAGAGTTAAAGATTGAGTCGCACCAATAGTATGTGAGTACGTGGATGTTTTTCCGAAGAATTACCAAGACTACCACCAGCTTAGAAGTTGAGTTCAAAGATTGAGCTAGCCCCCTGCACTCGCATCCAATATCTATTACTCCTTATAGAATGGCTCCAACTGAGATGAGAGAGTTGAAGTCACAGTTGCAAGAGTTGACAGATAAAGGTTTTGCGAGATCAAGTTGTTCTCTATGGGGTGCTCCTGTTTTATTTGTGAAAAAGAAAGATGGCACCATGAGATTGTGCATAGATTACCGTCAACTTAATAAAGTGACGGTAAAGAACAAGTACCCATTGCCTAGGATCGATGATTTGTTCGACCAATTGAAAGGAGCCACTGTATTCTCCAAAATAGACTTAAGATCAGGGTACTACCAGCTGAGAGTAAGAGAATCAGATGCGTCCAAGACGGCTTTTCGAACAAAGTATGGGCATTACGAATTTTTAGTCATGCCTTTTGTTCTGACCAATGCTCTTGCGGTGTTCATGGACTTAATGAACCGCATTTTTAGACCATACCTCGACAAGTTTGTAGTCATTTTCATTGACGACATACTGATTTATTCCCGAGATAAGAATGAGCATGCTGAGCACCTACGGACAGTTTTACAGATTCTACAAGAAAATCAATTATATTCCAAGTTCAGTAAAAGTGAATTTTGGCTCAAGGAAGTAGGATTTCTGGGACATATTGTCTCGGGAGAAGGAGTTCGAGTAGACCCCGGTAAGATTTTAGCTATTATGGACTGGAAGCCACGAAAGAATATCTCTGAGATTAGAAGTTTTCTAGGCCTAGCCAGATATTACAGACGATTTGTCAAGGGGTTTTCCATGATTGCAACCCCGATGACTAAATTGTTACAGAAAAATGTGAAGTTTGAGTGGACAGAACGATGCCAACAAAATTTCGATAAGTTGAAAGCAATATTGACAGAAGCCCAAGTTTTAGTACAACTTGAGACAGGGAAAGAATTTGTAATTTACAGCGATGCATCCTTAAATGGATTAGGCTGTGTACTTATGCAAGAAGGCAAAGTGATTGCTTATGCCTCCAGACAGTTGAAGCCTCATGAGAAGAATTATTCGACGCATGATTTAGAGTTGGCTGCCATAGTCTTCGCATTGAAGATATGGAGACATCACCTATATGGTGAGAGATGTCAGATTTTCACTGATCATAAGAGTTTGAAGTACTTGATGACGCAAAAAGAGTTGAACTTAAGACAGCGGAGATGGTTAGAGTTGATAAAAGATTATGAGATGGTCATTGACTACCATCCTGGGAAGGCGAATATGGTTGCCGACGCTTTGAGTAGAAAGTCCCTATTTGCATTAAGGGCAATGAATTCACGGATGACTTTACCCGACGATAGTTCTATTCTAGCCGAGTTGAGAGCTAGACCAACTTTCCTCCAAGAGATCATTGAAGCTCAAGAAGAAGATAGTGAATTGCAAGTCAAGAGAGCTCAAGTCAGAGATGGATGTTGAATCGACTTCCTGATTAGTCCCAATGGAATTCGATGTTCAAAGATAGAGCTTGTGTACTGAGAAAAGAAGAGCTTATTCAGAAAATTTTGCATGAGGCCCATAACGGATGTTTGTCTATACATCCGGGTAGTACCAAGATGTATAATGACTTGAAACAACAATGATTGGTGGCCGAGAATGAAGAAAGATATTTCGAGTTTGTTTCAAATGGTTGATTTGTCGCCAAGTAAAGGTTTGAACACCAAGTACCTTCTGGTTTGCTTCAACCCATTTTAGTTCGTAGTGGAAATGGGACCAGTATTACTATGGATTTTGTAACGGGTCTACCATTATCTCCGAGCAAGAAAGATGTCGTATGGGTTATAGTTGATAGACTCACGAAGTTAGCTCATTTTATACCTATTCGAGTTGATTACTCACTAGACAAGTTGGCAAACTTGTACATTTCGAGAAATAGTAAGGCTTCACGGTGTTCCAAGTCAATCATCTCGGATAGAGATCCGAGGTTTACATCCAAATTTTGGAAGAAGTTACAAGAGGCTTTGGGTACAAAGTTGAACTTTAGTACCGCTTTTCATCCTCAAACTGACGGTCAGTCGGAGAGGTTAATTCAAGTACTCGAAGATATGCTCAGATGTTGTATTCTTGAATTCCGAGGCAGTTGGGAAAAGTTTCTCCCATTGGTAGAGTTTGCCTACAATAATAGTTTTCAGTCGAGTTTAAAGATGGCGCCTTATGAGGCTCTATATGGGCGAAAGTGCAGAATACCTTTATTTTGGACTGAACTCAAGGAAAACCAAATTCATGGGGTTGATTTGGTTAGAGAAGCTGAAGAGAAAGTGAAAGTGATACGAGAATGTTTAAAAGTCACGTCAGACAGACAGAAGTCCTAGTCGGACTTAAAAAGAAAAGAGATAGAATATCAAGTCGGAGATAAAGTTTTCTTGAAAGTGTCACCATGGAGAAAAGTTCTCAGATTTGGCCGGAAAGGCAAGTTGAGTCCATGTTTTATTAGACCGTATAAGATTACCGAGAAACTTGGACCGGTAGCTTGCAGATTGGCTCTGCCATCAGAGTTAGAAAAGATACATGATGTGCTTCACGTGTCAATGTTGAGACGCTACCAATCAGATCCTTCACATGTAATTACCCCGTCAGAGATAGAGATTCATCCCGACATGACTTATGGTGAAGAACCAGTTAAGATTTTAGCTCGAGAAGTCAAGCAGCTAAGGAATAAAAGTATTGCCCTGGTAAAAGTATTGTGGCAAAGACATGGAATAGAAGAAGCTACGTGGGAACCGTAAGAAATCATGAGAAACCAAGACCCAAACTCATTTTCTTTGGTAAGATTTTCTGGGACGAAAATTCCTAAGAGGGGAGAATTGTAACATCCCGATTCAGGGTCTAGTCAGAATAGTGGTGCGAGACCACAAATCTGAGTTAGTAAATTGAGTTCTTAATGTTTATGACATGTTTTCATGATAGTATTAAAGTTCCATGTAGAAATTTTGTGAAATTAACATGGAATGATCAAATAGGACTAAATTGCAAAAGTTACAAAATATGAGTTTCTAGAAGCTTTTTGAATAAAATAGCTTTAGAATATTAATTATGAGTCCTTAAATAGCAATTTTCCCAAATTATAAGTTTTGGACAAAAATGGACATGAGTTAGTAAAAGGGAAAATTTTTAAGAGAAGGGCATTTTGGTCATTTGTCTAATAAATGATTAAAATAGGAAAAAGATGATAAAATTTCATTCATCTTCTTCCTCTTGTGCCAAAAATTTGGAGACTCCATAGCTAGGGTTCTTCATTTTTTTCAAGCTTGCTAGTAAGTTCATCTTAGCCCCGTTTTTAATATTCTTCGTGTTTTTGAAGTTCTCGTATTATGAATTAGCTATTTTTAGCTATAAAATAAGCTAAGATGCATGTTCAAAAATCTACCCAAGAGTGACATGCTTGTAAAATGATATTTTATGGAAGTTTATGAGAGTTTGATGTTAGATAAACATCTTTTTCTAAGTGAATTTCATGAAAAATGCTAGTAAGGACTAGTTTGTAAAAATTATGAAATTGGTCATACCTATTAGAAATAATGGGAATTGATGATTGCTATAGTATAGAAAATGAATCAGCTAAGCATGAAGTTTAAGAAAGTTGAATGAGATTCATTTTACGAGCCTTTGGGCAAAAGTACAAATATGAGAAAATATAGGGGTAAAATAGTAATTTTTCCAAAGTATGAGTTAAGAGTCAATTTAGTCAATGTGAGTATTAAATGATCTATTTATGATTATAGATCAATAAAAATGAAGCCCGGATCGAAACCGAGGCAAGAACAAAGTCGAGGACTAAATTGCATACCTAAATATATTTTGTATATCGAGGTAAGTTTGTATGATTTCTGAGCTTTATGATTAATATCATTGAATTGCTTAGTATAATGTACAATATTATTATGAAAATTTTTAATGTTATGTTAAACAAAGTAATCAATGAGATCAAGTATGAGAAAGCCCTGATTGAAGATGAATAGCTTAGGATACTCGATCTATCACATGAAATGAGAAAGTCCGTATAAGTCCAAGCCGAGGCATGGCATCGGCAATCAGACAAGTTATCATGTAAGACCAAGACAAGTCTTGGCATTGAAGAGTGTTATGAGATGAAGACCCGTGTAAGTCCAAGCCAAGGCATGGCATTGGTGAGTCTCCAAGCAAAGATGTCATGTAAGTCCAAGGCAAGCTTGGCATTGAAAAGTTATCATGTAAGTCCAAGGCAAGCTTGGCATTGAAAAGCTATCAAGAGAAAGAGATTTCATCTAAGCCCAAGCCAAGGCTCGGCATTGACCAGTTCATGAGCAAAGATACCAAGTAAGACCATGTCAAGACATGGCAATGGTAAGTTCCAAAGGAACTCACGAGAAATACTTCGTATAAGTCCATGTCAAGACATGGCCTCGATACCAAGATGAGACATTCCATGTAAGACCGTATCTAGGATATGGCTTTGGTATTGTGTTATGTGAGATGAGATTTAGTATCCTCGGTTATTCATATAAATTCATCGGGCAAACGAACTAAGTTCAAATGAGATAACAAGAAAGCTAAGTAAGCAAATTTATTATCAAGTGAAAATGAGTATTATTCATGTTATGAATGATAAATTAGAGATTATGATTATTATGTCAAAGTATGCTGATCAATGTGATCAAGTGACACAGATACCTTGTTTACCTCACAAGTATGAGACTAGTAAGTATCATGAGATGTGTAAGAATCAAGAATGAGCAAGTAAGCTTTATAGCTGAAATTATGATACCATTGTTTATTTCAAATGGTTTAATTTAAGCAAGTATGTTGTTATATGCATTATATGCAAACTTACTAAGCTAGATGCTTATGTCTTTCACTCTTTCTTTCCATGTAGTCCCACCAAGCTAATCTCGTGGACCATTGTCATCGGAGCTCGGAGCACACTATCAATCGCTATTTTGGTATAACCAAGTTGTTTTATTAAGTATGACATGTATAGGAAACACTTTATTTGAGTATATGTTTTAAGAAGAGCCATAGTATAGGCTATCTTGTTCATTATCCTTTTTGCATATGGCTAGAGAAATTGGCCAACTTTGACTAAGTGTATATGTTTATAGATATCAATGAAAGATGTAGTAATTTGAGTAATTGAATTGAGTATGAATGTGATCTCGATTTCAGGGTGGCAATTGGCTTGGTAAATAGCCTCTAAGTTCCTACATGGTTGGATACACGGGCGTGTGTCTAGGACGTGCGTACCCTACACTTTTATACTTGAAGTCAGGATAGGCCACGAGCAGATCACGCGGCCGTTGGTTCAGGCCGTGTAACACACACGGTTGGCACATGGGCGTGTGCCAAGGCCGTGTGAAGTCTGCACTTTTCACTTAGAAATTTAATTGTCACACGGCTGAGATACACGGGCGTGTTTACAGACCGTGTGGATAAGTCAGAATACTAAGGTTTGACACACGGGCCAGGGCCACGGGCGTGTCCGGGCCGTGTGTAACAAGTCAGTGTCGACCACGGGTGGAAGGCACGGGCATGTCTAGGAGTACACGGGCGTGTTTCAAGTTTGACGGGCGTGTGGTCCCTGCTTCAAGTGAAAGTTTTCAGATGAGTTCCGAAAGCTCCCGAACATGTGTTTAAGGCCTCTTAGGCCCATGATATGTACGTTTTGACCTAGAAAGAAGAGTTTCTATTTCGGGACAAAATTTTACATCCCGTAAATACATCTTTAAGCAAGTTAAAGCATGGTAATGTCTTGTATCCGGTCTTAGCCTCGGACTCGGGTATGGGGTGTTACACACATGTTCTATTGAATAAATCTTAGCTCACATTCCCTTATCTCTCCAACATGCCCCAAGGCCTCAACGCAAAAAATCACTGTACATATAGGTGAGTACTCACAATCCTATGGCATGCCAACTATATCCCACAGTTTCAAGATCACAAGGCCAAAATATTCACAACCAAACACATTTCAATTATTGATTATCCGTGCACTATCACTGCATATTTGCATCTTTAGCAAAACACTTTCACTAACATTTAACATATACATATCATGTACACATTTGCACTTTCACAACGGTTAACAGAACCACATATCACATGTTATAACATCTCATCTCAATTCACATATTCACAAACACATAAGCACATTGTTCACAAGATAATAAAGGTATGAGAAAGCTTACACTCGAAATTTAGAGTAGGGGTTTAGGCTACTACCAAATTCCCAAATAACGCATTGAATCATGTCCACAAGTAATTATTCCAAACACTCACCAATTACGCTTTCGCCGAAAAGCCAAAAGCTCAAACTAGCTTTTCCATGCCTTTTATCTCTACTCGTAGAAAGTTCTATCGAATTTGGAACTTCAACATAGCAAAGTCACACAACAGTACATCCAAAAATTAGCCAATGACTTATTACAATCATACAAAACATAAGCCTAAACTAAGTTCTCATGAAACCGAAACTTATAACATAGCAAACTTTAATTTTGAATATCTCAACCTATACTCAATCTTTTCACCTAAAATCAATTCCATTCATCTTATAATTTGCCTACAACTAAATCTCAACCTTTAAACTACAAAAACTACTCAATTCATGATATTGACTTTTTCGATATGTTTTATGGCTATTTTCTGAAAATTCATTAAAAATCAAGAAATCTTTAACGAAACTTCAAAGTAAGTTTATAAATCTTATAACCATGTTAAAACTAATTTAAAAACACTTTGAAACCACGTTTTTATGGGAAATCCAAAAATCCACCATTAATGACCCAATTTTCGACTTTTATTTAAAACATGCGTTTTAACTGCTAAAAACTTAGTTTTAAAGACTAGATAACATTAAAAACTCATAAGGAATTGAATCGTTACCTGAGATGAAGAAAATCTATGTGTTTGATCGAAAACCCAAAAAAACCCACAAGCTAGACAATGGAGGAAACTATGGTGTTTTGGGTGCTTTTCTTGGTTTTTATAGAGGTTTATAACTTAAGAGATGATAGAAATCAAAAGTAACTAGCATTTGGAGTTCAAAATTGATTGAAATAGTAAGAGAGAATCAAGGGACAGCAAACACAAACTTTGGGTAGTTTTTACCTGAAATAACTTGGAGAATAAAGGTTTTTTAGCTTGAATTTTGAAATCTAGTTAAATTGCTTCATAAAAACTCTGAATTTTGACTTTTTTACAAATCAGTCCTAACTTCAAAATTAAAGGTATTTTAAAACTCATTTTCAGAAATTGATTTAATTTTCTAAAAACCATAATTGAAAACATTACCGATATGCCATGTCACAAAATTTCGAACACTCTAAGGCTAAAATTCTTAAAATACCCCTAAAACTCCTAGGCCCTATTTTGGGATGTGACAGTTTGACTAAGAACTTTAGCTACATAATATTATTTAATTTTAAAATAAGTTTCAAATTTACAATATAATTAAATAATATAAATTAAAATAAATGATTAAACCCTTAACAAAAAAAATTAACTGATTTAATTATTAATTTACCCGAATTCATTTACTTCTAGGCTTTTTATGCTTGTGGAGTGATAAATGTCTCTTCTTTCTCTCGAAAAAAGAAGAATTGCTCTAATAAAAGATAGAATAAAAAAGAAATAAATAAATCAAATTTAAAATATATAAATAAATTATATATAAAAGTATTTGAATCTAACATGGTTTATCATTCTTATTTGAGTATCTATACAAGGTTCCAATCTTTTAATTACATCTTTTGTACCTTCTAATATTTCACATAATATATTCATAGAATGCTCCACCCCAAATTGAAATTGTGAATTTAGATAATAAGTTAAACATAATTCATAATAATATCATTAGATGATAATCATCCCAACTTCTCTCACCACTTCAATTAAGTTATATAACCAAGGAGAACTTGTTAATTGAAAAGGAAGTCACTCTTTTATAAAAAATTTATTTAATGATTCACCCAACTTCTTTCTTAGAGTCTTTAAAATAGAGTCACTTTTGGTTGCTTTGAGCTCTTACTTTTGACTAATTCGGATATAGCTCCTCTTAAAGCAAACTCGAACTCACTTGGATAGTATTTTCTTATTCTTTCTCCAAAATATTGTGCGATAGACCATTAAGGAGTTTATCCTTCATCATAATGTTACTCCAACCAACTTTACTTCTTTTGAATTCTTGCCTCCTATTTCATTCGTGTTGTGGTTAGAGACTGTCCTAAGTAGCTTGTTTAATAGTAGAATCCTTATCATCAAATCCCTCATAGTCATCATCTTCTCTTAATCAGGTTAAAAATTCATCTTCTTTTATTGTCAACTTTTTTCGCTTTGCTTTCTTTTAAAAGGTTTATCATATTTTTTTCTGATGATTCCTGTTAAGAAAATAAAAATGATTAATGATTCACACATTTATATTATTATATAATATTTACTGATAAATTTAAAATTACAAATTTTAAAAAACATATAAAATATCACATATTAGTTACATTTGGGCATTGTGCAACATTGTTGGTTTTTTAAGCAATAGAATTTTTAAATCGCGTTATTCCTCCTTTAACAACTTTTCCACGTAATTTACATGCAACATTTCCTTTCATATTTGGCATAAGAGATCTAAAATACCATCCTATATCTTCGCTTGATGCACCCTTTAGTCGGGAACTCCTCACCTAATGGCATGCTTCATTTGTATAAAATCAAAATAAGATAATTTTTAAAATGAAAGTATTATGTTACTAATAGCATCATCAAAATTGAATCTACCTCAAATTATAATGCATAATTTTTTAATAAATTAAACCTTGAACAATTTTTTTATATTAAACCTTTAAATAAAATTAAAATATAAAAATTTTAAACCTTTAACTTAAAATTTCAAGATAGAAAACTAAAATATAAAAATAATAATCCATAAGGTTTTTAATAAATTAAACCTTTTAATTATTTTTTATATTAAACTTTTAACTAAAATTAAAATATAAAAAATTTTAAATACATGATGGCATATTTTATGATTAGTTATACAATAATCATAATTTCATAACTATAATTATTAATAATATAATAAATAACAACCAAATAACCAAACCAAAATAATAAACAAATATAAGTAATCATTAAATAACCCATTAAAATAACTAACAAATATAACTAATAATCAAATAAACCATAAAAATATTAAATGAAAACTATGTTTTAAACACAAAATCAACCCAAAGTCCAAATACCATCAGCCACCCACCCATAATCTACCTACCCATTCCCACTCAAATACCCAAATCCCCAAACTTAGGCCAAACCCATAAAAAAACATCATGGCCCCCATCACGATTATACTCAATTATGGGTCGGGCGGAACTAATCTAAAATTTTAAGTTTATTTTTAAAATTTGAGTCTAATCTAACTTAAAAGCTTAAAATTTTACTTAAATGCAGCCCCATCTGTCTGTATTAATTTTTTATATATATTATATTTTTATATAAAATAAATATTAAATATATAATACATTTTTTTTTGAATAAAGGATTTGACTGGATTTTATTAATTAAAATAATTAAACATAAAACATTATTGGACTAAAATCCATTAGCAAAAGACCTATTAAAAGAATAAATAAAGCCAAAAGCCTACTAAAGAAAAGAGCCGGCCTAAAACTTTCTAAACTGGCCCATATTGTCTGATTTAAACTAAAACAAAACAGAAAATCAAATCTTATCCTATACTAGTCAAATCGATAGCTGGATACCAATAGTCTTTGTCTTTTCACATCACCTACCCAGCCTTTAATGATAGCAGTTTTCAAAATGGCCTTTAATTTTTCTGCTACCTCTTTACAAAGGTTTTCATCTTCTCTTTCTTTCAATCTGGATTGGCCGAAAATTCTCCAGAGCTTGACGAGCGTATTTTGGAATTCCTCCCACCAGGTAATAGCTTTCTCTCCTCTTTAGAGCCTCTTTCGCAAGAACATAGGCATATGTATTCTCTGCTTTAGGGATAAAATGGAACCTTATCTCTTGAAATCTGTCTTTTTTGCTTTGAATGTCTCTGATGATTGCTCCAATGGTCGATTTGTCGATATCAGTACTTTGGTATTTCTTTATAACAGTTTTTGAGTCTCCCACTACTTCCAGTTTGTTTAAACCCATAAATATTCCTAATTTCACTACTTGTAACCCTGCATATGCCTCTACCGTGAATGGAGTTGCTATATCGGAGTGAATGACCGTCTTTGATGCTAAGATCTCCCCCTCCTCATTTCGTGCAATCAAGCCCTAAGCCAATCTGGAAGATTGTTGGTCAAAGGCTGCATCAAAATGAACTGTAACCCTTGCTCTTGGATTATCTTGTTGAATGCCTCGATCAAACTAAAGGGTTAGTTTTTTCTCTTTTATTCCATCCAACTCAGAGATATAACTTCAGATTTGCTTTGCTGATGTGAACCGGCTCGGTGATGTTGAGTCGAGTCACTTAAGTTGCCCGATCGTCGACGAGAAGTTTCGTTCGGTGTTACGAGAAAGGTGTATTTTGGCTAAGTATAGAGGTATATGATGAAATAAGTTCAAAGGGCTAAAAGAGAGATAGGAAAGTCGGCTAACAAGAAATAAAAGATGAAAGATAATTGGATGGGCTCGGTTTAACAAATGAAGAAAGATAGATAAGATAGAATGTGGAATGGAAAATAGAACTTAAACGTCAAGAACGATTCAACACTATAACGAGTGTCACCCCGGTTCTTATATTGTTTAAGGTGGAAAGATGGTTCATAGATAGGATGGAATGGAAAAGTGAACTTAAACGTCAAGAGCGATTCAACACTATAACAAGTGTTACCCTGGTTCTTATATTGTTTAAGGTGGAAAGATGGTTCGGTAGAAGGATAGATGAACGCCACACCAAAAGGTTGGTCATAAGTTCAGAAACAAGTTCGGGTTGACGCCACTAGCAAGCTAGATAAGTCACTCGAGACTCGTACGAAAATAGAGAGGAAGTTAACCTCACAGAAACAAAGTTTCATTCAATAAAAATGGCAAAAGTCTCTCAAAAAGTTTACAAAGCAACTATTTATAAACCTAAAATGCCTATTGATATTCGGCATCTATGATGTTCACACTAACTTAAATTCTGTTCACATTTGTATTTAACATGTTCACACAAAAGCATTAAAATTCGGTTCATGCTTAAAGATGGTGCATGAATTGGCCGAACCATCATGTTGCTTCACTTGATGTATTCATGCATACTTAACCTTGAAGAGAAACCTTAATTCCATGAATGTGCAACCTTTTAATGCTCCTACATATCCCTTGGCCGAATGAATCTTTAATATGCCTTGAATACTTGAATGGTCATCTTGAATATGCATAAAGCATGCATGAAACATCCCAATGTATGTTCCTCCATAAATACGGTCCATGAATCTTCAAGTATATGAACATTCAGCAGCTCCCTCTTGCATGAACGTCCCAAATACATGTGCTCCTTTAAATGCCATCCATTGAACCTCAATTGTGCATGCACCTTGCATTAACTCCTCTTCATGCATTCGGCTGAACCTAAACACGCATTAAACACACTAAATCAAACATGAATTCAGCTGAACCTTAATTAAACATCATCTAGACATATTAATAATCATAATAATTAAATTAAAACTCAATTAATATGAAGTTAGCTAGCATATTAAATTCGGCTAGCTCAAAACATGTGAAAACAATTAATGAACTTATTTGAGCTAGGGAATTCGGTCATGAGCTATATCAAATTGAATAAATTAAAAATAATATTAATTTATTTAAATGATAAAAGAAACGAGCTGAAAGTAAGCTAAATTGAGCTCAAACAAGCTGAAATAAGCTCAAGTGAGCTGATTCGAGCTGAATGGAGCTCGGGGAGCTGAAGATGAGATAAAGTCGGCTTGCACAAGAGTGCAATGGATCTTTATGGAGCTGGTCCGAGCTTCGTCAATAGCTTGGAGCTTTGTTTCATCCCAAAGTTGAGCGAATAAAGCTAAAACATCTTCTTGGAAGAGCTTAGCTCGAGCTCGAGTGATTGGACATCCGGGCAGCTTAATGAGCTCCTTGCTCGAGCTTAGAGAGCTCCGGGGCTTGCTTACATCATTCGCTATTTCTCTTCCTGTCACATTTCTCCTCTCATATAATAAATAATTCCTGTTGAGCCAGATTACCCAGAGTCCACAACAGAAAAATCAAATCTATTCATTAGTCCCCTGACAAAAGACCCAAGTAAGCCATTCCCACATATTTTGAGTATTATTATTTAGTACCCATGAAAGATTTAAGTGATTCCAAACCTCGACTGTTGTAGGGCACTGACGAAAAATATGGCTATTGTCTTCCTTATTTTGACGACATCGAGGGCACTGAGCATCTACCACCACTTTCCTATGTTTGAGGTTAACAAGGGAAGGAATAAAGTTCCGAGAGATTCTCCATATTGTTATTGTAACTTTTGAAGGGATGTATAATTTCCATAGTTTCCTATAGAAATTTTTTGTTCCGGCTTGTATAATATAACTACTAGGATCCAAGTTAGTTTCTTGTAATAGTTTATAGGCACTTCTGACTGAGAAATTACTGGACAGTTCACCTCTTCACACCTGAAAATCGTCATGTGCTGTCTCTGCCAGTGGAATCTGCATGATTTTCTTTGCTACATCCATACGAAAGGTATTCATAACAACATCTATTTTCCAAGTCCTATTAGTGGCCTCAATTAAATCCGAAACTAACTTGATGTTTTCATTATTGTCTTGGTTCTGTAATCTATCTGCTTCATTTCCTGAAATCCACAAATCATCCCAAACGGAAATATGATCACCTTTACCAACCCTCCAGCATAAACCTTTCTCCAGAAGCCCTCTTACTGCCCAGACACTCTTCCAGGTAAGCGATGTAACACCCTTCACCCGTATTCAATGTCGGAATAGGGTTACAGAGCATTACCGAACTTGCAACACATTTACACATACTTTTAGCATACATTTCCTCAATACAAACATTCATCATTCAATCTCAATCAATATGTCCCTAGTACGAGCCTACGAGGCCCTAAACATGCTTTAGGAGTGGTTCAGGACTAAACCGATAACTTTGGAAATTCTTAGAACACTTAGAAATTTTTTATCAAAAACAGGGGACACATGCCCGTGTGGCCAGGCCGTGTGTCTCACACAGCCACCAGACACGCCCGTGTGGCCAGGCCGTATGTCTCACACAGCCACCAGACACGCCCGTGTCATAGGCCGTGTGGACATTCGAAATGGGAACACATGGCCGTGTCCCAACCCGTGTCCTACCCCATGTCCAAACAAATGAGCTTACTGGCTTAGGTCACACGGCCAACCATACGCCCATGTGTCTAGCCCGTGTGCCCTTCGAAGTGGCCACACACGCCCGCGTGCCAGGCTGTGTGCTAGGTCGTGCCAAACCTGTAAAGTATACTAACTTATGCAACACAGCAAAGTCACACGCCCGTGTGCTAGGCCGTATGCAAATTAGGGGGTATACTGACTTGTGCCACACGGCTGATCACACGCCCGTGTGTGAGACCGTGTGGAGCATACTGACTTCATTTCAATTTCAACACCAGGGAACACACGGCCGTGTAACATGACCATGTATCTCACACGGCTGAGACATACGCCCGTTTCTTTGCCCGTGTGGATAAAAATAGGCTATTTACGAAGCCAATTTGCCTCCCTAACTTAGGCACAACTATACCACCCATATGGCACAAAACATAACATCAATGGACCTATAATTCAATTCCAATACAAGTATAATTTATGCCATTTCCATCACCAATCAATACAAAACATATATACAACATATTGTCATCTAAATTCATACCAATCCTTGTCTTCTCAAAACATCACAATGACCATTAACAATATGCATTATTTGGCCTACTTTCACAAGCATACCAATAACCACAAATCATCAATCATCACACAACTATCAACCAATTCAATTCACAAGACATAATCATACTTATAATACCATATTCTTGCCTATTCAAATTATACCTTTTTCACATTTCCAAAACATTCATATAGACCATTTCTATTAAGCATCTCTTAGCCTAAAACCACAAGCACAACTATTCTCAATTCATCAATCATTAGCTACCTTGAAGGTTGCATTCAACAATCCATTCTTAAACAATCATGAACCACATCACTAAGAGGCATTAATACATATACACACACATCACACAATTTCCAACATAAGCCATCTTACATAACTAACACAAGACCAAACACTTAATATTTACAAGCCAAAATAAATGGCTATAATCATGCTACATATACCAAGATGACTTAATGTCCCTATACATGCCATATACTTAAAATACCAAGCTCATAGGTACCGAGTGATAGTTGGATAGTGTAAAATGATCTCCGTCGATCCCTAAATTCGAGCTAGCTTCGATATCACTATAAAACACGGGAAAAAATACAAAGTAAGCTATAAAGCTTAGTAAGCTCGTATGAAATAAACTTAATGCAATCACATAACTATAATTCAATAATTTGAATACACAAACATGTAGCTTATTTTAGCTAACAAACCTTTCAAATACTCATTCACCAAATTATATACTTTCATCATCAATTTCTCTATTCAATGTTAAAATAGTTATTACACATACATATACCAATACATATCTATTTACCACCAACTCTCTTACCAAATCACTTCGAGCTTATAAATGTTTATGATACAAATACTTCAATTTTCCGATGCCATAGTCCAACTATGGTCTTACACATACGTTGCCAAGGCCTTGCCGTGGTCTTACATTCACATGCCATAACCCGGTTATGGTCTTATTATCCGATTTGCCATAGCCCAGCTATGGTCTTATTCAGCAACTCGTCCACTTAAACCATACATTTAAATTAAGTTCTACACATTTAACCATAGGATAAATACAATCTCAATACCATCCATCCATTGAATAAATACACATTTAAGTTCAAATATACGAACTTACCTCGAATGTGGAAACGACGAAATAAGTCATTTAGTCGATAACTTTCGTTTTTCCCCGATCCAGATCCGAATTCCGCTTTTCTTGGTGTAAATATATTCAAGATTAACTTATTTAATCATTTCTCTATTCAATTTAATCCAAAACACACATTAGGGTTATTTTACACATTTGCCCCTAAACTTTCACATTTTTTACAATTTAATCCTTATTACACAAAATCACAAATTCATACAAATTTCAAAATACCCATGCTTAGCCGAATTACTATTATGTCCCTAGCAGCCCATATTTTTCATTTATTTCACATTTTAACCACAAAGTTTCAACATTTCTCAATTTAATCCCTATTTTGCATTTTCAGTAAAAATCACTTAACAAAACTTGTATATCTATCAACAAGCTTTCATAATCTATCAAGAAACTTCAAAATACACATGTATTCATCAATGGCATCATTCAAAATCTTTAACAGTTTTGCAAAATAGTCCTTGGGCTAGCTAGTACTTGATGCAACGATCTCAAAAACATAGAAATCATCAAAAACGGATTAAAATTGCATACCTAATCAAAGAAATCAAAGTTGCCGAAACTTCAAACCCCCATGGCTGCCATTCTTTCTCAATTTCGGTTGCTAATATGATAGTGGAAGATGATACTTAATTTGTTTTATTATTATAACCTTTAATAAACCAAATTACTAAATTAACCTTTAACTTAATTCATCAAAATTCATTTATACAAGTCCATCTTTGTCCACTAATATTAAATATGGTTTATTTACCACATGAGGACCTCTACTTTAAGGTTCTATAGCTATTAGACACCTTTAGCTATTAGAACTCAAGTTTTACGCGATTTAGTCCCTTTTTATCAAATTGACCATTCAAACGATAAAATTTCTTAACAAAATTTTCACACAATTACTCAATCATGCTGTAAACATTAAAATAATAATAAAATAAATATTTTAATCTCAAATTTGTGGTCCCGAAACCACTATTTTGATTTGACCAAAAACGGGCTGTTACAAGCGAAGGTAAACTCCCTAACTAAGCATTATATAAATTCGAGTTAGGATAATATTTTGCCTTAAAAACACGGGCTAATAATGATTTTGGAAAATTAATAAGACGCCAACCCTGCTTTGCTAATAACACTATATTAAATTTTGCAAGATTTCGAAAATCAAGACCACCATCTTTTTTTAATAAGCATAGTTCCTTCCAAGCACACCAATGAATGCCTTTTTTATCACGACCTCTTTGCCACCAAAACTTAGCTATAATGCCCTCCAATTCAACACATAGAGACTTAGGAAGTAGAAAGCAAGCCATAGAATAAGTTGGGATAGATTGAAGTATAGCCTTTATGAAAACTTCTTTTCCTCCTTGAAAGAGGTGCCTTATGCTCCAGTTGTCAATTCGTTGTTTAAATCTGTCCTTCAAAGCTTGAAATGATGACCTCTTATTTCTTCCCACCATATTAGGGAGCCCTAGGTACCGTTCTGGATCAGTTGATCTTCTTACTCCAAGTATATTTGAAACTGCTATCTTTTCCCCATCTTGTGTATTTGTACTGAAAAACACTGTTGACTTGTCATAATTAACACATTGGCCTGAACACATCTCATATTCTTTCAAAATCTATTTTAAGGAATGCGCTCCTCTTTCAGTAGCTTCTGCAAATAAAATGCAATCATCTGCAAAGAGTAAATGTGAGATAGATGGCCCACTTCGACTTACTTTTACTCCTTTAAGTATTTTTCCTTATATTGCAAGCCTCATAAGACTAGAGAGACCTTCCCCACAGAATAAAAACAGAAACGGACTTAAGGGATCTATTTGTCTTAGACCTCTATGTTTCCATTGAAAACCACTGAATACAAAACTGTAGACACAAATTTCATTATTGAGTCAACCCATCATGGATCAAATCCCATTCTCTTCATTATCCCTTCCACAAAATTCCATTTAACTCTGTCGTATGCCTTACTCATGTCTAATTTTACAGCCATAAGCCCTTTTTTCCCCATCTTCTTATGCTTTAAAGTGTGTAAAATTTCATAAGCCAGTAACACATTATCAAAAATCAGCCTCCCTGGTACAAAAGCACTTTGTGCTAAACCTATACATTTATTAACCACTACCCGAAGTCGATTAGCTATGACCTTAGCTATCAATTTATAAAGCACACTGCATAAGCTAATTGGTCTAAATTGAGTAATACTGGAAGGATTTAAAATTTTCGGTATTAGCACAATATTTGTTTTGTTGATCGAACGCATTTCCATACCTTCATTCAGTCTTTGAAGGCAAAAATCTGAAACATCCTCTCCAATGATCGACCAACATTTTTGATAGAATAATGCTGGAAAACAGTCATCTCCTGGTGCTTTTGTGGGGCCCAGTTCTGATAAAGCTTCTCGTATCTCCTCCTTAGTGTAGCTTGCTTTTAATCTACAATTGTCTTCTTCAAAAATGCAACAATTAATTCCTGACAAGATTTGATCATAATTTCCTTGCCTTTCTGCTAAAAATAACTTCTGAAAATACGATCTGGCGATTTCTTCCATCTCCTTGACCTCCTCCGTCTCCCTGCCATCTTCAAACTGCATTTTGTGGATAAAATTCCTCCTCCTCTTTTGTGTTACTTACTTATGAAAAAACGTGGTGTTTCTGTCTCCAAATTTCAACCAGTTTATTCAAGCCCTCTGTTCCCAATAACATCCATCCTTCTCTATCTCAAAATTCAATTGGATCTTTGTGTCTATAAGTTCTGCCAAATTTTTATCACTTCTATCAGATTCCAGTAATGTTGTCAACTTTGAAATTAATACCTCTTTTTTTTATTTTCCTGCTTCGTCGAATTTGGTTGGCCCATCTCTCTAAGCCTCTCTTCATATTTTCAAGTTTGCTCAATAGATCTCCTGTGGAATTTTCCCAAATATACCGAACCTCCTCAATAAATGTTTCCTCCAAAATCCACCACGCTTCAAACTTAAAACTTTTATTAAACTGCCCTCTAGCTTCACATTCTGTAGTAATGAGTAAAGGATAATAATTTGAAAAAGAATGAGGAAGGTGTTGAATTAAGAAATATAGGAATAAAGATATCCATTCTTCAGTAGCTACTCCTTATCTAATCTTTCTTGAATATCCGTTTCTGGCAAATTACCTCTTTCCCAAGTGAACCAAATCCCTGAGTAGCCCACATCAACCAAATTACAATCTTCTAACACCTTTCGAAAAGCTTCCATCCTTCTCTCCTCTCGAGGTAAGCCTCTCTTCTTCTCAAAACCATACAAGATTTCATTAAAATCCCCACAAACCAGCCATGGATGCTCTCCATTATTACTTAAGTGCCATAACATATTACATGATTCATCCATATCTTGCGTGTAAGGAGAGCCATAGAATCCTGTAAATCTCCACTTCTTTCTATCACCTGAATCCACAATTATCACATCAATATAGCGGTTTGAGAAGCTTTGAAACGTTATATCAACATCCCCTTGCCATGCTAAACATAACCCTCCTCTAGAACCATTTGAATCCACATCAATACCATAGTGAAAACCACAACTCCGTCTTACTTTTTCCATCTGACTCCAGTTGATTTTTGTCTCCATGAAAAAGACCATTTGAAGATATTGTAACCTCAGCAAATGCCGAAGTCTTCGAACTGTCCGTGGATTCCCCAAACCATGGACGTTGAAAACTTAAGATTTTCATTGCGTCCGGTCGGCTTGCCTCTTGGCAACCGCCGATGATAAGTGATTAATTTCCAGCAACCTCCTATTTCTAAGAACCACATTGTTGCTTTCTTTAGTCTCCCCTCTAGCTCTATTTTTCCCCTCCTCACCTATTACCACATCATCTTCCAAATCATGATCCATTGCAGTTTGTATTTGACCAGATAATGAATTTTGCCCTCTTGTTGTAAAAAAGATATTCTTCCTTCCAAGTTGAACCCCAAAATAGGGTCAATATCCTTTGTACACCCTTTTCCTTTATCTACTCCCCACCCACTATTTCCTTGGGATTGACCGCCTATGTTGATACCACCCAATACTCCTCCTTCCTCACGTAACCAGACGCTAGTCATTGCTTGGGCTCTCATTGATTGTGCTTGCAAATGTAAGTCCCAACCCATCTCAGCAATTTCTACCCCTAACGCCATCTTAGCTTCACAGAATGAATCACTATGACCAAGACAGCCACAATAGAAACAAAAAAGGGACAGTCTTTCATACTTAAATTTGACATAAGAGCATTTACCACAAAACATGACTTGTTTCTTCCTTTTAAGAGGGCGTCGAATATCTATTTGGACTCGTATTCTCATAAAATTTCTATTTTCTTTCCCCAGATTTGAGCTATCATATTCCATAAAATTTCCCAGTTGCATAGCCAGATTTTCAGAATAAAAACATATGGGAACATCATGAACTTGTACCCAGAAAGGCGTTGAAATTAAAGGAACCTTTAATGGATCTTCCCCCCATTGCAACTTATACAATATCAATAGATGATTATTAAAAGTCCATGATGACCCCTTTAAAACCCTTTCCATATCCATAATATGAAAAAAATTAAAATAAATACATTTTCTCCCCCAGTTCTCTAATTTGAACACCCCTAACAGGATGCCATAAATTAGCCATAATGATTTTCATTACTGGAAAGTGAATAATACTGGCTGTTAAAAAACACCCCACCAATCTAAGAGTTCCCTTTTCCCTTTCCGTATTCAGGTCTACATGTATTTGCAGAACAGCTTCTTCTTCTTCATTGAGGGTTAATCCAGCAAAATCTATTTCCATGGGTGCCGGTAAATAACCAGTAACGTGGAGAACCTTTTTCTAAATACTTTAAGAGGATTGTAGAGATTGTAACGCCCCATTTTTCTTAATTTCGGCTTTTGTAATTTTGACACACAATGTCTATCTGCTTTGGTGGTTATATGTTCTGGGTGTGTGTGTGAGGTCCCAAGTTCAAGTCACAACTTGGGAAAAATTTGGTATTTTTAGGAATTAAGCCCTATCTCTGGTTAATAGGCTTATAAATTAAAGTGTGTAAGTAACTAACAGAATGGGCTCGCAGGTCTGGTGGTTAAGATGAGTGTGGGGATGGAAAAGGTCTCGTGTTTGAGTTGCGATATGAGTATTATTTTTGCTTGCCACGTCCATAATGTTTGTGCTGGACTAAAAATCTGATAGTAGGGAGAGAATTAAGGGAAAATTTTAGGGGTTAACAGTTTCTGTTCAGAACTACTTCCTCTGCTTGGAAATTTCGGCTAACCTTCCTCCTTTTTCCCCTTTCTTTTTACTTTCGTTTTCCCTTCCCATCATCTCCTTTGGCTGCCAAAATTTTCTTGGTTTTCCCCTCTCTTATTTCGGTTCTCCTTCCTTTCAACCGTGTCTGTTATCTATAGTTGGGACGTGCGATCCATACTGCTCGAAGGCTTTAATCGGGTTCTCGTGTTGCAAGACACTACTTCTTGCTCGTTAAAGGTAAGGTGGTCAGTAAGTTTCGAGAAATCTCCTGTTCATAACAACTTGGATTAAGTGACTGAAATTGGGCTTTCAATTGTCGAATATAGGTTTTGGAGTGCTCGATAGTGGTTACGCATCGAAATCGAACCAGGTGTGTACCCGGAAACGCAGAAAACGAGGTTTTGGTGAAAGCTAAAAACCTTACTGTTGATGCCACACGGGCGTGTGGTCGCCTGTGTGGTAGCCTCTGTGCAAGACTGTAAGTCACCACACGACCGTGTGATCGACGAGCCCGGCCGTGCGCTTACGCACGACCGTGTGAGGGCCGAGCGAGGTCCTGTACGACACACGGGCTCGACCAATTGGGCAGTGTGGGCCACACAGCCGTGTGGGCCCACAATGGATGAACCATACGGGCGTGTGGAATTCTGGGCCAGGCCGTGTGATCCATATGGCCAAGGCCAATTTGGGCCGTAGGCGGTCCACATGGGCGTGTGAGCCCATTTTTCTGAAAAACTCTGTAAGATTGCACGGGTCACCCAAGTCGACTGTGGACCTACCGTAGGGTCGGTAAGCAATACTTAGAACCCTAAAAGAATTATCTGTCTGTTTGATTTTTGTACTAAGCATGTATACTGATCTAAATATATGAGTTTATCTGCATAATATCATGTCATTCTTGTTTGTTGCATTGCATCGGGGTGGGTTAATTATGATTGGAGGAAGTATCTGAAATGCTCTTAAGCCTGTTATCTGGCAGCTCAGCTTCAAATTTCTGATTAAGTGCCGCATTTGGTACAACATGGTGTGTAGGGCTGGGTGGGTTGATTTCATCCCCACATGGTGTGTAGGGTTGGATGGAGTTGGTGTGTAGAGGCTGGTGGGTAGGACTCTGTTTTCCACATATTCTGTCTGAAATGGGCTAAGGCCCTGAAATATGTCTGATTCTGTATCTGAGTGGGCTAAGGCCCACACCGTTTCTGTAATGGGCTCAGACCCGAACTGCAAAAATCATGTTTGTTATCTGATATCTCTGTGTGTATGTTTTCTGTGGGGATTACACACTGAGTTTGCGAAAACTCACCCTTTTCTGTTTAATCTGTTCAGGTAATCTCCAACAGTAGACGGATCGGTGCGGCAAAAAACTCAGTGGTGACCACGGTTCTGGATTTCTATTTTACGGTTTTATTTTTATTTATGGTTTGATTATATCTGGGAAAAATGTTATGTAATAAGGCCATTCGGATTTTTGTTTAAAATTTGGGATCTTTATAAACTGTTAGCAGTAGGACAAGATACGAGTTTTCAAAATAAACAAAGGTTTTATCAAAATACGTACAACCTTGAAAATAGTTTTATAAGCTTCCGCAACGTATAAAGTTTTGAAATTGGATAATGAATAAATAAATGACACGTTTTGACGATAGCTGAAGATACCTAGAAATGGTTTTTAACACAGTTATGTTTTCTAAAGCACTATCATGTGACATCGCCAGATTCGGCCATAACGTCCAGGCCGGGTTTGGGGTGTTACATTTAGTGGTATCAGAGCCAGGTTGCAAAACTCGGCTGTGGATTTGGGTTTTAAAAGTTGGTTTTAAAGAAACAATTTTCAAGTGATTCGAAATATTTTTAAATGAGAATGTGGTACACCGAGTCTCCGCGCACGATCCTGTAAGGGTTCTCAATTTCTTAAATTTGTCTAAAATACTACTTGCATGCTTGAAACAAATTTTTAGGTAGTATATCAGTCTCAAAAACACTTTAGGTAGTGTAAACTGAAAACTATAGCGAAACTGAATATCATAGTAAAACTGCGATTCGCGATAACGAATTCTGAACTTCTGATACTATTCTGCATAAAAATATTAAAACAGATAAATTCTAAAATTAAGATGAGCGCACGAGGTATCCGCAAATGGGGTACTAGAGGCCGTGGTAGAGGCCGTATGAGAGCTCGAGCTAGGTCCCCCGCATCTAAAAATATGCCTAACCTGTATACGAGCGAGACGTTTGATGCATCGTTGAAAGCACCAAATATATCATATTCCCTACAAAATAATGAAAATAACAGTAAAGGGGAAGTAGGGTCGAATCCTCAGGGATCGGATTATACAATATGCTTGTTTCTCAAAATCCTGGGCAGAATCGTGCCCAAGAAAGCCTGCGTTCCTGAAAAAAATAAAGATAACAGAATTTAAAAGGTTGGATCTGAAACGAAAATAAAATAAAAAAATAGAATTGAGAAGTCGAATGGAAATTGCGAAAATTAAAAATAAAAAGTAGAGTTGAGATAAAGAAATTCTTATGGGGAGATTCCAGCCTCCGGTTGCTTTGATCCACCTTGGGCTCAATCCTTGGCTTTTAAATGATCCTTCTCAAATCGAATAAGCCAGTTATAGTGGAAGAGGACGCCTACGACCACCAGCTCCAAAGATTTAGACTTCAATTTGGTGGAACCTGACTCTAGTCAACAATCGCTCTTGCAGGATCATCTTATGCTAGATCAATGTTTCTCAATGGCGAATCCCACGCCATTTTGTCTCTTGGGCTCGCCAACCTCTGACGCAGTAAGCTAACGAACTGACTGTGCAATCCTTCCAAAACATACAAAGCGGCCGCCTTTGCATACGTTGAAAAGTTTACTTCTTAAGGGACATGGACGGAAGTGTCAGCCCCGTAGTGCGGAGAAACACGATTCAAAATCATCAAACATCATTTTAGATTTATCTCCATAAATTGACTCAAAATTTTCTTCCACTAAAGAGTCAATTATGTCGACACAATTTACGCTCAAGATTTCACTGAGATGGCTAATGGCGTCGTAGACATTAAACTTCACGATCTCCCTATCAAACTCCATCGTGAGAGTTCCACTTCGAACGTCGATTTTAGTACTAGCCGTACTAAGGAAGGGTCGTCCTAACAAGAGATCTGAAGATCCGAGAGCACTATCCTCCTCCATTTTTATCACATAAAAATCTGCAGGAAAAATAGGTTCGTTAACTTTTACCAACACGTCCTCGAGGACTCCTTCGGGATGCACAACGGACCTGTCTGCCAGTTGAATGATAACACCTGTTTTTGTTAAAAAACCTACGTTAAGTGATTCGTAAATAGAATATGGCATTACATTTATGGAGGCTCCTAGATCACACATAGCCTTTTTAATTCCCAAATGACCTATTTTGCAGGGTATTGCAAACATGCCCCTATCCTTACATTTTGCCGGCATTTTCCGTTGTAACACTGCGGACACATTTTCACCAACATTCACCCTTTCATTACCTGTTAACTTTCGCTTGTTGGTGCAAAGCTCTTTAAGAAATTTAGCATACCTCGGTATTTGCTTGATGGTGTCCAACAACGGAATGTTGATCTCGATGTTCCTAAATGTTTCGAGGATTTCCTTGTCCTCATTACCTCTTCAACACTGGTGGAATCATTCTGGAATTGGAGGTTGAATTATGGGCAATGGGGGTTTCGTTCGGACTTGTTCACCTTTCTTGGGCTTTTCTTGGGCGATTTCTTGGCCAAGATTCCTATCATGAATTTGGTTCCAGTACCTTTCCACTTCGCAACGCACTGCATTCGCATTTTGTCTTGGATTCGGTTCTGTTTGTGACGGCAGCTTCCCTTGAGAGTTCAATTTCTCAACTGATATGGTCAATTCTCTTATAAATGCCTCGGTTTTCTATTGAAAATCAAGCATATTAGCTGCTAATTTATTGACCAAAGTTTCTAGAGAATTACCTGAATCTTGTGGCTGCTGTGGAACTCGGTTCTGGTATGGCTGGTTATATCGTGGGTTGGCCCCATAACTTAAGTTAGGGTGATCCCTCCACCCTGGGTTGTAGGTATTAGCATAGGGGTCGTATTGCCTTTGTGGTGGCCTAGGGAAATTTCCCACAACATCCAGATGGGCCATGGTATCATCATACAAACTGGGACATGCATCAGTTGCATGATCAGGAGTAGCACATATTCCGCATAACTGAGCTGTCTTTGTTTTTTCTGCAAGAAGAGTATTCATCATATTAGTAAGTTTATCAAGTCTATCTTCTATTGTAGAATTACTTAGCTGATGAACCCTTCTGGGGGGTTCAGGATTAGCTCAGAACTGCTGAGAATTTGTAGCCATTGTGGAGATCAGGTCTCTTGCTTGTTGAGGGGTCATATTGACCAATGCTTCTCCACTAGCGGCATCTACCATATTCATCTCCATTGGTTTCAAACCTTCATAAAAGTACTGGAGAAGAGATTGCTCTGTTATACCGTGTTGTGGGTAACTCGCACACAACTTTTTAAATCGCTCCCAATAATCATAAAGAGTCCCTGCTTCTTTCTGCCTTATTCCCACGATCTCTCTTCTTAGCTCAGCTGCTCTAGATGCTGGAAAAAACCTGTTGAGAAATAAACGAGATAAATCAGCCCAAGTAGTTATAGATCCAGGAGGTAAATAAAATAACCATTCCCTAGCTGAATCTACTAGGGAAAAAGGGAAAGCGCGCAATTTAATTTGATCCTCGATTCGCTCGAGGTTTCATACTCGAGACAAACCATATGAAACTCCTTCAAATGTTTATGGGGGTTTTCATTTTGTAACCCTTGAAAAGTTGGCAGCAACTGAATTAACCCTGACTTTAGTTCAAAATCGGTATCCATAGTAGGATATGCGATGCACAATGGTGGTTGTTCTGTCGGAGCTTCGGCTAGTTGCCGAATTGTTTGAGCCATAGGTTGAGGTGCTAAATTAGGGTTTTCACAACAACCTAGCGTTAAGCACTCCTTCCGGGAATCGACTTCTAGTTTTTCGCCTTCAAAAGTTTGAGTAGGGTTTTCGTTAACCCTAGACTCTGCTTCGTCGTCGATTCTGATTTTTGGCGGTGGATTACTTTGAGTCCCAACCACCGTTGACTGCTTTTTTCTTAGCTTTGTTTCCTTGTGATTAGCTTTTGCGCCTTTTCAATTTCTCGAGTCAAACGCAAGAGTTCCCGGAGCAGATCTCTGGTCATAAGAAACAAAAACAAGATTAGTATGCGTTCTGATCCACACATGGCGCCAAAATTTGATGCATCATTAAAAGCACTAAATATATCATATTCCCTACAAAATAATGAAAATAACAGTAAAGGGGAAGTAGGGTTAAATCCTCAGGGATCGGATTATACAATATGCTTGTTTCTCGAAATCTCGCGTAATCGTGCCAAGAAAGCCCGCATTCTGAAAAAATAAAGATAACAGAATTTAAAAGGTTGAATCTGAAACGAAAATAAAATAAGAAAATAGAATTGAGAAGTCAAATGGAAATTGCGAAAATTAAAAATAAAAAGTGGAGTTGAGATAAAGAAATTCTTATGGGGAGATTCCAGCCTCTGATTGCTTCGATCCACCTTGGGCTCAATCATTGGCTTTTAAATGATCCTTCTCAAACCGAATAAGCCAGTTATATTGGAAGAGGACGCTTACGACCACCAGCTCCAAAGATTTAGACTTCAATTTGGTGAAACCTGACTCTAGTCAACAATCGCTCTTGCAGGATCATCTTATGCTAGATCAATGTTTCTCAATGGCGAATCCCACGCCATTTTGTCTCTTGGGCTCGCCAACCTCTGACGCAGTAAGCTAATGAACCGACTGTGCAATCCTTCCAAAACATACAAAGCGGCCGCCTTTGCATACGTTGAAAAGTTTACTTCTTAAGGGACATGGACGGAAGCGTCAGCCCTGTAGTGCAGAGAAACGATGAATACCCTGTTGAGAAGGCTAAGTACGGATTCTAAGCCTCAAGAACCCTTTTTGGGGATTTTCGGCAACCTTTGGCTAGAAGGGTTTTAATGGCTCATAGTTGTGGTGGAAAAGAAAATAAATATAAAAGTGAGTTTTATTAAAAAGAAATATGAAAAGAACAAGAGATTTTTGGGGAGAGAGTTTACAGAAAAAGATGGACATCAATTTGAGTCACCTCTCTTCCTATTTATAGTGCTAAGATAAATAGACTAGTCCTACTTAAATTCCTAAAGATAATTACAAATAATCAAAGATAAATAAAATAAATCCTAAATTAAATAATCCTTAATAATTATCTTAATATTAATTATCCTAATATAATCAAAATAGAGTCTAATAGAATAAAAACTCTTCTTTTTGCATTTCAACCCTTGTGTCCTCCATGCTTGCACTTTTGGCACCAACTTTTCCCTTTGTCGCATATTGGCCCATTTTATCTCTAAATTCACGCTTTTGGCCCTTAATTTTGCTTTAGCCTCTAATTTAGTCCCTATAAGATAAAAGACCATAAATATCCCAAATTAGTAGAATCATACTCAAAATAAATATGCAATTAGCACATAAAAACATGACGTTCTAGAGTATTATCAACGCCGATCTCACCTGCTACAGAGACTGGGTCTCATGATCGTGAGGCTGGGGATGACGCACTATCTCGAGCCATGTTACGAATTTTAGAGAGGGTCGCTGGGCCCAACACCAGATCTGGGGGCCGTGGGTCGGTTACGGAACGACTCCAGTCCAATGGGGCTGAATTATTCAGGGGTGTTACTTGAGTCGCCTGCCGTGGCCGGCAATCGGATGGAGGCCACGAGAGAGAATCATGGATGATTTGGACTTCTTCGCTTTGAGCGTAAGCTTAAGAAGTCGCTCTCTGCTTCACGATGAAGCGTATCAGTGGTGGCTGACTGTTAAGGAGGGCACTCAGCCCGACCGTTTAACGTAGGATTACTTTAAGACGGCTTTCTAGAGTAAGTATGTGGGAGCCAGCTACATAGATGCTAGGAGGCGTGAGTTCCTTAATCTCACCTAAGGGGACCATTCTGTGGCCGAGTATGAGGCCGAGTTTCTAAGACTGAGTCATTATGCCCGGGGCATGATGGCAACTGAGTTTGAGCGATGCATCCGTTTTGAGGATGGACTTAGGGACAGCTTACGGGCTCTGATAGCTCCACAGAAGGAGCGTGATTTTTCTGTCCTAGTGGAGAAGGCGAAGATCGCCGAGGAGGTTAAACGCACTGAGTGCCAAAACCGCGAGAAATGGAAGAACAAGAGGGAATTGGAGCCCTCTAGTTCTGTGATGAGGCCTAAGAAAAAGGCCAGATCTGATGGGCCAGTGAGAGTTGGGCCTCCTGTTGCACTTAATGGGGTGGCGCTTTGTGGGCACTGTGGTAGACGCCATCCGAGCGAGTGTTGGAGGACTACTAGGGCATGTTTGATATGCGACTCGACTAAGCATCGTGTCAGGGATTGTTCGCTGAGGACCGATCAGATGCAAGCTGCGTGTACCGGTACTGCGCAGCCACCTAGAGGCAGAGAACAAGTCAAGGGTGGTAATGGCATGGGCCGAGGACAGAGAGCACCGGGCAGAGGTGCAGGACTGACTGAGGCGAGGCAGCCTGCACTGGTTTATGCTGCACGCTGCCGAGAGGATAGTGATGCTCCGGACGTCATTACGGGTACGTTCTTAATTTTTAATGTACCCTACACTGCATTGATAGACATAGGCTCTACACACTCTTACGTAGCTAACTCTGTGTCTGAAACTCTGGGGATTCCGGTTGAGAGTACTTCGAGTGAGGTAACTGTTGTGAGTCCGTTGGGGCAATCTATTTGAGTTAGTAAATTATATAGAGACATCCCGTTAGAGGTTCAGGGGACAGTATTTTTGGCTGATTTGATGGAGCTTCCATTCGGGGAGTTCGATTTGATTCTGGGAATAGACTGGCTGGTCAAGCACCGAGTAAGTCTGGACTGCGCAACAAAAAGGGTTGTGTTGAGAACCGAGGAAGACGACGAGGTAGTGGTGATTGGGGAACGTCAAAACTACTTGACGAATGTGATTTCTGTGTTGGTGGCAGAAAAGTTGGTATGGAAAGGATGTGAGGCATTCTTGGCCTACATCAGTGTTTCAGATTCTGGGAACTCTTCTGTTAAGGACATCAGAACCGTAAGAGACTTTCCAGATGTTTTTCCTGAGGAACTACCGGGTCTACCTTCGAACCAAGAAGTAGAGTTCGGGATTGAGCTCTTTCTTGGTACAGCTCCGGTGTTCATCGCCCCTTATAGAATGGCACCGAAGGAGCTGGTGAAACTTAAGGCCCAGATTTAAGAGTTACTAGATCGTGGGTTCATTCGCCCTAGTGTGTCTCCATGGGGAGCACCTGTGTTATTTGTGAAAAAGAAGGATGGATCCATGCGTATGCGCATTGACTACCGCCAATTGAATAAGATGACCATCAAGAATAAGTACCCCCTACCGAGGATTGATGATCTGTTTGACCAGTTCTGAGGAGCTTCGATTTTCTCCAAGATCGATCTACGATCAGGGTATCACCAGTTGAAAGTTAAAGAGGTTGACATTCATAAGACGGCATTTAAGACTCGCTACGGCTATTACGAGTTCTTACTGATGCCATTTGGACTGACGAATACACCAGCAGCTTTTATGGATCTGATGAACCGAGTGTTCCAGCCCTATCTGGATCGGTTCGTGGTAGTCTTCATTGACGATATTCTGGTGTATTCGAAGACTGAGGACGAACACGATGGGCATCTCCGGGTGGTATTACAGACGCTTCACAAGAAACAGTTGTATGCGAAGTTCAGTAAGTGTGAATTTTGGCTCCGAGAAGTAACTTTTCTGAGGCATGTAGTTTCTGCGGAGGGGATTCGTGTTGATCCACGTAAGATTGAGGCGGTGCTGGATTGGAAACAGCCAAAGAATATGTTTGAAATTCGCAGCTTTCTGGGGCTAGCGGGTTATTATCGATGCTTCGTAAAAGGGTTCTCTTTGATCGCAGCGCCATTGACCAAGCTTCTGCGTAAGGGAGTTCCCTTTGTCTGGACTGATAAGTAATAAGAGAGCTTCGAGAAGCTCAAATCTGTATTGACGCAGGCTCCGGTTTTGATACAGCTTGAATCTGAAAAGGATTTCATCATATATAGTGATGCGTCGCATGTGGGTCTGGGTTGTGTTCTGATGCAGGATGGTAAAGTGGTAGCATATGCGTCTCGTCAGCTCAATACGCATGAGGCTAATTATCCTACGCACGATTTGGAGTTGGCAGCGGTAGTCTTCACTCTAAAAATCTGGAGGCACTATCTTTACGGTGAGAAGTGTACTATCTACACTGATCACAAAAGCCTCTAGTATCTCCTCACCCAGAAGGAGTTAAATCTTAGACAGCGTAGATGGGTTGAACTGCTTAAGGATTATGACTGCACCATTGAGTATCACCCTAATAAGGCTAATGTGGTGGCAGATGCTTTGAGCCGTAGGGCGATGACTGATCTGAGAGCGATGTTCGCTCAACTCAGTTTATTCGACGACGGGAGTCTATTAGCGGAGCTTTAGGTTAAGCCTACGTGGATTGATCAGATCAGAGGTAAACAGAAGGAGGATAAGTCTCTCGGGTTGAGGTTCCGTCAGGTTGAGAATGGAGACACTACAAATTTTGGAATTAACAGTGATGGGGTACTTTGCTTTCGCGGTCAGATCTGTGTGCCAAATGATGAGGATTTGAGAAAGTCGATTCTGAGGGAGGCGCATAGTAGCCCTTACGCTATGCATCCCGGCAGGAATAAAATGTACTGAGATTTGCGAGAGTTATACTGGTGGCCAGGGTTGAAGCGAGAGGTTATTGACTTCGTTGCTCGTTGTCTGACTTGTCAGCAGGTTAAGGCTGAGCATCAGTTGCCTTTGGGGTTGCTACAGCCGGTAAAGATTTCGATGTGGAAATGGGAACGAGTAATGATGGACTTCGTTAGTGGGTTGCCCTTAACACCCACTAAGAAGGATTCTGTCTGGGTCATCGTGGATCGATTGACCAAGTCTGATCACTTCATTCCGGTCAGGACAGACTTTTCTCTCTAGAAATTAGCTAAGCTCTATGTATCTGAAATAGTGAGGCTGCATAGGGTTCCCGTTTCGATCATCTCTGATAGGGATCCTCGTTTCACGTCTCGATTCTGGAAGAAATTGCACGAAGCTCTGGCTTCGAGATTGGACTTCGATCTTCGCTTTCCATCCTCGCATGGATGGTCGATCGAGAGGGTGATTCAAGTACTGGAGGATATGTTGAGGAGCTGTGTTATAGATTTTCGAGGCAGTTGAGAGGAGTATTTGTCGTTGGCAGAGTTTGCCTATAACAACAGCTATCAGGCTAGCATCCAGATGGCACCGTATGAGGCCCTATATGTTCGTAAGTATCGTACTCTCGTATGTTGGACTGAGTTGGGGGAGCGACGTGTACTTGGTCTGGAATTGGTTTCTGAAACAGAAGACAATGTCCGATTGATACGAGATCGACTGAAAACGACATCTAATAGACAGAAGTCCTATGCTGATCTGAAGAGAAAGGATATTGAGTATTTTGTGGGGGACTTAGTCTTTCTTAAGGTCTCGCCATGGAAGAAAGTTTTGAGGTTCGGTCGCAAGGGTAAGCTGAGCCCTCGGTTTATTGGGCCGTATCGTATTCTGAAGCGAGTGGGGCCAGTCGCATATCAGTTGGAGCTTCCTCTAGAGTTGGATCGCATACATGATGTATTCCACGTCTCAATTTTGAGACGCTACCGCTCTGATCCCACGCATGTTGATCCTATTGAGGACATTGAGGTTAGACCAGATCTGGCGTTTGAGGAGGAGCCGGCCTAGGTCCTGGATCGCGACATTAAAGTCTTCGAAGGAAGTCTATCCCCTTAGTAAAGGTATTTTGGCTGAATCATAGCACTGAAGAGGCCACTTGGGAGCCGGATGAGTCGATGCGACAACAGTATCCTCACCTTTTCTGATTAGGTAAAATTTTGAAGACAAAATTTTCTTTTAGGGGGGAGAGTTGTAACGCCCCGTTTTTCTTAATTTCGGCTTTTGTAATTTTGACGCACAATGTCTATCTGCTTCAGTGGTTATGTGTTCTCGGTGTGTGGAGAGGTCCCAAGTTCAAGTCACAACTTGGGAAAATTTTGGTATTTTTAGGAATTAAGCCCTATCTCTGGTTAATAGGCTTATAAATTAAAGTGTGTAAGTAATTAACAGAATGGGCCTGCAGGTCTGGTGGTTAAGATGAGTGTGGGGATGGAAAAGGTCTCGTGTTCGAGTTGCGATATGAGCATTATTTTTGCTTGTCACGTCCATAGTGTTTGTGTTGGACTAAAAATCTGATAGTAGGGAGAGAATTAAGGGAAAAGTTTGGGAGTTAACAGTTTCTGTTCAGAACTACTTCTTCTGCTTGGAAATTTTGGCTAACCTTCCTCCTTTTTCCCCTTTCTTTTTGCTATCATTTTTCCTTCCCATCATCTCCTTTGGCTGACGAAATTCTACTGGTTTTCCCCTCTCTTATTTCGGTTCTCCTTCCTTTCAACCGTGTCTGTTATCTATAGTCGGGACGTGCAATCGGTATTGCTCGAAGGCTTTAATCGGGTTCTCGTATTGCAAGACACTACTTCTTGCTCGTTAAAGGTAAGGTGGTCAGTAAGTTTCGGGAAATCTCCTGTTCATAAAAACCTTGGATTAAGTGACTGAAATTGGGCTTTCAATTGTCAAATATAGGTTTTGGAGTGCTCGGGAGTGGTTACGCGTCGAAATCGAACCAGGTGTGTACTCGAAAATGTAAAAAACGAGGTTTTGACAAAAGCCGAAAACCTTACTGTCGATGCCACACGGGCATGTGGTCACCTGTGTGGTAGGCCGTTTGTAAGACTGTAAGTCACCACACGGCCGTGTGATCGACGAGCCCGGTCGTGCGCTTGTGCACGGCCGTGTGAAGGTCGAGCGAAGCCGTGTGCGACACACGAGCTCGACCAATTGGGCCGTGTGGGCCACACGGGCGTGTAGGCCATACGGGTGAACCACACGGGCGTGTGGAATTCTGGGCCAGGCCGTGTGATCCACACGGCCAAGGCCAATTTGGGCCGTGTAGACCCACATGGGCGGGCCACATGGACGTGTGAGCCCATTTTTCTGAAAAACTCTGTAAGGTTGCACGGTTGCCCAAGTCGATTGTGGACCTACCGTAGGGTCGGTAAGCAATACTTAGACCCCTAAAAGAATGATCTGTCTGTCTGATTTCTATTCTAAGCATGTATACTGATATGAATATATGAGTTTATCTGCATAATAGCATGTCATTCTTGTATGTTGCATTGCATCGGGGTGGGTTGATTACGATTGGAGGAAGTATCTGAAAGGCTCTTAAGCCTGTTATCTGGCAGCTCAGCTGCAAATTTCTGATTAAGTGCCGTATTTGGTACAACATGGTGTGTAGGGCTGGGTGGGTTGATTTCATCCCCACATGGTGTGTAGGGTTGGACGGAGTTGGTGTGTAGAGGCTGGGGGGTAGGACTCTGTTTTCCGCATATTTCATGCTCGAAATGGGCTAAGGCCCTGAAATATGTCTGATTCTGTATCTGAGTGGGCTAAGGCCCACACCGTTTCTGTAATGGGCTCAGACCCGAACTGCAAAAATCATGTCTGTTATCTGATATCTCTGTGTGTATGTTTCTGTGGGGATTACACACTGAGTTTGCAAAAACTCACCCTTTTATGTTTAAACTTTCCAGGTAATCCCCAGCAGTAGACGGATCGGTGCGGCGGAGGACTCGGCGGTGACCACGGTTCTGGATTTCTATTTTACGGTTTTATTTTTATTTATGGTTTGATTATATCTGGAAAAAATGTTATGTAATAAGGCCATTCGGATTTTTGTTTAAATTTGGGATCTTTATAAACTGTTAGCAGTAGGACAAGACGCGAATTTTCAAAATAAACAAAGGTTTTATCAAAATACGTACGACCTTACAAATCGTTTTAAAAGCTTCCGCAACGTATAAAGTTTTGAAACTGGATAATGAATAAATAAATGACACGTTTTGACAATAGCTGAAGATACCTAGAAATAGTTTTTAATGCAGTTACGTTTTCTAAATCACTATCATGTGACATCGCCAGATTCAGCCATAACGTCCAGGCTGGGTTTGGGGTGTTACAGAGATGGCTACCGCCAACAAAATAGAAGACACAACAAAACCTAAAACCTTGGAAGAGATAGCAGATAGTTACGTGCTAGGGTAGCAGACTTCATACAATCAAATATATAATACATTAAATATACTAAAATTATTAAAATAAATTTTTTTGCCAAAAATTGAAAATATATTAAAAAAACTCTTTATATTTAACTAACACTAATATAATATCTAAATAATAATAAAATAGTACCAATATAATAGAAAAATGAGAGTAAAATATCATCAAAATGGCAACAAACAACAAAAAAACAACAGTAAAAAAAATATTTAGATAAATTCAGGCTGAGCCGGGCAGGTCAAAAAAATCTTACCCGATTCCTATTGTTTTATCTAATCCAATTTTTTGAGCCTATATTTTACTCAAACAATCTCACTTTTTAAACGAGCTTTCGAGTTTGAACGAGTAAATATTGTAACACCCCCTACCCGTATCCGTTGTCGAAATAGGGTACGAGGCATTATCGGAGTTTACTGAACATTTCTGAATAATTCCGAGTCATTTATTATTAATATTCTGAAAATAATCATAACGTCCATCTGTTGGGTCCTCAAAGCCCAAAACATACATTAGGAACCAACCGGGATTAAATCAGGATTATAAAGAATTTTTCTTGATATCCTAAAATTTTCCTACATTGGTTAGCGTACTTTAATATTAACAAACTTATTTTCTCGACATGTCTCACTTGAATTTACTACTTGTCCTAATATACATAATTTTCCTTGTATCGACGTATCAAAGATAGTCTTATATTTACATGTCATGATACATATCATTCTCTTCTTTGTTTCTTCATAAATATAAATTATTCAATTTATTATGACAATATTTCATGTACCATCATTTTCATGAGTTTAGTGTATATTTAGTCTAGTAGCAATTCATAATCTTGAATATGCATAATTATCGGTAATTTCACATACATGTATTTTCCATGTCATATTTCAATATATCAAATAATTATCATTCCTATGTATTTCAAGTTTAATTTCATGATTTCAAGTACTTGCCATTTTCTATATTTATCCCGTTGAATTTCTCGAAATTTCGATAGATTTTCCAAAGAGTACACTTATAGTGTACAATTCCAGTCCGTCAATTTGTACACATATGGGTATATCCTTTTTCAGAGAGCACACTCCCACGAACCTCATCCTTACGGTGGGATTACTACCCAGCTAAATCCTCAGAAGAGAGCACACTCCGCGAACCTCATTTCTTACAATGGGATTACCACCCGAGCTAAATCCTCAGTAACATATGCTCAAAGAGTATTGTCGGGATTACCAGTCCAAAGCTAAATCCTGCAACGACAATTACTCTAATGAGCTTGATCCGAATTACAGTCCAGCTAAATTGAGACCCTAATTAGGATTACCCGTCCGGCTAAATCCATTTTCCACATATTCTTCGGAGGGCTATATCGGGATCACCCGTCCGGCTAGATCCTTTTCACACATATTCTTCGGAGGGCTATATCGGATAGGATCACCCGTCCAAGCTAGATCCTTTTTCTTCATCAATTCCTTTTCGAGAGATCCATCGAATTTTCATTTCATTCAATCGGGATTTCTTCCCCTTTTTATCAAATATATCAATGTTTCATCAATCTTCATACAATGAACATTCAAATTATATTCACATCAATAACATCCATTTCAAGCATTTAAGAATATAATTCAAGTTACATGAACTTACCTCGTTGCTTGTTCATGTTTATAATTTCACTAATCCGATGTCTTTTCTTTTCCACATTCAAGTCTCGTACTTGAATTATCCGAATCTTTATAAATTTGATCATCATTTTCATTCATTTCATATTCTTATACATTCAATTTATGCTCTAGGTAAAATTACCATTTTGCCCCTAAATTTTTAATTAATGACAATTTCATCCTTAGGCTCAGAAAAATAAAATTCCTGTAATTTAATCCTTGTTTCAAACCTAATTATTCTCATATATATTGATAATAGCCCATGAATTCTATGAAATATCAGAATTTTCCATAATTTCAACACTTTTCAATTTAATCCCTAAAACATGTTTTCACCCGATCTTGATCTATATTAATAATTTCATTCAATTTTGTAATTTAAATAATAAAATAATCTATTTCATGCAATTTGGTCATTTCTGACATTTTTACAAAATTTCCCATAAAGTTTTACTTTTATTCAATTTAGTCCCTGAGCCTAGAACATGCAAATTAGTCATACTAGCCGAATATTCATATACATATTTTTCCTCCTCCTCCTCTCCATACCACATCCTTAGTACAAATAACACACTTGTAAGTAACATTATCTATAATTTTCACTATTTACTTATATGGATATTCAAGCTGTCCATCCGTGTCACAGTCGCTAAATTATTTTTATCTTGAGCTACAGAAATCAAAATTAAGATTCTTTAATTTTTCCTGAAACTAGACTCACATATATTCTTACCATAAAATTTTAAGAATTTTTGGTTTATCCAATAAGTACAGTTTATTCTTTAAATTCACCCCTGTTCTGCTGTCTGACAGTTCCGACCCTTCTTCACTAAGAATTAATTATCTCATCATACGGGATTCGGATGATGTTCCCGTTTGTTTTTCTTGAAAATATACTCATTCAGGATTTTAAAAATATAAATTTAAGCCCCTAATTATTTTTCTCCAATTTTTTATGATTTTACAAAGTCAGAACAGGGGAACCCGAAATCATTCTGACCTTGCCTCACAAAACCTATTATATCTTGTGATTTAAAATTTCGTTAGTTACACCGTTTCTTCTATAATAAACTAGACTCAATAATTTTTAATTACATATTTTATTCATCCTCTAATTCGATTTATACAATTTTTGGTGATTTTCTAAAGTTAGACTGTTGCTGCTGTCCAAAACTATTTTTGTGCAAAATGTTAATTACCAAGTTTATAACACCTTTATTTCCTTTCTCTACAATATTTCCCATCACTTTCTCTTATTTCTAACATATCAAGAGTATAAAACCTTATATAAGAAAACTCTACATTAACATCAATTCCATGCTTTTTCCACAATATCAAACTTAAAAATATATTGGAAACTTGATGTTCTTACCTTGTTTTATTAATTTCAATCTTTAACTTGATATTCTTGCTCCCCATAGTCTCCTTGTCATCTTTCTCTCTTGATGGCTATGGAAATTCTTTTGAATTTCAAGTGAAAATGGTGGATTTTTGGTAAAAGGACCAATTTGTAAAGAAAAGAAAACTTTTTTCTTTCTCTTCTTCTCACGTTGGATTGCATGGGAAAGAGATGATGATAATTCATCATCTTTCCTTCCTTATATACTACATAAATAATAATAAAATAATGATAAAATAATAAAATATCTTATCAAAATATTAATAAAATAATATTTATCTAATTAAAAAATTATAAAATATCATCAACATCATCATTACTTTCTAGATTTCTCTCTCTTCTAATTGACCATTTTGCCCTTTGTGATCTTTTAAAATTCCATCCTTGAATCATCACATAATTTGGTAAAATTATGATTTAGTCCTCATAATTCTTTACCTATTCAATTTGGTCCTAATTCATCCAATTTCCTTAGTTTCTAGATCATTCCACCCTTAAAATATTTTCACTATTAGTCCTTCAACTTTTTTATATTTACACTTTAACCCCTCAAGTTTGAATATTTACTCTTGGGCAACAAAACTTTTCTCACTTTTACAATTTAGTCCTTTCTTGAATTAATAATGTAATATATCATAATATACTTCTCAATGTTGTCATAACTCCAAAATTTCCCTTTTTGTCGCTTTATTTCCTTATTTTATTATATCAAAGATAATATCTTACTGTAAAAATTTTCGGGGTATTACATTTCTCTCCCCCTTAAAATAAATTTCGTCCTCGAAATTTCCTTGTTTTCTTTTGATCATGAACTTACAATTTCTTTAATTCTATAGTTCCTTTTTGCATATATTTACTTAGCTTATCATTTGTATATATTTTTTATTCTTTCATTTCACAATTTATTTTTAATTCAATATTTCAAACATGAATCAGAGATAATCCTTTACCTTGTAACAAAAATTGTTTTCCTTTTTAGCAGAGGCCCAGTAGACTAAACAGAATACTTAGAATATACAGAACTGATATAGGGGTGCATTATTATGCACTATTTAAAGAAATAGCACAAATGTGCTAATATTTGAAAAGCACTGGCGTGCTATTAATCAGAAAGTGTGTTAAGGTCCATTAATGACGTATCACTAATGTCTTAGTAGTTCTAATCTCGTCTACTTGGGCAAATTATATCATACACACATGTTACTTTTACTTTTTGCATAATGCTTTTACATACTTTACAATATAACCCTTGTACCAATAATCCGTATACTTATATATTATCTATCTTTAATACATGTAATATATTTCAAAATTCACTAGTCATTTGTAATTTACTAATAATTCTTATCATGTACTTCGTATTTCACTTTTCTATTCCAAATTTCGCTTTCTCATCAATATACAATTCAATACTAATATTTATCCATCACTCAATTCAATTTCCATTCAATTCAACAATAACACTTACCTCATACTTCACTTACCATACACATAATTTAAATTTAACATTTAATAATAAACAATAAACATCAAACATGTAACAATATAAGTCATATGTGTTAATTTATACTTTAATTTCATATCTCAACAATAGTCTTTCATCAAATGGCATCATATATTATCTATATTATCTAATCAAATTATGAACCTTTGGTTCAAGCTTTCAATCTCATATCTTAATTTCAATTCCAATTTCAACTCATAATTCCACTTTTTAATACTTTCAATAATTCAATCGATCAAATTCATTCGATTTTCTCGTTTCATTTATTCAACTGATTTCAATATCAATAATTCGATATTTTAGCAAATTCATGAACCTTAAGTTCATGCTTCAAATCTCACATTTTAATTCAATTCACAATTCAACTCATAATTTCTTTATCATATTTTCAATAGTACAATCAATCAAATTTATTTAATTTTTCTTATTTCAGTTATTCACCTTATTAACAAATCCGGACTTTGACGGATACATGGATTCCAACCCAAACACACCAGAATATCATATCCTCCCAAACACACCAATAAGGCATTAAATGCCTCTTCGGATAAATCGAAGAATATAATACAGAAATATCTCCTCGACCGAGCCTCAAATCTCCTTATCACATCACAAATCCTATGGCATGCCATTTGTATCCAATCTAGTCCGATAAGTTAATAAGGTATTTTATTATTATTATTATTATTATTTTAATTTCGAATTCATTTCCACAACAATTTCAAATATTCAAAACATCTATTATCTCAATTCACATATAATTCAATATTCACACATATTTTTATATATATATCTTATAATTTAGTCATCAGTACAATATTTCGTGTAGCAATATAATTTACTTTTAATAATACATATAACTTAACATTCATCATTTTCATGTATTATAAAACATTTATTCATATCATTATGAGTTCGATTTATCATAATCAACTTTTATTCATATACTTGAGTATCATTTTCAACATTATCAGAATTGGCTCGGTTGGGAAAGCATCTCTATCTATAAGTAAAACAAATTCCATCAAAGTCGAAAAATATCACAGTATCACAGGTTATATAATGATATGTATTTTTAGACTTCTCATATGCTACGTTCGGTACGAGAACCGACTAAACCGAAGCTCTGATACCACTAAATGTAACACCCGTGCACTCGTTGCGAAATAGGTGCGAGGCATTACTGAGTTTTCTTGAACATTTCGAATAATTACGAGTCATTTATTATTCATATTCTGAAAATAATCATAATGCCCATCTGTTGGGTCCTCAAAGCCCAAAACATACATTAGGAACCAACCGGGATTAAATCAGGATTATAAAGAATTTTTCTTGATATCCTAAAATTTTCCTACATTGGTTAGCGTACTTTAATATTAACAAACTTATTTTCTCGACATGTCTCACTTGAATTTACTACTTGTCCTAATATACATAATTTTCCTTGTATCGACGTATCAAAGATAGTCTTATATTTACATGTCATGATACATATCATTCTCTTGCTGTTTCTTCATAAATATAAATTATTCAATTTATTATGACAATATTTCATGTACCATCATTTTCATGAGTTTAGTGTATATTTAGTCTAGTAGCAATTCATAATCTTGAATATGCATAATTATCAGGCAAATTTCACATACATGTATTTTCCATGTCATATTTCAATATATCAAATAATTATCATTCCTATGTATTTCAAGTTTAATTTCATGATTTCAAGTACTTGCCATTTTCTATATTTATCCCGTTGAATTTCTCGAAATTTCGATGGATTTTCCAAGAGTACACACTTATAGTGTACAATTCCGAATCCATCAATTTGTACACATATGGGTATATCCTTTTTCCGATAGCACACTCCCACGAACCTCATCCTTACAATGGGATTACAGTCCGTGCTAAATCCTGTAAGAGAGCACACTCACTGAACCTCATTTCTTACAATGGGATTACCAGTCCAGCTAAATCCTGTAACATATGCTCAAAGAGTATTGTCGGGATTACCACCCAGCTAAATCCCTCGCAACGACAATTACTCTAATGAGCTTGGATCCAATTACAGTCCAAAGCTAAATTCGGACCCTAATTAGGATTACCCGTCCCAAGCTAAATCCATTTTCCACATATTCTTCGGGAGGGCTATATCGGGGATCACCCGTCCGGCTAGATCCTTTTCACACATATTCTTCGGGAGGGCTATATCAGGATAGGATCACCCGTCCGGGCTAGATCCTTTTTACCGTCAATTCCTTTTCAGAGATCCATCGAATTTTCATTTCATTCAACCGGGATTTCTTCCCCTTTTTATCAAATATATCAATGTTTCATCAATCTTCATACAATGAACATTCAAATTATATTCACATCAATAACATCCATTTCAAGCATTTAAGAATATAATTCAAGTTACATGAACTTACCTCGTTGCTTGTTCGTGTTTATAATTTCACTAATCCGATGTCTTTTCTTTTCCACATTCAAGTCTCGTACTTGAATTATCCGAATCTTTATAAATTTGATCATCATTTTCATTCATTTCATATTCTTATACATTCAATTTATGCTCTAGGCAAAATTACCATTTTGCCCCTAAACTTTTAATTAATGACAATTTCATCCTTAAGCTCAGAAAAATAAAATTCCTGTAATTTAATCCTTGTTTCAAACCTAATTATTCTCATATATATTGATAATAGCCCATGAATTCTATGAAATATCAGAATTTTCCATAATTTCAACACTTTTCAATTTAATCCCTAAAACATGTTTTCACCCGATCTTGATCTATATTAATAATTTCATTCAATTTTGTAATTTAAATAATAAAATAATCCATTTCATGCAATTTGGTCATTTCTGACATTTTTACAAAATTTCCTATAAAGTTTTACTTTTATTCAATTTAGTCCCTGAGCCTAGAACATGCAAATTAGTCATACTAGCCGAATATTCATATACATATTTTTCCTCCTCCTCCTCTCCATACCACATCCTTAGTACAAATAACACACTTGTAAGTAACATTATCTATAATTTTCACTATTTACTTATATGGATATTCAAGCTGTCCATCCGTGTCACAGTCGCTAAATTATTTTTATCTTGAGCTACAGAACTCAAAATTAAGATTCGTTAATTTTACCTGAAACTAGACTCACATATATTATTACCATAAAATTTTAAGAATTTTTGGTTTATCCAATAAGTACAGTTTATTCTTTAAATTCACCCCTATTCTAATGTCTGACAGTTCCGACCCTTCTTCACCAAAAATTAATTATCTCCTCATACGGGATTCGGATGATGTTCCCATTTGTTTTTCTTGAAAATAGACTCATTCAGGATTTTAAAAATATAAATTTAAGCCCCTAATTATTTTTCTCCAATTTTTTATGATTTTACAAAGTCAGAACAGGGGAACCCCAAAATCATTCTGACCTTGCCTCACAAAACCTATTATATCTTGTGATTTAAAATTTCGATACTTACACCGTTTCTTCTATAATAAACTAGACTCAATAAGTTTTAATTACATATTTTATTCATCCTCTAATTCGATTTATACAAGTTTTGGTGATTTTCTAAAGTTAGACTGTTGCTGCTGTCTAAAACTGTTTTTGTGCAAAATGTTAATTACCAAGTTTATAACACCTTTATTTCCTTTCTCTACAATATTTCCCATCACTTTCTCTTATTTCTAACATATCAAGAGTATAAAACCTTATATAAGAAAACTCTACATTAACATCAATTCCATGCTTTTTCCACAATATCAAACTTAAAAATATACTGGAAACTTGATGTTCTTACCTTGTTTTATTAATTTCAATCTTTAACTTGATTTTCTCTCTCCTCCAGCTTCTATTTATTGAATCTAACTTGATATTCTTGCTCCCCATAGTCTCCTTGTCATCTTTCTCTCTTGATGGCTATGGAAATTCTTTTGAATTTCAAGTGAAAATTGTGGATTTTTGGTAAAAGGACCAATTTGTAAAGAAAAAAAAACTTCTTTTCTTTCTCTTCTTCTCACGTTGGATTGCATGGGAAAGAGATGATGACAATTCATCATCTTTCCTTCCTTATTTACTACATAAATAATAATAAAATAATGATAAAATAATAAAATATCTTATCAAAATATTAATAAAATAATATTTATCTAATTAAAAAATTATAAAATATCATCAACATCATCATTACTTTTTAGATTTCTCTCTCTTCTAATTGACCATTTTGCCCTTTGTGATCTTTTAAAATTCCATCCTTGAATCATCACATAATTTGGTAAAATTATGATTTAGTCCCTCATAATTCTTTACCTATTCAATTTGGTCCTAATTCATCCAATTTCCTTAGTTTCTAGATCATTCCACCCTTAAAATATTTTCACTATTAGTCCTTCAACTTTTTTATATTTACACTTTAACCCCTCAAGTTTGAATATTTACTCTTGGGCAACAAAACTTTTCTCACTTTTACAATTTAGTCCTTTCTTGAATTAATAATGTAATATATCATAATATACTTCTCAATGTTGTCATAACTCCAAAATTTTCCTTTTTGTCGCTTTATTTCCTTATTTTATTATATAAAAAATAATATTTTTCTGTAAAAATTTTCGGGGTATTACAAATATAATATCTAAACAATAACAATAAAACATTGTAAAAATGACAGCAAATAATAACAAAATAATAGTAAATAACAATAAAAAGATATTTAAACAAATTCAGAACGAGCCGGGTGAGGCCGAAAAAATCTTCCACACCCTGTTTAGAAAGCGGGCCTGATTCACAAATTATAACCTTCTATTTTTTCCAGCACTTGTTTTTGTTTCTTTTTTTCGTTCTGTCCGAAACAGAAAGTTAGAAAACTCTCTTTTTTAACCCCAAAACTCCCTATTCCCTAAAACTTTCTCCCATAAAAATCTCATGAATCTAAGATCTAACTTCTAATCCTTGCTTAGTCCTTCCTTCTCCTCATGTCTGCATCAAAAATGGAGAAACAAAACAAAGATCAAGAAAGACTCAAGTGAAAATAGGTACTTGAAAATTTAAGCAATTTCTTGACTCTTGATGTGTATTGTAGATGAGGGAATGACGGGTTGCTTGGTTTTTGGCTGGATTTGAGTGTGTGTAATTTTTTTTTTTTGTTTTGTTTTAAACTTTGAGTTTGAGGTTTGAGAAATGAAGTTGTGTTTTTAGTTTTTACTTGTGTTTTAGACTCTGTTTAGATAAATCGAGCTGCTGACTAAGCCATATTGCAGAACTATTATTGTTACCTTTGCAAAGTTTGGGCAACTGATATCAGTGTCCAGAAAGCACTTCATATCAGAAAGGTACCAATTGAAAACAACAACATCACCAGGTAACTTAGCTAAGTTAAATTAATGAATTGTTGATGTTGAATACCAGTGAACAATCAAAGAACGGGTAAGATGTTACAAAAGCATGGACTATGACTATGATGTTGTGAGTGCTTTAAGCTATCATCTATGTCTCTTAATTTTCTGTGTTTTGGAAGTTGGGTCCGTTACAGTGGGTTCTAAGTTTGGTGTTGGAGTGAAAAAAGACCAAAACGACGCTACTAATAAAAGAGCTAAAAAGGCACCACCAAAGACAAGAAAGCCATCGAGCAGACACCAAAACGACCGGTTCCGACTCCGACCGTATTTTCAAAGTCCTGCCTATGCATGCTTTCCTCAATCTCTCAACTCCGACTCAACAATGGGTACCAGGAAACGGGACCTCCCCTCTGCTTTGCTTCTCTGCCTTATCTTCTTCCTTCTTTCAAGTTTTTCCTCCTTTGCATCTGCCCAGAAACTTTCTTTGGGTACTCTCTGCCTTCTTTTTCTTTCTTACTTCTTGCATATTTATCTTAACTCTCTGAATTCTATGAATTAGGGTTTTCTTTTTGCCTTTTAGTGGTTAAAGAGTTAAATCTTGATGAAATTAGATGGATAAGGAATCAAATGTTCATATAGCTTTAGTTGGTTGGGTTGTCTGTGCTTATCATATTTCTTGTAATTGCTCATAATAATGTCTTAGTAGTGGAAAGTTCTTAAATTTTGATTGTATCATGTTGTTTTATGTTTGCAGTTGTTGGGGAGTTTAATAAGACGTTGCAGTTAACTCCTGGCGTACAAGTGGAGAAGTCCCCTGGTTTAAAGCCTGGAACTAAAGTTTTTTGCGAAAGAGTTCACGTTGATGGTTTGCCTAGGTTTAGGAATCTCATGAAATTTGCTCATTCAGTCAAGCTGAAGGTTTCACAAGGAAATTCCACCCTACGCAGACCTAATGTTGAAGTTTGCTTCCACAGGTATGTGGTTTCACATAACTACTTGGTTGAATTCAGTGATAAATTCTTTAAAAGAACAGACTTAGAAGGTTTCTATCTGTTGAAAACTTGCAAAATTTGAACCTTATTTCTGACTGATATATATTTTTTTTTTTTTGCAGGAATGCTTCACTTGGGATAGGGATGTGCCCTCAAGGCAAGTGGGAGAAGGTTTCAAACGGATTATGGGCTAAATCGATGTCTCCTTTCGATCACAAGCTCTTAGATATACGAATGACCAGTTCTTCTACACAGACCCTTGAAGTGTCAATTGAAGAGGGTATATTTGTGATCCTTCTATCTGTGTTGCTTTATGTCTTGACAATTGAAACTTGTTTATGTACCCTGTTCTGTGTTCATTTACCTGTTCATCTTTTTTGCAGAATTTTTCCAATATCGTATAGTTTTTTTAGCACTGGGCATTGTGTTGTGGAGTGTGGCATATACACTAAGCCAATCATTAGTATTTTACTATGGTGGTGCAATGGCAATTGGGGTTATCCTTGTGGTATTAATAGTCCTGTTTCAGGTAAATACTGTGATTGATGAATTACTTGAAAGTTCCTCAACTTGTGCTCACTGCTGTTGTCTGTTCAGCTATCAATCTCTGTTATGATTAATATTCTTATGTTTAATAGGGAATGAAGATTCTCCCAACTGGTCGGAAGAGCTCACTTGCTATTGTTATATATTCATCTATGGTGAGTATAAACTGTACAGATGAGATGATCTCCTTTTTCTGCCGCTTTATTGTGTGTCTGTGTGTGTTTATGTGCACATTTCCATATGCATGCATATTTGTTTATGCCTATGTCTTCCGTTAATTATTCTCACGTATGGTATTGTCATTGTTTTAGCTTGGTTTGGGATCTATACTTCTCCGCTATATACCTCAGTTGGTGCAATCAATACTTTCAGAAATGGGAATCACTGAAGACATGTATAATCCTGTATGTAAGTCTCCTGCAAATATTTTTGTTCACTTGCTCTATGTTTCTCTATGATATAGAGCGTAACCTCTAGGATTTTTCAGTCACTAATTATTATTGTTATCAATTACTTTGTTCATGTTGGATGAGACACTGTAAATTTGACTGGGTAGTGAGTGAACCATGAATGATGAAAGATCTTATGGATTTTGGCCGTCAAATCAAACTGTTGTTCATATGATATCATTATGTAAAATGAAATGGTAAAATCAATGTAGAATTGCTAAAGTTCTATTCTGATAAGGGTTTCTTTATATTGAATACTTCCTGTCTCTAGAAAATTATGGTGTTTAATTTTTAATGGTTGTGTGAATTGTTTGAAATCTAGCTATTGTCTCCTCTTCCTTTGTTCCCCTTCCAGTTGTAGTCAATATTTTATCATTGCATATAGGCGTTCTAAAGTAACAAAACAATCCATGTATTATTTTAAACCCCCAAAAAATGCAAAAAATTCTGAATTAAATACTTCATTTGCAAATTGGCTTAGATTTATATCTTCATTCTAGTATTGAGACTAGAGTTTCTCTACTTGCACTCTTTATTTCACTTGGTTCCAGATTCAAATACGGGCATTTTTCTTATCTGCACATTTTAACTACATATTGGTTGCAGCTAAATGTTACATGTGTGACATGTATTTATGGCTCAGTGGTTTGAACTTTTATAAATGGATGTGGTAGCTGCTGAGAAGCTTTGCAAATATTTCCTGATAATCCAGAGAACTGCTTTTTATGTTTAAATTTCAGTTGGCTATATTTCTCTTGGGTTTTCTTGTTCTGGCTGGAGCTTGGTTGGGTTTCTGGGTTGTTCGCAAACTTGTCCTCACCGAAGATGGATCAATTGACATAAGCACATCTTACTTTGTTGCTTGGACCATCCGGATAGTGGCTGCTATCATGATGCTTCAGGTTGTACCTCTTCACAAATCTCTCTACTTTCTCAAACTCAATGAAAATATCCCCGACCCATAGCTAATTGTATTTTCGTTCTTTGTTAAAACTATAATTTACTCTGTTTGCAGAGTTCTATGGATCCCATCCTTGCGGTAGAGGCATTTTTATCTGGGATAATGCTCTCATCAGTTTTGTGTAAAGTCACTCGATTGAGATTCCTGCGCCGTGTGTACAAGTATAAATTTATGCTTTGGTTTCATCCTTGACATTGTTCCTTTTTCATCGCACTAGATTTTATTGCATAACATTATGTGGATTACTTCTGCAGGAAGCTGTTCAAGTTAGCCAAAGTCATTGGAAGAAACACTCAAATTCCTGATTTATCACCAGATCTATATTCTCATGACAAATATACGTACAGGAAACCTGAAGACTCTAATTTCCTTAATCGACGGTCTAAGCACTTACCCCTTGCTTCTTGCAATACTTCTCTTCTAGGTTTGCTCCCGGATTTTGATCCTTTTATTTATATACAACCTAAGAAAATTTAGTTGTTTTTCAATTGACCAATTAAGGAAAACAACTCATGTATTTTTCACGGCCACTCCTTCAGGAACTACCAAGACATCTCCGAGTCAGCTGTCAGATATAGACTCTTTCCCATCCATCTTTCACAACACACCAGAGAGGAGAAAATTTTCTAAAGGTGAGTGGGAGAAGTTCACCAGAGACTCCACAAAAAGGGCTGTCGAAGAACTTGTTTCTTCGCCTGATTTCAGCAAATGGGCAGCCGCAAATGCTGAGAGGATCACTGTAACACCCAGAAGTAGTTCGAGCAGTGCTTCCGCCAGATCTCGCCGTTGGTGGTTTCTTTGGTCATAAAAAAGTAGCTAATGGTCGATTGTAGGTTGAATACATTATTACAGTTGAAAGATGGTGGCAAATTCAAAATTAACATTCTCCATTTTTAGGGCTTGACGGGCGAAGTTTTGGGATGACTGAGAATGGTGCCCGTGTTTTGTCTTAGGTGTTTTATGTTTGCAATGTTAGAAATTATAATTTAAAATGTATGTGGTTTTTCTTATCTTTATTTATTATTCTTTTAAATTTTGTCTCTATTTTGCTATTATGATGAAAGAGTTAATTTTTTTAAAGTTAAAATTACATTTATAAATAATACATATATGAATTAATTAATCTAAATTGAGTATTTTAGAGCACTATTAGATTAATAATAGATTTATAATCAGAATATATTCAAAGGGATTAATACATGATAAGATATTTTTTTTATGAAAGCTCCACTTGAATTACGAGAGTATTACAATATGGTTTAACAGTTTTGGTTATTTGAAAAATTACTAAGTGTATTGGTTCTACGATAGATAGTTTTGGAAATAGAATGTTGAGACCTCAAATGGCTAAAAATGAGTGATATCCATCTTAAACTTAACCATCCTTTTTAGAGGAAAGCATTTAGCTAGAAATTGATTTGTTAATTTATCACGCACATCTAGAGTGGGCATGGCATAGTCTCTTAAACTTTTATGAGCTTGGTTTGATTGAATTGGTAGCTCTCTAGGGCTATGATTCTCCATCTGTATACACTCGAGTCGATAAGGCTCCACCACTTGTTTGGACTTCTTAAGAGCTTTAAGAATTCGTTCAATTTCCAAATCTAAAGGCAGTATTATCTTAGTTTTCCTATGCATGTAACATTAACGAACTTGTGAGAAAAACAACAAGACAATATCCACAACCAGTACCAAGTATCCACAATTTCAAGCAAGCCAATCCAACAAATAAAAACTGGGTTATATCAACAGTTAAGCAATTCTAACAAAATCATAAGATCAAAACTACTAAATCAAGAACTAGCACGCAAGAGTCAAGAATTAGTACTAAAAGCAAACAATGTGCCAATTAACTCCTCTTTCTTTGATCGATATTCACTTAACTAACTTGCGCTTTTGAAAAACTCATTTAAATTTCAAAAATATAAAAAATAAATTTAAGTACAATTCTACCTAACAACAACACCAAAAACTAGATCAACTTGTTGTATGTCTATTAAAATATATAAAACTTTAAATTATATCAACCACAAGCATAAGATGCCAAGTTATAGTGTAGATTTTGTTTACAATGAAATACTTTGGTGAGTACTCTAAGGAACGTATTTCTGTTGAGTTTGATACTTCACACTAACAAATAAAGTATCAATCTAATTGTTGGACAAAACACGTTAGCGAACGAATATATATAAATATAAATAATTAAATATACAAATAATACAAATTAATATAAGCAAATAGTTATATAAAAAATATTTATATTTATATAAAAACACCATATTTAAATAAAACAAATTAAATATTTATATTTATTTAAAACATCAGATTTGAAAACAATTAAAATAAATAAGATTTTGGAAAAATAAAAATCGAATAAAGGGAATCTAGTTTTACTAGATATTAAGGTCTGTTTTCATAGTTTACTTAAGACAGATTCGGTCACTCCTATGGTACTTGTGTGTCTCTGTTTCTCTAAAGATTTCTGCAGTATTCTTTAGGCTTTTATAGACATTCAATATGGAGGAATTTTGGAAATTTCCATGAATAAAGATACAAATCGTTTCATTAAAGGAGCCTTTAAATCAATTTGAATAAATCAAATCAAATTGAAAATCAATCCCAATAAAATCAAATAGAGATATTTTTCCTTTTAATACAGATACTTGGTATTTAACCAATGTGGGATCTAAGCTTTTCATTTTTTCTCAACATAATTCACAAGTAGCTTACTTTGAGCATCAATTTCTCATTCATTACTCAACCATTTTGAATATGCCTTCAAAAATTACATTTTTTTCCAACACTAATCAAATCAAGAATTACCAACATGACTGAATTCATTGAAATTGACACTAAACTACTCAACTAATTGAATTTACCACTGCAAATCCAACTTCCACCAAAGTCTTTTCTCAACAAGTCTTTAGTATTGTTCTGTTTAATGGTTATAGAAAAGATGTTAAATCAATTCTTGATATATTTTGTAACACTCCTTACCTAGACCATCAACGGTTCTAGATAAATGATGTTACACTCGATGTCCAAAGGCACTTACATCCTTTTTTGACACATGTATAGACTTAAAGAAACATGTTTTGGTGATGACAGTCAATAAAAAACAAATATGGAAATTCATACAATTCATTTCAATAATCAATAGATGATAGCATCACATGAATTACAAAAGTCACTTATACAAACATATTAAAATTAAAAAGCACAGTAATATCCTACATACATGCCTCACTAACATTAACTTATACAATATAAATGATTCAAACACGTTTATACTTTTGTGTGATGTGACTTGCTCGATGTAGAATTTCAGTGACCATCTCCTCGCGTCTGATCTCCAACCTACCAATGGAAAAAAAACCAACACTCTAATCCTACCTTTATGCTTAGTAGTACTCAAGTGTGAATAAACATACATTTTTACAAGGTTTATGAATTACTAAAACATGATATAATCAAATAGAATGCACCAACTTATAATAGGAAAAAAGATCACTCTCACCGTTTAAAGCATAATTGATTTATTTACACAACTTCCATATTATAATTCAACATTACACACATATATCAAAACAATTCATTATGCAAGTATAGCATAATGTTTCTATTCAAATTTTATTGACAATCCTTAGTAACCTTTGGTGATTCATACATCAAATGTACGGAATATAATAATCTACCATTCCGATATATGCACCAAAGTTCTCTAACCTACACTCCAGAATGAAATGAATAGAAGTGCTCCATATTGAGGTGCCATAATATAACCCATAAACATCATATCCTGCACCAAACGCATTATATATTACTACTGGCATGTCAATTACATCACGACTAAAAACCACCAAAATACTAGGGTTAATAACAATTTCCCATATCATTTATAAATCTCAATTAATATAACATACATTCATTCCATTCATGATATCATTATCCACATCGGTTCATGATACAAAGAACACATACATATATGTACCATTTGTAATCAAATCAATAATATTAAATAGTATATCTCAACAATTCGTTTGTCATTCACAATCTATATTCCTTACTCAAGATTCAAACTGTATTAAAAGTCCTTATTTCATTATCTTTCTTTCATGAATCAAAATAAAATGTAGTGACTCATTTAATAACAAATTGGTTTTAGCATTTTCATTAAAATGCACATTTTTAACTTTTTATTTATTTATTTTTCACATATCACAACCATTTTTTCTTATATACCAATTCTTTCATCAAACCTCTTTATTACTAAGAATTTAGCCATTTATTATTCCAACTAAATTTAAAGCTTAGTTAGGTTTATTTCTACTTTCTTATTGAATTCAACACTTAAACATAACACAACAAAATTTCAATATTTACACTTAAGCTTGACAAAATGTAACCTCTTCTTACTCAAATTTCAAGTATTATCACAAGTCTTGTCTTATTCACAACTCTTCTTAAATTTAAATTAATTTTTTATTTAACTTAATAAAAAATATTCCCCTAACAAAGCTGAATTTCAATATTTCTATACTTTTGACTTAATCTCATTTATACAAAATTAATAATAACTCATTTATATTTTGTTTCCTTATTCCATAGTAACAATTAATATGATTTTTAACTCATTTCCAAATAATAAATGTCATATCTTTTATGTTCAATTCATTCTCAAATACTCCTTTTCTTTTCCATTTCAAATCATATATATAAACAAAATATTTTAAACAACCTAACTTTTTAAAACAAGATTGTCTAATTGTATATCTATTACTAAATTATTTATATATCATTTCATAAAATTCAAAATCAAGACTCATTTGATGTTTTAGAAACTAGACTCAATAAATTTTCTCCCATAAAAAATTCAGAATTTAATAGCAAGTACAAAAAGTTCATCAATTTTTCAAAGTCAAAACAGGACCATTGCCAGACAGTTTTGAGCTACCTTCACTAAAATATTTTTATCTCTTAATTCAAAATTTGAATACAACTTTCATTTGTTTTGTTAAAACTAGACTCAATAAGCTTTTTAACTATGTATGGCTATACTTCTAACTCAATTCTTACAATTTTTGGCAGAATTTTAAACTTGCACCACTGCTGTTGAATTGCAACCAGCCTATGCTACGAAAGTTAGATATGTTTGTACTAAACTTTTGCTCTTACAAAAAGCAATCGCTAACATCATTTTCACTTATTTAAAGGTCTATATTAATCATAATTGTTTACAAATCCTTTATTTCCTTTTTATGATTTACTCTCAATTCTTAATAATTAAAAATTCAAGATGTCATTCCTACTTTTTCTCTTCTTATTTAATTCAAACCACATAAAATGTCTATCTAACCAATCATTTAACCATCTACTTATCAACTAAATTTTAAAATTCATCATTTTTCATTAGACCTTTCTAATTAACATTTCATAATTCACATTAATTTAAGCTTAAAGGTAGCATAAGCCCAATGAAAATCCATGCTTTTTCACATTTCAAGTTAGGTCCGATACTTTAATTATTTTCTCAACAAATTATCATTATATATATACATATAATCAACACAATAACAAACTTACATTATAACAATTCATAATACTTTTTCATTTCCTTGTCTACTAGTCTCTCTTTTTTTTTTTTTTTTTTGTATGTGTTTTTCAACTTCCTTGTCTACTAGTCTAATTTACATACTTGTTGATTATTTTATTTCTCAAATTCATTCAACTCATTAAACACACACAAGTCCTATACCGTTTTGTCAGTTCTAAAAAACTCAAGGCATTAGGCATTTTCATAAACACTTAAACACAAATATTCCATAATTGACACTACTCCCTAATCTCCCCTTCTTGATATTTCCTGTCATCTTAACCTCTTTATTTTTCAATACTTAGATAAACAAAAAATGAATACCCAATCATTATACATTTTCAACTTAGCTAATGTAATGACCTGATTTCTAATGGTATCGAAAAATGTGATTTCGGGACCTCGTTTCTGTAAACTGAGTCTATAAACATGTAATAAGGATATCTATGAAGTTAGTATATTGATGAATTGAAATTTGGTTAAGTGGTTTAACCAAAATTGTAAGTAATTATGGCTTAGGGACTAAATTGTAAAATTTTAATTTCTATAAATTTGTAATTAAATTAAGGCTTAGGGACTTAAATAGAAATTATCCAAATGACTAAAATAAAAAATAAACATATTTTAAATAGATGATAGTGGGATGTGATGTTAAATGTCATTAGTTTAAGTTAATTAAAGATTCAAGGTTAATTAAACATGATTAAGTTGATTAATTAAGCTTAATTAAAATTAAACCTAGTATATATATATATATATATATATATATAATGATAATGGAAAAAGATGAAAACATCTTCTTCTCATCGTTTCTCCACCATCCACCATTGAAGAAGTTGGGAAAGCTTGGTTTTAACTTTCGACTATCAATTTCAAGTAAGTCCTTAGCCATTTTTCTTTGATTTTTATGGAAATTGAATCATGGGAGCTTGATTTAGCTAGTCCATGTACCAATTTGTAAAGCTTCTAAAGTTTTTAAAAGTTCCCATTATTGATAATTGAATGAAATTGGTGTGAAATTGTTAGAAATTAAGCTTAGTTTATGAAAAGGACTAAATTGTAAAGCTTAATTGTTAGTTTCGTACAGTAGGGGCCAAATTGAATAAAATGCAAAAATTTCATGAATTTTTGGTGGGAATAGAAAATAAAGGGTCCCTAATAAGTTTTGGTGAAATCGAATTTTAATCTAAAGCCCTAAATTGAAAGTTATGCTTGTTTCGATTTTAGGGACTAAATTGAATAAATTACAAAATATGTGAAATTAATTATTTGATTCTGATTTGGTTGGAAATAGATTGTGTGATATATTTTATGATTATTCGTAGCTAACAACAACACTGAACAACCGAGAGGGAAAGGAAAAGTGAAAATCATCGACAAATGATGTGTGAAACCTCAATTTGTACTTTATAATTCAGGTTAGATTAATTGCTTGCATATATGTGTTAATTGGATGATTGTATGTAAGGTTGAGTACATGGTAATGTTTTGAATGGTTTTGAATTGGTTTGATATAGAATATCGAAACAAGGACTAAATTGAATAGAATTAAAAGTAGTATGGTTTAATTAATATACGATAAATGGTATGAAATTGAGTGAAATATACTATGTTACATGATAGTTTGACGATGAATTGTGAATTATGTAATGTGATTTGAACATTGGTACCTTATTAACTTGTCTGACCGAGTCAAATATAGTTAACATGCCACAAGATTGGATTGTGTACGGGTTTATGGGCCAGGATGCGCTCGTGCTCCAATATGCACTATGTGTTAGTTGATTTTCCCAGGTTATTCATTGATGCACTTTGTGTGCCAGTATGCACTTCGATGCTAGTTGGTGTGTTGGTTGGATGGTTCGTATATTGGTCCGAGTCCGAGTCAATGTTAATAGGGGCTTAAAAGATAAGTTTGATAAATCATTCTGGAATGAAATAGTATGATGATATGTGACCTAATCTGTGCATATATGAACTTAATTAAGAAAGTTATACCTTATTGTTTGAATCAATTGAAAACGAGTGTTGGGGACCGAATTGAGTATGAATGAGTCAATAGACTTCAGAAACGAGTTTGAAAGGTAGGAAAACAAGGTGAATGATACGAATACTATGAAACATGAATGCCATATTGTAAATTGCATATAAATATATGTGACTATATAATTGATGATGATAGCTAATGAAGTATAAGTCATGGTATTTGTCAAATGGTATGCATAGTTCATTTGTTATCCAAGTATTAATGAATGAATTGGTAAATGTCATATTCATATATTGATTTATATCAAAGATGTGAATTATTTAGTTTGATAGATTATGACTTAATTCGATTGTGTAAATGTGTTATATTTGACCATTTATAAATGTTTTTATTATCTTGAATCATGAAAGTGTCACACCCTAAAAAGGGCAGATCCAAAAAGACTAATGAGGTATACATGTTAACTATTTTGGAGCAATGTTGTAGCATAATCCACCACCCTGTTGGCTTGCTGGCGAATTAGAGTATTGGCGCATACTGGCGTAAAGTGTCCACTCGTTAGTGGAATCTAAGGATTTAATTACAAGGTATCTACAAGTGAAGAAAGAACATGCACAAGAAAGAGTACGCCTAAGGAAAAGTACGCCCCAGAGTTTTGGCTATGCACGAAGAGCTTAGCAAGTGTATGAGAAAGCTATAGGAGACTTAACTATTTTTAAGACCATGCTATATGCAAGTCATTTCCAAGGTATAGTACGCTCGATTTGCATGAGCACTGTTTAAGTTAGTTCGTGTAACGGGATTATTTGGGAGTCAATTGAATTGATTTGACCCTCTCCATGATTGGTCAAACAGTAACGTTGATCTTCACTAGATTTTCTTTTACCTACCCTCGGATTTGGTAGGGAAATCAGGGGGGACCGGGAGGGGTTCTATGGAGATGGTTTTTCTTTCTGCTTGACGTTCTAGTCCTTCTGTCTAACCTAAATGTTATCTTCTTCTTTGCTAAGCTAGAGCTAAGATTTTGTTTAATCATTGGATGATTCAACCTTCTAGTAAGTCTTATAGCTCTGTATGTTACGGTTGTTGAAGAGTAAAGATGTTAAAAGATGTAAGAACAGTAGGGTGTGAGAGGAAGACCCTGCATGGGGGTCGCATATAGTTGAAAAATTAGTAAACTATCTATAATGGGGATTCTAATATAAATTCCATGATCTTTTAAGCAGTTGTTGTTGCAGGATCGAGAAGGACGATTTAAACAAAAGCTCAAGGTTGAGGTAAATGTAAGTCTCTAGTGAGTCTCTAGACCTGACTCTTGTGTGATATTTTATGATGATTCTTTCTATGGTTGATTTCCTATAGTTGTGGTTGAGGAGTTGTTGTATGTATGTGTGTGTGTATTTTCTGTGAAGCATTTGCATGTAAATGAAGTGTACAATGTGCTGCATGAATTTGATGATGTGTCGTAAGCATGCATAAGAAATTATGTGTTAGAAAGCATGGCGCTGTTATGGGCATGAGTGAAATCTATGAAAATGTGTCCATTATGTTAATTGAATGATGCATGACAAAGTATGGCTGGCGGTAAGAGGGTTCGGGCGGAGTGTCGAGAAAATATGTGATATGATAATGGACCCCGCAATGGTGCTTTGATGATGACGAACGAGACAGTAAACACGAAGAAAAAGGGCCAGTATGATAGAAATATCGAAAGGCCATGGCTATAGCATGTTTTGGAAATGATGGATGAGCCGCATTTATCTACTAGGATTTCTGCGTGTCCCAAGGGAGAAGATGGGCAAACCTCAGGCGATGCTGAGTTTAGGCAAATCCATATTGCCAAACACAACAATTTATGTGGTGCTTTGTTGGCAAATCAAACAAAGCCTTTGTGGCAAGTTATTTGAAAAGCCTATGTGGGGTATTGTTTGAGAAGCCTTTGTGGCAAGTTATCTGGAAAACCTGTATAGCAAATTCTGTAACGTTTAAGTGGCGAGTTGTCAATCCGCATTTGTGACGAGATTTGGGTATGCTTTTAAGGCATTTTCTAAAAGATTTCTAAGTAGTGTTCCCGACTAATGAATCCGCCATAATAACCCATCAAGACAGGGAGCTTGGCATATCCGAAATTATGGATAGTGTAAGTGTTTGCCAGACCTGGGAATTCTCACGTTATATGTCGATTTCATCTGGTATTCTATTGGATGTTCTATAATATTGCATTCACCAGAATATGTTTGTTGTCTGGATTGACTTAATGACACATGGTGACTAGCCTTCTAATAGCCGCCAAAGCCAGTCTAAGAATCCGTATGTATATCATTCTAAGAAATGTATCCAACTTCTATCTTGAAAGAGATTGTAAAATAGGATTCGTAATAAGGTGTGAAGTCTATGATCCACCAATCGAGCGGAATGTGTATAAGGGGGTCAATTGCAGAGGTGGGCGTATAGTTATCCACCAGAAATTCGAAAAATATCTGCCAAAATCTGAAAGGGAGTCCAAAATCCTTGAGTCGAGGAATTCAATAACATTGTTTAAAGGTAAATTTGGTTGAGACTCACTAAGTTCCGTTGAACTTACAAACGTCTATTTGTAATGCAGGTTCTTGGAATTGAGCCAGTGTGCCAAGAGGGACCAAGCCAGGAATGCGCCAGAGTGTCGGTTCGAAGAATAATATCATGTATACAGAAGGGCACTTTTGGGAATATGACATATAGTACTCTACACCATGATTAAGTCTGGTTTAATAAAGATTTAAGTCGTAATGTCTTATACTATTTTGAGAATTTGTTGTAATCAATAAACGTTTCCTTTAAAATCTTTTGACTTAGAAGAGGAAACAAACAAATAATAAGAATGTTCAGTATAGTTTTCACCAGTTTTAAAATTTTGTTAAGTATTGAAGTATTGTGGCATCTTATATCCGGGTCCAGTAAATCGGGTTGGGTATAGGGTGTAATAGAAAGTACCAATGATCCTATCTCTTAACATACAGTTTGTCTGTTCTGTGCATAAGTACAAGTATTCTCAAAGCCCCAAGAAAGTGAAGTTACTATCCATATGATTGAAATTGACTTATCTTAAGTTTGTATAGCCCTTTTGTTAAGTCAGCTTCAAGAAGGGATTCGTAGTTTACGAGTTTCAATCGATGGCAAGCTCTGGTAGTTTTAGAATGATGAGCAGTGTATGTGATTATTGTGGTAAAAATCATGGTAAAGAATGCAGAAAGCGTTTAGGGGCATGTTATAGATGTGAATCCAAAGATCACTTAGTTAAGGATTGTCCATTTAAAACTAAAGTGAGCACAAAATAATATGTCCGAGGACCTCAAAAGTTTCAGCAAGATACAAGATCAGGAATGACAACAAATTTTGGTTTAGTGCAGGGAGTATCAAGGAAAAATATTAGTAAGCCAAATTCTAGAGTGTCAGCTCGAGTTTATGTGATGAAAGCAAAAGAGGATGCTGCTTTGCCTGAGGTGATAACGGGTAAATTTTCTTTTCTCGAAATCAATATTTATGCTTTGATAGATCTAGGGTTTACACATTCATATATTTGCACTAAGGTTGTAGAGGGTCTAAATCTCAAAGTAGTGTATTTTGAAACCAATGTGTTAGTAACTAATCCATTGTGTCAGAGTACTGTGGTGAATAAGTTGATTAAGAATTGGTCATTGGTATTTGGTGAGTATACATTCTTGGCAGATTTGTTATTATTGAGTTTTCATGAATTTGATGCTATTTTAGGGCCGGATTGGTTGACAAGACATAATGCTATGGTTGGTTGTCGTGCTAGAGGTGTACGCTTGATAACTATTGAAGGTAAAGAGGTAGTGATTCCTGGTATACAAATTGGTTTGGCGAATAGAATAATCTCTATAGTGTCCGCCAGAAAAATGATTGTTAAGGACGCAGATGCTTATTTGGCTTATATCATGGATTCATCTGAGTCAAGAAAGGAAATTAATCAAGTTTCTGTGGTAAGAGAATTTCCAAATTCATTTCTATGAGAGTTTCCTAGAGTGCCACCCGAAAGAGAAATAGAGTTTTCGATTGAGTTAGAACCTGAAACAATACCTATTTTCTGTACTCCTTACAGAATGGCCCCGTTAGAACTTAAAGAACTAAAGAAGCAGTTGAAAGATCTGTTAGATAAGGGTTTTATAAGACCAAGTGTATCACCGTAGGGTGTGCCAATTTTTTTTTAAAAAAAGAAAGATAGAACAATGCGCCTGTGTATAGATTACTGTCAATTGAACATGGTAACAATAAAGAATAAGTATCTTCTACCTAGGATTGAATATTTGTTTGATCAGTTATGTGGGGCTATAGTTTACTCCAAAATTAATTTGAGGTCTAGATACTATCAGGTAAAGATTAAGGGTGATGATATGCCTAAGACAACATTTCAATCAATGTATGGTCACTATGAATTCTTAGTAATGCCCTTTGGTTTGACTAATACGCATGCAATATTTATGGATTTAATGAAAAAAGTATTCCAACCATATTTGGATTAGTTTGTAGTGGTCTTTATTGATGACATATTGGTTTATTCTAAGAATAAGGATGATCATGAGGAACATTTGAGAATTGTACTAAGAACTCTGCGTGATTATCAATTGTATGCTAAATTCAATAAATGCAAGTTTTGGCTGAAAGAAATACATTTTCTTGGACATGTTATTTCTGTTGATGGTATTAAAGTAGATCCCGCCAAAGTAAAAGTAATACTTGAGTGGAATCCACCCAAAAATGTATCTAAAGTCTACAATTTTTTGGGATTAGCAGAGTATTACAGAAGATTTGTGAAAGGATTTTCAATATTAGCATCACCACTTACTCGATTATTGAAGAAGAAAATTTTTTTGTGTGGAATGATGAATGTCAACAGAGTTTTGAAAATTTGAAAATAGTTTTGACTGAAGCTTTAGTATTAGCACAGCCAGAGTTTGGTGTTGAGTATATAGTTTTTACTAATGCATCTTTGAATGGGTTGGGATGTGTACTTATGTAGAAGGGTAAGGTTATAGCTTATGCATCTTGTCAGCTTAAACCTCACGAGAAAAACTATTCAACTCATGATCTAGAATTAGCAGCAGTGGTTTTAGCATTAAAGATGTGGAGACATTATTTATATGGAGAGAAATGACATGTATTCTCTGGTAATAAATGTTTAAAGTATTTGATGACTCAAAAGGATCTAAATTTGCACCAAAAAAGATGGTTAGAACTGCTGAAAGATTATGATTTAATTATTAAGTATCATCCATGGAAGGAAAATGTGGTAGTAGATGCTTTGAGTAGAAAGACCGTGGCAACATTATTATCTCTTTGAGCAAAAATAAGTATGTCTAATAATAGATCCTTACTAGCAGAATTAGTAGTGAAGCTAAATTTTCTTTTACAGATATTAGAAAAATAGATGAAATATGTTCAATGTGAATTGTTTAAGCACCAAATGATATCTTGCAAAGCAACAAATTCCAGTTTGGGTAAAGATGGTGAGTTGAGATTCATGGGAAGAATGTTTGTACCAGCTGAGAATGAATTGAGGAAAGAGTTGCTAAGAGAAGCTCATTAGGGACCTTTTCCAGTCCATCCTGGTAGTATTAAAATGTATAGAGATCTAAAGAGCTCATATTGGTGGCCTGGAGTGAAGAGAGAAATTGCAGAGTATGTCTCAACCTGTTTGACTTTTCAAAGAGTTAAGGCAGAACATCAAGTTTCCTCAGGTAAGTTGTATCCTTTGGAATTACTAGAATGGAAGTGGGATAGGATTACCATGGATTTTGTATTTGGTTTACCCCCCAGTTTTTCAAGGAAAAACTCTGTATAGGTAATAGTAGATAGGCTTACTAAGTCAGCTAATTTTGTACCTGTGAATATTGCTTATTTTCTAGAGAAGTTAGCTGAGCTTTATATTGCTGAGATAGTACGTCTGCATGGAATTCCATCTCCCATAGTTTTAGATAGAGATCCAAGGTTTACTTCGAGATTTTGGAATCAGTTACAGAGATCTTTGGGAACTGAACTGCAATTCAGTATTGCATTTCATCCTCAAACTAATGGCCAGTCTGAAAGAGTTATTCAAGTCTTGGAGGATATGTTGAGAAGCTTTGTAATTGAATTTGGAATGAATTGGGAAAGGTATATTCCTTTGGTTGAGTTCACTTAAAACAACAGTTTTCATGCTAGTTTGAAAATGGCTCCTTTTGAAGCTTTATATGGTAGAAGGTGTAGAACACTTACTTGTTGGATGGAGCTCAGTGAAAGAAAGTTAGTAGGTCTTGAATTGGTGAGTGAAACTGAAGAAAAAGTCTTTGTTATTCGTAGTAATTTAAAAGCTGCTCAAGATCGTCAAAAGTATATGTAGATTTGAAGAGAAAAGAAATCTCTTTTGAAGTTGGTGATAAAGTATTTTTGAAAGTCTCTCATTGGAAGAAGATCATCAGGTTTGGTTAGAAAGGAAAATTGAGTTCGAGATTTGTAGGGTCTTATGAAGTTCTAGAGAAAGTAGGACCTGTAGCTTACAGATTGGCTTTTCCTCCTGAGTTGTCAAAGGTTCAAAATGTGTTTCATGTCTCTATGCTGAGAAGATATAGATCAAATCCAGATCATGTTGTGCAGATTGAAGAGTTAGAGGTTGAACCGAACTTGTCCTATGAAGAAGAGCCTATTCATATATTAGCAAAAGAGGTAAAAGAGCTAAGAAATAATGGAATTCCTTTAGTGAAAGTTTTATGGAGAAATCATAATAAAGAAGAAGCTACATGGGAAAGAGAAAGCCAAATGAAAGAGTAATATCCTCAGTTATTTTCAAGTATGAATGTTGAGCACAAAATTTTCTAACTGGGGGAGAGTTGTGATAGCCCGCTCAGCGAGGTCTCGGTATCTAATTATTGTTTAGAGTGTTTTGGTGAATTAAATGTAGAATGAGTAAGTGAATTGTTTGTTTTGGCTAAGTATAGAATTTTTTGTATGTGCCATTTGGCGAACTCTTAGCTTAGCGAAGATCTGTTGTTTGGGACTCTTCTGTTAAGTGTACGCCACCCAAATGCTTTGGCGAACTCTCTTGGTTTATTGTTGAATGAATTTTTTTATTATTAAATAAGGAAATTTAGTGTAACATTGTAACAACCCAATTTTGGGTCTAGTCGGAACAGTGGTTTCGAGACCACAAATTCGGCGAAGAAAAATTTATTTTTATTATATTTTTATGGTCTACAATTTTATGGAACGATTTCGTGAAAATTTCGTTCGAAAATTTTGACGTTTGGGCACTCAATTTATTTAAAAGGACTAAATTGCAAAAAGTGCAAAAATTGAATTCTATATGTTAGAGCTGTCCAATTGCTATGAGATTTTAAATTATAGATCCTTAAATGGTATTTAGACCATTGGTTAAGTTGGTGGACAAAAATGGATATGGTTTGGTATGTTTTCAAAGTTTTTCGTTAAGGGCAGTTTGGTAATTTGGTAATAAAATGAATTAAAAAGCCAAATTAAAAGCCAATTTTTGTCCATCTTCTTCCTCATGGCCGAAATTCACAAGGGGGAAGCCATAGCTAGGGTTTGGCCACTTCCAAGCTTGATTGTAATTCCGTTCTTGCCCCGTTTTTAATGCTCTTTACATTTTTGAAGTCATTGTAACTCGATCTTTCTATTTCTACCATCAATTTGAAGAGATGTCAAGGTCTAAAATTTTACCCATGTTGAACATGTATGTATTTTGATGTCTAATGGTAGAAAATGCATGTTTGGTGTATGATAAACGACTTTTGCTAAGTGATTTTCGGTAAAAAGTAAAAAAGGACTTGTTTGTAAAAGTTGTAAAATGAGTAGTAAAAGTGTGAATAAATGAAAAATTTGGGCTGCTATGAGCATGTATAAGGTTTGGCTAGGCATGGGTAATGAAGAAATTGAATGAAAATAATTTTACGAGCCTAGGGACTAAATTGTAAAAATGTTAAACTTTAGGGGCAAAAATGTAAGTTTTGCCATAATGTGATTTTGGGCTAATTTGAATAGTATAATGATTGAATAAGTTAAATGTGATATTATAGATCAAGAAAAAATGAGGTTTGGGCCTAGAACGGGGGAAAAATGAGTATTTGACGATTTAACCCTTTTCGCCATTTTTATGTCGAGGTAAGTTTGTATGTAAATAATGCAACGTTATAATTGTATTTATAATGTTTTGTTATTGCATGAATTGTATGATTGACTCTATGGATGAAATTGACGAAATTTCGACAAGCGAGTAAATTTCGGTTGAACCTTAGGAATAGATAGGATACAAATGTCATGACACTAGGGTCACTAAGATTACGTGTAAAACCATATCTGGGATATGGCATCGATATGAGACTTCGTGTAAGACCATTGGGATATGGCATCAATGTGAGATTTCGTGTAAGACCATAGCTGGGCTATTGGCATCGATACGATATTACATGTAAGACCATATCTGGGGTATGGCATTGGTACGGTACTGTGTGTTTGAGATCCCCGAGTATCCTTTAGTATTCCAAGTGGTTCAACGGGAAATTCAACGGGTATGTCAAAGATAAGAAAGTATATGAATATGTTATGAGATGTAACAGGTATGTACGAAAAACTCCAAGAAAATGAGCTCAGTATATGATGAATAATTGGTAAGACTGTGATTGAATAAGTTGTGCGTATGAAGCTTTAATGACATTTATGTTGAAATAAGTTATGTTATTTATATGATGAGTTGTTGGTAAGATTGGGATTGAGTAAGTGTGTTTATGAATCTTTAATGACATTTATGTTAATAATTGTTAAGTTATTTGTATGTCAAATGTATGAATAATGTTTTGTATTATTTGCATATGAACTTACTAAGCTATATATAGCTTACCCCCTTCCTTTCCAATGTCTTATAGGGTTATTAAGCTAGCTCGGGTTGGAGTTCGCCAGAGACCCTATCACACTATTAAGCTATTATTTTGGGTATAAGTGAATTCAAGTATTTTAAATCTATGGCATGTATAGGGACTTAGTCATTTTGTTAAATGTGTCATTGTAATTGTAGCCAATGTGTTGGCTTGTGATTATCAAAGGCTTGTTTTGATAATTGGCCATGTAGATTGGTTTATTTGGGCTATCATGGTTGTAAGCCTAAGTATATATATATGTGTACTAATGACTTTAGTGATATGGTCATGGTATGCTTGGTGAATGATAGAAATGTTATTTATGACATGAATGTGAGATGTTTGAAAATGTGGTCTATTGATGAAATGATAAAGTGGTGTACAATTAGGTATCTTGAAAGTAGTCCATTGTGACTTAGTAAATGTTGTAAGTATGATAAATAATAATATAAGAATGACATGTTATTGTCTTGGTTGTGGTTGTTTGGTTGCTCTCATATGCTTGGATTTGTGCCATGTGATGTTGTGTTGATGTATGCAAGTGAGGGTGGCAAAATGGCTTGGTAAATAGCCTTGTTTTTGTCCACACGGGTAGACACACGGGCGTGTGTCTAGGCTGTGTGTGACACACAGTTTGCCCCACGGGCATGTGTTCCAGCCGTGTGTCCCCTGCACCTTAATTTTGGAAAAACAGAATGTCCAGAATTGAGCACACGGGCAGAGACACAGGCGTGTATCTCAGCCGTGTGTGATACAAGGCCTAGCACACGGGCGTGTGGAACGGACGTGTGGTACAAGTCAGAGAGCACCCTAATTTGAACACGGTCTAAAGCACGGGTGTGTCCCAGGGTCACACGGGCGTGTCCCTTAGACCACACGGGCGTGTGAGCCCTGCTTCTAGTAAAAATTTTCTAAGTTTTGTGAAAATTTCTAAAGTTCTCGGTTTAGTCCTGAACCGCTTCCAATACATGTTTTGGGCATCGTAGGCTCGTATAAGGGACTTTATGATTGAATATGGATGGTTTTAATTTGGACGCAAATTTATGACTCGGGATTGTGTGATGGCTTGTGATGTGAGTCCAGTAATGCCTCGTACCCTGTTCCGGCATTGAATACGGGTAAGGGGTGTTACAAACATCCTGCCCGACAAAGCCTGAATAGCCGAGTGTTGTTTATAGAATTAAGGCTTATGAATTAAGTTCTAAGCGTTTAATGTTAGGATTTGATTAAGTGTAAGAACTTTTCGAGTGCGCCTATAACGCCCTATTTCTGGGGACACAAGAGCGAGCGTATAGCCATAAAATAGTATGATTGGCGAAATAGAATTTGCCCAAAATCTCATTTCGACGAGTCAAATGGGCGGACCCCTACGTAAAAATAAGGGGATGATGATTCCATGAAAAATTACTATGATTAGTAAAATAAGAATTGTGGTTACGAAAAATTATTCTTAGGGTATGAGTTTACACTAGTAGTATAGTGCACCTTGTGACTGTGGTTTCGTGCTAGTTAGGTTACAAGGTAAGCTGATTAGGAACTAACCGAATTGAACTAGAAGAGTTAAAGGCTAATGAGACAATCGAGTAGGTCTCTTGGAAGTGGCAGATTTTGGATAAGACAACTCAGTATGGATGTAACATTTACCAAGTTACATTAGAGACTTGGGTCAAGTTAAAAGAGTACTCTTGTTTGGTTAAAGGGAGTTATCTTCTTCCCTCTTTCCTCTAAAGTATTAAGATCTAGAACTGGAGAAATCAAGAAGCATTTTTTCTTGTTTAAGCTGGATATGAAATTCTGGGTTTTACTAAGTGATCTTTCTCCATGTCGAGGTAAGTTTTATGGCTTTGAAAAAGTAGATCTGCATGAATGCCTGATGAAGTAAGGTTTTGTTTATGGGTTATTTGGGTTTAAAATGATTGTAAAATTTACTTGGATGGGTTTTAATGGTGATATTCTATTGTACAAGGCAATGGTTGCTGCAATATCTTGTTGAGTGCTGGATCTAGAGTCTAAGTTGCCCTTTAAAGTTATTAGGTAAGTCCCTAACCCGACTCTTGCATGTATGTTGTGTGTTCTAGAAATTTATGTGAAAAGTGACTGAAACATGAAATTGAATCTAGATGAATATGGTATGATGGTTCTGATGTAAAACGAGTAATGGATAGGTCTTCTATGTATGAAGACTATGAGATTTGACTGATCTAAGTGTGTAATAGGAATCTTGAGGCTAAAGAATGATTGTATATGAATGACTGAAAAGTAAAGTGTATGTGTCTTGAAAACATGCTATGAAATGTGTCTCTTATGAATGAGTTAGTAAGTGTGATGATTCTGTGTCTGTCTCCATGGAGTCGTCTAAAAGGGGTTCGTCAGGACTTTAAACCAACCTGCAACAGTTTATCAAGGATGTCGTGACACAAAAGGTGTTGTGTAGGGACACTAAATCTCTAAGGTAGTAATATCATTGTTGATTGTTGAAGTGAAGAAGCCAATGCCACTGCTGAGGATGTCGTGACACCAACAATTCAATGTCGTAACATTGAGAACCTCATAGCCATGATTGTGCCACTGTCAAGGGTGTCGCGACACTGGTGTCTGACGGGGTGAAAAATACTACAAGCTTAGTTTTATGTCCAACATAAACACAGGTCAACCCATACACTCGAAGGATATTTTTGTTATGTTTTAGGGTTTAACCTTGGTTGTATTAAAGATGCTTTTTTTGTCAAACTTAGAGGAGCCAACTTTATCATCTTTTTAGCTTAGTTTTTATTCTATTCTCCATTTTTTGGGTTTAATTCCTTACCTTTCTTAGCTTGGTAGTTGTAGTTGATAGCTTTCTTAGTTTTTACTGTAGCTTTTACTTCTTTGTACTTAGATACAAAAACGTTATTTTGTATTTTGATTTTCCTTTAAATCCTTCAAAATATTTTAGCTTTGTTAACAATCAAAAGTGTAAAAATCCTTACTTTAGTTGTGCTTTCTTCTTCATTGTTGTTGTCATCTTCTACAAAAGCTTTATCAAGAGTCCTTAAGATTTTCTTAACCTTGCTTTTTACGCTTTCTTTAATGAATCATTTGAGCATATATTTGAGTGGTGTTTGTATGTTGATGATGGTAGTAACTAAATCTCATGGTGGTTAGTTAATGGAAATGTTACATGATTAGTTTTTTTGGTTAGAGACTAAATCGTAAAATTTGGACTGAATCAGATATACTTTAAAACCTAGAATTGACGCCTCTAGGTGAACAAGTAGATAGGTGAGACCAAGAGGAGAGCCTATTGAGAACCAATTCAATTGTCTCGATTTAGTTTGTGAGATCGAAAGATAAATCAGACTAAATCGTCTAATTTGGTAAAATGGCATCCGAAAGGTAAAATTGAACTAATTAGGAGTTTGAACCCTTTAGACCCCTAATCCAAGAATTAACTAGCAACATTAAAGTAAATCGACCACTTTAGCTCTTTGAATTGATAATTGTGCACTTTTGATTGTTTTGCAATTTAGTCCTAGTTGGCAGATAGCTTAATTAATCTTTGATAATGAATTTCAATACTATAATATTTAACGAGTAGCTAGCTAGACTTCATAATTACATGCATTTTTATTGTTAGTCACATTATCACCCAGTCTCTCTTAGGTTCGATCATCAGAACACTCCGTGTTCTATTGTAACAAAAATATTGTAATAAGCCCATTTTGCCCGGGTCCGTGAAAACCAGAATAAATAAAACAAATAAAAAATAAAAAAACCAAAAATAACAAAATGTCCAATTACAGTCCATTTACAATAAATGGGCTTAAAGCCCAAACCCAAATGCCAAAACCTGTTACACCCCAAGACATTATCCCATTACAACCCAAACTAAACCCTCAGACCCAATTTCAAATTACCCAAACCCAATTCGACTAAGCCGGCCCAGGTGACCCAAATGCTTGCGGACGCAGGAAACCCTAGGTTTCTCATCACACACAAGCGCCCAAACAACCCCTTCATCAGCTTAGCCCCAGTCGCGCCGCAGTTAGCGCGAGTCGCGCCCAGTCACCGCTGAGATCCTCGTCGATCGCCTGCAAACAAGGAAAGAATATCGACAGCAAGCAGCAAAAATAGGAATCTTACATTTATTTTCTGATTTGTTTTGGGTTATAAAAACCCCCATAAAATCTGTAAAACAAAAAACACACGATATACAAGAAAATAGACAGAAAATACACAAAAAAACATACAGAAATAAAAGAACAAAATTTTTGCAAAACAGAGGTGATTTTTTTATCTCTCGCATTCTTTTTATTTTTCGATTCATGCATACATATTTTTTTTATATATAAAAATACTAAAATAGAAAAAAGGAGCTTTACCTTTCGATTCGCGCCGAAGAGATGAAGTTTTTGACCTCCGGCCGCCGTATATGGCGGCGCTAACGGTGGCACGTGTGGTGCGTGTGGCGCGTGTGGCGGTGGCTCGTAGGTCCGGCGATCGGGACCCAAACGGAGAGGAGAGGATTTGAGAGAGTTTTTCAAAAGTTTTTTTTTAAAAATAGGGTGCAAATGATTTTTTTTGTCTGAAAACTGGCTTATATAGCAGCAGAAAACGACGCCGTTTTTGCTTAAGCCAATAAGCGTTAAAACGACGTCGTTTTAAGGGAGGATCCGCGCGTTGACCCGAAAACCCGAGGAGGATCAGCGTGTTTTTATAAAAAGGGAAATTTACCATTTTAGTCCCTCCGTAATTTTATTAATTTTATTTTCGTCCAATTTAACATTCTTTTTATTTTTTAAATTAGCCCTGAAAGTCTGTTTTTGTTTCAATTGGGTCCCTCGGGCTATTTAAAGGTTGATAACGGAACGGCGCCGTTTAGGAGATAGGGCATAATTGCCTATTAGGTCCTTGCAGTTTGTAACGCACTTCAATATCATCCTTTTTACATTTTTCCTTAATTTTTCATTTATTTTAATTTAATCCCTGTTTCTTTATTTATTTTTAAACCTTTTTATTATTATTTTATTTTTAAATTATTTTAACGCTATTATTTTATCATATTAAAAATTCTATATTTTTTTTTACTATTTGTATATTAATTTATTAATAGTATAAAATTTTTAAATACATATTATTTTAAAATTGTTACTATTTATTATTTTATTTGGTTTAATATTATTTATATATATTACATATTATTTTTATATATTAGTTATTATATTATATTTTTAAAATCTTGTATATTATATAGTACTATATTATATCATATAAAATTTTATTTTGTATAAAATTTATTTATATTGTATAACATGTTTTATTTATATTGTTAGATATCTTTATTTAAAATTATTATATACTATTTATTAATCAATTTTATCATATATTATCATTTATATGTACTAAATCATATTTATTATAAGTATACTTATTATTATTTTTATACTCTAAGTCTTTATATTATTTATTTAAAATATATTATTTATACATGTTAATTGTATTAGAAATTATCATTTTTTACTTTGATAAAATATTTATTCAGTGTTTAAATATATTATTCATTTATTTGTTATTCTATTTAATCTTGTTTGTAGAATTTAATATTTATTTCTTGAATTTTTATGCTTCATATAGAATCTTAATTGTTGTTGCTTATTTTATATCTTGTATTCATTTATTTATGTTCTTTTATTTGTTTATTATTGCTTTAGCATAGTCATTTCATGCATTATTTGCTATGTTACATTATTCTTTCGTTAATTGTCTATACTAGTATTAATCATTAATATGACTTGTGATTATAATGAATTGCTATTTGATATTTATATTTTGTAATGTATCAATGCAAAATCGGATTCACATCATTTTTTATAAAAAAACACATTTTGCAAAATTATCGTATTTTATTCAAAGTTTTGTTAAAAAATATAGTGATATGTAATATTTGAGAACTTCGAGAAGAATTGCGCCCTAACTCACTGGGTTTCGATTTTTCTCGTTGAACTTAAGATATTAAATATCCCTTTTCTTTTAAAATTGAAACTTATAAACTTCAAATCAAAACTCATTCTCGGGAATTCAAAACGTTGTATCCTAACTTATTGGATATGATGTCTTGAGTCTCGAGATAAGAATTTTCTACAAAAAAAGGTAAACTTAGTTTCAAAGTTTTGATATGTTGTATTCTAACTTATTGGGTGTGGTATTTTATTTGTTTGAGATAAGTAAGTCTTGGCTTTCTTTCGAATAAAAGGATCGTATTTTAAATTTTTCAAATTTTCGATATTTGGACATTAAATAATCAATTAGGTACCAATTTTTTTTGGCATTACGAGGGCCCTAACCCTTCCTCGTACGTAACCGACTCCCGAACCCGTTTTCTTGTATTTCATAGACCAAAATCAATGTTTTGAAATAAAACGTTTTATAAGGTGATCCAATCACACCTAGGTAAAAAAGATCGGTGGCGACTCCATTTTCGTTTTAAAAAGTCGATTCCCGTTTTTCATAAAAACTTAAAAATGGTTTCGACAAATATTACAACAGACATGTCATACCTGCAAATAACCGCTTTAATTACATTAATAGTTTTGTGTTGATTCTCTACCTTAGTGCACGCCGAGACACTGTCAAACTTCGAATTTCAAGTTGAGCTTGTGCTTGAGCTTGATTGTATTTGAGCTCGACTAGACTTGATTACACCCATAAGTGTAATTACTACTTTAATAGTTATACTTTCATCTAATTATTCTCTAGAGTTCAAACTCACCCTATAATTTTCCTGCATCAATGCATGCCATTCAAGAAATCATATCTCTTTTGATTTACATGATGTTTTTAGAGCTTAAAAGCTTATCAAGAAAAGGGTATAACCCTTTTCATGATGTTCAATCTTATCTTCCCTAATATCAAGCAAGTCAAACTCTTCATTATAATAGCAAAATGTTCGGTGAAACAGTTGTATCTTGGCTAGCTAGGTTGTCCAAATTCAGGTCAATTAAATTTTCTTGTAACTTCAAAAAAAAATGCTGAAGGCTACTTTCATTATCTAAGACATGGCAGACCATAATAAAACATAAACAAAGGTGACTACTAAGTGAATAATTATTTGTTTTTTTTCCCAAGAGGGTTGCAATTCAAGGATAACCAAATAGATGAAAAGGATACAAATGCCTAAATTGAAACTCTAAACTTGAATGCGATGATTATATTAATCAATTGAACTAAGCTTTATATTCGGTCATAAGTGTGTGATTATAAGTTTATAAGTTGTATGTTCCAAAGCTCAATGTTTCATCAAATGAAACTTTGTCAATGGACGGTTTCCTAATAATCAAGTGCTTGGTTTAAAATTTCATTAGAACTAATTTTGTGACTAAATCAATGATGATAATGGTTGTTTGATTACTCAATCAATGGTTTGTAATATTTTAATGTAACTAGCATGTGATACCTAACCTTTTTCAAATAAAACGTGTAAAGTAATAATTTAACTTTCCTAAAAAAATAATTTAATGAAATAAATCTTTACGAATAATTATGGTAATCTGCACTAACATTTTAACTAGACAGCTTTGTTCTATTTTGCAAATTCCAAAAGACTTAATCAACTTATTAGGGGATTTATTATTTATTTATATCATTCATCTCCAAAGAGGGAGGGAATTATTTACTAGGAGCTTTATCAATATCCAAATAGAGTAGATTAATTTTTAAGAAAAATATGATAAATATCATAGATGTATATTAGTGGATGAACAAACCTTTGAATTTATGATCTCCTCTCCTTTCATGATTTATGGTTGTGACATAAATTTGAAACGTGAAAATCTTTATGTTTGTTTTTAATTCTGTGTTTTTCTTTTCTTTCATGTTTTCAGATATTTTACCTTTCGGAAAAAAAAAAAAACCATCACATAAATAATATTAGAGTAAATTACACCATCAGTCATTAAATTATGGGTAAATTTTCGTTTTAATTAGTTGACTAAAAAAGTTATAATTTGGTCACTAAATTATTCAAAAATTTTCATTTAAGTCACTGGACTGTTAAAATCAATGCTATGTGGCTTTCTTTGTACCAAAAGCTTTCTTTTCACTTCTCTTTTAAAGTTCATTTTTTTTGTCATGAAATAACTTTAGACATCAGGAATCTCCGAACCAAAATTCAAACAATTTTTTTTTCCAATTTCCGACGCTAACTGTCAGATCGACTTGGAACTAAGATATGCTATTTTACTTGTTGATGGGTACTAATCTACCGTACCAATCATCGAATCATCGCTTGTAGCTCGCTGGTAAATTTTTTTTTTTTAAAAACTTAATAACTTAAATAATTTTTTTTGAATAATTTAACGACTAAAATAAAATTTTTTAAATAATTTAATGACCAAATTATAATTTTAACTAATAATATAGCTTTACCATAAGATGGCATATTATGGAGTGGCTTAGGCTGTCGAGCAGTCCACATTACAACCAACCTCTTTGATCATTTATTTATTTTCAAAGTAAGGGTTGGAGTTTGGACACCTCTAAATTCATTATCCTCTTCAACTGCTCTAATCCCATTCGACACATTCACCTCTTTACAATTATATATCAACAAATGCTCTTTTTAATAATTACATACACATCCACATCCACATCCACAAATATTTTTCTTCATATAACTATAATTATAAATACCAGTTAAGGAAATACTTATAAGAAGAAATTACAGTTAATAATTTTTTAAAGTTACTTAAATTAATAGCTAAATAATGTTTGTAAGCATCAATTAAACAAATCTTTACATGTAAAACATTTTATTACTTTCCCAAAATGGATAAAGTCTTGGTTAGTTAAAATATTAGAAAAGTCCTAAATTATTCAACATTTTAAGAATAAGATTTCTTTCATTTTTCTTCTTACCAGCTCTCGAACCTTGTTTAAGTGTGAAACACCTAACCATCGAAGACAAGGGGAGAGCTAGTTAAGAATAAGATTTCTTTTTTCTTTATTGTATTTAAATTGATTTTCACTTTACAGAAAGATATTATTTAAAAATTAGTATTTATAAAAATATTTTTTATTAAATAAAATGATAAAAATGAGAAATTTTTTTATCGTATTAACACAAAAACTCTACAAAAGCTATAATGACATAAATGTTGAATTGTGTAGAAGGAAAGACATAAGAAAGAGAGAGAAAATAAGACAACAAATCTGACCCTCTAAACTTAAAACTTAAAAGTCCATGTTCCAAAACTCAAGAGATATGAACAAAGAAACAAAATGTTGATAGAACATTAATAGAGCTGAGTGAAAAAGGAGAAATAAAAAAAGAGAAAGAAAAAAGGGGAAAATTCTTTGTTCAAAGGTCACCACCGTCTTCTTCATACAAACCTTAGATCTTATTTTAAACAAACCAGACACTTACCACCCAACTTCTCCCCGCTTTGTCTTTTTCTTCTTGTCAAATTTTACTCCTTTTGCTCTTTTCCTTCTCTCTGGGTCTATAGTAAGTTTGTTGGCAACTGTTTCTCTTTGGGTTCTTCTGTTCTTTTTTAATCTGACTATCATTTGCTTGATTTTTTGTTTGGAACTTTAAAGAAAGGGTAAAGCAGAGATGCCCTTGGACTGTGAATTTTCCTAGAGTTTTGTCAGGTTAGTTTTTTCCCCTTCTCTGGGTATCGATTGTTTTCTGTTAAATTCATCTTTTTAATGGTCTGTGGATCTGCTATATGGCTTTTAATTTTTATACTGTAAAGATGATCATTTGGAAGTTCGATGATTTTTGAGGTGATAAGAACGATGTAAATAGGCTTGTATGCTTTGATACTGAACTTCTACTTGTTGTTCTATACTTGATTTCCAGTTTATTTTCTAGTTATTGGAGTATGAAAGGTTGTGTTTAACTTAAGGTATAGGGAAACATTAAACTTAATTCAATTATACACATTTTGTTCTTTCAAGATGGTCCCTTTTTTTTTCTCTGATTCGGAGTTGATAGTCGCCTATTTTAATCATGAAAATGTGCATTTTGACTATGTTCTGGACTTGGTTGCCATTGGTTCTCAATCTAAATCTAGCCAGCCTATATAGTCCTGGTGGATGGAGTTAAATTTTGATGAAATTGAGAGAGAAGAGTAGATTAGCATGATTGTGATTCATAACTGGTCCTATTTTTTTTTTTATCTTTATAGGTTGCTTTTTCTTAATTGCAGCATTATTAAGGAGATAGAAAAGGAAGAGATTATGAGGGTGAGGAACAAATACAGGAAATCAACAGCTTTCCCTTGCAATGTAGGGAGCAGATGTTCAATTTCTATCGTTGTGTGGAGCTTGGTGGGATTTCTTCTTATGCTTCAAATCTACTCTCTTATTAGCCACAGAAATACTGTCAGCGGAGATATCAAATTGCGTATGAGTCGTCATCCACTAGTCCGGGAACTTGAACAAGTGGAGGAGGAGAATATTCAAATCCCCCCTCCTAGGGGAAAACGGTCCCCACGTGCTGCAAAGCGGAGACCCAAGCGAACTACCACTCTGGTTGATGAATTTCTTGATGAGAATTCCCAGATTCGGCATGTATTCTTTCCAGATATGAAAACTGCTATAGATCCACTGAAGGATGCAGGAAATGATAGCTTCTACTATTATCCAGGGAGAATATGGTTGGATACGGAAGGAAATCCTATTCAAGCTCATGGAGGTGGCATGATATATGATGAAAGATCCAGTACATACTATTGGTATGGAGAGTATAAAGATGGACCCACCTACCATGCTCATAAAAAGGGTGCAGCACGAGTAAGTTTATAATTGGAATACATAATATAATTTACAATATAGCAAAGCTGTAACTAGCCCTTATGCATCGACCAAGTTGCTGATATTCCTTGAATAACCACCCATGTGAGTTCTGCCTGAGCAAGGGTTATTGCTTAAACTAGCACAGTACTATTATTTGCTTAGCTTGGTTTACTATGACTGAGGAGCTAATGCTGGTTTGTTATTTTTCGACAACAGACATATTTGAGAAATTGGACTTTTGTGATTTTTACGAGTTAAGTCTTAATAAATTAGGGGTTTTAATATATATATATATATATATATATTGTGTCTGGAAGAGAAGGCCTTAGGTGTAGGAGTTGAACAGTGGAAAAGCCGTAGGTTTATGGCTTCTGGTTCTGCTGTCAATGAAGAATATGTTGCTTGCCTTCTGTGACTGGAGCAAGTCCACAGAAATAGAGAACCAAGATGTAGATTTTTTTCTTTGTGGGTGAGGAAAATGTTTGAGGATTTAAGGGTGAATGGTATTTGAGGACTATGGGTTTTAACGGTTAGATGAAGATGAGACCGATCTAGTTGCAGAAACTCTGAAAAAGGAACTGGGAATCACATTAATAGAAAAATGAATGAATAAGGATATAGAGATAAAAGAGTGAAACAAGGATTATAGACATTCCTTCCCCATTTCTAAATGATTTACAAATTCATCAATACGGGCCTCTTGAAGTGTGACGTATTGGCCTGGTTGTGACTCATATAAAGTCTCTCTTAGAAGTACTAAACTCCTATATAAGGAACTAGTGAATGCAAGTAGCAAAGTTTCAACTGTTTTTCTTCGTATGATATACATTATTATTAGTGTTTTTGGGGGTATTGTTTCATGCTTATTGGTATCTTATAATAGACAGCCCATACTTTTAGTACAAAATGCAAAATACAATGGACTCTAAGGACACATTTTGTAGGTGCTTTGTTAAATCCTTCTTTTGAAACTTCATGTTCAAATCTTTATGTTACCTCCAAATTGTTGTCATGGAATGCAACAACAATTTGGATGCAGAGAAGTGCATCTTCTTTGCAAAGTTTACTCGCTTAGAAATGGAGAAGCTCAATTCTGAGCCTAATACAAGATGCCTGCCTAAGCACTAGGAAACTGATCAGATCCTTGCAGAATTATTAGTTCGACTTAGTTTGGATTTTAGGCTTCCTTGGTTGGTTTAGTTTGTAGATCGAACAAGTATCTTGGTTCCATTGGACTTCTTATGTTTTCTGGTTGATTTATGCGAAAATTTTTTCTCTTCCTATTAAAGAAAAAAAAACATATGTTTCAACTATAAGCTTGAGTTATGAGTAGCTAATGGAGCTATCATCTCTATCAATAACTTTTTAAGTTGCATGATGCTTGAGATACTAGAACAACCCCATTGTGCAATTTCTGAATTCGTAAGGTTTTAGTGTATATGTCAAAAGATGGTTATATAGGTGTAATGATATGGAATATTAATGCTTTTATCCAGACTAAACACTTGGTCACATGTTATATTATCCTATTTACCTTAGTGGCAACGAAGCGCCTTTGCCATGTCTTCATATTTGTTTAATTTCCATTTCGTAAAAGTGCAATGCCTTCGATGACGTTACAAAAATACGTAATATTGTCGAGGTCACTTGAGATTAGGATTTGTGATTGAAATTGGAGAGATTATATTCCATATTATATTTTGCCTAGCTGCCACAAGTGATGGAGACACAAGTATGTGCATGTCATGGTTTTACTGCACTAGTAAGGTTCCTTATAAACTTGTTTTCGAACAATAGAAGAGAAGCATTTCTTTGTTGTTAAGGTTGCCTCTATTGATGTAGTTTCTGTTACAGGAATTTGTATAACTTCTTGGTAATTATTATTCAAAGAGATATAAATACAGCTCCATTATCGTTGGATTAAGCAGACCATTCTGGTGGTAAATAAAAAATCTTTTAGCCTCTTCTTTCAGTACTTCATTCTCAAAGGAAGATAAATACTATGTAATTACAATTTATTCCCTGTAGAATCATCTCCCACTCTAAGCATCATTAACTTCAAGATGACTTTCTGAACCTATATTTTGCATATCTAATTCTTTAGTTCTAAGATGTTTTCGTTGAATAGTTTGGTTACCTTGTAATCAGGTTGACATCATAGGAGTTGGTTGCTATTCTTCCAAGGATTTGTGGACATGGAAAAATGAGGGCATAGTGTTGACTGCAGAAGAGTCGAATGAAACCCATGATTTACACAAATCAAATGTGTTGGAGCGGCCAAAAGTTATCTACAATGAGAACACAGGAAAATACGTAATGTGGATGCATATTGATGACGCCAACTATACTAAAGCTGCTGTTGGTATTGCTGTTAGTGATTACCCAACAGGTCCTTTTGATTATCTCGGTAGCCAAAAACCCCATGGATACGAGAGCAGGGACATGACTGTCTTCAAAGATGATGATGGTGTAGCATATCTAATATATTCATCCGAAGACAATAGTGAACTTCACATTGGACCACTAACCAAAGATTATCTAGATGTCAAGCCTGATATGCGAAGGATTCTTGTCGGGCAGCACAGAGAAGCCCCTGCTCTGTTTAAGTACAGGGGGACTTATTACATGATCACCTCTGGTTGCACTGGATGGGCACCAAATGAAGCACTTGCTCATGCAGCTGACTCAATCATGGGGCCATGGGAGACGATGGGAAACCCTTGCATCGGAGGGAACAAAATGTTTCGACTTGCAACATTTTTCGCGCAGAGTACATTTGTGATCCCTTTGCCTGGGATTCCAGGTTCGTATATTTTCATGGCAGACCGGTGGAATCCAGCTGACTTAAGTGACTCGAGATATGTATGGTTACCTTTAATAGTTGGAGGCCCTGCTGATCGGCCTTTTGAGTTCAATTTCGGATTTCCACTATGGCCGAGGGTTTCCATATATTGGCATCGGAAGTGGAGACTTCCCTCGAGTTGGAGAGTGACAAAATGATTCTCATTTTTCTTCTTTCCAAATATTTGGTTTAGTGTATTGTATATTAAGGCTCTTCACCTATTCTTTCACTGGTTTGCATGGTTGTCTCTATGATTTTGCCGAGCCTTTTCCGAGCTCACGCACCGCAATAATAATTTGATGTACATGTTCGATATCTTGCACTGCCAGTGAACTTACAGAGTTTCTTCTGTATGTAGGTAACATTAGCTTATGAGGATTGTAGATTTTGACAGAGAAATATACTATTCGGTTGAGACTTGAGAAACTTTTTCCTAAATAATTTGCCCCCAGTTGCTCAATCTCATGCCATTTTTCTCATCACAGAATGAAATAGAAGGCTCATGTTGGGCTTAAAGGGATACGGGAGACAATAGATAATATTACAAATTTACAAAATAAAATTAGTAGTAAGGAAAAGGTTTTTTACAAAGAGAGGATGGCGGATAAAAGTAGATATCAAGAGAGATGGTGGATGAGAAGTGGATAGGGAAAGGTTTTTCCAACTATCTTCTATGTCTTCCTTAGGCTTCCTTCATCTCTATTTATAAGAGAATTCTTGAACTTTATTTAATTTTCTTTGAATCTTGCACAGTTTTTCTGATAAGGATGATGTCTCATCATTGATTTGATGATTTGTCATAACATGGTTGCTTCCACGTTGCGTCCTTTTTTGTCTGAACTTAGATGTTGCTTTCCCAAGTTGCTTCCTTTTTTGTCTGAACTTGGATGTTGTTTTCAAGTTGCTTCATTTTTTGTCTAGACATGGATGTTGCTTTTCTATGTTGCTTCCTTGATATTTTTATTGGTTTCTTCCAATTGGCTTTTATCCTTCCTGAATATTATCTAGATTCATTTCCTCAATTTCGTCTAGATGTAATGAATCGATTGACAGTATTAGTGAGTTTCAATTTTCCTACGTATTCTTGATTTCTTCTATTATGTGTAATGGAAAACCATCAATTTTCATGTCAACTATCTTGTTTAATAGTTGAACTGATTTTTTATTTCTATCATCATGAGTGTATCCGACTTCAGTATCATATGCCAATATTCTTCTTTCATCAGTTTAGAGGCTATAAAATTTTTGCTAAAGTAAATATTGGGCTTTGTTCATTAAATCTATTCTTGCTTGAATTTGATAATAATTGGGATTATTGTAACACTTGTCAATATTTTTTGTCAAATGTTCTTTCTCCTCTTTAGCTGCTGAAAGGTTGGGACTTCCAATCATTTTTTTAACGATCTAAATGTGATATCGCTGATAATTTTTTTTTTCAGCTATACCAATAAGACTTCTGATTTCAAGATGAAAATAATAATAAATATCATCTTCATACACTATACGTAATAACATAGTTTTAATAAATGCAGAAAAATCTTTTAATAAATGGAAAGAAAAATTTTGAACTGTTATTTCTTTAACAAAACCCATTCAATACTGCTTATATCAAATGGTTCATGATCAAGTCTAAATTTTATAATAGAGAATTTTTCATTTAAATCGTTTGTGAAAACATAAGTCTGAAAAAGCTTTTTGAAATTGAGTTTGCTGGTTGCAAATAGCTCCATTTATTTTTGTAAATATTTCTACAGACAAAATATTTCTAACCTTATTATATAAACATAACTTATTTTATTCAAATCCGCTAGGTTGAGTCTAGACTAATTTGAATGCCCTTGTTATTATTGAAACTAGCATGGTTCGACGTAGGTGTTTAGATGAATAATTTTAACATTTTATAGAATTTTAAAATGCCAGTATTTTAATTGTTTTGTTTGGTTTAAATAACTATTTAAAGGAAAATTCAAGTTATCATAATTTTACAAATTAAGAAATAATTATTTTAAAATAAATAATATAAAAATGTTGAATATAGATATCATTAGATCTGTAAAAAAAATATAAATATTTTTAGTAAATAAAATATTAAAATTTTATATTAGAATTAAATAAAAATAATTTTTGAAGTTTAAATTTTTTATGTTATAGTGGGACTGTGTTTAAATGAATAAAATTACGGAGAATTTTTAAAAACCAACTCTTTAAGTGGAACTTTATAAAGGAAATTAAGTTATTGAGATTTCCTCTTGAAATTACTCTCAAATTTTGAAATTCTTCAATATTTTTATCCAAACAAGTAAATTTATTTTTAGAGTTTTGAACTTTGATACAGATGAAACTCCTCTAAATCCCTCATCTAATCACGCTTTGCATCAGGTTGATCATTTATTTGTGTCAAATTATACAATAAAAATTTGAAGATTCAAATATATTCTAAATTCTTATACACTTTATACATTTGGAATTTATTATTTTTACTTTTACTTTCAAGAATTTTAGCTCTTCTATTCTTTAGATTTAAAAATTCGCTTTCAAATTATATATAACCATGTAACATTTTAATCGAAAAGTTAACAACATTAACTATTTGGATTAATTAATAATATTATAAAAATATAGACGCCAAATTATGTTACAAATTAAAGGATAGAGATTAAATATCAAATTTAAACATGTTAAAAGGACCAAAATTGAAATTTAACCATTTTTATAAAATATAAGAAAAAGAAAAGAAAGTGAGCATAGTGGTTTGCCATGTGTCAACATATAGAGTTATATAGATTTAAGAAAATATTTACATATTTATAATTAAATTTAAATAAAAATATTATTATTTTTAATAATTATGGTTGGACTAGTCTAAATTATAATTAACTCCATTAAAAGTATTTTTTTAATGAAAACTTATGGTCCAAAAGAGTGAGGTCATATAATTATTCATTAATAAAGGAATTGTTAGTATATAATAAGGGGTTTAGTACCAATAAAGGCCCATTTTCGAAATTATTTACGAAAATAGGCCGTTTCAAAAAATAATAACGGGTATGGATCAGAAACCCAAAAACGCGCTGACGTGGACACGCTTTCAGGGGAAAACCCAGAAAACGCTTCCACGTCAGCACTTTTTTCCTTGTGTCAAGCAAAAGCGTGCTGACGTGGACGCGCTTTAGTAAAAAGCGCTAACGAGGACGAGCTTTTGGCCGTGCAATCCCCTAACAGTCGTTTAAAAATCTGACCGTTGGGCCCAACGGTCAGGAAAAAGAGAGTATAAAATCCCCCCAACCCATTTTTTCGCACCAATTTTATTATTCTTCCAAATTTCTCTCTAAATTTTTCAAAAAAGCTCTCAAAGCTCTCTAAATTTTTTATTTTTGTCTGAATTAGTATTATTTTTTTTATAATTTCTAAGAAATTTGACTGTGTTAGCAACGGTCCGACAATTAATTCGTCTCGATGATAAACATATCTCCGTCGACCAAAAGCAAATGGTAAGGGTTAATTTCATTTTTCTAATATTATTTAATTTTTATAATTTAATTAAATTTTTTAATAATTTTTTTATAATAGCCGGTAGATCGAGTGTTACAATGTTTTATTCGTAATCTACCTGGTTATCCATCACCGTTGATTGAAAATTACTTGAGGGAAGTGGGTTTTTGGCATGTGACCAATATAGGCCAGGGGTGCAAGTTGGACTCGAAACTCATTAGCGCGTTTGTGGAGAGGTGGAGACCCGAGACACACACATTCCATCTTCCATGTGGGGAGTGTACCATCACTTTGGAGGACGTACAATTACAGTTGGGGTTACCGGTGGATGGGTCCGTACTCACCGGGTCCGCTCAATCTGCTGATTGGGGAGCCATATGTTACGATCTTTTGGGTGCGATTTCGAATATTATTTTCGGAGGTTGGATCGATATGGGTTGGTTACGAGAGACATTCCCAGTGCTAGGGGATGATTCGACTAAAGTACAAAGAGTACGATACGCTCGGACGTACATCCTTCAGATCCTCGAAGGTTATCTGATGCTAGACAAGTCACGAAACCTCGTACATCTAAGGTGGCTACTGAAACTCATCGATTTTAGAGCAACTGGCGAACTCAGCTGGGGATCTACCGTGTTAGCGACATTGTACCGGGAGATGTGTCAGGCGACGCAACCAAATAAAATCAAAATCAGAGGTTACCTCTCACTGCTACAATCATGGGCTCGATTTCACTTTCTATTTTTACGTCCTTGAGTGGACCACCCGTATATATTCCCACTCGTAAAAAGGTAAAATTTATATTAGATTTTACAATTATTAAATAGATTTAAAATAAAATATTATGCTAAAATTTTATTTAAATAGGTGGAACCATTCGCCGAGCTACGGGGAAATACCTACCGTTCTTGAAGATATACGGCTTCTATTAGACCAACGGTTGGAAGTGCATGTAAGTATTTATTTCATTTTGAACTATATATACATAATATAGTCGATTTCGTATTTAGTATTTAGTAGTATGCATATAACTAATATTTTTATCACGTTCATATAGTTTCAATGGACACCATACGAGGATTCGACAATTTGGGCAGCAATTCCGGATGAATTCCTACAAAATCCGAACATCTAGCACGCTAGGGTCCTATTGGTCAGCTACGCTACCGTTGAGATGCACCAAACAGATAGAGTGTTGCGACAATTTGGATTCTGACAACTGATTCCGTGGCATCTGAAGTGCTCGATGATGAGCACAAAATCGACTTACGGCAACTGAATACGCATTGGCCACTCTTCCACTCGAAATATATCGAAATGTGGGAAAATCGGTACGATAATATACCTACTCGCGAACCGATTATCATTTCAGAGTTAGCATGTGATCCGAATTACATACCATGGTTTAGGATCCATTGTAACAGCCTGAATTTCAGTGAAATCAGAACAGTGGTTTCGGGACCACAAATTCGAGCTGAAAATAAAATTTATTTTTATTTTATTATATGGTCTGTATTATGATAGATATGACATGTGAAAATTTTGGTACGAAATTTTTATCGATTGAGTGTTTAATTACGAGAAGGACTAAATTGCATAAAATGTGAAAGTTGAATTCTAGTAGCTATAAGGATTAAATAGCTATGGAATTCAAAACTTAAGGTCCTTATATGGTAATTAGACCATTAAGAAAAGTATGTAGATTTTTCTTGGTGACTCATCCATGGAAATATAGAAAAAAGGGTAAGGACTAAATTGGAAAGTGAAAATTTTAATTAATTAAAAGATGATAAAATAGATATCATCTTATTTTCTCATCATCTTCCCCAAAATAAAACATGGAAACCCTAGGAGAGAGAGAAGAAACTTTCATGGCCAAATTGGGTAAGTTTCCTTGTCCCATTTTTAGTAATTTTGATATTTTTGGAATCGAGATAGCTTAATCTCTTTATTTGGGGGATTAATTTGAAAAGTTATCAAAGTATGAAAATGGGTCATGGATGTATATGCTAGAAATTATAAATTTATGGTAGAAAATGAAAGATTATTGATAGATAAACAACTTTTACAAAGTGATTTTTGATGAAAACATGATTTAGGGACTAAAATGTAAACTCGTGAAATTGAAGGAAAATTTTTGAAATTTTATGAATACATGTGCTGTAAATTTTGTAATGGGGCTTTGGTTAGGCTTGGAATAGGGAGTAATTTGCACAAGTTTTATTTTTCGAGCCTAGGGACAAAAATGAAATTTATGGAAAAGTTAGGGGCAAAATAGTAATTTTGCCTAGGATGAAAATTTAGTTCACATGAATGTAAAATATGATAAATTGATGTAAAATTTACTCGTATAGATCCTGATAACCAAATTCGGAGTTAGAACGAGGAAAAAGAGGAAAATGTCGGATTAGTAGATGTTTGTACACGAACCTTTGTCGAGGTAAGTTCGTGTAACTAAATTGTATATATATTTTATGCTTGAATTAAATGTTGTGCTTGTGAATTGTATAAATGCCTTAATTATGTGAAATGATCACATATTCGTCAAAGCCCGATAAATGAAATGTGGCCGATCAGCAATAATGCTCGATAAATGATAAATAGTAAAAATGTAAATTTTATACTTGAGTTGAATGTGAACACTTAAATTGTATGAATGCATAAATTTATGAGATTGAACATATACCCGACAATTTTCTGATAAATGTTAAATCCCGTTTGAATAAATGGAAGTCGATGGATAAATGTGATTTCCCTGATAAAACTGCATGTGTTGCAGAATGGATTTAGCCCGGACGGGTAATCCGAAATGAGTCTCTCGAGTATATGTTTCAATTAGGATTTAGCCTGGACTGGTAATCCTAATTGACTGGATTTAGGCTAGACTGGTAATCCAGATCGGACTCTATAGGGAATTCTTTGTCATATAAAGGATTTAGCCTGGACTGGTAATCCGACAAAGCCCTTAGAGTGTATGTTACAGCTAGAATTTAGCCTGGACTGGTAATGTAACATCCCGATTTAGGGCCTAGTCAGAATAGTGGTGTGAGACCACAAATCTGAGGTATATGAATGAGTTTTTGAGGTTTATGCTATGAATGCATGCTAGTGTGAAAGTTTCATGAAGCAATTTTGTGAAATTGCGGTTGAATTGTCCAAAAGGACTAAATTGCAAAAGTTGCAAAATGTGAGATTCTAGAAGCTATTTGTGTGAAATAGCTTTAGAATATTAATTAGAGGTCCTTAAATAGCAATTTTCCCAATTTCTAATTTTTGGACAAATTTGGGCATGGATAAGTTAAAATAGAAATTTTATCAAAAAGGGCATTTTGGTCATTTAACAATTATGTGATTAAAATAGGAGAAAAGATGACAAAATTCACTCGTCTTCTTCTCCAAGGCTACTGAAATTTTGAAGAGCCATTGTTAGGGTTCTTCAAAAATTTCAAGCTTGCTAGTAAGTGCATCTAGCCTCGTTTTTGATATTCTTTGTATTTTTGAAGTCCTTGTTGCATGAGTAAGCTATTTCTAGCTATTTGATGAGCTATGATGGATGTTCAAAAATGTGGCCATGTATGACATGCATGTATTTTGATGTTTTATGGAAGATTATGAAAGCTTGATGTAGTAGAAACATCTTTTGCTAAATGAGTTTCCATAGAAAATGCATGTAGGGACTAGTTTGTAAAAATCTTGAGTTTGGTCATACATGTGTGTTGTGATGAGAATTGATGATTGCTTTAGTTGAGTAAGTGATTCGACTAAGCATGAAAGGCTAGAAAGTTGAATAAAAATCACTTTACGAGCCTTGGGGGCAATAGTGTAATTATGAGAAAGATTTGGGGCAAAAGAGTAATTTTGCCAAAGTATGAGATGTGGGTCATTTTGGTCAATGTGTGTATTGAATAAGCTGATTTATTCATTATAGATCAAGAAAGATAAAGCCCGGATCGAAACCGAGGCAAAAGCAAAGTGGTGGACTAATTGCACGTTTTTATACTTTTGAGTATCGAGGTAAGTCTATGCATAAACAATGCATTCATACTTACAAATTGTTAATGCTAGATAGTGTATAGCATGGTTGAGAATGATTGAGAACCTATGTGGTTCAAGTGAAATGAATGGATGAATGATTAAGTAAGTAGATTTGTGAATGTGTTGTGATAATGCTAAATGGTGGGCTAAGTGCGATACCATCCTAATGCATATTAACGATGAGCTGGCTATGTGCGATGCTATCGTTAGGTATATTATCTGGTGGGCTATGTGCGAACCACTATGAATACCTAGTTGGTAGGCTAAGTGCGATACTACCTTATTAATTGATTGTGGTGGGCTTAGTGCGGAACCACCGAGAGATTTGCTGTGTGGATGTGATAGTGAGGAGAATAGCTGTGTGGATGTATTATTGAGAAATAATGATGTGTGGTATATTGTGTAAATGTGATATTGAATGCATGGGTGCATGTCAATGGTTATGAGTAAGTGACTCATGATGTGTTGAAAATGTGGTAAGGGATAGAAAGAGTAAGCATACTAGTACATTATATGTTAGTATAAGAGTATATTGCTAATTGTTGTTTAGCTTATACTATGTTGCTTAATTGTTTATGTGTGAACTTACTAAGCTCAAAGCTTACTCTCTTTCTTTTCCCTTGTCTTATAGAGCAAAAGTGTTGAATCGAGATACGAGGATCAATTGGAAGATCGCCCAAACTATCAGCACACTCTGGTACATTAGACTCAATGTTTTGTATATGACATGTATAGGGGCTAGACAAGTTAGTGAATTTTGTTGTATATGGCTATGATGTGTTGGCCTTTAGATGGATAATCTATTTTGTATAATGCCATAGTTGTTGGCACTTTATTATATGAGAAGATGTGGTTATCTATGTGAGATTGTAAGATTTTGAGTTGATTATGGATGTGTCGTATGAGTGCATGACTGTGTATGCTAGATGGGTGAAAAGAACTTGGCAAATATCTTTGTTCTCGTCCATGTGGGTAGACACACGGGCGTGTGTCTAGGCCATGTGTGACACACGGTCAGTCCATGGGCGTGTGACTTGGCCGTGTGTCCCGTGCATGTTAGTATTTTAAATCAGAATAGACCACGGACTAGTCACATGGGCGTGTGCCTAGAATGTGTGTGTTAATCAGTGTTGACCACGGGCTAGCTACACGGGCGTGTGTATAGACTCTAGGCCGTGTTAAGGTGGTCAGTGTGCACCCCGGTCGAAGAGCACGGGCGTGTTCCCTAGCCGTGGGGCATTGGTAGAATGCTTGATTTTTCATGCACGGGTAGTGACCATGGGCGTGTGTGACATCCACGGGCGTGCCAAATCTTACACGGGCGTGTGAGCCCTGTTTAGATAGAAAAAAATTTTAGGATCGTAAGAGTTTTCGACATGGTCTCAAGAGCCCTCGTGTGGTTGAGAGAGGCCTCGTAAGTCGAGACTGAGGTTGTTGTGATGGCCAAAGAGAGTGGTCATGTAGTGCCTAAGTGGCAATCTTGAGGATTTTATTACGGTAACGCCTCGTGCCCGGTTCTGGCATTGAATACGGGTAAGGGGTGTTACATTTAGTGGTATCAGAGCTATGGTTTAGTCGATTCTAGGACTACCGTAGTGGGTGTAAGAGTCTAGCTATACATGCCATAAGTGTACAATGATAGTGTGGTGGCTTCTGATGATTTTAAATCTTGTTTTATATAGAATATGGATTCCAATCCATTGACTGCGATGAAGCAGACTAGTAATAATGTTGCCGCTCTGCGCAGGAACCGTGCTGTTCAAAGTGGACCCGAGGCTAGGGGTCAAGGGAAGGGGCTCGAGAAGCCTTTCTCCAAATGATGAGCAATTGGTACTCAGATTATGTTCGAGCGAACCCTAATGCTCAACCTCCTCCACCTCCTCCTCCTATACCTCAGCCAATTCCTGTGGCTCCTCAAGGTATTGATGTAGTGAGGATATCGAAACCCCAGTAGATAAGATTAGAAAACGCGGGCCGAGGAGTTTAGAGCTAAGGTTGATGATGACCACGAGAGGCGAGTTACAGTTAGAGAACTCGATGAGAGTATTCGATGAACTCTCTTGTACTCCTGAAGAGAGCTTGAAGTGTGTCGTATCCTTGCTGAGGGACTCGGCATACCATTGGTGGAAGACGTTGACGTCAGTGATCTCGAGAGAGCGGGTGGCGTGGGACTTCTTTCTGGAAGAGTTCCAGAAGAAGTATATAAGCCAGAGGTTTACTGATCGGAAAAGGAAGGAATTTCTTGAGCTGAAGCAAGGAAAAATGTCAGTAGCGGATTATGAGCATGAGTTTGTTAGGCTTAGCAAATACGCTCAAGAATGTGTGTCGTCAGAGACCATGATGTGTAAGAGGTTCAAAGACGGACTGAATGAGGACATCAAACTTTTAGTGGGTATATTGGAGTTGAAAGAATTTGTGGTGTTGGTCGAAAGGGCAAGTAAGGCCGAAGAGTTGAGTACAGAAAAGAGAAGGGCTGTGAGTGAAGCTCGAGATGCTAGAAAGAGGCTGATAGGCAAGTCGTATCAAGCCCAGTCGAAAAGGTCCAAGGAAGTGAGTCCTAGGATGACAACACTTGTGGGTTATTCGCATCGAGACTTGGGCAATACTCGTTCGGGTTCGAGAGTCCAAGCTACCTCGATGGAAAGTGTGGGCAATCCGAAGAGCAAACCAGAGTGTCCAAGTTGTGGTAGATATCACACTGGAGAGTGTTGGGGTAACAGTCGGAACTATTATAAGGGTGGTTCCCCCGACCATTTTATCCGAAATTGCCCCGAGAGGAATGATAAGGAAGAGAAGCAAGAGATGAGATCCAATGATGTGTCTGCAAGGGGTAGACCACCAAGGAATCCGAGAGGCGGGAATAGTGTAGAGGTGCATCTAGAGACTCTGCCGTGAGACCGGAGGGGTCGGGCACCTGCGAGGACGTATGCCATTCGCGCTCGTGAAGAGGCATCCTCCCCTGATGTAATAACGGGTACTTTTTCTCTCTTTAACACCCTTGTTATTGCTTTAATAGATCCAGGGTCTACTCATTCTTATATTTGCATGAGATTGGCATCTAGTTTGAGTATGACTGTTGAGTCTACGGACTTTGTGGTTAAGGTGTCAAACCCGTTAGGTAAGCATGTGTTAGTGGACAAGGTGTGTAAGAATTGTCCTTTGATGATTGAGAGTCATTACTTTCCGGCAAACCTAATGTTGTTGCCGTTTGATGAGTTTGATTTAATCCTAGGCATGGATTGGTTGACTACGCATAGTGTCTTAGTGAACTGTGGTAATAAGTTTATTGATTTGAAATGTGAGAGTGGAGATGTGGTTCGGGTTGAATCAGGTTGATCGGATAGTCTACCAGTGATGATTTCTTCCTTAGTGGCTGATAAATGCTTGAGAAAATGGTGTGAGTCCTATCTTGCTTTTGTGTTGAATACTCGAGAGGTTGGAGTAGAGTTTGAAACAGTGCCAGTGGTTTGTGAGTATCCAAATGTATTCCCGGAAGAGTTACCCGGATTACCTCCAGTGAGAGAGGTTGAGTTTGGGATTGAGTTAGTTTCGGGAACGGCACCTATTTTGATTGCTCCGTATAGGATGGCACCTTTAGAGTTGAAAGAACTGAAGGTTCAGTTGCAAGAGTTGACAGATAAGGGTTTTGTAAGACCGATCTACTCACCGTGGGGTGCTCCGGTATTGTTTGTGAAGAAGAAAGATGAGTCTATGAGGTTGTGTATAGACTATAGACAGCTTAACAAAGTGATGATTAAGAATAAGTATCCTTTACCAAGGATTGATGATCTTCTTGATCAACTGATGGGAGCTACGGTGTTCTCCAAGATAGACCTGAGGTTTGGTTATTATCAGTTGAGAGTGAAAGAGCAGGATGTGTTGAAAACTGCATTTCAGACGAGGTATGGCCATTATGAGTTTTTGGTTATGCCGTTTGGTTTGACGAATGCACCGGCGATTTTTATGGATCTGATGAACCGTGTTTTCAGACCATATGTGGACAAGTTTGTAGTTGTCTTCATTGACGACATATTGATCTATTCTAGGGATAAGAACGATCATGAAGAACATCTGAGAATTGTCTTGCAAACTTTAAAAGATAAGCAGTTGTAAGCTAAGTTTAGCAATAGTGAATTTTGGCTCCGTGAGGTCGGAATCCTAGGACACATTGTGTCGGGTGATGGTGTTAGAGTTGACCCGAGTAAGATATCGGCTGTTATGGATTTGAAACCGTCGAGGAACGTGTCGGAAATCAGAAGCTTCTTAGGATTAGCAGGATATTACAGACGTTTCGTAAAAGGGTTCTCTATGATTGCTACCCCGATAACTAAACTGTTGCACAAAGATGTCAAGTTTGAATGGACTGAGACATGTCAACAGAGTTTCGAGAGATCAAGACATTATTGATCGAGGCACGATTTTGGTTCAACCGAATCGGGAAAGAGTTCGTGGTTTCAAAGACGCTGCGTCATTTAATGGTATCGATTGCGTGTTGATGCAAGAGGGTAAGGTAGTCGCTTACGCCTCGAGGCGATTGAAACCGCATGAGAAGAATTATTCGACTCATGATTTGGAGTTAGTCATGATTGTTTTTCGCGTTAAAGATTTGGCGACATTACTTATATGGTGAGAAGTGCCGAATCTTTACGGATCACGAGGAGTTTGAGATATTTGATGGATCGAAAGGATCTGAATTTGCGACGAGAGACGGTGGCTTGAGTTGTTGAAAGACTATGAGTTAGTCATTGATTACCACCCGAAAAGCGAATGTGGTTGCGGATGCCCCGAGTAGGAAATCCTTGTATGCTCTAAGAGTTATGAGGACGAGTTTGGCATTGTCTCGATGATGGTGCTATTCTCGCAGAGTTGAGAGCTAAGCCACTATTTGCTCAAAGAAATATGTGAAGCTCGAGAGAAATGACAATGAGATGTCACTAAGAGAGATAAGCGTGAGTCAAAAAGTGATTCCGATTTTCGAGTGGGCTCGAATGGTTGTTTGTCTGTATCTGTGATAGAATTTGTGTACCTAGAGATGAGGAGTTAATCCAAAAGGTTTTGCATGAGGCCCACAAAGGATGTTTGTCGAAGACATTGAGCAATGCGAAAATGTATAATGACTTGAAGAAGTCTTATTGGTGGCGGGTATGAAAAGAGATATTTCGAGTTCGTGACAAAGTGTCCGATTTGTCAACAAGTGAAAGCCGAGCATCAAGTGCCTTCGGGATTGCTTGACCGGTGATGGTACCGAATGGAAGTGGGATCGGGTTACCATGGATTTTGTGACGGGGTTGCGGTGACTCGAAAAGAGAGATCTTTGTGTGGGTTGTTGTGGATAGACTAACGAAGTCGGCTCACTTTATTCCGATGCGTGTTGATTATTCACTTTGGATAAGTTAGGTGAGTTGTATTTTGCGAGAGATAGTGAGGTTACATGGTGTACACGTGTCTATAGTATCGGATAGGGATCCGGGGTTCACTTCAAGGTTTTGGAAGAGGTTGCAAGAGGCTTTGGGAACAAAGTTGAATTTCAGATTACTACGTTCCATCCGCAAACCGATGGTCGATCTGAAAGAGTGATTCAAGTTCTCGAAGATATGCTTCGATCTTTGTGTGTTAGAATTCGAGGGTAGTTGGGAGAGATATCTACATTTAGTCGAATTTGCTTACAACAACGATTATCGGTCAAGTATACGGATGGCTCGTGTGAGGCCTGTCAGATGGTCGTAAGTGTCGGACTCCTTTGTATTAGACCGAGCTTAGTGAGAAGCGAATCCATGGGGTCGATCTAGTAAAAGAGACCGAGGAGAAAGTGAAAATAATCTGTAATAGTCTGAAAGTTGCCTCGGACCGACATAAGTCGTACGCGGATCTAAAAAGAAAAGAAATTAAGTTTGAAGTGGGCGACAAAGTGTTTTTGAAAGTATCCCCATGGAAGAAGATTATGAGATTTGGACGAAAAGGAAAATTGAGTCCAAGATTCATAGGGCCGTATGAGATTACAGATAGAGTTGGGCCAGTAGCATACCGGTTGGCTTTGTCGGTAGAGTTGGAAAAGATTCATAATGTGTTCCATGTGTCGATGTTGCGACGGTATCGCTCCGATCCTTCACATGTGATTCCTTCGATGGAAATTGAGATAGGACCGGATATGTCTTATGATGAAGAGCCGATTAAGATCTTGGCTCAAGAAGTGAAACAATTGAGAAATAAGAGCATAGCACTAGTGAAAGTGTTATGGCAGAAGCACGGTGTGGAAGAGGCTACGTGGGAAATGGAAGAAGCTATGAGAGAGCAGCATCCAAACCTCTTTGCTGGTAAGATTTTCGGGGGCGAAAATCTCTAAAGGGGGGAGAGTTGTAACGTCCCGATTTAGGGACTAGTCGGAATAGTGGTGCGAGACCACAAATCCGAGGTATATGAATGAGTTTTTGAGGATTATGCTATGAATGCATGCTAGTGTGAAAGTTTCATGAAGCAATTTTGTGAAATTGCGGTTGAATTGTCCAAAAGGACTAAATTGCAAAAGTTGCAAAATGTGAGATTCTAGAAGCTATTTGTGTGAAATAGCTTGAGAATATTAATTAGAGGTCCTTAAATAGAAATTTTCCCAATTTCTAATTTTTGGACAAATTTGGGCATGGATAAGTTAAAATAGAAAGTTTATCAAAAAGGGCATTTTGGTCATTTAACAATTAAGTGATTAAAATAGGAGAAAAGATGACAAAATTCACTCATCTTCTTCTCCAAGGCTGCCGAAATTTTCAAGAGCCATTGTTAGGGTTCTTCAAAAATTTCAAGCTTGCTAGTAAGTGCATCTAGCCTCGTTTTTGATATTCTTTGTATTTTTGAAGTCCTTGTTGCATGAGTAAGTGATAAACCGTAAAAGTAACATATTTTAATCCCACATTTAGCATATTTTTGGATGATTTATCCCTTGATTTATGTAAAAAGGTGCTCTTAATCCTTTCTTTTCATGTTTTATACTCAGGAAAGCACCGGAGGATGGAAAGAACGAGAAACGGGCTCAAAACGGACCAAATTGGGCCAAAGTGAAAATCGACACGGCCTAGACTTGAGCCAACACGGGCGTGTCTCCTTGACAGACTAGAACACAGCCTGATCATGATTTACACGGGCGTGTCACCTCATTAAAAGTCCGAACACGGCCTAAAGACGATTCACACGGACGTGTGCCATGGCCGTGCCCCTGTCGTGGAGAAGAGCAATTTCACTCGGAAAAGGATACTTAGGGGCAAAGAAACCTATTTCAAAAGCCTATATAAACACCCTAATTATAACCTAGAAGGGGGCGGTGAGCTAGGCCAAGGAGGCGAGCTGAAAATGTCAGATTTGTGGGAAACACTCGAAGATAGCCAGTTGATCCATCTCAAGAAGCCAGAATTCTACTCAAGATGACGGATCTCTCCTTCAATTCCTTCAGGGGGTTTTAGGGATTTCTTATGTTTTGTTTTATCTTTTCTTCTGAGATGTTTTCTTTTGTTGTTATGAACTAAACCCTTCAGATACCTGAAGGGGAAGAAACTTAGATGAATCTTGTTATCGTTTGCTGAACTATATGATAAATACTTGATTTGTTCTTAATTATGTGTTCTTAATTCTTGTGTTGATATTTCCGGGATATTGATTCAAGTTTGATGTGCTTAGGTGGAGGAGCAAAAGTCCCTGCTTAAGAGTAGATCTAGCATAATTAAGCGGAGTTGATCACGTGCCTAGAGATAGGGTGACGAGATTTTGCCGGATTAGGGTGAAACCTAATATGGGAGTCCATATATCGAGTTAATGCAATTCTAGGGGTTTTAATTAGAAAGAGATTTCAATTAATCAACCTAGGGTTAGACGTTATTCGCTTCGAGAGAGGGTTAATATACATTAGGGAGTCTTACGGATCAAGTCAAGTGAATAAATCGTCTTGTTCAGAGTTAGATAACAAGTGAAGTCTAGGTGGATTCTTCCTAAGGGTATCGTCTTAATCAACTGAGTTTTTCCAACAGTATTTCCCCAATTCATTCTTTTTTGTCTTTGCGTCTTTAGCTGAGTAGTTAGTTAAATTTAGATTAAATAACAACTTCACTTATTTTAGGCTAGATAATAAAAAGAAAGTTAGTATTAGTACTTTTGGTTCCTTTGGGTTCGATAATCCGGTCTTGCCTAAGCTATACTACTGTTCGATAGGTGCGCTTACCTCAAATCATTGTCATAGTTAGTTTCCGGGTTCGATCATTCTTTTTATAAATTTTAAGACTTTGACATCGTGAAAAACAACGATCAAGTTTTTGGCGCCGTTGCCGGGGAACTAAAGTATTAAGAAAGCTCTATTTTTATTACTTTAGCCATTATTTTCCGCAATTTACTTTTATTTTTATTCTTATTTTTGTTTTGTTTTTAACTTTGCTAAATTTTCTTTCTTTCTTTTCCTAGCAGGTACCTCTAGTTTTTGACTAGAAGGAACCCGAGAGGACCACTAGTATACGACAGTGATATTGAAGCTACCGCTCGCAGGAATCGTAGAGAAATTAGGCGAGCCCTAAATTACATAAAAAAAGAGCGAGAAGACAGATCCAATCCTACTGAAGGGATGGACGAGAATAATCGACCACCACAAGATGTGGCAGAAAATAATGCTCCGCGTACTATGTATGATTATGCTAAACCTCATTTAACAGGAGCAGAATCAAGTATTGTTAGGCCTGCTATAGCTGCTAATAATTTTGAATTAAAGCCTAACACTATACAAATGATTCAACAATTTGTTCAATTTGATGGTTTACAGGATGAAGACCCAAATACTCATATAGCTAATTTTTTAGAGTTCTGTGATACCTTCAAAATAAATGGCATTTTTGATGATGGCATCCGTCTTCGGTTATTTCCCTTTTCATTAAGGAATAAAGTCAAACAGTGGTTAAACTCGTTACCACGAGGGTCAATCACTACATGGGATTAAATGACTGAAAATTTTTATTAAAATATTTCCCACCTACCAAAACGCCAAATTACTAATGATATTTCTTCTTTTCTGCAGATGGATTTAGAGACATTATACGACGCATGAGAGAGATACAAGGATCTCTTGAGAAGGTGTCCACACCATGGTTTACCCTTGTGGCTCCAAGTCCAAACTTTCTATAACGGTGTAAACCCCTCAACAAGGCAACTAATTGATTCAAAGAATGGTGGAACCCGAACAACAGAACTCTGAAAGCGACCTACGAGTTTATTGAAGAGATGTCACTGAATAACTATCAGTGGCAGGTTACAAGGACAAAACCAACAAAATCAGCCAGAGTTTTCAACCTCGACGCAGTAACCATGCTATCAACTCAGGTAGAGATGATGAATAAAAAGCTTGATAGTTTGTGTTCTTCGCAGGTACATCCAATGTCTGCAATGCGACGCAAGTGGAACTCGTGGCGAATCCCGAGTACCCACCTTACCAACCGGGCACGAAGCTTAACAGATGAACTATATAGGTAATAATTTCAGATCTAATAATAACTCTTATAGTAATACTTATAGTCTAGGTTGGAGGAACCACCCAAATTTTTCATGGGGAGGACAAGGAAATCAAGGAATTCAAAGACAATAACCTCCTCAAAATTTCCAAAATCAGCCCTATCCATAGGAAAAGAGGCTGAACCTTGAAGAGATGTTGACAAAATTCATGGCAACTACAGATAATAACCGTCTCCAACACTTGAAACACCCTTAAGAATCAACAGCATCAATTAAGGGGATCGAAAGTCAAGTTGGGGAACTTACTAAGACAGTTGGACAACTTGCAAAGATAATTTTTGAACGACCGCAAGGGCGTGTACCAAGCAACACTGAGATTAACCCAAAGGAGCAAATCCAAGCTATCACAGCTCATGATAGTTTAGGGTTAGATGAACCCAATCCAATACAAGAAAACGAGGTAGAGAAAGGTAAAGTTGAGGTAACACAAGAAAAGCAAAAACCAGTAATCAAAAAGTACCAACCTCGCATTCCTTATCCCGGAGCGATGAAGAGAGACGATACAGAGAAATAGTTCGGTAAGTTTCTTAAACTTTTAAAGAAATTACATATTAACTTACCGCTACTTGAAGCCCTTTCGTAGATGCCAGATTCTAGAAAATTTTTAAAAGAGCTTTTGACGAACAAGTGAAGGATAGACGAGGCATCACACGTGGAACTAAACGCAATGTGCTCGGCAATCTTGCAAAATAAACTACCATAGAAATTAAAAGATCCATGGAGTTTTACGATTCCAAGTTTAATTGGTAGTTTACCTATTGATAATGCGTTAGCTGATTTAGGGGCAAGCATAAATGTCATGCCTTATAAATTGTTTAAACAACTAGGTTTTGGGAAACCCAAACAAACTAGGATAAGCATCCAACTAGTTGATAAAACTGTTAGAATTCCTAGGGGTATTATCGAAGATGTTCTTGTAAAAATTGATAAATTCGTTTTCCCAGTAGATTTTGTTGTCTTAGACATGGATGAGGATAATTCGATTCCCTTAATTTTAGCAAGACCCTTTTTAGCAACTACTAGAACAAAAATTGATGTTGGTACAGGAGAACTCATACTTCGTGCAGGTGACAAATCGATCAGTTTACAAGCTCTTGACTCGGTCAGGACAACAATTGATGAAGGTGAGAAAGTAAATTTAGTTGATAACCAAGTTGTTCAACTTTCACCACAGGAAACACCACAAGGTTACAAACCTGAGCCGAATAATGGACCCCATGACAACAAAGAAGAATTACATAAGGAACGAAGCCTTAGGGTCAATTAATTAGAAGAGTGGAAAACACAATTTAAAGAGAAACCGAAACCACACGAAGTAAAACCGAAGGAGCCCCCAGAAGAGCTCATAGGAACAACAAACCACTTCAAAATAGGAGACCAGGTACTGTTAGATAAAGCAGATCCTCGCCTTATCACATCAGACCTGAACACAAACGAAGAAATTCCTCTTGAGGTACACAATATTTTCCCATATGTAACAGTCGAGGTAAGTAATCCTATTTTTAGTACTTTCAATATAAACGCTTCTCGACTTAAACTTTATCAAGGAAATAGAACTGATAGCATGAGGGAAGATATTCAAATTTTTAAACCACCCTGATTTTTGTGAATATGAGGAAAGTCTAGCTTAAGACTTTAAACGAGCACTTCTTGGGAGGCAACTCGAGCACTAACCCTAATTACTTTCGTATTTGTTTTCATTTTATTTTTTTCTCTTCTCTTAGTCTTAAACACCTAGTTTTAAACTAACCAAAAGTGCAAATTTTCAGCCCACACGGCCTTGCACACGGCTGTGGCCGTGGCCGTGTGGAGGTATAGAATCTCTATACTGACAATGGCAGAAGAGGTACAAGTCAGAAAGAATCAAATCTTCAAGTCGCAGACTCTAACCACCACCCCACGGGCACCGACAAAACGCCACGGCCGTGTGATGCGGCCGTGGACGACACTGACTTATCACCAACGGGCATGGCAATTTGTAAAATAGGCGTGGGAGAAATGATACGATGCATAATACGACCGTACGAGGCGGCCGTGTGAATCAACACGCCCATGGTACACGGGCGTGGGAATGTACCTGACTTGAGAATTCTATTTAAACCACCCACCCCTCCCTCTTCTCACCCATTCAGCCCATTCATTTTTTCTTTTCTTTCTCAACCCTCTCCCTACTTTTCTTCTCCAATACATTCCAAAAACCCTTGAGCTACACCAAATGCCGAAGAAGCGGAAGGAATCAAGCATAATCTCCCAGAGGGAGACCGATCTATATAAGTTCATGCCGGCTGCTTCATTCACTCGCCAAGCCAAGGGTCTTTGAAACCATTTATCTTTTCTTTTACTTTCATCTTCTCCTTTATTTTCCTTCTCTTTGACTATCTTATGCTTAATTTAGTTTATTTTAATTTAGTTTCTTAGTGTTAGGTTCTAAAGGCTGCTTGGGAATCATGCCACTTCCGCCACCGCCAGCACCTCTGCAGCCTTAGAGGTCACACCCACCTCGCGAACCATCCAACAATAAGGACCCTTCAGTCCATCCATCTTTTCTTTTAATTTTATTTTACTTTCTGTTTTCTTTCTCTTTATCTTTCTTGTCTTTAATTATGTATTTAGTTTATTTTAAATGTGTCTTAATAATTCCTGGCTAATCCTCCATGAGCTACCCAATTTCTTCATCTAGCATAGAGCTCATTAGTAACCGCCACAACAAAATACGACACCTCCAACGTATCTTTCACCTCAAATTCAAGGATGTCATCCACAATTCAGGGAGTTTCACTTCTCTCCATATCTTTTGAATTTATACTTAATTGTCTATATATATATCTTTGTACATTGAGGGCAATGTACATCTTAAGTGTGGAGGGGTGAATAACCTAAAAAGGTGCCTAACTTTTTTCATTACTCTCAAATTCCTGAAATTAGGAGCCAAACTTTTTGCATTATTCTCAAATCCCTGAATTTTAATTTGTTTTTAAGTAATTTTCTCATATTACTAATTAGGATGAAATTTCTGATGATTTATGACTTTTATTGATATGTTTTAGATTAAGTCATTGATAATTGTGCATTGATAGTTAAATTCTAAGATACTAGAGAATCAAGCATGATAAGTCTATTTTTCAGAAATTAAAAATTTTTCTAGGTTGTCTACCTGAATTTAAAATATTACTTTGAAGTTTGAAAATTACGAGGATGACGTCAAAATACCCATAATTTTTGTGAGATTTTAAGCCTTATAGAGCATATATTCTTTTTCTTGCTCACTTTTTGATTATGAGTGTGTCAACATTGATTAGTTATTCTAGAACTTGCATCGATTATACATGTTGAGACCACATCTTTGATTTGATATACAGAAATGATAAAGGCACCTAGGATTTAACCCACTTACTCCATAAAAAGCCTACCTTCATAATTAACCCCTAGTGAACCTTTTTGATCCTAACAACCCTTTTTATTGACTCACCCACTAATATTAACCCAAAACCCTTTGTATTTGTTATCACCATTCTTCTTGACTACCCTTTTTGTCGAGATTTGATTTGACCAGTTGCCTAACTATGTTCTTTATTTCAGTTGTTAAAGTTCTTTATTATTACTTGATCTAAAAAAAACATCAAAGTATATTCAGTATTAGTATGATGAAAAGCGAGCTTATACAGTTAAAGACTATTTATTGAAGAAGAAGCTCGTATTATTAGTTTCAAAGTTTCAATTCATGTAATTATTTATTTTTCAGTTCGTTGTTTCTAGTTAGGTAATTTTTCAGGTCGATCTCGATTGTAACTCTCTAATTTAGCTTTGTATCCACACCTTAACCCAAGCCCCAAGTACAACCATTTCAAAGACCTTTTGATTTGTGCATCATCTCATACTACAGTGGTGGAGATTTGATTTTCATGCAAGCCTATGTGATTAACTTTTCAGGTTTGACATTTGAGTGCTTAATTCTGAACCTTAAACACTTCGAGTGATTTGAGTGAATCTTTTGTGAGGATGTCAATCCTTGTAGGTTTTGGATCAGAGGTAATTATTTAAATGAGGGGAAACACCAATATTTTATGCTACAAATGTATGACTTATATTGTTTGAATCTTTAGGACTCTTTGAGTTAAATTATCCATGTATAAATTATCTATGAATTATGATGAGACATTGTTAATAGGAATATTGGATCATGGAAAGTTTGTTTTAATTGTAAGTTGAGAATTTTGCTTGAGGACAAGCAAAAGCTTAAGTGTGGGGGTATGTGATAAACCGTAAAAGTAACATATTTTAATCCCACATTTAGCATACTTTTGGATGATTTATCCCTTGATTTATGTAAAAAGGTGCTCTTAATCCTTTCTTTTCATGTTTTATACTCAGGAAAGCACCGGAGGATGGAAAGAATGAGAAACAGGCTCAAAACGGACCAAATTGGGCCAAAGTGAAAATCGACACGGCCTGGACTTGAGCCAACACGGGCGTGTCTCCTTGACAGACTAGAACACGGCCTAATCACGATTTACATGGGTGTGTCACCTCATTAAAAGTCTGAACACGACCTAAAGACAATTCACACGCAGTGCCATGGTTTATGTCCTCATCGCGGAGAAGAGTAATTTCACTCGGAAAAGGATACTTAGGGGAAAAGAAACCTATTTCAAAAGCCTATATAAACACCCTAAGTATAACCTAGAAGGGGGCGGTGAGCTAGGCCAAGGAGCCGAGCTGAAAAGGTCAGATTTGTGGGAAACACTCGAAGATAGCCAGTTGATCCATCTCAAGAAGCCGTAATTCTACTCAAGACGACGGATCTCTCCTTCAATTCCTTCAGGGGGTTTTAGGGATTTCTTATGTTTTGTTTTATCTTTTCTTCCGAGATGTTTTCTTTTATTGTTATGAACTAAACCCTTTAGATACACAAGGGGATGAAACTTAGATGAATCTTGTTATCGTTTCTTTGAACTATATGACAAATACTTGATTTGTTCTTAATTATGTGTTCTTAATTCTTGTGTTGATATTTCCGGGATGTTGATTCAAGTTTGATGTGCTTAGGTGGAGGAGCAAAAGTCCCTGCTTAAGAGTAGATCTAGCATAATTAAGCGGAGTTGATCGCGCGCCTAGAGATAGGGTGACGAGATTTTGCCGGATTAGGGTGAAACCTAATATGGGAGTCCATAGATCGAGTTAATGTAATTCTAGGGTTTTTAATTAGAAAGAGATTTCAATTAATCAACCTAGGGTCAGATGTTATTCACTTCGAGAGAGGGTTTAATATACATTAGGGAGTCTTACGGATCAAGTCAAGTGAATAAATCGTCTGGTTCAGAGTTAGATAACAAGTGAAGTCTAGGTGGATTCTTCCTAAGGGTATCGTCTTAATCAACTGAGTTTTTCCTATAGTATTTCCCCAATTCATTCTTTTTTGTCTTTGCGTCTTTAGCTTAGTAGTTAGTTAAATTTAGATTAAATAACAACTTCACTTATTTTAGGCTAGATAATAAAAAGAAAGTTAGTATTAGTACTTTTGGTTACTTTGGGATCGACAATTCGGTCTTGCCTAAGCTATACTACTATTCGATAGGTGCGCTTGCCTCAAATCATTGTCATAGTTAGTTTCCAGGTTCGATCATTCTTTTTATAAATTTTAAGACTTTGACATCGCGAAAAACAACGATCAGTAAATTATTTCTAGCTATTTGATGAGCTATGATGGATATTTAAAAATGTGGCCATGTATGACATGCATGTATTTTGATGTTTTATGGAAGATTATGAAAGCTTGATGTAGTAGAAACATCTTTTGCTAAATGAGTTTCCATAGAAAATGCATGTAGGGACTAGTGTGTAAAAATCTTGAGTTTGGTCATACATGTGTGTTGTGATGAGAATTGATGATTGCTTTAGTTGAGTAAGTGATTCGGCTAAGCATCAAAGGCTAGAAAGTTGAATAAAAATCACTTTACGAGCCTTGGGGGCAATAGTGTAATTATGAGAAAGATTTGGGCCAAAAGAGTAATTTTGCCAAAGTATGAGATATGGGTCATTTTGGTCAATGTGTGTATTGAATAAGCTGATTTATTCATTATAGATCAAGAAAGACAAAGCCCGGATCGAAACCGAGGCAAGAGCAAAGTGGTGGACTAATTGCTCGTTTCTATACTTTTGAGTATCGAGGTAAGTCTATGCATAAACAATGCATTCATACTTACAAATTGTTAATGCTAGATAGTGTATAGCATGGTTGAGAATGATTGAGAACCTATGTGGTTCAAGTGAAATGAATGGATGAATGATTAAGTAAGTAGATTTGTGAATGTGTTGTGATAATGCTAAATGGTGGGCTAAGTGCGATACCATCCTAATGCATATTAACGATGAGCTGGCTATGTGCGATGCTATCATTAGGTATATTATCTGGTGGGCTATGTGCGAACCACTATGAATACCTAGTTGGTAGGCTAAGTGCGATACTACCTTATTAATTGATTGTGGTGGGCTTAGTGCGGAACCACCGAGAGATTTGTTGTGTGGATGTGATAGTGAGGAGAATAGCTGTGTGGATGTATTATTGAGAAATAATGATGTGTGGTATATTGTGTAAATGTGATATTGAATGTAGGGGTGCATGTCAATGGTTATGAGTAAGTGACTCATGATGTGTTGAAAATGTGGTAAGGGATAGAAAGAGTAAGCATAGTAGTACATTATATGTTAGTATATTGCTAATTGTTGTTTAGCTTATACTATGTTGCTTAATTGTTTATGTGTGAACTTACTAAGCTTAAAGCTTACTCTCTTTCTTTTCCCTTATCTTATAGAGCAAAAGTGTTGAATCGAGATACGAGGATCAATTGGAAGATCGCCCAAACTATCGCATGATCAGTACATTAGACTCAATGTTTTGTATATGGCATGTATAGGGGGTAGACAAGTTAGTGAATTTTGTTGTATATGGCTATGATGTGTTGGCCTTTAGATGGATAATCTATTTTGTATAATGCCATAGTTATTGGCACTTTATTATATGAGAAGATGTGGTTATCTATGTGAGATTGTAAGATTTTGAGTTGATTATGGATGTGTTGTATGAGTGCATGACTGTGTATGCTAGATGGGTGAAAAGAACTTGGCAAATAGCTTTGTTCTCGTCCATGTGGGTAGACACACGGGCGTGTGTCTAGGCCATGTGGGACACACGGTCAGTCCATGAGCGTATGACTTGGCTGTGTGTCCCCTGCATGTTAGTATTTTAAATCAGAATAGACCACAGACTAGTCACACGGGCGTGTGCCTAGAACGTGTGTGTTAATCAGTGTTGGCCACGGGCTAGCTACACCGGCGTGTGTATAGACTCTAGGCCGTGTTAAGGTGGTCAGTGTGCACCTCGAGCGGAGAGCACAGGCGTGTTCCTTAGCCGTGGGGCATTGGCAGAATGCTTGAGTTTTCATGCACGGGTAGTGACCATGGGCGTTTGTGACATCCACGGGCGTGCCAAATCTTACACGAGCGTGTGAGCCCTTTTTAGATGGAAAAAAAAATTTAAGATCGTAAGAGTTTTCGATATGGTCTCGAGAGCCCTCGTGTGGTTGAGAGAGGCCTCGTAAGTCGGGACTGAGGTTGTTGTGATGGCCAAAGAGAGTGGTCATGTAGTGCCTAAGTGGCAATCTTGAGGATTTTATTACGGTAAGGCCTCGTGCCCGGTTCTGGCGTTGAATACGGGTAAGGGGTGTTACAGGTAATTCTGCTGTATGATATGTGGCTCAAGAGTGTACCTACAAGGTACTACTGAGTATGAATTGACGAATTCTGATTTGTATACCTCGAGTGTACTACCGGTGTATCCATCGATATTCCAAATAAATTCAACGGGTATAACTCTTGACTTGAGAAGATTATGAATAAGAAATGGGTTATTACATGTATCTACCTGAAATACATGAAAATGATGATATGTGATAATTGATACATGGAAATATGAGACGATGATATTTGTACTCGGAATTTGGTTGACAAATATAAGTTCATCCTTGATTATAGACTTGTACACCTTGAGTGTACTACTACTTGTGTGACCTTAATATTCGCAAAATATGAGTAAAGTCCTGACATGAAATAAGCTGAACCCGAAACGAACTACTATGAAACTATGCCTATAATAATAAGACATGATTTATACATATTAAATGAATACATGTTGTGGAAAGCATAAGTGCATGAAAACTTAATTGTTGTTGAGCTCATACTTGTCTTGATGTTACTATGGAATATATGACTAACAAGGTTAATGAGGAGATGTGTAGGGCTTGACGTCAAATTGATTGAATATGCCTTACATAGTTACCTGAAAATAGAATGAATGGTAAGTTAAGTACCATGTTATACGAACTTACTAAGCATACAATGCTTACCCCGTTTTATTTTCCCCTGTTTTAGAGTATATCAAAAGCTCGTTGGATTGGAAGCTCGGCAGAGATCACTCACACTATCTATCGACCCATGTCGGTACAATATGGTAAAACAATTATGGTTGTAATGGCATGTATAGGTTATATTGGCCATATTGGCATGTAAGTGTAAATAATGCTTATAATCTAGCCATTGGAATGGCTAGTAATGGTTGTTTTGAAATACTTGTAATGTTATGCTATGGTAACCACATGTATATGTTAAGTAGTTGATCAAATCATGTTTAACGCATGAATTGAATCAAGGTAGGATAGTAAACATGTATGCATGCAATGATATACTATGTTGAATGATAGAGTTTGCTTAACTTGAATGCTTGAAATGGTTGTTATTTGGATGTGTGATTCAAGTGTAGATCATGGGTGTGATTTTGGGTGTGAAATAAAGCTAGGAATGGCTTTATTTTGTCCACACGGGCAGACACACGGGCCTGTGTCTAGGCCGTGTGTGACACACGGTCTGCCCCATGGGCGTGTGGCCTGGCCGTGTGTCCCCTGCACCTTAAATTTGAGAAAACAAAATGTTCAGAATTGAGCACACGGGCAGAGACATGGGTGTGTGTCTCAACTGTGTGGGAGACACGGCCTTGAACACGGGCGTGTGTCTTGGCCGAGTGAAACCTGCACCTAATTCGAATTGAATTAATTAACCACACGGCCTAGCACACGGGTGTGTGGCATGGCCGTGTGGCATATGTAACACCCTTAACCCGTATCCGTCGCCGGATTAGGGTTACGAGGCATTCTCGACCCAACACAAATCAATGCACTTTTATAAAAGTTACAACTTTAATAATTTATACCAATTCATACTATCAAAGATAAACATGTATATCTCGTCTAATATCAAAACATTAACTTCAATTTCACAAATAATATCATTAACAACTAGCAACCCACTATTCTTTGGATCATTCAAAATCAAAGACTGAATAGGCATATGGTAATTGTTAATTATTTAATTTCTATAATCAACCTTGCATTCAATCATATACCCTTTTTAGAACGTATGCATCACTTTCGGTTTAGTACATTTCTCATTTCATTACTACCTAAGATTATACCATTGACCGATATATTTATTCCACATTAGAGTATATCATAAATATAAATATCAACCAACGCATTTATCACATAATTGCTCATCCCATTCGGCAATGACCATTAAATATATATATAACATCATAAACACACCTTAGCACTCATTTCTCATAACCGCATATACCTTAACATTCAATATAAAACTTAGACTCCAAACTAGATCAAATCATAGCCAAATATTTGATTTTTTTTTATAAAATTGACATACGGTACATGCAAACAATTGTACATATATTCATTCAATTACTTTAATATACTATATGCATTATTCAAAATCATACACATGCATTCGTACATGCTACGCATATATATATTTTATCAAGGTATAAAATTACCAAAATGCTTACCACAAAAACGTACATATTTAAGCATTATAATCAAGACCTATAAAACATAAACATATACATTACATCATGCATAAACAAGTCAACCCAAACATAATAAGATAACCATTTTCGCATGGCATCTTTATACATTCACATTTGCTCCATTTAAAGCATTTCAACAAGTAATTCAGCCTATACATGCCATGGACCTTGGGTTCGAAAACAAAAAGGTACCAAAAGAGATGATAATGTGATTGACTTCGACGACGATCCTCGAGCTCGAGCTTCAACTTCAAGATCTAATGAACAATGCATCAAACACACCAAATAAGCTATTATAGCTTAGTAAGTTTTAAGCATTAGAAAAATATACAAATAATCAATATAAAATTTTAATCAACCAACATGATCATTAACTACTCCATAAACACAAATAAGCATATCTTGTTACCATTCATTAATTCACCATTTCTAATAGATCTCGAACCGGACATTCACACGCCATAATCCATTTCGAATCAAGCTCAAAAATAAATAATTATGTTACATTTCTATAATTTCATATACAAGAATAACTCACGTCGATAGTACTAATTTATTCATTTGTCATATATTACTTACCTGTATTGTATACCATTTCTTGATTCCTTTCATTCAATTATCAAGGTCTCTAGCCAATTTAACCACCCGCACACGTAGGACAAATCTTTACGTAACATATCGCACACTTAGTGCCGTTACTTGCAATGTATCGCACACTTAGTGCCATTTCTTGCAATGTATCGCACACTTAGTGCCATTGCTTAGATAAGGAGCACACTTAGTACAAATCTTTACGTAACGTATCGCACACTTAGTGTCGTTACTTGCAATGTATCGCACACTTAGTGCCATTGCTTATTTTCCGCACATTTCGTGCCAATCGACCGATTTTGCACACACAGTGCTCGGTAATACAATTCGCACACATAGCGCCCTTAGCCGATCATTTCCTCAATCATATAAACACATAATTTCACTATCATTATCATCTATACACCATTTAAAAACACATGTTAATCATAATTCATTCCTCCATCTCAACACCATCACATTCGGCAATCACTAATACACATAAAAATACATATTCAATATTCAAACATTATTATTTACCCTAATTTCTTTACATATAAACTCATTCAAATCAAGTATCAATACTTGTATCAAATCATATACTAACCAATGTACTTTCAACCCATCCATACTAAAAAGAATTCATTATACCTTCGGCCATATGAAATAAAACATACTTAATGACATTTAACACATGTATATCAATATAGGCTAAATTTCAATTCTTTCCAATTGCTTAAAACTTACTTCGGAAGTCGATGAATTTGAGTGTCCCGGCTATTCGTTTAATTTAGCTTTTCCCCGATCCACTTCGGTTTCTTTTTGTTCTTGGTCTAAAACAATTCCAAATAAGCTCATTTAATTACATTTCCATTTAATATAATCCATAAATACTTGATTTCGCAATTTACTATTGTACCCCCAACATTTATAATATTTACAACTTAGTCCTTGAAGCTCAAAATACAAAATAACATGAATTTAACTACACCAATTACGAGCCGAATACTCTTAGTCCCTCTACCAGCTCCTTTCCTCAATTTATTTTGCTATTTAGTCCTTTCCAAGATTTTCTTTTTTTTATTATTATAAATTCACCCTTATGCTAAGCTCCATCAAAGTTTCAAGAAAAATCTAGTTAATCTAACATGCTTATCACCTATTCTATCATTGACCATACAAATCTCAAATTTCCTTTCATGGCAACATTCAAATTATACCACCAAATCAAAACTTCGGGTATGAGCTAGTTAGATTTCATGGTAACAAACTCAAACATGCTAAAATTAACAAAAACTAACTTCGATTTCTCACCTTATTTGAACATGCATAGGCCGAATGTTTGAGAGCTCAAACCCTCTCTTTTCTTCAAGTTTCGGTGATGAGAAAGGAAGTTGATGATATTTTCCTTTTTGTTTTCTTTATTTTAATGATATCACCTTATTAAATTATTATTACATATTATTATTATTATAAAATATACATTAATAATTTCCTATCATGATTGCCATCCACTATCATTTTTCTTTAGGGTAATTTGACATGCAAGTCCATACATGCAAGAAACAAATCAATTAAACCATCCAACTTAATAAAGGCTACTTTTACTACTTTAACATTTAATCCTTTCACTTAAATTAGTCACCCAAACACACAAATTAATATATAATATTTTAACACATGCTTGACCACATAACATAGATATCAAATTAATAATAAAAAATATTTTTCTAATTCGGATTCGTGGTCCCGAAACCACCGTTCCGATTAGGGTCGTAATTGGACTGTTACATCATAAGTCAGTAAGCTACCTAATTTTGAACACGGCCTACAACACGGACGTGTCCTAGGGTGACACAGGCGTGTCCCTTGGACCACACGGACGTGTGAGCCCTGCACCTTGGAAAATTTTTGAAATGTCACGAAAAATTCTTAGAGTTTTCGATTAAGTCCTGACTCGATTCTAATGTTCGTATTGGGCCTCGAGGGTCCAATTAAGGGATGTTACGAATGATCTCGGTTAATGAATAGTGATTGACATGATTTATCTGAGAATGTTCTGAAAAGATTCGGTAATGCTCCATAACCCTGTTTCGGCTACAGATACGAGTTAGGGGTGTTACATCCATGGTAAGCTATATTTGCTCTCGTAAGAGGAGAGGCGTTGGAAAATCCGTGTCGAAAGGGAACGATGGAGCCCTTTAATCCAAGGACAAGGGATGGCGATGCGAGCCTATAACAGCGCCCATGCGATCACCGACCCCAACAGAGCAAGCGATGATGCCCACACCACATCCCCTTCAGATTATGCAAGGCGCGTATTCTAACCCTTATGTGTATCCTTTTTCCACTCCTATGCTAGGTGGGAATGTATGGCCCGGTGCATCTCATTTCTCGATAACTCCGAGTCAACTGACGATATTGTCGCAGGAGGGACCGCATGAGGCACCGTTGGGGAGCTCAACTCATTTCCAATCCCTGTCGCCTTATGGGATTCAAGTTGGTTATGCTCATTTGCCGTGGGTGATGCAAACACCTCTGCGATCTTTGTTCTATTAAGGTGGGTCATCTTCTCAACACCCACAACCAGAAGCTGATCCCAAACAACCACAACCCTGGTCGGAAGCTGAACCAAGAAGGAATCCAGAGCGTAACTGTCGACCACTCCCAGGTGGCACTGATTCCGATCAGCACATGCATTAATTTATTTTTGAATATTTTGTACAAATTATTTTTATATTGTTTCATTTAATAAAATAGAAGTTCTTTTGAATATTTTTGTACAAATTATTTTAATATTGTTTCATTTAATAAAATAGAAGTTTTTTTTGAATATTTTTGTACAAATTATTTTTATATTGTCTCATTTAATAAAATAGAAGCTCTTTTGAATATTTTTGTACAAATATATTACTAACTGTGCATCTTACTTAGAGCGTTAAAAAAAAAAACAAAATTCATCTCGTCAAAATAATTTTTTCAGAATATATCACGTCAAATTTATTTTTTCAGAACCCATCTTGTCAAAATTATTTTTCCCAGAACAATACTTAGCAATTTAAAAAAATTAAACCCTAAAACCCTAAACAATTGAAAACCTAATACCCTAATTTAAATTTTCCTAAACCCTAATCAAAACTAAAAACCCTAAACTAAGGCCCTAATTTGCAAATAACCCACTGGGGATTACACGGCCAAAAGCACGTCATCGTCAGGGCTTTTTACTAAAGTGCGTCCACGTCAGTGCGCTTTTGCTCAACACAAGGAAAAAAAGTGCGGACGTGAAAGCGTTTTTCTGGTTTTCCCCTAAAAAGGTGTCCACGTCAGTACGTTTTTCGATTTTTGGTCCATATCCATTATTATTTTTTGAAATAGCCCATTTCCGTAAATAATTTCGAAAATGGGCCTTTATTGGTACTAACCCCCATAATAAGAGCATAGTTAAAGAGGGCACACAAAACTTTGACCTCTTTAGATGAATGAGAAAATTATTTTACAATTCCATCCAAAATTAAAATAAGCAATTTAATTCTTTTTAACCTTTAATTAAATAAAAAATTATAAATGTAGTCCCTTTGAAAAATTAATAATTTAATATAAATTTTTTAACTTTAACATCTTATCTTAGATCTCTAAACAAAATTTCAAGCATTACCCTCACCATGTAATACAATTAACAGACTGACTCTACCAAATACAGATATTACTAGTTGCAAATTAGCAAGATGGTGAGCCGATCACATAACATATTTAAAAACTATAGAATTGAAATAAGCACAAAAGAACTTAATCTGATTAATTACTTTACCCGTACTATATACTAATTCATCATTGCCTGCAAAATACCTAATAACAGAAAGCGAATAAATTTCAACTTCGGCTCTCGAAAATGACGCCAAGTAATAAATCATATGCTTACAATAGGCTTCCAATATGACATGCTTCCGTCTAATTTAAGTGAGTCTGGATGAACGATGTGTTTATCTGTGTTTAGTGTAATAACTATGATGATAGTGAAATTCAATACTGTAGCGTGAGACTCATCCAAACTCACATTTAGTGACAACAAAATGACCAAAATTAGCTCTAATAATTGCACCTACTCCTATGAATTCGCATCGTCCTCCTTCACATGCATCAACATTAATTTTTACTAAGCCATTAGCAGGCTTTATCCATCAACTTGAAGAAGGAAGATCCACAAAACTTGGTGGATGTAGGTTACATGATGCTACTACCTGCTCCAAGTAAACCTTGCACCACAATGGAATAGCATACAAATCTAGATCATATCGCCACTGGTAAAAATGAATTCGCTGTTACTAGATTCTACAACAAGCAACAAGTAACAATAAATTAATTGCAAAATATCAAGATTACTATATAAGTAATGTTTTAGAGAACTTAGTAATTATTGCATAAAGAATTAAGTGTAAAGGTAGCAAAATTTGAGAAACTCAAGGAGCGATTAAATGAAACCCTTGAAAGCAATTTGGCCACCACTTAAATTTAGTGGAGAGCCTTGAGATGAGTCATAAATTCCCACTAATCAACTTGAGGAGCAACCATAGCCTTTGGATTTATTTTATTAAGTATAATTAAGTAATATTATAAAAGAAAAAATAGAAAAGATAATGGAGAAAGCCTTACCTCCATCCTCTCCATTCGGTGTTGAGAGAAAAGAAAAGAAAGAAGAAGAAAAAATTACATGGTTTTCTTCTCCATGCTGTGAGCTATTCCCCCAGGGTTAGTAATTTCTTTGAATTTTGGTTAGATTAATAGCTTTCAATGATAGAGGGGAGAAAGCCCATTCTTTTAGATGCAAGATTAAAAATGAAAAATGATTAGATGATGATTGTTGAATGCTTAAAAAGTTTAGAGGGAGAATGGGAATAACTTAAATTATAGATATGGTTTTGGATTGCTTGAGATTTTTAGATTTTAATATAAGTGAAAGAATTAGATTTGAACGAGAGAATTTTGAGTTATGTAAAATTTAGATGTTAGAGCTTTAAGTGTTAAGTTTAGACTACGTATTTCATGCTTTTTTATTTGGTTGATTAGACATTAAATAGCCATTTGATGTTGAGTAAACATTTTTTATTATGTGATCGTACGTGTTTTGTATGCTTTGAATAGAAAACGAGTTAGACGAGGCCCTAGCAAAGGAAAGGAAAAGGTTCTAGAGTGAAGGCATTGGAGAAGCCCTTCACCATTTTGGTTGTTTTTGAACATTGGTAAAATATGTTAGTTAAGGTTGGATTGTAAAAATGATTAACTTTGTATTAGACAGTGGCAAGATTTTAAATTTGATTGAGTTATAACATTATAATATGTTAATATGACCATTGTTATGTCAAAGTGAGAAATATAGTTGTATGAGATCCCATATGATTTGGATGAAATGAGATATTCTTGAGAAAATATGCATATGGAGAATTATGAATTAAACTTGTTTTGTTTTTAAGCCTATGTAAACTTGGTAGAAATGTTAGGTTAAAGTTGGCATGCTGGCCGCTTATAAATAAGTCATCGTTTATAATAAAATATAGCACAAAAAATATAAGAATTTAGAACGGCAGTGTACGCAAGTGCACAAGTCAAATTGTAATATTGTTCACTACAACAAAATACTTGGCAGTGGTTCAGAGGATTGTACCCAAAGGAGGATGGAATAAATCATGAAAACCTTTTTACAATAACAAGTCTAAGTAGCTGGAATTAATTCCTATATTAGGATAAACCATAAAATAGATTAAAGGGATAAATTAAATAACAAAAACAAATAAATGAGAAAAAATAAACAACAATAAAAATTAATAAACCAATAGGGAAGATTAACTCACTTTAGGGTTTGTAATTAACTTCAGATTAGGGTTGTAGGGTGGATTAACTACTGATCAACCAATTATTACCTCCCGACCTCTAATTAACTAATCTATTGGTTGATACTCACTTTTCTCCCGACCTTACTTTCTCAACTAGGATAAATTATGATATACTTGGTTTAACTTATCTCCTGACCTCGTTTAGCCTATGATAACTTCCTAGGGTTGTCATTCTTAGGGTTTAAGAACATGTAATCTATACCAACTAACCCTCTCAGAAAAACCCTAAATCCTTCGTTAATCATATTCCATCCACTCATTAATCTTCCCTTAAGGGATTTAGCCACTTATGTTATTCATAATCTCAATCTCAATTGAACAAATCATGTGAAGAACACGGTTGATTCAGAAGAGAAAAGAGATTTGAATAATTGTGGATTTGATATCGAATGGAGAACGGAGTAGCAAATCGATTGATTGGAATAAAGAAATAGATCAAATGTAACTAAAAGATAATCTGAAATACTTGAATAATATAGATAAACTCTTGGATCGAAACTGATTCCAAGAGGAAAAACAAATAGGTTATAAAAAGTTGAAAGAAAACTAATCTAATCCTACTCTTAAACTACTAGGGTTTTTTAATGCGTCTAGGACGACTTATGATCGTTGTTTTCGCGATGTCAAAGTCTTAAAATTTATAAAAAGAATGATCGAACCTGAAACTAACTATGACAATGATTTGAGGCAAGCGCACCTATCTAACAAGCAGTAGTATAGTTTAGTGGCAAGACCGGGAATGTCGAACCCAAAGGAACTAAAAGTACTAATACTAACTTTCTTTTTATTATCTAGCCTAAAATAACTGAAGTTGTTATTTAATCTAAATTTAACTAACTACTAAGCTAAAGACGCAAAGACAAAAAGAATGAATTGGGGAAATCTTTGTTGAAAAAACTCGGTTGATTAAGACGATACCCTTAGGAAGAATCCACCTAGACTTCACTTGTTATCTAACTCGAACTGCACGATTTATTCACTTGACTTGATCCGTAAGACTCCTAATGTATATTAAACCCTCTCTCGAAGCGAATAACGTCTAACCCTAGGTTGATTAATTGAAATCTCTTTCTAATTAAAACCCCTAGAATTGCATTAACTCGATCTATGGACTCCCATATTAGGTTTCACCCTAATCCGGCAAAATCTAGTCACCCTATCTTTAGGCGCGCAATCAACTCCGCTTAATTATGCTAGATCTACTCTTAAGTAAGGACTTTTGCTCCTCCACCTAAGCACATCAAACTTGAATCAATATCCCGAAAATATCAACACAAGAATTAAGAACACATAATTAAGAACAAATCAAGTATTTATCATATAGTTCAGCAAACGATAACAAGATTCATCTAAGTTTCATCCCCTTTAGGTATCTGAAGGGTTTAGTTCATAATAATAAAAGAAAACATCTTAGAAGAAAAGATAAAACAAAACATAAGAAATCCCTGAAACCCCCTGAAGGAATTGAAGGAGAGATCCGCCGTCTTGAGTAGAATTTCGGCTTCTTGAGATAGACCAACTGGCTATCTTCGAGTGTCTCCTACGAATTTGACCTTTTCGGCTCGGCTCCTTGGCCTAGCTCACCGCCTGACGATAGCCTTGGGCCCCCCTTTTAGGTCATACTTAGGGTGTATATATAGGCTTTTGGAATGTGTTTCTTTGCCCCTAAGTATCCTTTTCCAAGTGAAATTGCTCTTCTCCACGACAAGGACACGGCCATGGCACACGCCCGTGTGAATCATCTTTAGGCCGTGTTCGGACTTTTAATGAGGTGACACGCCCGTGTAAATCGTGATCAGGCCGTGTTCTAGTCTATCAAGGAGACACGACCGTGTTGGCTTAAGTCCAGGCCGTGTCGATTTTCACTTTGGCCCAATTTGGTCCGTTTTGAGCCCGTTTCTCGTTCTTTCCATCCTCCAGTGCTTTCCTGAGTATAAAACATGAAAAGAAAGGATTAAGAGCACCTTTTTACATAAATCAAGGGATAAATCATCCAAAAGTATGCTAAATGTGGGATTAAAATATGTTACTTTTACGGTTTATCAACTTAATTACATAAAACCCCTAATGTCTTATTTATAGAAGTGCTGGCAGCCCAAATTAGTTCTTTGGGATGTCCTAGGTATTCGTATAAAGTTGATTGCACGGACGAAAATAGCCTCGATATTCTTGGACATCACGTCAACTTGTGTTGCGCCACACAATGTTTATAGCGTGACACGACCTGTAAAATACGCCTTGTGTTGTTCATTTTTTGCCTTGATGTGCCAGGAAGCTTGTGCATGACTCGTCCCTTGCTTCCACGTCAATTGGGCCTTTTAATATTCATCCAACACACTCAATTGAACATATTAGTACTACCTAAGGCCCTTGTCGGCCTAATGAGTCACAACACTTATAGAATATGTTAAAAAACACTTATTTTATTAATATTTAATCCTAAGACCTAAATACTAAAAATGTAATATTAAATACTAAATTGCCCAGAAAACAAGCTCTTTAAATGCAGAATTAACCCGAATTAACTACTACATTTGACATCAGGTCAAATACCCACACACTTAAGTTTTTTCTTGTCCTCAAGCAAACTAAACAAAACAAAATAAAAATTATAACTAAACAATGTACTTGATCTGACTTGATACACGAGATTAGATCGAATCATCAACATTAGAAAAATTTGCTTAAATATATAACTCTAGTTAGAAACTTAAACAATTCACAGTTATTTACACCTAAACATATTAGTTCAATAAATTACAAAATAAACAAGTTAAAGAAAATTAAATATATATCTCCACCAAAATGTATATACAAATATAGTAGTTATTTTTGCAGGGTATAGTTAGTTCGAATATCCTTTTTCCTACTTAGTTTATTTTTGTCCATGTTTTGAACTCTAGTGCAGTAATATTTCCATGTATAATCCCTTATGATTTTTTTATTTGTGCCAATACAATTGAGATTTTTCTTAATCACTTTTTGTAAGGGTTGTACTAGTCATATTGCACCGTTTCAATAACCATGGATTTTACTGAGTATTTTCTTTTTAATTTGAACATCCTATACTTCTACAAATATAATTACCTATTCGTATCTACCTTTATCACTTGGAATATTTAATCTCTTTTTTCCTATTTACAGTTTAATAAACTAAACTAATTAGTCTAAATATAAACAACCTAAATTATTCAATTTCAGGCTAAATTTTTAATTTAAACAAACAACCTAGGTATATGATCCTAACCAATCACATGTATTTCTGCAAGCTGAAGCACATAGAAAACATGCAACTAAAAATTAAAAAATTAAAAATGAAAGAAGGAAGATAAAGTAATATAACAGAAAAAATTTAAGAAATTTTCTAAGTCATCCCCACAGTTTATTTGACACATTGTCCCTAATGTGCAATGAAATATATAAAGGAAAGAGGTTACTCGATTAGCGTGATTGGTGCAATACAATTGGTGGGACTACTCCCCCCTTTCGATTTTTGGCTCAATCTTGTAGTGCCTTTAGAAATTTGGGGTTCTTGTGAAGAAAAATTAAATAACACAACATATATAATATTAAAGGCTTAAATACTTAAAAACTCAAATAAAAATTAAAAACATTTTGAAATAAAATACCAGGTCTATAACACCCCTAACCCGTATCCGTCGCTGAAACAGGGTTACAGGGTATTACCGGGACTTACAGAACAATTACAGATAAAATGAGTTTAAAAAATGCTACTCATATCTGAAAAAAATCATATCGTCCTTAAATCGACCCTCGAGACCCATTATAAGTATTAGAAACGAATCGGGACTAGAGCAGGATCTTATAAAATTTTTCTCAAAATTTCAAATTTTTCCTTATAAACAGTGCCCACACGCCCGTGTGGTCTAGGGACACGCCGGTGTGGTCAAGCCATGTGACAACACACGCCCATGTCCCTAACCCATGTAACTCTCAGACTTATAAGGCATGAAGTAATTAAAGTCACATGGCCAAGCCACACGCCCATGTGCTAGGCCGTGAATTTTATTTTCAAAATTTAGGTGCAGTTTTCACACGGCCATGTAACATGCCCGTGTTTAAGGCCGTGTCAACCACACGGCTGAGACACACGCCCGTGTGCCCAATTCTGAGCATTATGTTTCTCATTTTTAAGATGCAGGGGACACATGGCCAGGCCACATGCCCATGGGGTAGGCTGTGTGTTACACACGGCCTAGACACACGCCCGTGTGTCTACCCGTGTGGACAAAATAAAGCCATTTTCTTAGCTTCATTTTCTCACCCAATTATTTCCAATAACCTACATCAAACTTGTATACATATACCAGCCAATTCAATCATTAAAACCAAGTCAATTCTAGTACCTAGCATGGTATATTATCACATACAATTCATGTTTATAATTTTATTTATAATGAACATACACCTTAAGCATAATGCAATCAACCAACTTAGCACATAGGCATTTAATCATGGAATAACTTTATAAACATACTAAGTAAAACATCAGTAGCCATTCCAATGGCTAAATTACAAAACATCACTTACAAGCCATCATTGGCCCAATAAGCTTATACATGCCATTATGTCAAAATGAGATTTCTACTTGTACCAAAATGAGATAGTGGATAGTGTGATTGATGCTCCGACCAACCTCCAACCTTCGCGAGCTTACAAGCACTATAAAACAGGGAAAATTTAAACGGGGTAAGCATTTTCATGCTTAGTAAGTTCGTATAACGGAAAAATAAACTTACTGGTTATATTTATTCATACAAGCATACATAGACATACCATCCAAATTTTTTGGGTAAATTTACCTAAACATATACACTTAATAAAGCAAGTTAGTCACATAACATCATATGAATATCAAGTAAACATAGATGAGCTCATCACATTATAAATATCTAGTTAGTTTCACCTTTCCGTATTACAAGAATCTTTCCCGTTGAACTATTGAAATTTCGATGGACATTCGGGTAGTATACACAAAGTATGCATATCAACTATTCGTCAATTCATGTTCAAAAGTACCCATTTGGCACATGATCATATAGCATACTCTCAAACTACATATTTTATAACAGGATTACCAGTCCAGGCTAAATCCTTTCTGTAGTATATGCTCTAAAGAGCTTGATTTGAATTACCCGTCCGGGCTAAATCCTATCCACAACATAACCAATATTATACTCTTTTTGCGAAATCACTTATTTCCATCGAATTTCAATGTTCAACCGGGACATAACATTTTATTATCATTTTTCCAATTTGTGATTATTTCATAAGGTATATCTTGACATACATATCAACACAATCATACAATTCAATGCAAACACATTAACGTACATATTTGGGTTACACGAACTTACCTTGACAATTGTTCGTATTTGAATTTCAACTATTCCGAAACCTTTTGTTTCCCTCGATCTAGTTCGGTAGTTGGTCTTTCCGGGTCTATATAACCAAATTTAACTATCAATTTATAACATTTCATATACATTTGCATTCAATTACATTCTAGGCAAAATTACCATTTTACCCTTATACTTTTCATAAATTCTAATTTCGTCCGTAGGCTCGGAAAATGAAATTCATGGAATTTAACCCTCTTTCCAAGCCTAGCCGAAATTTATGTACAACTTTTACAGCACCTACATTACATAAATTTCAGCATTTTCCATAGGTTTTACCCTTTTTCATTTTAGTCCCTAAACCGAGTTTTCATAAAAAATTGCTTTGCAAAAGTTGTTTATCTATCAACAACTTTTCATTTCCTACTATAAATTTCAAATTTGCAGCATAATAATCCATGGCAAAGTTTCTACACTTTGTTATCGTTTCAAATAAATCCCTCAAATAGATAGATTAGCCTATCCCGATTCTAAAAATATAAAAATCATTAAAAACGGGACTTGATTTCATACCTTATTGAGCTTGGAAAGTTTTCATCCTCTCTCCTAGGGTTTCCATAGAAATTTTGGGGAAGAATATGAATGAAAAGATGATAATTTCTTTTTTTTTAAAAAAAAAAATTATTTGTCATCTTTTAATTTTAGTGATTTCCAATTTAGTCCTTGCCCATTTCTAATTTTTCCATGGATGAGTCACTAAATTATCTACTAACTTTTCTTCAATGGTCTAATTACCAAATAAGGACCTTAAGTTTTGAATTCTATAGCTATTTGATACTTATAATTACTAGAAGGCAACTTTTGCATTTTATGCAATTTAGTCCTTTCCCTAATTAAACATGCAATCGGTAAAATTTTCGTATCAAAATTTTCATATGGCCTGCCTATAATAATGCGAATCATAAAGTAATATTAAAATAAATTTTATCTTTGGCTCGTATTTGTGGTCCCGAAACCACTGTTCCGATCTCACCGAAATTGGGCTGTTACAACTCTCCCCCTTTAGAAATTTTCGTCCTAAAAAATTCTTACCAGAAAAGAGGTTAGGGTATTGCCTCCTCATAATATCCTCCGGCTCCCAGGTAGCTTCCTCTAACCCATGCCGTTTCCAGAGAACTTTTACTAATGCCACCTTTTTATTTCTTAGTTCTTTCGTCTCACATGCCAATATTTTAATCGGTTCTTCATTGTAAGTCATATCAGGCTGAATCTTCACTTCTGTTGGTGGTAATGCTAACCGATATGCATCAGGCCTGATTCTTTCAATGATCTCATATGGCCCGATGAATGGTGGACTCAATTTTCCTTTACGGCCGAATCGAAGAACTTTCTTCCAAGGTGACACTTTTAAGAACACTTTATCACCAACCTGAAATTCTATCTCTTTTCACTTTAAATCAGCATAAGACTTTTGACGGTCTGAGGCCACTTTCAAACTATCTCAAATCATCTTTACTTTGTCTTCGGTTTCCACGATCAAGTAAACTCCGTGTATCTTTTTCTCACTTAACTCTGTCCAATACAATGGAGTTCTACATTTGTGACCATATAAAGCCTCATACGGCGCCAATTTAATACTGGACTGATAACTGTTATTGTAAGTAAATTCAATCAAAGGCAAGTATTTTTCCCAGTTACCTCCAAATTCAAGTACACAACACCGAAGCATGTCTTCTAAAATTTGTATCACATGCTCAGATTGTCCATCTATTTGAGGATGGAATGCAGTACTAAAGTGTAAACGACTGCCCAAAGCTTCTTGCAACTTACTCCAAAATCGGGACGTAAACCGTGGATCTCTATCTAAAATAATGGAGATTGGCACTCCATGTAGTCTTACAATCTCAGAGACATATAATTCAGCCAATCTATCCAATGAAAAATCCATACGTACCGGGATAAAGTGTGCTGACTTCGTTAAACGATCAACAATTACCCAAACAACATCTTTATTTTTCGGTGATAAGGGTAACCCCGATACAAAATCCATGGTAATTCTTTCCTATTTCCATTCCGGTATTGAAATCGGCTGCAATAATCCCGAAGGCACTTGATGTTCAGCCTTTACTTCCTGACATGTCAAACATTTGGACACAAACTCAGAAATATCTCTTTTCATCCCATGCCACCAGTACATCTTTTTCAAGTCATTGTACATTTTATTGCTACCAAGATGGATAGACATCGTATCATGATGAGCTTCATGTAAAATCTTCTGTACTAATTCTGAATTATTTGGTACACATATTCTATCTTTGAATAACAAGCAACCGTCCGAATCAATCTGAAACTCTAAGTTAGGATCTGACTCACTTTGTACTCGTTTGGCCTGTAACTTATCATCATCCTTCTGAGCTTCACAAATTTGTTGCCGAAATGTTGGTCTAGCTTTTAAATCAGCTATGATTGAATCATCATCATACAATGATAACCAGGTGCTCAGTGCCCTTAAGGCAAATAAATATTTTTGGCTCAAGGCATCCACAACTACATTAGCTTTCCCCGGATGATAGTCAATAATGAGGTCATAATCCTTCAATAACTCCAACCATCTTCGTTGTCTCAAATTCAATTCTTTTTGTGTCATTAAATACTTCAAAATTTTGTGATCCGTAAAGATGTGACATTTTTCACCAAAGAGATAATGCCTCCATATTTTCAGTGCAAAAATAATGGCTGCCAATTCAAGATCATGTACTGGGTAATTCCTTTCATGCGGTTTTAGCTGTCTAGATGCATAAGCCACTACTTTGCTATCTTTCATCAACACACAACCCAAACCATTTAATGAGGCATCACTGTAAACTACAAATTCTTTACCCAATTCAGGTTGAACTAATACATGTGCTTCCGTCCATAAGGCTTTCAATCTATCGAAGCTCTGTTGACACTTGTCAGTCCACTCAAATTTCACATCTTTTTACAGCAATCGAGTTATCAGATAAGCTATCATTGAAAGTCCTTTAACAAATCTCCAATAATATCCAGCTAGTCCTAGAAAACTTCTTACTTCTGAAACATTCCTCGGTGGCTTCCAACTTACAATAGCTGAAATTTTATTCAGGTCCACCCAAATACCTTCTGCAGATGCAACATGACCAAGAAAACTAAATTCCTTTAACCAGAATTCACATTTACTGAACTTGGCATACAATTGCTTCTCACATAGAGTTTGCAATACAGTTCTCAAATCTTCAGCATGCTCATTTTCATCCCGGGAATAAACCAAAATATCATCAATAAAAACAACCACGAACCTGTCCAGGTATGGTCTAAAAATTCGGTTCATTAAATCCATAAATACTGTCGGGGCATTAGTCAATCCGAATAGCATCACCAAAAACTCATAGTGTCCATATCTGGTTTTGAAAGCTGTCTTCGGCACATCCGAATCATCTACCCATAGTTGATAGTAACCAGATCGTAGGTCAATTTTCTAAAATACAGTGGCACCTTTTAATTGATCAAACAAGTCATGTATACGAGGCAACGGGTACTTATTCCTTACTGTGACTTTATTAAGATATCTGTAATTGATGCATAACCTCAATGATCCATCTTTCTTCTTTACAAACAATACTTGTGCACCCCATGGCAAAAACCTGGGTCTAGCGAACCCATTGTCAATCAATTCTTGCAACTGTGCTTTTAACTCCTTCAATTCAGTAGGAGCCATTCTATACGGTGCAATAGATATCAGCGTCGCCCCTGGTACAAGGTCTATAGAAAATTCCACCTCTCTAGCTGGTGGTAAACCAGGTAGTTCTTTTGGAAACACCTCGGAAACTCACGCACAACCTAAGATCGATGGATTTTCAACTCAGATACTTTGGTATCCAGTACGATAGCAAGATAAGCCTCATACCCCTTTTTAATATATCTCTATGCTGATATTGCTGAAATCACATTAGACAACCCATCCAGTTTCTTATATTCAACCCGAAGTAACTCACCATTCTGACACTTCAATACAATGTATTTATGCTTACAATTTACCACTGCATCATGTTGGGTTAACCAATCCATTCCCAATATTATATCAAATTCATCAAAGGGTAACAACATCAAATTAGCCAAAAAACAGTGACCCTCTATTATCAACGGACAATTCTTACAAATTTTATCCATCATAACATGCTGACCCAAGGGGTTTGAAACTTTAACTACTAATTCGATGAATTCAACAATCATATTTTTATCAGACACAAATTTTGTGCATATATATGAATGCGTGGAACCAGGATCAATCAAAGCAATAATATTAGTATCGAGTAGAGAGAATGTACCAGTGATAACATCTAGTGCCGAGGCATCTTCTCTTATACGTATCGCGTATGTTCTTGCCGGAGTTTGAGCCTTGGATTTAGTTGTTGAATCTATTGCAGCACTATGACTACCACCTACATTTCTGGAATACCGTGGTGGTCTACCCTTCGGGACAGGATTACTCAACTTCGGGGTCTGTTCAATGTCTTTCTCAACCCTTTTCGGGCAATCTTTAAGAAAATGGTCGAGAGAACCACACCTAAACCAAGCCCCACTTCTCATTCGACACTCTCTGAAATGTAATTTATTACAGACATTACATCGTGGCTTGGGGTTTCCAACACTCCCAACACTGGTTGTCAAAGGAGATGAAGACCTCGGGTTAGAACGCTTAGAACTTCTCTCCTTCCCTGAATATCCCACTGATGAGGTAAAACGTTCATGATGACTTCTTGATTTCTTTGAGAAAGATGATTGCGTCTTGCTCATAAATCTTTTACTCAGAACCCGAGCCTCTCTTTTGGCTTGTCTCTTCTCTTTGCTTAATTCTTCGGCTTTATGTGCTCGTTCAGCCAACACTACAAATTCTCTTAATTCCAAAATCCCAATCAATAGCTTGATGTCTTCATTTAGCCATTCTTCAAATCGTTTGCACATATCGGCTTCAGTTTGAACCCATTCAGTAGCATATTTGCTTAGTCTAACAAACTCTTGTTCATACTCGGATACGGTCATATTCCCCTGTTTGAGTTCTAGGAATTCCTTCTTTTTCTGATCTAGGAATCTTTGACTAATATATTTCTTTTTGAACTCTATTTGGAAAAATTCCCAGGTGACATTTTCCCTCGGTACCATAGAGGTTATGGTTTTTCACCAGTGGTAGGTTGTGTCTTTCAACAAGGATACCACGCATTTCAAACATTCGACTGGTATACATGATAGTTCATCTAGAACTCGAATAGTATTCTCCAGCCAAAACTCAGCCCTTTCAGGATCATCATCGACCGTAGCCCTAAATTCTTCAGCCCCATACTTTCTAATTTTGTCTACTGGAGCCTTACCAATTCTCACGGGTCTGGTACCCTGGGGCATTTCAACAGGTCGTGAAGCAGGTGGGAGAGGTCGTTGGACAGCGGGATTTGTTCTCATATATTCACTGAACCACTCATCCATCATTTCGAAAAAGGCTGCTTTTGCCTCTTCACGGCCATCAGACATGGGCCTCCTACTACTACTAGTTGCGGCTCATTGCACGGAAGCTTGAACTGTGCTCTCAGCTTCTTCAGACTCATCTCTCGCTTGGTTGGAAGATATTACTATATGAAAATACATTTATGAGTGGTTAGGAGATATCACACTATCATGATTTATATAATGACATGTATAGCTAGACTCGTACTTGCTACGTTAGTCTGAGAATCGGCTAAACCGTAGCTCTGATACCACTAAATGTAACACCCCTAACTCGTATCCATCGTCAGAACAGGGTTACAGGGTATTACCGAGACTTACAGAACAATTACAGATAAATCGAGTTTAAAAAATGCTATACATATCTGAAAACAATCATATCGTCCCTTAAATGGACCCTCGAGACCCATTATAAGTATTAGAAATGAATCGGGACTAGATTGGGATCTCGTAAAATTTTTCTCAAAATTTCAAATTTTTTCTTATAAACAGTGCCCACACGCCCGTGTGGTTTAGGGACACGCCCGTGTGGTCGGGCCGTGTGACAACACACGCTCATGTCCCTAACCCGTGTAACTCTCTGACTTATAAGGCATGAAGTAATTAAAGTCACACGACCAAGTCACACGCCTGTGTGCTAGGCCGTGTGGCAAAATTTATTTTTGAAATTTAGGTGCAGTTTTCACACGGCCATGTAACACGGCCATGTTTAAGGCCGTGTCAACCACACGGCTGAGACACACGCCTGTGTCTCTGCCTATGTGCCCAATTTTGAGCATTCTGTTTGTCATTTTTAAGATGCAGGGGACAGACGACCAGGCCGCATGCCCATGGGGTGGGCTGTAATAGCCCGATTTAGGGCCTAGTCAGAATAGTGGTTGCGAGACCACAAATTCGAACTAGAAATATGTGTTTTATGGCTTTTATGAGGTCTATGACTTGTTTGCATGATTATGTGAAAATTTCATGAAAAAATTTTATAATTTAGTGATCAATTTATTCATTAGGACTAAATTGCAAAGATTGAAAAATATGAGATTCTAGAAGATTCAAGTATGAAATGGCATTAGAAAAATTATTTGAAGTCTTTATTTAGCAATTAGACCATTATAAGTCAAGATGGACAAAAATAGACATGGGAAGGAAAAATCTCAAGAAAGGAGCCTTAAGGGCATTTTGGTCATTTGGTTAATAAGTTAATAAAAAGGGAAAATAAGTCAAAAATCTTATCCATGCTTGGCCGAAGATTTCAAGAACACGATAGCTAGGGTTTCTTCAACTTTCAAGCTTGATTGTAAGTACCTCCTAGCCCCGTTTTTGATGTTCTTATTTTTGATATCCTCGTAGCTCGGTTTAGCTATTTCTAGCTATATTTTGAGCTAGGGTTCATGTTCAAAAATTTACCCATGTATGAGATGCATGTATTTTGATGTTTAATGGAGGAGTATGGAAGTTTGATGTATGATAAACATCTTTTTCTAAGTGATTTTCATGGAAAATTCATAAAAAGGACCTAGTTGTAAAAGTGATAAAATATGTAGTAAAAATAAGTTTTGAAGGAAAGTTTGAGCTGTTATAAGTTCAATAAATGTTCAGTTAGGCTTGGGTAACCAAGGAAATGAGTACATTTCATTATACGAGCCTAGGGACCATTTTGTAAATATGTGAAAGTTTAGGGGCAAAATCATAATTTTTCCAAAGTATGATTCATGGGTTATTTTAGTCAATGTGATCATTAAATAAGTGAAATTTTCATTATAGATTAAGAAACACGAAGTCCGGACCGAAACCGAGGAAAGAACAAAGTGGTGGACTAAATTGAACAACTGTACATATTTTGGTACTGAGGTAAGTTTGTGTGTAATAAATTGACATAATGTTATTATGCTTTTAAATGCTTGATATCATGAGAAGTGTATTATATCTCTATGAAATTGATTAATGAAGTCTCGGTGAAAATATGATGAAATTATATTAAGTTGAAGTCCCGGTTGAACCTTAGGAATAGGAAGGATACCATTGTCACGACATGAGATTAAGAAGGTCCCGTATAAGACAATGTCTGGGACATGGCCTCGGCACTAAATTGAGATCCCGTGTAAGACCATATCTGGGATATGGCATCGGCATCGACTAGAGATTCTATATAAGACCACGTCTGGGACCTGGCTTCGGTATTAAAAATCGTGTAAGACCATGTCTGGGACATGGCATCGATATACGATCTCGTATAAGACCATATCTGGGATATGGCGTCGACATCGATATTAGATCCCGTATAAGACCATATCTGGGATATGGCATCGGCATCAACACGTGATCCCATGTAAGACCATATCTGGGATATGGCTTTGGCATCTTATTATTTGCATGACAAATTATGGATATGCTCAAGTATTCCGAGTGGTTCAACGGGGTAAAGAGCTAAGTTTATGTTAAGGATGGAATTAGTGCTAAAGTTATGTGATGAAGTGGTACAGGTATATATGAGTAATTTACGAGAAATGAGTCCGATATGTGATATGAGATTGGTAAGAGTAAGCAGAAGTAAGTTATCTCAATGTGCTTGAGAACTTGTGTTATTACTCAATGTAATGTATGAAAGTCATCATAAGCTTTTATGTTGCTATTTATTTCATGCAAACTTACTAAGCTTTATGCTCACTCCTCTCTTTTCCCTTTCCTTATAGTATCGCCAAGCTAGCTCGGCGATCGTAGGACGTTGGAGTTCGGTTCACACCATCAAGCTATTCTTTTGGTATAGTAAAGTTTAATTATTTTGGGAATGGCATGTATAGGAACTTGGTCATTTTGTTATATGTCAAATCGGTTAGCCAATGTGTTGGCCATTAATGTTACTCAATTCATTTTGTAAATGGCCATTGAAATCGGCCAAAACTGGCTAAGTCATATCTATCCAATGATGATGAATTTCATGAAGAGCAAGTATGTGCATAATGTGGTAGAGTGTAGTTGAGGTGTGGATGTCATAATAGTGTATGTTAGAAGGACATTATTGTTAAGTTAAGCGTTGCATGAAATGGTATGAATGTGGTTGCTTTTCAGGGTGGCAAATGGCTTGGTAAATAGCCTTGTATTTGTCCACACGGATAGATACACGGGCGTGTGTCTAGGCCGTGTGTGACACACGGTCAGCCCCATGGGCGTGTTGATAGGCCGTGTGGTCCCTTGCATCTAAAACTAGTAAAATAGAATGCTTAGTAGAAAGCACACGTGTAGAGACACGACCGTGTGTCTCAGCCGTGTGAAGGCCACGGCCTCAGGGCATGGGCGTGTGGCAGACCATGTGAAGTCTGTATCTAATTTATGAAAAAATCTAGTTCGTCACACGGGCTAGCACACGGGCATGTGGCCCTGTCTTAAGCAAAAATTTTCTAAGTGTTTGTAAGTTTCCGGTTTAATCCCGAACCAGTCTAAATGTATCTTTAGGGCCTAGTAGACCTATAATAGTGACATTATGAGTACGAATGAGGGGATTTTAAGTATGAATAAAAATTTATGACCCGATATTGTATGAAGAAGTCTGTTAAGTTCGGTAATGCCTCGTACCCTGTTCTGGTGTCAGATACGGGTAAGGGGTGTCACATTTAGTGGTATCAGAGCTACGATTTAGTTGATTCTCAGACTAATGTAGCGTATGCATGAGTCTAGCTATACATGCCCTACATATGAGTATTTACATAATGATAGTGTGACGACTCCTGACGATTTAAATTATGTTTTTATATATTAAATGGATCCCGACAGAGCTGTGGCGAATGATGTAGAGAGTAACGCACCAGCCTCCGCCCAAGGGACGGTGCCAACTGAAAATGAAAATAGACCAATGACTATGAGTAAGAGAGGAGGAGAAGAGGCTAGGGAAGCCTTTCTCCACATGATGAATGCCTGGTATATGGAGTTCGTTCGAATGAACCTGAATGCGCAACCCCCTCCACCCCCACCTATTCCTCAGCCTACCCTTGTAGCCCCCCAACTTGTAGAAGTAGTAATAAGGGATAAGCCTCTGGTCCATAGAACTCAGAAGCAAGGAGCTGAGGAATTTTGAGCTAATAAAGATGACGATCCAGAAAGAGCATAATTCTGGCTTGAAAAATACTATCAGAGTATTTGACGAATTGTCTTGCACACCCGAAGAGTGCATGAAATGTGTTGTTTCTCTCTTAAGAGATTTGGCTTACTAGTGGTGGAATACCCTTGTGTCGGTTGTGCCAAGGGAGAAAGTTAATTGGGAATTTTTCCAAGAAGAGTTCCGAAAGAAGTATATTAGCCAAAGATTTATCGATCAGAAGAGAAAGGAATTCCTTGAGTTAAAACAAGGTAGGATAAAAGTAACTGAATATGAATGTGAGTTCGTAAGGCTCAGTAAATACGCTCGAGAGTGTGTATCCACTGAAGCCATCATGTGCAAAAGGTTTGAGGACGGATTAAATGAAGATATATGATTGTTTGTCGGCATTCTGGAATTAAAGGAATTTGTTGTGCTAGTAGAGAGAGCTTGCAAGATCGAGGAATTGGCCAAAGAGAAAAGAAAGGCTGAAATTGAGTCTCGTGACTTGAGAAAGAGACAAATGGGTAAGTCATTCCAATCCTCATCCAAGAAATCAAGAGAGTTCACTACTCGATCAGCTGCTTCAGTGGGATTTTTAAACCGAAGTAAAGGTAAATAGTACTCAGGTTCTAAAGCTCAGACCACTTCGATCGCTAGTGTCGGTAATGCTCGAGCAAGTAGACCAGGATGTTCACAGTGTGGCATACCTCACCCCGGTGAGTGCCGAGCAAATGAGAGAGCTTGTTTTAAGTGTGGTTCCCAAGATCACTTCATTAGAGATTGCCCCGAGATGGTTGAAAAAGAGAAAATTCAGAGTGCAAGGTCGAGAAGTACTACTAGAGGGAGGCCATAGTGAAATTTGGGAAATGGAACGAGTAGTAAGAATACACATAGAGAGCAGAATGCAAGATCTGAGGGTAGAACGCCTGCGAGGACTTACGCCATTCGTGCTCGCGAAGAGGCGTCCTCCTCTAATGTGATTACGGGTACATTTTCTCTCTATGATACTCATATTGTTGCTTTAATTGACCCGGGATCTACCCATTCGTATGTATGTATGAAATTAGTATCTAGTATGAACATGCCTGTAGAGTCTACAAAATTTGTGATAAAAGTGTCAAATCCCCTAGGCAAATGTGTATTAGTTGACAAAGTATGCAAAGATTGCCCTTTGATGATTAGAGGTCATTACTTTCTGGCTAATCTCATGTTATTACTGTTTTATGAATTCGATGTAATTCTTGGTATGGACTGGTTAACTGCTCATGATGTGATAGTAAATTTTGGAAGGAAATACATTGAGTTGAAATGTGAAAACGGGGATACTCTTCGTGTTGAATCAGATGAAAAGGACATATTGCCTGTAGTGATTTCTCATATGTCTGCTCAGAAATATGTAAGAAAGGGGTATGAAGCTTATCTTGCTTTTGCAATAAATTCTAAAGAATCAGAGTTAAGAATTGAATCAGTGCCCATAGTATGTGAGTATCCAGATGTATTTCTGGAAGAATTACCAGGTTTGCCTCCGGTTAGAGAGATTGAATTTGGAATTGAGTTAGCCCCTAGCACTGCGCCAATTTCGATTGCTCCGTACAGAATGGCTCCAACCGAGTTGAAAGAATTGAAGGCATAGTTACAAGAGTTGATGGATAAAGGTTTCGCAAGACCAAGCTATTCTCCGTAGGGTGCTCCCGTATTATTTGTGAAAAAGAAAAATGGTTCTATGAGGTTATGTATAGATTATCGACAACTTAATAAGGTAACTATAAAGAACAAGTACCCATTGCAGAGGATCGATGATTTGTTTGACCAATTGAAGGGAGCCACTGTGTTTTCCAAGATAGACTTGAGGTCTGGTTATTACCAGTTGAGGGTCAAAGATTCAGATGTGCCGAAAATTGCATTTCGGACAAGGTATGGTCACGATGAATTTTTAGTGATGCCTTTTGGTTTAACAAACGCCCCGGCTGTGTTTATGGATTTGATGAACCGTATTTTCCGATCCTACTTGGAAAAATTTATTGTTGTTTTTATTAATGATATACTGATTTACTCTCGTGATGAAAACGAGCACGCTGAGCACTTGAGAATGGTCTTACAAATTTTACGAGATAATCAGTTATATGCCAAGTTTAGTAAAAGTAAATTTTGGCTTAAAGAGGTCAGATTTTGGGGGCACATTGTTTCGGGTGATGGTATTAGAGTTGACCTAGGAAAGATTTTGGCCATTGTTGAATGGAAACCATTGAAGAACGTATCAGAGGTTCGAACTTTTCTGGGCCTAGCTGGTTATTACAGACGGTTTGTCAAGGGATTTTCTATGATAGCTACTTCGATGTCGAGGCTATTACAAAAAGATGTAAAGTTTGAATGGACAGAAAAGTGCCAACAGAGTTTTGAGAAACTAAAGGCATTGTTGACTGAGGCTCCAGTTTTAGTGCAACTTGAACCGGGAAAAGAATTTGTGGTTTATAGTGACGCATTCTTAAATGGTTTGGGTTGTGTACTTATGCAAGAGGGCAAGGTGATAGCTTATGCCTCTAGACAGTTAAAGCCGCACGAGAAGAATTACCCGACACATGATTTGGAGTTAGCTGCCATTGTGTTTGCGTTGAAGATTTGGAGACACCATTTATATGGTGAGAAATGTCGAGTATTCACTTATCATAAAAGTTTAAAGTACTTGATGACTCAAAAGGATTTGAACCTAAGGAAACGAAGGTGGTTAGAGTTAATAAAAGATTACGAGTTAGTGATTGACTACCACCCGGGAAAGGCGAACGCGGTCGCCGATGCTTTGAGTAGGAAATCTTTGTTTGCATTGAGTGCTATGAATACACAGTTTGCCTTATCGGATGATGGCTCTATTCTAGCTGAGTTGAGAGCTAGATCGATGTTTCTCTAAGAGATTTGTGAAGCTCAGAAAGGCGATAGTGATTTGCAAGCCAAAAGAGTTCAGTGTGAGTCGGGTGTTGAGTCAGATTTTCGTATTAGTTCTGATGGATGTGTGGTGTTTTGAGATAGAGTCTGTGTACCAAGAGATGATGAACTTATTCGGAAAATTTTACATGAAGCACATAGTGGATGTTTATCTGTACATCTAGGCAGCCCAAAAATGTATAATGACTTGAAGAAATGGTATTGGTGGCCGAATATGAAGAAAGATATTTCCGAGTTTGTATCGAGATGCTTGATTCGTCAGCAAGTGAAAGCTGAACACCAAGTACCTTCAGGTTTACTTCAGCCTATTATGGTTCCCGAGTGGAAATGGGACCGTATTACTATAGACTTTGTGATTGGTCTACCTTTGACACTGAAAAAGAAAGATGTTGTGTGGGTTGTTGTTGATAGACTTACGAAGTTGGCCCATTTTATACCGGTACGCATTGATTATTCACTTGATAAGTTGGTGGATTTGTATGTTTCAGAAATTGTAAGACTACATGGAGTACCGTTGTCGATTATTTCGGATAGAGATCCGAGATTTACATCACGATTTTGAAAAAAATTGTAAGAAGCCTTGGGCACAAAGTTGAGTTTTAGTATAGCTTTCCATCCGCAAACCGACAGACAGTCGGAGAGGGTAATATAGATACTTGAAGACATGCTTCGATGCTGTGTTTTGGAATTTCAAGGAAATTGGGAAAAGTATTTATCGTTAGTGGAATTTGCCTACAATAACAATTTTCAGTCGAGTTTGAGAATGGCGCCTTATGAGGCATTATATGGGCTTAAGTGCCGAACGCCCTTGTATTGGACCGAACTCAGAGAAAATTAGATTCACGGGGTCGATCTAGTCAAAGAAACCAAAGAGAAGGTAAAGGTAATTCATGATTGTTTAAAACCTGCTTTAGATAGACAAAAGTCCTACGCAGATTTGAAACGAAAAGAGATTGAGTTTCAAATTGGTGATAATGTGTTCCTAGAAGTATCACCATGGAAGAAAGTTCTCAGATTTGGCCGGAATGGCAAGTTAAGTGTAACACCCCAAACCCGTATCCTTCGTCGGATTAGGGTTAAAGGCGTTACCGAACAAATCGGAAACTTTTAAAGATGTTTCATTAAACAAATCATCAATCGCAATCAAAGTGTCCCTCTTTATAGGTCAATGAGACCTTAATCTTATAATAGAATAGGGTCAGGACTAAACCAAACACATACCAAAGTTCTCGGAAATTTAAAATTTTTCTGAGTTACAGAGGTCACACGCCCGTGTAGGCAGGTCGTGTGCCTCCCACGGCTACTTGACACACCCATGTGTCCTGGCCGTGCCAAAACATAGCTTGCATACTGACTTATCCCCACGGCCACCAGGCACGCCCGTGTACGATGGCCGTGTGCTCTTAGGCTAGATACTGACTATTTCACACGACTACCAAGCACGTCCGTGTACCATGGCCGTGTAAACTTGGGCTAGCTACTGACTAAATCCCACGGTCACTAGGCACGCCCGTGTGCCACGACCGTGTAGGCAAAACAGGCCATCTACAAGGCCATAAAGCCACCCACACAAGGGTCATCCCTATAAGCAAAGAACCAATTCATTTCATGTACTTTTGACTACCAAAGACATGTCAAACAAGCAACATAACATCTCATTCAGTCTCATTTCTATTCATGCCAACTCATATACTAGTTTGCATAACAAAATTCACATATCTAACCATGCATGATACATTCATATCATACTAAACATATATTCATATCATAGATCACAATTATATGCCCGTTTAGCATTAATTTACCTTCCACAAATTTTACCATATCATGAACATATAATCATACCAAAACCATCATCATATACCAAATCACTCATGCATATTACCAATACTTGTTAAGCCACATCTCATGGCTACTTTATACACATTTCAAAGATATCCAAAATGACTAGCCTATACATGCCATATCTAGCTATATACATTTCCAAAAGATACCAAAATGAGCTTAGGTAGTGTGATGACGATCCTTGACGGTCCCGAGCCTTCAATAGCTTTGACGATCTATAAAATAGAGTAAACACACACAGAGTAAGCTTTCAAAAGCTTAGTAAGCCATATACAAATAAACTTAGCATAAAATGCATATAATCATATTAGATCAATGCTATTATTAGTTCACATAGAAATCCAATCACATACATTCTTTGGCTCATTGTTTAGCCATGTTTTACCATATTCTTCAATTCAAATATCACATGTGCACAAAGCTTATTCAAGCATAACTTTATATGTTATCTCATCATTTCTTTACACATGTTCATCATAGTAAGTTCACATAGGTACTTACCTTTCATACACACATAGTGTACTTTTCAAATGTACCTGAAACAGATGTACAAATCACAGAGTTGTTCATTTCTCAGACTTGCCTGTTGAACTGTTCGGAACTAAATAGGATATTCAGAAGGCTCGAAATAATCATACAATGCCAACGTCTTAGACGAGGTCTTACATGTACTCGGATATTGATGCCACTGTCCCAGACAGGGTCTTACACGTAATCAAATATCGATGCCACTGTCCCAGACAGGGTCTTACACGAATCAATTCGATACCAATGTCCCAGGCATGGTCTTACACGTAAAACTCATATCGATGCCAACATCCCAGACGTGGTCTTATACGAAATCTCGAATCAATGCCAACGTCCCAGACGTGGTCTTACATGATATCACATAACAGACACCTATGTCATGACATAGTTAATCCTATCTATTCCTATATTCAAACGGGACTTCTCAGATATTGTCTCTAAATCAATTCTATCTCGGAATTCATGTAAACATTATCTCATGAGCATTCATCCTTATCAATAATCATATGAACATATATAATTCAATACAAATATATTTATTTGTATATCGACTTACCTCGAGTTCGATTTAGCAAAAACGGAAGGCTATTCGACTACTTTCGCTTTCCCGCGATCTAAGTCCGTTTTCTTCGGTTCTTGATCTATACATATTCAAATTTAACCCTTTTATTTACCAACACATTCAATTCAATCCAAAATTACATATTTAGGGTAATTTACAAATTAACCCTCATGTTTTCACATTTAGACATTTTAGTCCCTATTTCACAAATTCACAAAATACACCAAATTTCATATTACTCATGCTTTACCGAATGTCACCCATGCTCATATAAGTCCTCACATTAAATTATTTCACAAATTAATCCTTCAAAATACTATTTTTACAATTTAGCCCTAATTAGCTAAATTCATCAAAAATTCAAGAACAAAACATGTTCATTAAACACATATCTTTCATTTAACACCAAAACTCATCATAAAGCTTACCATTTCATCAATGGCACATCTCACAAACATCATCAATTCTTAAAATTAAGGCATGGGTTACAAAGTATACGAAGCAACGATTACAGAAACATAGAAATTATCAAAAACCGACTAAAAACATACCTTGAATTTTAACTTGAGATGGTCGAATATAGCAAAACTCAAACCCTTTCTTTTTCTTGGTATTTTCGGTCAAATAGAAAGATGAACACAATATAATGGCTTTCTTTTCTTTAATGTTTTTATTTCAATATAATAACTTATAATATATAATATTAATATAAACTTTAACTTATAAAACATATACAATTAATAGCTTACCGTCCACTAACTTAAAAATTGGCTAATTGCATTTTAAATCCTCCATATTTAAAAGCCACCTTAAGTCGGCCATTAAATCAAATAGAAAGCTACTTTTACAAATTGTACAATTCAGTCATTTGCTCAAATTTAGCACACAAACAGACAAATTAATTCACGGAACTTTAGCACATGCTTAATTACAAATTGAGGGCTCATAAAATAATATTAAAATATTTTACTGCCTCAGATTAGTGGGCCCGAAACCACTGTTCCGACTAGGGTATGAACCAGACTGTTACAATTCTCCCCCTTAGGGATTTTTGTCCCCGAAAATCTTACCGTTAAACAGATTCGGATATCGCTGTTTCATTGAATCTTCAGGCTCCCACGTAGCCTCTTCAATTCTGTGTCGATGCCACAGTACTTTTACTAATGGAATTTTCTTATTTCTCAATTCTTTCACTTCACGAGCTAAGATACGGATTGGTTCTTCCTCATATGACATATCAGATCGAATTTCAATCTCAGATGGATAAATCATATGTGACGGATCGGAACGGTATTTATGGACCATCGAAACATAAAATACATTATGAATCTTTTCTAGCTCAGAGGGCAACAACAATCTATATGCAACTGGCCCAACTCGCTCAATAATTTCATACAGTCCGATGAACCTCAGACTCAATTTACCTTTACGTCCGAATCGGAGTACCTTTTTCCACGGAGACACTTTTTAGAACACCTTATCACCAATCTCAAATTCAATATCTTTTCTTTTCAAGTCTGCATAAGATTTCTGACAATCAGATGCCGATTTCAGACTGTCACGGATTACTTTCACTTTCTGTTCAGTGTCTTTTATCAAATCAACCCCGTGTAGCTTATTTTCACTGAGCTCGGTCCAATACAAAGGAGTACGACATTTACGTCCGTACAAAGCTTCATATGGTGCCATTCTAATACTCGACTGAAAACTATTATTATATGTAAATTCAATCAATGGCAGGTACTGTTCCCACGTACCGTTAAACTCAAGAATGCAGCATCTCAACATTTCCTCAAGAATCTGAATGATCCGCTCGGATTGACCATCCGTTTGCGGATGAAAAGCTGTACTGAAATGCAGTTTTGTGCCTAAAGCTTCTTATAATTTCTTCCAGAATCGAAATGTAAACCTCGGATCTCTATCAGACACTATAGATAGTGGCACCCCGTGCAATCTCACAATCTCAGAAATATAAAGTTCAGCTAACTTCTCAAGTGAGAAATCAGATCGTACCGGAATAAAATGGGCAGATTTTGTTAATCGGTCAACTACGACCCAAATTACATCTTTCTTTCTCGGAGTCAGAGGCAATCTCAAAACAAAATCCATTGTTACTCTATCCCGTTTCCACTCGGGAATCAGAAGTGGTTGTAACAACCCAGACAGAACCTGATGTTCTGCTTTCACTTGCTGATAGACTAAGCATTTCGATACAAAATCAGAGATATCTCGTTTCATACCAGACCACCAATAGTGTTGCTTCAGATCATGGTACATCTTTGTACTACCCGAATGAACAGATAAATGACTATTATGTGCTTCGTTCAAAATAAACTGAATTAACTCAGGGTTTCTCGGAACACAGATACGATCTCAAAATCTCAATCAATCATCAACAACTCGAAACTCAGAATCAGAATTTGAATCGTATTGAGCTCGTTTCGCTAACATTTCATTATCATTTTTATGAGCATCACATATCTGCTATAAAAACAACGGTTTCGTTTTCAATTAAGCTAACACTGAACTATCATCAGACAGATCTAATTGAGTATTCAAAGCACATAATGCAAACAATAATTTCCGACTCAATGCATCGGCAACTACATTAGCTTTACTCGGATGATAATCTATCACAAGCTCATAGTCTTTTAACAATTCTAGCCATTTTCTCTGTCGCAGATTCAAATCTTTCTGAGTCATTAGATATTTCAAACTCTTATGATTTGAAAACACGTGACATTTCTCACCGAACAGATAATGTCGCCAAATCTTTAATGTGAACACAATCGCAGCTAGCTCAAGATCGTGTGTCGGATAGTTCTTTTCATGAGGCTTTAGTTGTCTCGAGGCATAAGCTATTACTTTGCCTTCCTGCATCAATACGCATCCCAAACCATTCAACGAAGCATCACTGTATATTACAAACTCTTTGCCCGATTCTGGCTGTACTAAAACTGGAGCTTCAGTTAACAGAGTTTTCAACTGATCAAAACTTTTCTGACATTTATCGGACCATTTAATTCTCACATCTTTCTGAAGCAATTTAGTTAACGGAGTAGCTATCATCAAAAAGCCTTTTACGAATCTGCAGTAATAACCAGCAAGTCCCAGAAAACTGCGAACTTCAGACACATTCTTCGGAGGTTTCCAATCCAGAATAGCAGAAATCTTACACGGATCAACTCGTATTCCAGAGGCCGATACAATATGTCCCAGAAAACTGACTTCACGCAACCAGAATTCACATTTGCTGAATTTTACATACAATTTCTTTTCTATCAGATTTTGCAACACGATTCTCAGATGTTTAGCATGTTCAGCTTCATCCCGTGAATATATCAAAATGTCGTCTATGAATACAACAACAAATCGATCTAGGTACGGTCTGAAAATTCTTTTCATCAAATCCATAAAAACAACAGGAGCATTCGTTAGTCTGAAAGGCATAACTAAAAACTGATAATGCCCGTACCTCGTTCTGAAAGCAATTTTCGAAATGTCTAAGTCTTTTACTCGCAGCTGATAATACCCTGATCTCAAATCTATCTTTGAAAATACAATAGCTCCTTTTAGCTGATCAAACAAATCGTCAATCCTGTGCAACATATATTTGTTCTTTATAGTCACTTTATTCAACTGACGGTAGTCAATGCACATTCTCGTCGTGCCATCTTTCTTTTTCACAAATAAAACGGAGCACCCCAAGGTGAGAAACTCGGTCTAGCGAACCCTCTGTCAGTTAATTCTTATAGCTATGACTTCAATTCTTTCAACTCTGTTGGTGCCATTCTATACAGAGCTATCGAAATAGGTGTCATACCAGGAAACAAATCAATACCAAATTCAACTTCACGTATCGGAGGCAGTCCCGTCAATTCTTTCGAAAATACATCAGAAAACTCACAAACAACTGGCACTGATTCAACTTTCTTTTCAGACACTTTGGAATCAATCACATAAGCAAAATAAGCTTCATAACCCTTTTTCATATAACTCTGAGCTTTCAACACAGATATCACAGCAGGCAATCCATTTAAATCATTCGACTCAATACGAACTATTTCACCATTCTGACAACTCAAATCAATAGTCTTTCTTTTACAGTTCACAACAGCATCATGCAATGTCAACTAGTCCATACCCAGAATTATATCAAACTCATCAAACGGTAATAGTATCAGATCAGCGGGGAAACATATATCTCGAAACATTAACAGACAGTTCTTACATATTTTGTCAATCAGGACACTTTTACCTAAGAGGTTTGATACTTTTATAACAAACTCAGTAGACTCTAAAGGCAAATTCTTACTGGTTACCAAATTCATGCATATATACGAATGAGTAGAACCAGGGTCTATCAATGCAATCACAGAAGTATCATAAAGTGTAAAAGTACCAGTTATAACATCAGGATATGAAGCTTCCTCACAAGCTCGGATGGCATAAGCTCTGGCAGGCGCTCTAGCTTCAGATCTCGCAATAGTATCTCTCGTAGTTCTCTAACTACCACTGACATTTCTGGTATTTCACGAAGGTCTACCTCTAACTGGAGCATTATTTGATCTCGGATTCTGAATAGTCTCTGGCTCAACAGACTTGGGGCAATCACGAATTAAGTGATCTAATTTTCCACATCTGAAACAAGCCCGGTCATTCAATCTACAACTTCCCGGATGTCTTTTACCATAATGCTTACACTCAGGTCGTTCGGATCAAACATTTCCAACACTTGCTACTGAAGTTGCCAGAGTTTTGGAGCTCACTTGTGATCTAGCTCGATCTCTACTCATTTGTCCCATATTAACTCTTGAAAGGCTTTGTTCATCTCTGAATTTCTTTTATCCAGACTGAAATGATATACTCTGAAATCTCTTTCTCACATCTTTAGCTTCAGACTCAGCTTTTTTTTATCTTTCCCGAGGGCCTCGGCTTTGCACGCTCGATCAACAAGTACCAAAAACTCTTTTATTTCCAGAATCCCAATAAGTAAACGAATGTCTTCCTTAATACCATCTTCGAATCTTTTGCACATTATTGCCTCGGTGGATACACATTCACGAGCATACTGACTCAATCTTACGAACTCTCGTTCGTATTCAGTAACAGACATACGGCCCTGTTTCAAGTCTAGAAATTCCTTTCGTTTCTGATCAATGAATCTCTCACTGATATATTTCTTCCGAAACTCAATCTGAAAGAAGTCCCATATCACCCGTTCTTTTAGAATAACAGAAATCAGAGTCTTCCACCATTGATAAGCTGCATCTCCAAGCAGTGAAACAACACAGTTAATACTTTCTTCTAGAGTCAAGGACATCTCATCAAATACCCGAATTGTGTTTTCTAACCAGAACTCGGCCTTCTCGGCATCACCATCACTAGTAGCCCTGATTTCTTCAGCCCCATACTTACGAATTTTATCAACCGGAGGCTTGTTCAACAAATTTAGATTCATAGATGGAGGCATAGCAGATGTCTAAGGGTGATTAGGCGGGGGCAGAGGTTGTGAAATAGTCAGGTTATTTCTAACAAATTGAGTGAACCACTCACTCATCATCTGGAAGAGAGCTTGTTTAGCTTCTCCTTCTTGACTGCTCGTAGCCGGTCTCGGATCAGAGGGCACTGTCCGCCCTTCGGGAGCAAAGTATACTTTCTCGTCGTCGCCGCCACGACTCTTTCAGGATCCATTACTATACGAAAATCACATTTCACACGTCAGGATTCATCACACTATCACAGTTCAGATATATGGCATGTATAGCTAGACTATGATATGCTACGTTAGTTCAAGAATTAACTAAACCGTAGCTCTGATACCAACCAAATATAACACCCCTAATCGGTATTCGTCGCCGGATTAGGGTTAAAGGCGTTACCGAACAAATTAGAAACTTTTACAGATATTTCATTAAACAAATCATTAATCGCAATCAAAGTGTCCCTCTTTATAGGTCAGTGAGACCTTAATCATATAATAGAATAGGGTCGGGATTAAATCAAACACATACCAAAGTTCTCAGAAATTTAAAACTTTTCTGAGTTATAGAGGTCACACGCCCATGTAGGCAGGCCGTGTGCCTCCCACGGCTACTTGACACACCCATGTGTCCTGGTCGTGCCAAAACATAGCTTGCATACTGACTTATCCCCACGGCCACCAGACACGCCCGTGTGCCATGGCCATGTGCTCTTAGGCTAGATACTGACTATTTCACACGACTACCAAGCACGTCCGTGTACCATGGCCGTGAAAACTTTGGCTAGCTACTGACTAAATCCCACAGTCACTAGGCACACCCGTGTGCCACGACCGTGTAGGCAAAACAGGCCATCTGCAAGGCCATAAAGCCACCCACACAAGGGTCATCCCTATAAGCAAAGAAACAATTCATTTCATGTACTTTTGACTACCAAAGACATGTCAAACAAACAACATAACATCTCATTCAATCTCATTTCTATTCATGCCAACTCATATACTAGTTTGCATAACAAAATTCACATATCTAACCATGCATGGTACATTCACATCATACTAAACATATATTCATTTCATAGATCACAATTATATGCCCATTTAGCATCAATTTACCTTCCAAAAATTTTACCATATCATGAACATATAATCATACCAAAACCATCATCATATACCAAATCACACATGCATATTACCAATACTTGTTAAGTGACATCTCATGGCTACTTTATACACATTTCAAAGATATCCAAAATGACTAGCCTATACATGCCATATCTAGCTATATACATTTCCAAAAGATACCAAAATGAGCTTAGGTAGTGTGATGACGATCCTTGACGGTCCCGAGCCTTCAATAGCTTTGACGATATATAAAATAGAGTAAACACACACAGAGTAAGCTTTCAAAATCTTAGTAAGCCATATACAAATAAACTTAGCATAAAATGCATATAATCATATTAGATCAATGCTATTATTAGTTCACATAGAAATCCAATCACATACATTCTTTGGCTCATTGCTTAGCCATGTTTTACCACATTCTTCAATTCAAATATCACATGTGCACAAAGCTTATTCAAGCATAACTTTATATGTTATCTCATCATTTCTTTACACATGTTCATTATAGTAAGTTCATATAGGTACTTACCTTTCATACACACATAGTGTACTTTTCAAACGTACCTAAAACAGATGTATAAATCACAGAGTTGTTCATTTCTCAAACTTGCCCATTGAACCATTCGAAACTAAATAAGATATTAAGAAAGCTCGAAATAATCGTACAATGCCAACGTCCCAGACGAGGTCTTACATGTACTCGGATATTGATACCACTGTCCCAGACAGGGTCTTATAGGTAATCAAATATCGATGCCACTGCCAAGACAGGGTCTTACACGAATCAATACGATGCCAATGTCCCAGACATGGTCTTACACGTAAAACTCATATCGATGCCAACGTCCCAGACGTGGTCTTATACGAAATCTTGAATCAATACCAACATCCCAGATGTGGTCTTACATGATATCACATAACAGACACCTATGTCATGAAATAGTTAATCCTATCTATTCCTAGATTCAAACAAGACTTCTCAGATATTATCTCTAAATCAATTCTATCTCGGAATTCATGTATACATCATCTCATGAGCATTCATCCTTATCAATAATCATATGAAAATATATAATTCAATACAAATACATTTATTTGTATATCGACTTACCTCGAGTTTAATTTAGCGGAAACGGACGGCTATTCGACTACTTTTGCTTTCTCGCGATCTAAGTCCGTTTTCTTCGGTTCTTGATCTATACATATTCAAATTTAACCCTTTTATTTACCAACACATTCAATTCAATCCAAAGTCACATATTTGGGGCAATTTACAGATTAACCCTCATATTTTCACATTTGGACATTTTAGACCCTATTTCACAAATTCACAAAATACACCACATGCTTAACCGAATGTCACCCATGCTCATATAAGTCATCACATTTCATTTATTTCACAAATTAATCTTTCAAAATACTATTTTTATAATTTAGCCCTAATTAGCTAAATTCATCAAAAATTCAAGAACACAATATGTTCATTAAACACATATCTTTCATTTAACACCAAAACTCATCACAAAGCTTACCATTTCATCAATGGCACATCTCACAAACATTATCAATTCTCAAAATTAAGGCATGGGTTACAAAGTATACGAAGCAACGATTACAAAAACATAGAAATTATCAAAAATCGACTAAAAACATACCTTGAATTTTGACTTGAGATGGCCGAATATAACAAAACTCAAACCCTTTCTTTTTCTTGGTATTTTCGGTCAAATAGAAAGATGAACACAATATAATGGCTTTCTTTTCTTTAATGTTTTTGTTTCATTATAATAACTTATAATATATAATATTAATATAAACTTTAACTTATAAAACATATACAATTAATAGCTTGCCGTCCCCTAACTTAAAAATTGGCTAATTGCATTTTAAATCCTCCATATTTAAAAGCCACCTTAATTTGGCCATTAAATCAAATAGAAAGCTACTTTTATGAATTATGCAATTCAGTCCTTTGCTCAAATTTAGCACACAAACAGACAAATTAACTCATAGAAATTTAGCACATGCTTAATCACAAATCGAGGGTACAGAAAATAATATTAAAATATTTTACTGCCTCGGATTAGTGGTCTCAAAACCACTATTCCGACTAGGGTATAAATCGGACTGTCACATTAAGTCCACGCTTGATCAGATCGTATGAGATTATCAAGAGGATAGAGACAATAGCCTATCTTTTGGCTTTGCCATCTGAGTTGGAAAAGATCCATGATGTGTTCCACGTGTCTATTTTACGTCGTTACCGATTAGACCTTTTGCATGGGGTCGTACCGGTAGAGGTTGAAATTCAGCTGGACGTGACTTATGGTGAAGAGACGGTTAAGATTTTGGCTCGAGAAGTCAAACAGTTAAGAAATAAAAGTATAGCTCTTGTTAAAGTACTATGGCAAAGACATAGGGAAGAGGAGGCTACATGGGAGCCCAAAGAGGCTATGAGAAACCAATAACCAAACCTTTTTACCGGTAATATTTTCGGGGATGAAAATCTCTAAGGGGGGAGAATTGTAACAACCCGATTTAGGGCCTAGTCAGAATAGTGGTTGCGAGACCACAAATCTGAAGTAGAAATATGTGTTTTATGGCTTTTATGAGGTCTATGACGTGTTTGCATGATTAAGTTAAAATTTCATGAAGAAATTTTATAATTTAGTGATCAATTTATTCATTAGAACTAAATTGCAAAGATTGAAAAATATGAGATTCTAGAAGATTCAAGTATGAAATGGCATTAGAAAATTATTAGAAGTCCTTATTTAGAAATTAGACCATTATAAGTCAAGATGGACAAAAATAGACATGGGAAGGAAAAATCTCAAGAAAGGGGCCTTAAGGGCATTTTGGTCATTTGGTTAATAAGTTAATAAAAAGGGAAAATAAGTCAAAAATCTTATCCATCTTCTCCATGCTTGGCCGAAAATTTCAAGAACACCATAGCTAGGGTTTCTTCAACTTTCAAGCTTGATTGTAAGTACCTCCTAGCCCTATTTTTGATGTTCTTCGTATTTTTGAGATCCTCGTAGCTCGATTTAGCTATTTCTAGCTATATTTTGAGCTAGGGTTCATGTTCAAAAATTTACCCATGTATGAGATGCATGTATTTTGATGTTTAATGGAGGAGTATGGAAGTTTGATGTATGATAAACATCTTTTTCTAAATGATTTTCATGGAAAATTCATAAAAAGGACCTAGTTGTAAAAGTGATAAAATATGTAGTAAAAATCAGTTTTGAAGGAAAGTGTGAGCTATTATAAGCTCAATAAATGTTCGGCTAGGCTTGGGTGACCAAGGAAATGAGTACATTTCATTATACGAGCCTAGGGACCATTTTGTAAATATGTGAAAGTTTAGGGGCAAAATTGTAATTTTGCCAAAGTATGATTCATGGGTTATTTAAGTCAATGTGATCATTAAATAAGTGAAATTTTCATTATAGATCAAGAAACATGAAGTCCGGACCGAAACTGAGGAAAGAACAAAGTGGTGGACTAAATTGAACAACTGTACATATTTTGGTACCGAGGTAAGTTTGTGTGTAATAAATCGACATAATGTTATTATGCTTTTAAATGCTTGATATCATGAGAAGTGTATTATATCTCTATGAAATTGATTAAGGAAGTCTCGGTGAAAATATGATGAAATTATATTAAGTTGAAGTCCCGACTGAACCTTAGGAATAGGAAGGATACCATTGTCACGACATGAGATTGAGAAGGTCCCATATAAGACCATTTCTGGGACATGGCCTCGGCACCGAATTGAGATCCCGTGTAAGACCATATCTGGGATATGGCATAGGCATCGAATAAAGATTTCGTATAAGACCATGTCTGGGATCTGGCTTTGGTATGAAAGATCGTGTAAGACCTTGTTTGGGACATGGCATCGATATACAATCTCGTATAAGACCATATCTGGGATATGGCGTCGACATCTATTGTAACAGCCCAATTTAGGGGCTAGTCGAAACAGTGATCTCAGAATCACTAATTTGAGGTTAGAGAAAATTATTTTCATGATATGTTATGTATTATAACATGTTTATAAGGATGCATGAAAATTTTGGTGCCTTAATTTTAGCGATTTCTAGCTAAATTGTGACAAAGGACTAAATCGCATAAAGTGCGAAAGTTCTATTTTAATTGCTAGAGGTACCAAAAAGCTATGGTTTATAAATTGGAGGTCCCAAATGTGCAAATAGACCATTTTGGAGTGTGATGGCCGGCCATGTGGTATGGGAGACAAGAGCATTTAATGCTTAGTCAAATTTGGTGAGAAAAGATGAATAAAATATGAAAAAAAGAAAATCTATCATCTTTTTTTTATTTCTTCTCTTCATCCACCAAAAATAGCAGCCATGGGATGGGTTTTTGAAGCTTAAAATTTCAGCAAGCAATTCTCCACTCAAGTAAGTGATTTTGATGGTATTTCTTGAAGAAAATTGTACTTTTGGAGTCCCCAAAGCTTGAGCTTTCTAAAGAGGGGACTAGTTTGCAATATGGTTGAAAGTCTAGGGACTTGCCATGATAGATTTCATGTTTTTTGATGAGTTTTATGGAAGAAAATGAATGATAGGATGATGAGAAACAACTTTTGTTAAAGGTGTTGTCATGGAAACACCTATTTGGGACTAAAATGCAAAAGTTGTAATTTGTTCATTAAGGCATGAAATAGTTGGAATTGTGGATAGTTGTAAGATGATTAAATGTTCAGCTAGGCTTGTTTAACAATAAAATGTGATGAAAATTTATTTACGAGCCTAGGGGCAAAATCATAATTTTGCCAAAGTGTAGGGGCAAAATAGTCATTTTTGTCTAAAGTGTATATTATGGTGTAATATGATTTATAAGTGATTAAATCAGTAAATTTCATTGTTCTAGATCAAAGAAAACGAGCTTCGGACCTAGAACAGATGAAAAGAAAAATGTGGGCAAAAAGGTCCCTTTTTGGCCCTTTCGGCATCGAGGTAAGTTTATGTGCAAACGTTGTAATTACGTAGGAGTTAATTTAACGTTCCAATGTGGTAGGCAATGCATAGTTACCATATCAAGGCATGAAATATCTTTTGATGAAATGTCAATAGAATTGAGATGTGTATAGCATGATATGATGATTGTAAAAGTCTCGAGTAAGACCATATTGGAATATGGCCTCGGTGCAAGAGTTCGTATAAGACCATGTCAGGGACATGGAATTGACATGTTAATGTATGTAGGACCTTATTGGGGTATAATGTCAATGAGAACTATGTGTATGAGACTCAAGAGAGTTGGTTAACAATTTGAATGATTCAACGGATATGTTGAATGCATGGGGTTGTACCACGAGAAGCACAATTATGTGATAGAATTGAATGGAGATGAATTCAATATATGATGAACCCCTTGTGGGATATGTGTTATGTAACATCCTGAATCAGGGCCTTTGCATTTTATGTTTTTGTATGTGAATACTAGGTTTGACATGCTAGTTTAGGGTACTTTAGGGTCCAAGAATGAGTTAGGGGTAAGCTGGAGTCTTGGTGAAAATTTTCTTTTTGAGCACTTTTAGGGGAAGCTAGTTGAGTTGGGTCTTAAGGGATATTGTTATTGTTGGATGACACAAAAGAAGTGCCTTAGCAAAGTGGCAAGGAGGCGCCACTTAAGGGTAAGGTAGGTGACGCCACAAGGGAGCCAGAGGGAGCAGGTTCAAGTCGCGTTGTTCTCATTTTGAGAACTCTTTTTGGCGTCAAGGGGAGCAGAGGTGGAGTTCGGCTGGGATGCTTGGAAAGTAGAGAGTGGATTGAGTCAAAAGTTTTGAACAGATGGTGGAGAGGAATTTTAGGAGTTTGAATCATTCAAACTTGTTTGAATGAGTGGAGGAGAGGGAATTAAGGAGGAAAAGAAGGGATTGAAGGGTGTGAAGGGTTAGCCGAATGGTGAAGGTGTTAGGTGGGGTTGAGCATTCGGTTTTTGGGTGTTAGCTTAGGGGTGACTGATTGTTGGTGATAGCCTTAGGGGTTGTTGAATATTCGGCTAGATAGGGAGCCTCTAGGGCCTTTTTCCTCTCATTTTCTTGGTGCCTAAACCGAATCACTCCCACACACTTGGCTTGCATTCTTTCTTTTCTCTCAATTACCCAAAACCGAATTGTCCCCTAAGCCTCTTCTTCTTTTCTACTTTTTGGTGTTTGGCCGAAACCTACATTGCTCTCTACTCATCATCTTTATTTATTTCCTTTGCCAATAACATCAAAGCTGAACCCTCATTTCATTTTGGTTTTTCTCTCTTCTCTCAATTTCTTCTTGGGGCTGAAACTCCCTAACTCTCTTCTCATCTCCAATTTCTTGCAAGAGCCGAATACCTCTTGCCCATACTTTCTTTCTCCAAAGCCGAATCTCCTAGCTATTCTCTCTTGCGTTTTCTCTCAATCTCCCTAGGAGCCGAAATTTGTTTCTCATCGTTTCCCTTCTCTATTTGGTTATTCTCAAAATCGAAACCTCAAACTCCCATTCCCTATTCCATTTTTCCCTAAAAGCTGAAACTCCTAAGCCTCCATTTGAAGATCTTTATTGCTATTTTCGGCTTTCCTATCTAATTCTCTTCTACCTTAGCCTTTGCCGAATCTTCTCTAGGGTGGTGTGGTGCCAATTCTTCCTAGGTGTTGATCGAATCTGTTGAGTTAAGGTAAGGGGTGATTTCTCTTATTTCGTTATCTCTCTTTCGGGTTTTCATGCCAAAGCCGAATGGCTACTTGGCCTAATGGTTGGATGCTTGGTCGAATATAGGTGGAAGTGGTGTCGCATTCTTTTGGAGATCTCTGGGATTCATTTGGCTTGTGAATGAAGCCTAAAGCCTAAGGATTTGTTGATTTAGGTAAGGGTCTTAGCTTTGAGTGTTAATTTCTTTTGATTCGATTTCACTGCTTTAATCCGGTCTAGTGACCAAGGTTTGTTCATGGACTCAAATGTCAGCCAAACGATAGGAGGGTTGGACATGTAAACCCAACCCTAAGTTTAAGAAGCGGCGATGTCGATGAGTTCGGGATTGGCCACCGGTTGTGGGCCGACTTACGAGCAGCAGTAGTAGGCGGATAGCGATAGTACTGTCACAATGAGAGTGTCGACGTAGAAAGTATTGTGTTACGCGTTATCAGGTGTGTAACTCTTACACACTTTATATGTTAAATATGTTATTATCTGTGTATTGCCAAAAGCCAAAGTGATGGTAGGGATCACTAAGTTACCTTTGTGGGTAAAAGCGAAGACTCCGGGTAAGCCTATTATGGTTGCTAACGTTAATTGTATATATTGAAACCTGAATGTGCCATGTTATTTAAATCGTTAAGTATGATCATACCATATTGTAATGCGTGTACATGCAATTGGGGCATGATGAGAAGAGGGAGAAAATATGATCTTTCAGACTGTCACCAGTGGTTAGGTACCACTAGTGGGTTGGCCCCACATATCATCATTTTGTGACTAAGTCTCAGTGGTTTGGAACCACCAGTGGTTAGGTACCACATATATTTATTTCTGTGACTCATCCCAGTGGTTTGGTACCACAGTGGGTTGGCCCCACATATTGATATAAGGGATTGTCACCAGTGGTTAGGTACCACGAGTGGGTTGGCCCCACATATGATTATTTGTGACTTTTGTCACCAGTGGTTTGGAACCACTAGTGGTTAGGTACCACCAGTGGCTAGGTGCCACAAATGTTGGGTAGACACATGAGGTGCAGATGGATATCTAGGTTGGTTGGGTTGCATGACATACATATTCTGCATATGAATCTGTGTGAGAGCCTAAAATCTATTGGACGGGGATTTACACACTGAGTCTTGGCGACTCACCCCTTCCGTTATTTTTTGCAAGTAATCCTTAGATCGCGGATATGGAGCCGAGGTGGACTCGAGGTGGCCATGCACGATATTTTGGTTTTTATTTTAAATAGTTATTTCAGATTTATTTTACTTTAAGTTAGATTTTGGTAATGTAATAAGGCCATCTAAATTTTAACTTGGATTTATTTATTTTGTTAATTTTCTTTAATTTTGTTTTGATCGTTAAGGCATGCCTAATAAATTATGAAATGGATGTTTTCAAAACTTAAATAATTTTGGGATTTTCAAGATTTTACAACCGGGTAATTAGCAATCGAGTATTAATAACAAGCAATGCAACTTTTCAAACTAAGTCTCAAAATGGTTCAACTGGTCACGCAATACAAACTATGCTTTTATAAATTCAAAGGTTTTCTTTCCAATTCAAGACGATAACTCGGTTTTCAAAAATGTTTTCTTTCCTGTGACATGCCAGATTCATTCGTAGCGTTTTGACTGGGTTTGGGGTGTTACAATTGTGGTATCAGAGCCAAGGTTCAAAAGCTCGGCTGTGGGTATAAAGCCCAAATTATTTTACAATAGAGGGTTCGCAAAATGGTTTTGATGAAATACATGTTCTGAGAAGCATGGCACCTGAGTCTCCGGCCCTGATCCGTGACGGTAAGTCTTCTAATTGCTGATTGTATGATTTAAATGTTTTGTGATATGAATGCTAGTATTAGGAAATTTACCTTAGAGATCAAGCTTCAGAGGATTTGTGTGCATTTGCGAGAACAACTACTCTGATAATATACTCATAAGACTGTGCCGTAATAAACAGTGGGAAGAAAGCTAACTCATAAAATTCTTAAAATCAGATTAAATCGTGAACGTTAGACATGAGCACTCGAGGACGTGGGCGTAATGTGCGTGGTCGTGGTAGGGGTAGGATTATTGTATCGGAACCAGTAGGGTCTGCCATGGGTCAGAGAATGAGGTGCCGCACACCACCGGTGCGCAGAGTTTCGAGGATCAAGCGGATGGAGATGATGCGGTGTCTCGGTGATGCTACGGGTCCCGGAGAGAGTTCTTTGGCAGCGGCGTGGGTAGGGGATCAAACTGTATGCGAGCGAATCTGAGCTAATGGAGCGGAGGTATTTAGGGCGTTTACGTGTAGCCCCTAACGCAATCGAATCTCGGTTAGAGGCGACTGAGCGCATAATGGATGATCTTGGCTTCATGGCTGAGGAGAAGTTGAAAGGGATCGTGTCTCTTCTTCGGGACGAATCCTATCAGTGGTGGCTCACGGTCAGGGACGGTGCGATGGCTGAGGATATCACCTGGGATTTTTTCAAAGCGGCATATCAGAGGAAGTACGTCGGGTCCAGTTATATGGATGCGCAGCGTAAGGCGTTTTTAAATTTGGTTCAGGGGAGTAAGTCAGTGTCCGAATATGAGGCATAATTTTTACGGTTAAGCCGTTATGCCCGGGGTGTTGTGGCTACGGACCATGACCGCTGTGTTAGGTTTGACGACGGGCTGAGAGATGAGCTGCGGGTGTTGATTGCTCCACAGCGAGAGAGAGAATTTACCGTTCTTGTGGAAAAGGCCAAGATAGCTGAGGAGGTGAAGCAGTCCGAGAAACAGAATCAGGACAGAAATAGGAATAAAAGGAGTTTTGGGCCATCAGGGTCTGCTGAGGGTTTTCAGAAAAGGGCTAGATTTGGCGGGTCGAGTCGAGCAAATGGCTCTTCTTTGCTCGATGGCCACCACAGTGTGCTTGATGCGGGAAGTTTCATTCGGAAGAGTGTTGGACAGGTAACAGAGGGTGCTTCGAGTGTGGGTCGGTGGATCATCGGATTAGGAATTGTCCGTGGAGGCCAGTTAGGACACAGTCTGAGGGTCAAGGACGTGCACAATTCAGAAGAGATGGTCAGCAACCGCAGAGGGGTCGTGGTCCAGCCAGAGGTGGTAATGGTAATGAACGGGGCCGTGGAGTACCAGGCAGAGGTGCTGGGAGTACAGATGCAAGACAGCCTAGGTTGGTCTATGCGGCTAGGCGTCGAGAGAAGGGCGACGCACCAGACGTCATAACTGGTACGTTCTTAATTTATGGGTTGCCTTATACTGCCTTGATTGATATTGGTTCGACGCACTCTTATGTTGCTAGTATTATAGCGGGAACTCTGAACCTAGCCTATGAGACTTCTTCTAGGGAGATGACTGTAGTTAGCCCTCTAGGACACTCTGTGGTAGTGAACAAACTGTATAAGGATGTACCCTTAGAACTGCAAGGGGTAGTGTTTCCGGCTGATCTGATGGAACTGCTATTTGGGGAGTTCGATTTGATCTTAGGAATGGATTGGTTAGTAAAATATCAAGCAAGTTTGGACTGTGCAGCCAAGCGCATGGTGTTGAGAACTGTCGAGGATGAAGAGGTGGTGGTGATAGGTGAGAGAAGGAACTACCTATCTAATGTGGTATCCGCTTTGAAGGCCGAGAAAATGGTGAGGAAAGGATGTAAGGTATTTGTGGCATATGTTTGTGCTTTGGAGGTTAAGGAATCAACTGTGGGGGATGTCCGAACGGTGAAGGAAATTTCTGACGTTTTCCCAGAAGAGCTGCCGGGAGTACCTCCAGATCGCGAGGTTGAGTTTGGTATTGACCTTCTACCCGGAACAACGCCAGTGTCTATTGCCCCATATAGAATGGCGCCAAAGGAGTTAGTGGAGCTGAAAGCACAGATTCAGGAGTTGTTAGACCGGGGTTTTATCAGGCCGAGTGTGTCGCCTTGGGGGGCACCTGTGCTCTTTGTTAAGAAAAAGGATGGATCGATGCAAATGTGTATAGATTACCGTCAGCTGAATAAGTTAACGATTAAGAATAAGTATCCGTTGCCGAGGATAGACGACCTGTTCGACCAACTTAAGGGACCATCAGTCTTCTCCAAGATAGATTTGAGGTCGGGGTATCACCAGCTTAAGGTCAAGGAGGCGGATATTCATAAGACGGCATTTCGTACTCGTTATGGTCACTACGAATTCTTGGTGATGCCATTTGGATTGACCAACGCACCAGCAGCGTTTATGGATATGATGAATCGGGTTTTTCAACTGTATTTGGATCGGTTCGTCGTAGTGTTTATAGACGATATTCTGGTGTACTCGAAGTCCGAAGAGGAGCATGATGCACATCTTCGTGTGGTTTTGCAAATTTTGAGGGAAAAGCAGTTATTCGCAAAGTTTAGTAAGTGCGAGTTCTGGCTAAGGGAAGTTACCTTTTTGGGTCATGTGGTGTCAGCTGAGGGGATTAGAGTTGACCCTCGGAAGATTGAAGCTGTGTTAGACTGGAAACCACCTAAGTCTGTGGCAGAGATTCGGAGTTTTTTGGGTTTAGCGGGGTATTACAGAAGGTTTGTGGAAGGGTTTTCTTTGATTGCAGCACCGTTAACCAAGTTGCTAAGGAAAGGGGTTCCGTTTGTGTGGTCAGACAAACAACAAGAAAGTTTTGAGAAGTTAAAGAATGTGTGCTGATGTACGAGGGGAAAGTAGTAGCGTATGCTTCTCGACAGTTGAGGCCTCACGAAGTGAATTATCCGACGCATGATCTGGAGTTGGCTGCAGTGGTTTTCACCCTGAAAATTTTGAGACATTACTTGTATAGGGAGAAGTCTATTGTTTACACGGATCATAAGAGTTTGAAATACCTCCTTACTCAGAAGGAGTTGAATTTAAGGCAGCAGAGGTGGATTGAGTTGTTGAAGGATTATGACTGCTCGATTGAGTACCATCCGGGTAAGGCTAACGTGGTGGCAGACGCGTTGAGCCGTAAGGTAGTATCAGACTTAAGATCAATGTTTGCTCACCTCAGTCTGTATGATGACGGAAGTTTGATAGCGGAACTGCAAGTGAAGCTGACATGGGTGCATCAGGTTAAAGAGAAACAACTATCAGATGATGTCTTGGGCGCTCGATGGTTGCAAGTGCAGAATGGGGGATTAGAGGGGTATAGCTTGAACAGCGATGGAGTGTTATGTTTCCAGGGGAAGGTTTGCATGCCAAAAGATGTGGAGTTAAGGCAGAAGATTCTTCAGGAAGCACATAGCAGTCCATACGCTATGCATCCTGGAGGTAGTAAGATGTACCGGGATTTGCGGAAGTAATTTTAGTGGCCGGGTCTAAAGCGAGAGGTAACTAAATTTGTGGGTAAGTGTTTGACATGTCAGCAGGTAAAGGCAGAACATCAGTTACCTTCGGGATTGTTGCAACTGGTGAAGATTCCGCAGTGGAAATGGGAAAGGATTACGATGGATTTTGTCAGTGGGCTACCCCTCACACCTACTAAGAAGGACTCGGTTTGGGTGATTGTTGACCATTTGACAAAGTCTGCTCATTTCATACCTGTGCGTGTGGATTACTCTCTTCAAAAGTTGGCTGGATTATATCTAGCGGAGATTGTAAGGTTGCATGGGGTGCCAGTGTCGATCATTTCAAACAGAGACCCTAGATTTACATCAAGATTTTGGAAGGCATTGCATCAGGCTTTGGGTACAAAGTTGGATTTCAGTACAGCGTTTCATCCACAGTCTAATGGGCAGTCGGAGAGGGTAATTCAGATTCTGGAGGATATGTTGAGGAGCAACCAGTGCAGATCTTGGATCGGGATGTCAAAGTATTGCGTAGAAAATCAGTTCCTTTGGTGAAGGTGTCATGGAGGAATCATGGATCAGAAGAAGCCACGTGGGAGCCAGAGGAGGTTATGCGGCAACAATACCCTCAACTCTTTTGACCAAGTAATTTCGAGGCTGAAATTATTTTAAGAGGGTAGAACTGTAACATCCTGAATCAGGGCCTTTGCATTTTATGTGTTTGTATGTGAATACTAGGTTTGACAAGCTAGTTTAGGGCACTTTAGGGTCCAGGAATGAGTTAGGGGTAAGCCGGAGTCTTGGTGAAAATTTTCTTTTTGAGCACTTTTAGGGGAAGCTAGCTGAGTTGGGTCTTAAGGGATATTGTTTGTGTTGGATGACACAAAAAAAGTGCCTTAGCAAAGTGGCAAGGAGGCGCCACTTAAGGGTAAGGTAGGTGACGCCACAAGGGAGCTGGAGGGAGCAGGTTCAAGTCGCGTTGTTCTCATTTTGAGAACTCTTTTTGGCGTCAAGGGGAGCAGAGGTGGAGTTCGGCTGGGATGCTTGGAAAGGGGAGAGTGGATTGAGTCAAAAGTTTTGATCAGATGGTGGAGAGGAATTTTAGGAGTTTGAATCATTCAAACTTGTTTGAATGAGTGGAGGAGAGGGAATTAAGGAGGAAAAGAAGGGATTGAAGGGTGTGAAGGGTTAGCCAAATGGTGAAGGTGTTAGGTGGGGTTGAGCATTCAATTTTTGGGTGTTAGCTTAGGGGTGACCGATTGTTGGTGATAGCCTTAGGGGGGTGTTGAATATTCGGCTAGATAGGGAGCCTCTAGGGCCTTTTTCCTCTCATTTTCTTGGTGCCTAAACCAAATCACTCCTACACTCTTGGCTTGCATTCTTTCTTTTCTCTCAATTACCCAAAACCGAATTGTCCCCTAAGCCTCTTCTTCTTTTCTACTTTTTGGTGTTTGGCCGAAACCTACATTGCTCTCTACTCATCATCTTTGTTTATTTCCTTTGCCAATAACATCAAAGCCGAACCCTCATTTCATTTTGGTTTTTCTCTCTTCTCTTAATTTCTTCTTGGGGCCGAAACTCCCTAACTCTCTTCTCATCTCCAATTTCTTGCAAGAGCCGAATACCTCTTGCCCATACTTTCTTTCTCCAAAGCTGAATCTCCTAGTTATTCTCTCTTGCGTTTTCTCTCAATCTCCCTAGGAGTCGAAATTTGTTTCTCATTGTTTCCCTACTCTATTTGTTTATTCTCAAAACCGAAACTTCAAACTCCCATTCCCTATTCCATTTTTCCCTAAAAGCTGAAACCCCTAAGCCTCCATTTGAAGATCTTTATTGCTATTTTCGGCTTTCCTATCTAATTCTCTTCTACCTTAGCCTTTGCCAAATCTTCTCTAGGGTGGTGTGGTGCCGATTCTTCCTAGGTATTGATCGAATCTGTTGAGTTCAGGTAAGGGGCGATTTCTCTTATTTTGTTATCTCTCTTTCGAGTTTTCATGCCAAAGTCGAATGGCTACTTGGCCTAATGGTTGGATGCTTGGTCGAATATAGGTGGAAGTGGTGTCTCATTCTTTTGGAGATCTCCGGGATTCGTTTGGCTTGTGAATCAAGCCTAAAGCCTTGGGATTTGTTGATTTAGGTAAGGGTCTCAGCTTTGAGTGTTAATTTCTTTTGATTCGATTTCACTGCTTTAATCTGGTCTAGTGACCAAGGTTTGTTCATGGACTCAAATGTCAGCCAAGCGATAGGAGGGGTTGCACCTGTAAACCCAGCCCCGAAGTTTAAGAAGCGGCGATGTCGCAGCTCGGATTGGCCACGGGGTTGTGGCCGACTTACGAGCGCAGAGTAGCGAGCAGATAAGCGGTAGTACATCCAATGAGAGTGTCGACGTAGAAAGTATTGTGTTACGCATTATCAGGTGTGTAACTCTTACACACTTTATATGTTAAATATGTTATTATCTGTGTATTGCCAAAAGCCGAAGTGATGGTAAGGATCACTACGTTACCCTTGTGGGTAAAAGCGAGGACTCCGGGTAAGTCTATTATGGTTGCTAACGTTAATTGCATATATTGAAACCTGAATGTGCCATGTTATTTAAATCGTTAAGTATGATCATACCATATTGTAATGCGTGTACATGCAATTGGGGCATGATGAGAAGAAGGAGAAAATATGATCTTTCAGACTGTCACCAGTGGTTAGGTACCACAAGTGGGTTGGCCCCACATATCATCATTTTGTGACTAAGTCTTAGTGGTTTGGAACCACTAGTGGTTAGGTACCACATATACTTATTTCTGTGACTCGTCCCAGTGGTTTGGTACCACAATGGGTTGGCCCCACATATTGATATAAGGGATTGTCACCAGTGGTTAGGTACCACGAGTGGGTTGGCCCCACATATGATTATTTGTGACATTTGTCACAAGTGGTTTGGAACCACCAGTGGTTAGGTACCACTAGTGGCTAGGTGCCACAAATGTTAGGTAGACACAGGAGATGCAGATGGATATCTAGGTTGGTTGGGTTGCATTACACACATATTCTGCATATGAATCTGTGTGAGAGCCTAAAATCTGTTGGACGGGGATTTACACACTGAGTCTCGGTGACTCACCCCTTCCGTTATTTTTTGCAGGTAATCCTTAGATCGCGGATATGGAGCCGAGGTAGACTCGAGGTGGCCATGCAAGATATTTCGGTTTTTATTTTAAATAGTTATTTCGAATTTATTTTACTTTAAGTTAGATTTTGGTAATGTAATAAGGCCATCTAAATTTTAACTTGGATTTATTTATTTTGTTAATTTTCTTTAATTTTGTTTTGATCGTTAAGGCATGCCTAATAAATTATGAAATGGATGTTTTCAAAACTCAAACAATTTCGGGATTTTCAAGATTTTACAATCGGGTAATTAGCAATCGAGTATTAATAACAAGCAACGCAACTTTTCAAACTAAGTCTCAAAATGGTTCAACTGGTCACGCAATACAAACTCTGTTTTTATAAATTCAAAGGTTTTCTTTCCAATTCAAGACGATAACTCGGTTTTCAAAAATGTTTTCTTCCTTGTGACATGCCAGATTCGGTCGTAGCGTTTTGACCGGGTTTGGGGTGTTACATGTTATTATTGCACCTTAGTTGCATGAGATAGATTTATTGATGCACTGTGTGAATGCGAATAAGTATCGTAGAAAGTTATGTAAAAATAGAAGTATGTGATGATGTTCTCGGATGAACATTTGAAATAGAGATATACTTGTGGATTACTATCCATGAATGTAAAATAACGGTGAGCTATGTGCGATATCACCTTATTGATGGTAGTGATGGGCTGGGTGCGATACCATCAATTATATTAATATCGGTGGGCTATGTGCGTTACCACGATTAATTAGTAATCGATGGGTCGTAAAGCGATACCATCGCTTATAAATGATTGGTGTGCTAAGTGAGAAACCACCGTAAGTATAAACGATTGGTGTGCTAAGTGTGAAATCACCATAAGTATAAATGATTGGTGGGCTGTGTGCGATACCACCCTATTAGAGATTCAATGGTGGGCTAAGTGCGAAACCACCGAGATATTAGTAGCATGAGCGGCTTATTGAAAATGCTTGATGTATTGTTTTATATGATCATGTGGTGATCAGTGCAGGAATGTATGCTAATTGAACGAGCAATTGGCTTGTGACATGGTAAGAATGTGGTAAGAGATTAAATGAGTAAGTTTAAAGAATATTTGAGCAAGTAACCATGAGTTTATGAGAGGCACTCTCCATGATACTTTGTAATTATGTACATTCAATGAATATCAATATTTGACAGATTATGTAGATGAGCTTGCTAATCATTTTTGCTTACTCTTTTACTTTTCTCATCTGTTATAGGTTTCATTACTTAGCTCGGGTTGGAGGCCGCCGGAGATGTTTTCACACTATCGAGCAGACCCTTGGTATGAGGTATCAAATCCTTATGAGTCATGGCATGTATAGGGATTCTTTTAAAGTTGATTAAGTTCTAACCAATGTAGCCAAATTGTATTGGCCTAAGAGAATCTAGAGTTGGTTGTGTATGACCATAGATGGTGTAACACCCCAAACCCGGTCAACACACCACGACCGAATCTGGCATGTCACAGAGGGAATTGTTTTGAAGAAAACAGGGTACCGATAAATTTTTTTATTTTTTTATTTTAGTGAAGACTCTTTGTTGTTTTATGTTTGTAGAAAACAGGTGCATGATTAGTTAAAAACCTATGATATACTTGAAATCCCGGTAATAAATCTTTAAAACCTAGTTGTTGATTCATAGGCTTGGTAAACGTTTATGTCATTTTAAAACCCGATGTTCCTTTCATAATTATTTAGAAATCAGTTAAGTTGAATGTGGAAAACTTAAGTTTGAAATCCATTTGAGTTGTTGTTGTTATCGATTGATTTGTTTTACCCGATGGTAAAAAAATTTGGAAACCATTGCGTTCTTTAGTTTAGAAAATCTTGGGCTCAAAATTATTTAGTTAACCATGTAATTTATTTACCCTAGTTTAAAACAAATCCAAAGCATAAAAATAATCCAAACATAATCAAAAGGCCTTATTACAAACCCATAATAAAAGTGAAACCAAATTTAAATAAAACAAAGTACCCAAACCAAAGTCCACGTAAAGACCGAGTTTATTTAATGCATGGCCACCTCGAGTCCGCCCGGCTCCTCATCCGCGATCTATGAATCACCTGAAAAGATAAGGGAGAGGGTCAGTCACCAAGACTCAGTGCATAATCCCCCTCCCGATTAATGCAACGTACTTACACAAATCATAACCAAGCAATATATATAATGCACCCAAACCTAGCCATCCATAACTCCTTTTCTACCCCGTGTGGTACTAAACCACTGGTGGTGCCAAACCACTGGTGACCCAAAGTCACGAGTAATCCATCTGTGGGGCCAACCCACGTGTGATACCAAATCACTGGCGTCAATCCCGTTATATCAAATGTGGGGCCAACCCACTGTGGTGCTAAGACATTGGGACGAGACGCTATGAGGTGCCAAACCTCTGGTGACCCAAAGTCACGAAATATCAATAATCCAAGTGTGGGGCCAACCCACGTGTGATACCAAATCACTGGCGTCAATCCCGATATATCGACTGTGGGGCCAACCCATCGTGGTGCTAAGCCACTGGGATGAGACGCTATGAGGTGCCAAACCTCTGGTGACCCAAAGTCACAAAATAATCTGTGGTACCAAACCACTGGAGGTGCCAAACCTCTGGTGACCCAAAGTCACGGATATCATCTTCCCCCTCCTCTCATATCACCCATACCAATGCATTACAAGTGCAAATCATGCCATCATGCTTTAACGTGCAACATAAATCAAATATATCATAAATCATATTATTATGCACCATATCGCAAAATTCATATCGAAACGGACTTACCCGAATCCTTGCTCATACCCATAAGGCATCATATTAAGATCTACACAGTTTCGGCTTGTAACACATTTAGGTTATTAACATATTTACTTAGTTATAAAGTGTGTAAGTTACACACCTGTTACTAACGCAAGCTCTAAATCCCGAAGACCCGATCTACTGCACTAGATCTCCTTGATCCTCAATGCTTCTTTGAATACTAACCACGCTAAGTATGTGAGAATGATCCTTCCCCTACAATCGGCAATCATCATAACTTAGTCTTAATAGCCTTCGACTTTTCCAAATAACTTAAAGAATGATTAAGCCAAGATGGATCCTTACCACAGACTTACCAAATCCGATTGACAGAGAGTAGAGGGCTTAGATCGACTGCTTCCAAAATCCCGAAGAACCTAGGAGAAATCGGTTCCTATAGATGGTTAGCAAAACACCCACAAATGCCGAAGTTTGACTTTTCCTACCATATGAGTCGACAGAGAAGAGAGAAAGTGAGAATGTAGTTTCGGTCAAGAACCCTTACCCCTTTTCAAAATCGATTGGAGAAAAACCAAAAGAGATCCACCCTTGTTGATATTCGGCCAACACAATATGAGAAAGAATGGAAGAAATTTCGACAAAGAGTTGAATGATGAAGGGAGTTTCGGCTATGGTTGATAGAAAACAAATAGATGGGATTTGGCTAGAGTGAAAAGAAGAAGATGGGAGAAAGATATTTAGTATTCGGCTTAGGCTTAAAGAAAAGAGATTAAAAAAGTTTCAGTAAAAGAAAGTAAAGAAGAAGATATGGTTTTGAGCAGTTATGAAAAGAAGAAAAAGAAAGATGGAAGAGAGGGAGATTCGGCCAAACACTTGAGAAGAAGAGAAGATGAGGGGAAGAGGGTTGCTTTTCTGGCTACAAAGAAAATAAAGGATGAGAAAGGGGCTCTAAAGGAGGTTCGGCCAAATGCCTAAGAGAGAAATCGACACACACCTATGATCTTTCGGCTTTTGTTTCACTATGGTGCACTAGGGAGAAATTGGCAATGCTCAAAAAGGGGTTTTCGGCTTTTGATACACAGACAAAGGCTAGCCAGAAAATGTCATCTAGCCACTAAAGAATTTCGGCAACCCCCTTCCACTCTCCAAAACCGAACACTCCCCTAAGCGGGAGTTCAAAATTCGGCCACTTCCCCAAATTCCTCCTGATCACTAATTCAAATGAATTTGAATTCCACAAGTTCCTAAATTTTCTCCTTGCCACCCATTTAAATATTTTGACTTAGTCCATGCTTATCCGATGAGAGTTTGTGCTGAGCACAACTCCTCCCCTTGGCGTCAAAATGCAAAGCGAAAATGAAATTTCTCACGCTCGAACCCGAGCTCTCCTTCCCCGCATGTGGCGTCAAACACTAGGCTCTAAGTGGTGCCTCCTTGCCACTCTGCCAAGCCAATTCTTGTGCTAAAATATCCGACGAAATTACACTTAACCCCTAGCTCCTTCACTCCTTTACTTACAACTTAAAAACAAAAATTTCCCGCATCTCGGGCCCACTCTAAACTTATAACTAGGTCTTAAAACACTACAAATAACAACACAACACCCAACTCTCATGCAAAACAATTCAACCACAGATAACCCTATTTCAGATATTACGTTTCTACCCCCTTAAAAATAATTTCGCCTCGAAATTACAGTCAAAAGAGTTGAGGTATTCTTGTGTCTCATCACATCCTCGGGTTCCCACGTAGCTTCTTCCACGCCATGGTTTTGCCATAATACTTTCACCAATGGAACGGACTTCTTACACAAGACTTTCACATCTCGATCCGAATCTGCACCGGTTCCTCTTCCATGGTCATATCTGGACTCACCTCTATTTCTTCCATCGCTACAACATGCGATGGATCTCAACGATAACGCCTAAGCATGGAGACTTGGAACACATCGTGAATCGACTCAGCTCTCATCGAAACTCGAGTGATAGGCTCACTGGTCCCACTCGTCCTCGTAACCTCATACCGCCCAATAAACCTTGGACTTAATTTGCCTTTCCTTCAACCTCAATACCTTCTTCCACGGCGAGACCTTCGAAAAAGACCTTGTCGCCCACGGCAAACTCTATATCCTCCGCTTGAGATCGGCATATGACTTCGCTGTTCAAGCTTCCTTCAATCGAGCCTCGAATCAACATAACCTTGTCCTCGCCTCGCAACCAACTCTCGGTCCCAACATCGGCGTTCACCCAACTCCGTCCAACATGTAGGTGTGCGACACTTCCTACCATACAACGCCTCGTATGGTGCCATCTTGATGCTTGCTTGGTAACTATTGTTGTATGCGAACTCACTAATGGTAAAAACTCTTCCCAGCTACCACTAAAGTCCAATACACAACCTCTCAGCATATCCTCCAAAATCTGTATAACCCTTTTCGATTGCCTCGTCGATCGTGGATGAAATGTCGTCTCAAATCCAACCGCGTACTCCAAAGCCCGATGCAACGCTTTCCAAAACCTCGACGTAAATCGTGGATCCCTATTCGAGATGATCGATACCGGCACACCATGCAACCTCACTATCTCTCGACACATACACTTAGCTAACTTCAAGCGAGTAATCAACCTTTACCGGTATGAAGTGAGTGACTTAGTCGACGATCCACAATTACCTGTGATCGAGTCCTTCTTACTAGGCGTAAGGGTAATCCACCGACAAAATCCATAGTGATCCTCTCCTACTTCCACCGTGGAATCTTCACGGTGAAGCAAACTCGACGGTGGCGATGTTCGAGCTTGACTGGCGACACGTCGACACTTTCCCACAAACTCCGTTACTTCCCGTTTCGCACTGCCACCAAAATCGCTCTCTTAAATCCTGTACATCTTACTACCTCCAAGGTGCATAGCGTATGGGCTGCTATGTGCGTCTGAAGAATCCTCCGCCTTAACTCGACATCCTTCGGCATACAAGCTTTTCTCTCGAAAACACACGTTGCTCCATCACCGGACAAACCGTAATCCTCTAAACCACCATTACAACTTGCAACCTCCGCGCATTCGAACCCTCATCCACTAATTGTTTCTCCTTGATTTGCTCTACCTGTGTCGGCTTAACTCGCACTCGCCAAAAGACTCCCATCGTCATACAAGCTAAGACGAGCAAACATCGCTCTTAAGTCCGGTACAACCTTACGGCTCAACGCGTCTGCCACCATGTTAGCCTTGCCCGGATGATACTCGATTGAACAATCGTAGTCCTTCAACAACTCAATCCATCTGCTACTGTCTCAAGTTCAAATCCTTCGAGTCAAAAGATACTTGGACTCTTGTGATGCATGTGTAGACTATTGACCTTTCTCCATATAAGTAATTCCTCCAAATATTCAAGGCAAAACCACTCTGCTAGTTCCAAGTCGTGCGTCGGATAATTAACCTCATGCGGTCTTAGCTGTCGAGATGCATAAGCCACTACCTTCCTATCCTGCATCAGCACACATCCCAAGCCAATATGTGATGCATCGCAATATACCGTGAATTCCTTTCCTGCCTCAGGCTGAATCAAAACTGGAGCTTCAGTCAGAATCCTTTTCAACTTGTCAAAACTTTCCTGCTATTTCTCAGACCACACAAATGGAACCCCTTTTCTCAACAACTTGGTCATCGGTGCTACGATCAAAGAAAATCCCTCTACAAACCTACGATAATACCCTGCCAGACCTAGAAAACTTTGAATCTCTGCAACTGACTTAGGCGGCTTCCAATCCAACACTGCCTCAATCTTTCGAGGGTCCACTCTAATCCCTTCGGCTGATACTACGTGACCCAAGAAAGTCACCTCCTTAAGCCAAAACTCGCACTTACTAAATTTAGCAAATATCTGCTTCTCCCCTAGAGTCTGCAACACTACTCGCAAATGTGCATCATGGTCATCCTCTGATTTCGAATACACCAATATGTCGTCTATAAACACCACGACAAACTGGTCCAAATACTGTTGAAACACCCGATTCATCATGTCCATGAATGCTGCCGGCGCGTTAGTCAACCCAAATGGCATCGCCAGGAATTCGTAGTGCCCATACCGAGTACGAAACGTTGTCTTATGGATATCAGCCTCTTTCACCTTTAGCTGATGATATCCTAACCTTAAGTCGATCTTTGAGAAAATCGATGCACCCTTTAGCTGATCAAACAGGTCATCTATCCTGGGCAACGGATACCTATTTTTGATCGTCAGCTTATTCAATTGGCAGTAGTCTATACACATCCGCATCGTACCGTCCTTTTTCTTGACAAAGAGTACCGGTGCTCCTCAAGGCGAAACACTTGGCCGGATGAAACCCCGGTCCAACAACTCCTGAATCTGAGCCTTTAGTTCCACTAACTCCTTCGGCGCCATCCTATACGGGGCAATAGACACTGGCGCAGTTTCGGGTAGCAAGTCTATGCCAAATTCAACCTCACGATCTGGAGGCAGTCCCGAAAGTTCCTCTGGAAATACGTTAGCAAATTCCTTTACTATTCGGACATTCTCTACAGCAGACTCCTTAGCCTCTAAGGCACACACATGAACCATAAATGCTTCACAGCCCTTCCTGACCATCTTCTCAGCTTTCAAAGCAGATACCATGTTGGATAGATAATCTCTTCTATTACCTATCATAACCACATCTTCACCCTCAGTCGTCTTCAAAACCATGCGCTTAGCCGCGCAATCCAATCTTGCCTGGTACTTCACCAGGCAGTCCATCCCAAGAATCAGATCGAACTCCCCCAAACGGCAGTTCCATCAGATCGACTACAAACACTACCCCTTGGAGTTCTAGGGGTACACCCCTATACAGCTTATTTACTCCTACAGAGTGACCTAGAGGGCTAATTACTGTCATCTCCCTAGAAGTAGTCTCACAGTCTAGGTTTATGGTCTCTACTATGCTACTAGCAACATACGAATGCGTCAAACCCACATCAGTCAAAGCAGTATATGGTAATCCAAAGATCAAGAACGTACCGGTTATGATGTCTAGTGCGTCGCCCTCCTCTTGATGCCTCGCTGCATATACCAACCCAGGCTGTCTTGCCTCAGTGTTGCCTGCACCTCTGCCCGGTGCTCCGCGGCCCCGACCAGAACCATTACCTCCTCTACCGTTACCACGACCCCTCTGCGGTGGCGGTCCCTCATTTCTAAACTGAGCACGACCCTGACCCTTAGACTGAATCCTGGCTTGCTTACGTAAACAGTCCCTCACACGATGGTCCAACGAGCCACACTCAAAGCATCATTTTCCACCGGTCCAACATCCTCCCCAATGAGATTTCCCACATCGGTTACACTGCTTTGGTCCTCGATTGGCGACATGCACCTTCCAGATCGATTCAAATTTCTACCATGTCTAGCCCTTTTCTGGGAATTACCGGCCGACCTAGATGATCCAAAACCTCTCTTATGTCTATTCCTATCCATATTCTGTCTCACCGACTTAACCCCTTCGGCTACCTTAGCCTTTTCCACGAGCAAGAAACTCACGCTCCTGGCTGTGGAGCAATCAGCAACCTCGGCTCATCTCTCAAACCGTCCCTCAAACCTCGACACACCGCTCATGTTCTCAGAGCCACGATACCCCTAGCATACCGGCTCAACCTTAAGAATTCCACCTCGTACTCGATCTGGACTTACTCCCTAAACCAGTCCTCGAAAACGCCTTTGGCGGTGCATCAATGTAGCTAGATCCAATATATTTCTTTTGATACGCTGCCTTAAAATATTCCCAAGTGAGATCATCCGCTGCAAAGACTATCCCGAACCGTGAGCTACCACTGGTATGACTCATCTCGCAGAGCGATACTATCCCCTTTAGTTTCTCCTCGGCGATCAAATCCAAATCATCCATGATTCGCTCCGTCGCCTCTAACCAATACTCACCGTCTCGAGCCACACCGAAACACCTCGAAAAACCTCGGCTCCATTGGCTCGAGTCGCTCGATATCTGACTTACGAGCTCCCGTGCCTCCACCGCTCCACCACCCTCTCAAGAACTCGCAGCATTGCTGCGCGATACGGCATCATCCCCCTGCGATCCTCGAAACTCAACACCAGCGAGCTTGGTGGTGGTGGCATCTCATTCTCCGACCCTTGACCGGATCCCTCACCGGTTCGCACCACGATCATCCTACCCCGACCGCGTCCACGTGTATTACGACCACGACCTCGAGTGCTCATGTCTAATGTCTCGACTTATCTCGATTTGCAAGTTTTATGCGTCGATCTTTATTCCACTTTATTATTAAAGCACGCCTTATGAATAGTTCTTATTAAAGAGTTTTGTTTTTCATGCGAGTTCATAGAATCCTATAGGTTTCACTCTCTAGGGTAGTCCACTATCACTAGTCATTCATAGCATATCATCATAATCAAATGCAAACATCGATTAGGGTACTTACAGGGTGGATTGGTGCCGAGACTCTCGGTGCCATGCGTTTCAACCCATGTATTTTCCAACAATACCATACTTTAAAACATTTTGGGCCTCGGGCCCACAGCTGAGCCTTTGAACTTAGCTCTGATACCAAAAATGTAACACCCCAAACCTGGTCAACACACCACGACCGAATCTGGCATGTCACAGAGGGAATTGTTTTGAAGAAAACAGGGTACCGGTAAATTTTTTTTTAGTGAAGACTCTTTGTTGTTTTATGTTTGTAGAAAATAGGTGCATGATTAGTTAAAAACCTATGATATACTTGAAATCTCGATAATAAATCTTTAAAACCTAGTTGTTGATTCATAGGCTTGGAAAACGTTTATGTCATTTTAAAACCCGATGTTCCTTTCATAATTATTTAGAAATCAGTTAAGTTGAATGCGGAAAACTTAAATTTGAAATCCATTTGAGTTGTTGTTGTTATCGATTGATTTGTTTTACCCGATGGTAAAAATTTTTGGAAACCATTGCGTTCTTTAGTTTAGAAAATCTTGGGCTCAAAATTATTTAGTTAACCATGTAATTTATTTAGCCTAGTTTAAAACAAATCCAAAGCATAAAAATAATCCAAACATAATCAAAAGGCCTTATTACAAACCCATAATAAAAGTGAAACCAAATTTAAATAAAACAAAGAACCCAAACTAAAGTCCACGTAAAGACCGAGTTTATTTAATGCATGGCCACCTCGAGTCTGCCCTGCTCCTCATCCGCGATCTATGAATCACCTGAAAAGATAAGGGAGAGGGTGAGTCACCAAGACTCAGTGCATAATCCCCCTCCCGATTAATGCAACGTACTTACACAAATCATAACCAAGCAATATATGTAATGCACCCAAACCTAGCCATCCATAACTCATTTTCTACCCCGTGTGGTACCAAACCACTGGTGGTGCCAAACCACTGGTGACCCAAAGTCACGATATCCAATAATAATGTGGTGCCAAACCACTGGTGACCCAAAGTCACGAGTAATCCATCTGTGGGGCCAACCCACGTGTGATACCAAATCACTGGTGTCAATCCTGTTATATCAAATGTGGGGCCAACCCACTATGGTGCTAAGCCACTGGGACGAGACGCTATGAGGTGCCAAACCTCTGGTGACCCAAAGTCACAAAATATCAATAATCCAAGTGTGGGGCCAACCCACGTGTGATACCAAATCACTGGCGTCAATCCCGATATATCGACTGTGGGGCCAACCCACCGTGGTGCTAAGCCACTGGGACGAGACGCTATGAGGTGCCAAACCTCTGGTGACCCAAAGTCACAAAATAATCTGTGGTACCAAACCACTGGAGGTGCCAAACCTCTAGTGACCCAAAGTCACAGATATCATCTTCCCCCTCCTCTCATATCACCCATACCAATGCATTACAAGTGCAAATCATGCCATCATGCTTTAACGTGCAACATAAAGCAAATATATCATAAATCATATTATTATGCACCATATCGCAAAAGTCATATCGAAACAGACTTACCCGAATCCTTGCTCATACCCATAAGGCATCATATTAAGATCTACACAGTTTCGGCTTGTAACACATTTAGGTTATTAACATATTTACTTAATTATAAAGTGTGTAAGTTACACACCTGTTACTAACACAAGCACTAAATCCCGAAGACCCGATCTACTGCACTAGATCTCCTTGATCCTCAATGCTTCTTTGAATACTAACCACGCTAAGTATGTGAGAATGATCCTTCCCCTACAATCGGCAATCATCATAACTTAGTCTTAATAGCCTTCGACTTTTCCAAATAACTTAAAGAATGATTAAACCGAGATGGATACTTACCACAGACTTACCAAATCTGATTGACAGAGAGTAGAGGGCTTAGATCGACTGCTTCCAAAATCCCGGAGAACCTAGGAGAAATCGGTTCTTATAGATGGTTAGCAAAACACCCACAAATGCTGAAGTTCAGCTTTTCCTACCATATGAGTCGACGGAGAAGAGAGAAAGTGAGAATGTAGTTTCGGTCAAGAACCCTTACCCCTTTTCAAAATCAATTGGAGAAAAACCAAAAGAGATCCACCCTTGTTGATATTCGGCCAACACAATATGAGAAAGAATGGAAGAAATTTCGACAAAGAGTTGAACGATGAAGGGAGTTTCGGTTATGGTTGATAGAAAACAATTAGATGGGATTCGGCTAGAGTGAAAAGAAGAAGATGGGCGAAAGATATTTAGTATTTGGCTTAGGCTTAAAGAAAAGAGATTCAAAAAGTTTTAGCAAAAGAAAGTAAAGTAGAAGATGTGGTTTTGAGCAGTTATGAAAAGAAGAAAAAGAAAGATGGAAGAGAGGGAGATTCGACCAAACACTTGAGAAGAAGAGAAGATGAGGGGAAAAGGGTTGCTTTACGGCTACAAAGAAAATAAAGGATGAGAGAGGGGCTCCAAAGGAGGTTCGGCCAAATGCCTAAGAGAGAAATCGACACACACCTATGATCTTTCGGCTTTTGTTTCACTATGATGCACTAGGGAGAAATCAGCAATGCTCAAAAAGGGGTTTTCGGCTTTTGATACACAGACAAAGGCTAGCCAAAAATGTCATCTAGCCACTAAATAATTTCGGCAACCCCCCCCTTCCAGCTCTCCAAAACCGAACACTCCCCCTAAGCAGGAGTTCAAAATTTGGCCACTTCCCCAAATTCCTCCTGATCACTAATTCAAATGAATTTGAATTCCACAAGTTCCTAAATTTTCTCCTTGCCACCCATTTAAATATTTTGACTTAGTCCATGCTTATCTGACAGAGTTTGTGCTGAGCATAACTCCTCCCCCTTGGCGTCAAAATGTAAAGCAGAAAATGAAATTTCTGCTGCTCGAACCAGAGCTCTCCCTTCCCTGCATGTGGTGTCAAACACTAGGCTCTAAGTGGCGCCTCCTTGCCACTCTGCCAAGCCAATTCTTGCGCTAAAATACCCCACGAATTACACTTAACCCCTAGCTCCTTCAGCTCCCCTTACTTACAACTTAAAAACAAAAATTTCCTGGAACTCGGGCCCACTCTAAACTTATAACTAAGTCTTAAAACACTACAAATAACAACACGACAGTCCAACTCTCATGCAAAACAATTCAACCACAGATAACCCCTATTTCAGGATATTACAGATGGTGGCTTAAATTGGTTGTAATTGTATTGGGAGTAGTTCTCCCTAGTGTATGGGATAAAGACTTTATCTCTTTAATGATTTAATGTGTTAATTCATGTGTTTTAAATGATGATTTGAGAATGTTTTGAAGTAGTATATGAATGTATACAAACGGGAGTAGTAAAAGGATTGGTAAGATAGCCTCTAAGTGCCCACACGGATAGACACACGGGCGTGTGTCTAGGCTGTGTGTCTCCTGCACCTTAGTATCTTAAGTCAGATTAGACCACGAGCTTGTCACACGGCCATTTTTTCAGGCCGTGTGATACACACGGTTGGCACATGGGCGTGTGCCAGGGCCGTGTGAAGTCTGCACTTGACACTTAGAAATTCAATTGTCACACGGCTGACGCACACGGGCGTGTGTACAGATCGTGTGAATAAGTCAGAATGCCAAGGTTTGGCACACGGGTCAGGGCCACGGGCGTGTCCAGGCCGTGTGTAATTTGCCAGTATCCTCCACGGGTGAAAGACACGGGCATGTTTTAGGGTTGCACGGGCGTGTCCCAAGTCACACGGACGTGTGACCCCTGTTTCGAGAGAAAGTTTCCAGATGAGTTCTGAAAGTTTCGGGATGTAAGTCTGAGGCCTCGTAGGCCCATGAAACGTCTGATTTGACTAAGAAAGAGAAGTTTTTAATTCAGAACGAAAATTTATAGCCCGTAAGTACATGTTAAGAAAGTTCAAGCATAGTAATGTCTCGTATCCGGTCTTAGCCTCGGACTCAGGTATGGGGTGTTACATTTAGTGGTATCAGAGCATGGTTTAGTCAGTTCTCGGACTAACCTAGCACGAGTAAGAGTCTAGTTACACATGCCATATGTGAATAATGATAGTGTGATGTCTTCCGGCTCTAATGAAATTGTTTTGTTAAGACAGAGATGATTCCCAACCGAGCTAATTTCAGTAAGTTTGTGTGATTTCTAAGCTTTATGATTTCTATCATTGAATTGCTTAGTATAATGTACATTATTATCATGGAATGCTTAATGTTTTGCTAAACAAAGAAATCAATGAGATTAAATACGAGCATGTCCCAATTGAAGATGGAATTTCCCAGGATACTCGATCTACCACATGTGATTAGAAAGTCCGTATAAGACCAAGCCAAGACATGGCATCTGCAATCAAGCAGAGATATTATGTAAGTCCAAGGCAAGCTTGGCATTGAACAAGTTATCATGTAAGTCCAAGGCAAGCTTGGCATTGAACAAGTTATCATGTAAGTCCAAGGCAAGATTGGCATTGAATAGATATCATGTAAGTCCAAGGCAAGCTTGGCATTGAAAAGCTATCAAGAGAAAGAGATCCCATGTAAGTCCAAGCCAAGGCATGGCATTGGTGAGAACAAGAAAGACTTCGTATAAGTCCATGTCAAGACATGGCCTCGAAACCAAGATGAGATATTCCATGTAAGACCGTATCTAAGATATGGCTTTGGCATCAAGTTCATGTTAAGAGATTTAGTATCCTCAGTTATTCGCAGAAATTCATCGGGCAAATGAGTAAAGTTAAAGTGAGATAGCAAGTAAGTTGAGTAAGCAAAGTTATTATCAAGTTGAAAATGAGTATTATTCTTGTTATGAATGATGAATCAGAGATTATGCTTGTTATAGTAAAGTATACTGATCTATGTGATCAAGTGTTACAGGTACCTTGTTTACCTTACAAACATGAGACTAGTAAGTACCATGATGTATGTGAGAAGCAGTAAGAGTAAGTAAGCATTTGAGATTTGTGATGCCATTGTTTATGATAAATATGTCCACATGGTTAAATCTCACATGTGACTGTTAAAGTAGAGAATGCATGATGTTTTGTTTTATGACTCTGTTATGAAGCCACACATATTATGGTGTGGAAGTTAAAACTGAAAAGTTTAACTAAGTAGAATGTAGGAGATGAGTACGGTCGTTCAATGATAAAATGATGAATAACAACATGGTTGGACCATGGCGGTATATGTGATCCCATATAAGACAATGTCTGGGGCATGGCATTGGCATCGATACATGATCCCGTATAAGACCATATCTGGGATATGGCATCGGCATCAAATAGTAATCCCGTGTGAGACCACGTCTGGGACCTGGCTTCGGTATAAGATTTCGTGTAAGACCATATCTGGGATATGGCATCGACATCGATATGAGTTTCCATGTAAGACCGTATCTGGGATATGGCATTGGTATTGATATGAGATTTCGTGTAAGACCATAGCGAGGCTATGGCATCGTGACGACATGTAAAGCAATAGCTGGGCTATGATGTTGTGATACGAGTAAGACTATAGTTGGACTATGGCAATCAAGTAAATGACGTACTCAAAACCCGTAAGACATTCTCTAGATTAATAAGAAATAGTAAGAGGAATTAGAGCTTAATGTTGAGTACTTGAGTAGACATTAAGGTGGAACTTGAGTAAGTGAAGTTACTGTTCGAAATTATGGGTGATAGAAACCATTGTAACATGAGTAAGTATGAAAACTTGCCTGAGGCGAGTTGTGTGACTATGATGATATTTCATTGATAATGAGTAGTAAATCATATGTATGTAGTCACGAGAGTTAGGCTAAGGGACTTTGCAACCTCACTCCCTTACCACTGTTGAATTATGATGAGATGTTATGAGAGTTAAATTGAGTAAGTTTATATGTGATTAATGCAGTATTTATGTTAGCATTTTGAGAATGCTTTGTATTACATCGATGCATAATACTCTACTAAATAGAGTAACTGTTGTTGAACATGAGGTTGAAGTCCTAGAGGACTAAAATGATGAGGCTATCATCGAGATATGAGATAGACAAGGTCCCATATAAGATCATGTTTGAGGCATGGCCTCGGCACCAAGTTATTATTCCGTATAAGACCATATCTAGAATATGGCATCAGCAATGAATATGAGAATCGTGTAAGACCATATTCAGAACACGGCATCGATACTTGATGTGGAAGTCCATATAAGACCTTATCTAGAATATGGCATTGGCATTTAGAGGTGACTCCATATAAGACCACCCTGGGGGTGTGGCATTGGTTTCGTGCCTACATGAATGATGACGAATTTCTATCTTTTATTATCCCTAGTGATCAATGGGACAAATAGATGAGTCTAGAAGTATAAATGAGATTAGTACTAAAGTCATGTGAAGGAGTGAATGTAGATATTCGTGAATGAATCACGAAGAAACTAGTACGATGTGTGGCACGATATGTGCTAAACAAATGGCAAGTATGAGTAAGTTGGTTCGAAGCCTGTGGTTTGTGCATGGTTAGTTAATGCCATGGATGGGATTATAATGATCTCCTTTAGTATTATGTACTAATACATGTTTCCCTTCAGGGATGATGTAGTTGTTCTTTTCATAAATTGTGATTGTGTGAGAATGTTAGCTGATAGTAAAAATCAGACAAAACGGTTGTCGATTTAGTTAATTGAAATTGACATTTCCTTTATCTCCTCGTAACCTTAATTGGGTACCTTGAGGAGGAAATTGGTGATGATTCGTGTATAAGAGGTGAAATCACAAGTTTCACGTTGTGTGATGGGTTTTCGGTGTGTCGAATAGAGTTAACGAATTCGATCGAGATGTCCCCGCTATCGTGAGATATGATGATCGTAAAGGTTTTAGATTGGCATAGCAAGAGAAACTCAGATGAGAGTGTGCTTAAAATATGTTCTCGTATGGAGAAAAGAGTAGATTAAGGTATTGAGATATGATTCAAGTTCTGTATATTCACGCATGAATCAAGAAAGAGAATAAAATTACGTATGCGTGAGTAGGGAGCATAATATAAAGATATGCTCATCGAAATGTTCAAACCATGATAGTTGAGTTGTAAGCTATTGAAAGAACTGTTTATTTGAAAGTTCTAGTACTGAGATCAGTCTGAATCAAGAGAAAGAGTTGACAGGTTGGTGATCCAGAGACAATCACTTTTGTGTCTGTGTTGTGAGTTAGGTGTTATGAAAAGATCCATGTTAAGCAATGCGAGTTAGTTACTCGGTTGACCCTAGTTGGTAACATCTTAGTTTCAGCAAGGTTAATGACTTGAGCGAGTCTTCTTTTCAGAACAAAAAGGGTTCAGAAGATATATAGTAAATGGTATTTTAAATAAGCTCCGAATGAGTTTATTTGAGATGGTAAATACAGGTTGTATAAGTTTTCCGTTGTTGATGATGAATCCAGAACTTATACAGAGCTTTGGTATGAGATTTTGTAGCAGCATATCTAATAAAGCAAGAATAAGGAAGTACAGTTAGGTGGATAAATGTTTGACAGTAGAGTACATTTCACGATATGATGGAGTTATGGTCAGAAGTAGTTAACCACTAAAAGCTGAGTTTCCAAAGCGTACAAGTCAAAACCATGACAGTCGGTGAATGCTTTAATGGGAAAGCGAGAAAAAACCTTATAGATTTCAAATTTAGTTTGACAAGATTCCCAAAGAGGGGGATGTCATTCAAATTGTAATGAATAAACCAGTAAAGATCCGAACGATCATTTGGACATGTACAGAGTTCCAAATTGGTGGATTATTGAATATAGTATATACCTAGAGGAAGAATAACTTAGGTCTCAAGTTACGTTTTGACCTTATGTATCACAGCTTAAGAGTTGTTGGCAAGAGAAACTTGAGGATAAGTGGATTCGTGATTTTGAAGAGTAAATGGAAACGTTTTAAGAATGCTGATAGAAACTCCTCTTGATAAAATTTTTGGGGACGAAAATTCCTAAGGAGGGGAGAATTGTAACAGCCCAATTTAGGGGCTAATCGAAACAGTGATCTCAGAATCACTAATTTGAGGTTAAAGAAAATTATTTTCATGATATGTTATGTATTATAACATGTTTATAAGGATGCATGAAAATTTTGGTGCCTTAATTTTAGCGATTTCTAGCTAAATTGTGAAAAAAGACTAAATCGCATAAAGTGTGAAAGTTCTATTTTAATTGCTAGAGGTACCAAAAATCTATGGTCTATAAATTGGAGGTCCCAAATGTGTAAATAGGCCATTTTGGAGTGTGATGGCCGGCCATGTGGTATGGGAGACAAGAGCATTTAATGCTTAGTCAAATTTGGTGAGAAAACATGAATAAAATATGACAAAAAGAAAAGCTATCATCTTTTTTTATTTCTTCTCTTCCTCCACCAAAAATAGCAGCCATGGGAGGGGTTTTTGAAGCTTAAAATTTCAGCAAGCAATTCTCCACTCAAGTAAGTGATTTTGATGGTATTTCTTGAAGAAAATTGTACTTTTGGAGTCCCCAAAGCTTGAGCTTTCTAAAGAGGGGACTAGTTTGCAATATGGTTGAAAGTCTACGGACTTGCCATGATAGATTTCATGTTGTTTGATGAGTTTTATGGAAGAAAATGAATGATAGGATGATGAGAAACAACTTTTGTTAAAGGTGTTGTCATGAAAACACCTATTTGGGACTAAAATGCAAAAGTTGTAATTTGTTCATTAAGGCATGAAATAGTTGGAATTGTGGATAGTTGTAAGAGGATTAATGTTCAGCTAGGCTTGTTTAACAAGAAAATGTGATGAAAATTTATTTATTTAGCCTAGGGGCAAAATCATAATTACATTTGCCAAAGTGTAAGGGCAAAATAGTCATTTTTGCCTAAAGTGTATATTATGGTGTAATATGATTTATAAGTGATTAAATCAGTAAATTTCATTGTTCTAGATCAAAGAAAACGAGTTTCAGACCTAGAACGGATGAAAAGAGAAATGTGAGCAAAAAGGTCCCTTTTTAGCCCTTTCGGCATCGAGGTAAGTTCATGTGCAAACGTTGTAATTACGTACGAGTTAATTTAACGTTCCAATATGGTAGGGAATGCATATTTACCATATGAATGCATGAAATATCTTTTGATGAAATGTCAACAGAATTGAGATGTGTATAGCATGATATGATGATGGTTAAAGTCTCGAGTAAGACCATATTGGAATATGGCCTCGGTGTAAGAGTTCGTATAAGACCATGTCAGGGACATGGCATCGACATGTTAATGTATGTAGGACCTTATTGGGGTATAATGTCAATGAGAACTATGTGTATGAGACTCAAGAGAGTTGGTTAACAATTTGAATGATTCAACGGATATGTTGAATGTATGTGGTTGTACCACGAGAAGAACAAGTATGTGTTAGAATCGAATGGAGATGAATTCAATATATGATGAACCCCTAGTGGGATATGTGTTATTATTGCACCCTAGTTTCATGAGATAGATTTATTGATGCACTGTGTGAATGCGAACGAGTATCGTAGAAAGTTAAGTAAAAATAGAAGTATGTGAGGATGTTCTCGGATGAACATTTGAAATAGAGATATACTTGTGGATTACTATCCATGAATTTAAAATAACGGTGAGCTATGCGATATCACCTTATTGATGGTAGTGATGGGTTGGGTGCGATACCATCAATTATATTAATATCGGTGGGCTATGTGCGTTACCACCTGATTAATTAGTAATCGATGGGCTGTGTGCGATACCATCGCTTATAAATGATTGGTGTGTGAAGTGAGAAACCACCGTAAGTATAAACGATTGGTGTGCTAAGTGTGAAATCACCATAAGTATAAATGATTGGTGGGCTGTGTGCGATACCACCCTATTAGAGATTCAATGGTGGGCTAAGTGCGAAACCACCGAGATATTAGTAGCATGAGCGGCTTATTGAAAATGCTTGATGTATTGTTTTATATGATCATGTGGTGATCAGTGCAGGAATGTATGCTAATTGAACGAGCAATTGGCTTGTGACATGGTAAGAATGTGGTAAGAGATTGAATGAGTAAGTTTCAAGAATATTTGAGCAAGTAACCATGAGTTTATGAGAGACACTCTCCATGATACTTTGTAATTATGTACATTCAATGAATATCAATATTTGATGATTATGTAGATGAGCTTACTAAGTATTTTTGCTTACTCCTTTACTTTTCTCATCTCTTATAGGTTTCATTACTTAGCTCGGGTTGGAGGCCACCAAGATGTTTTCACACTATCGAGCGGACCACTTTGGTATGAGGTATCAAATCCTTATGAGTCATGGCATGTATAGGGATTCTTTTAAAGTTGATTAAGTTCTAACCAATGTAGCCAAATTGTATTGGCCTAAGAGAATCTAGAGTTGGTTGTGTATGACCATAGATGATGGCTTAAATTGGTTGTAATTGTATTGGGAGTAGTTCTCCCTAGTGTATGGGATGAAGACTTTATCTCTTTAATGATTTAATGTGTTAATTCATGTGTTTTAAATGATGATTTGAGAATGTTTTGAAGTAGTATATGAATGTATACAAACGGGAGTGGTAAAAGGCTTGGTAAGATAGCCTCTAAGTGCCCACATGGATAGACACACGGGCGCGTGTCTAGGCCGTGTGTCTCCTGCACCTTAGTATCTTAAGTCAGATTAGACCACGAGCTGGTCACACGGCCGTTTGTTCAGGCCGTGTGACACACACGGTTGGCACATGGGCGTGTGCCAAGGCCGTGTGAAGTCTGCACTTGACACTTAGAAATTCAATTGTCACACAGCTGACGCACACGGGCGTGTGTACTGACCGTGTGAATAAGTCAGAATGCCAAGGTTTGGCACACAGGCCAGGGCCACGGGCATGTCCAGGCCGTGTGTAATTTGCTAGTATCCTCCACGGGTGAAAGACACGGGCATGTTTTAGGGGTGCACAGGCGTTTCCCAAGTCACACAGACGTGTGACCCCTGTTTCGAGAGAAAGTTTCCAGATGAGTTCTGAAAGTTTTGGGACGTAAGTCTGAGGCCTCATAGGCCCATGAAACGTCTGATTTGACTAAGAAAGAGAAGTTTTTAATTTGGAATGAAATTTTATAGCCCGTAAGTACATGTTAAGAAAGTTCAAGCATAGTAATGTCTCGTATTCGGTCTTAGCCTCAGACTCGGGTATGGGGTGTTACATCTATATTAGATCCCGTATAAGACCATATCTAGGATATGGCATCGGCATCGACACGTGATCCCATGTAAGACCGTATCTGGGATATGGCTTTGGCATCTTATTATTTGCATGACAAATTATGGATATCCTCAAGTATTCCGAGTGGTTCAACGGGGTAAAGAGCTAAGTTTATGTTAAGGATGGAATTAGTGCTAAAGTTATGTGATGAAGTGATACAGGTACATATGAGTAATTTACGAGAAATGAGTCCTATATGTGATATGAGATTGGTAAGAGTAAGCAGAAGTAAGTTATCTCAATGTGCTTGAGAACTTGTGTTATTACTCAATGTAATGTATGAATGTTATCATAAGCTTTTATGTTGCTAATTATTTCATGCAAACTTACTAAGCTTTATGCTTACCCCTCTCTTTTCCCTTTCCTTGTAGTACCTCCAAGCTAGCTCGGGGATCGTAGGACGTTGGAGTTTGGTTCACACTATCAAGCTATTCTTTTGGTATAGTAAAGTTTGATTATTTTGGGTATGGCATGTATAGGAACTTAGTCATTTTGTTATATGTCAAATTGGTTAGCCAATGTGTTGTCCAGTAATGTTACTCAATCCATTCTATAAATGGCCATTGAAATTGGCCAAAACTGGCTAAGTCATATCTATCTAATGATGATGAATTTCATGAAGAGCAAGTATGTGCATAATGTGGTAGAGTGTAGTTGAGGTGTGGATGTCATAATAGTGTATGTTAGAAGGACATTATTGTTAAGTTAAGCGTTGCATGAAATGGTATGAATGTGGTTGCTTTTCAGGGTGGCAAATGGCTTGGTAAATAGACTTGTATTTGTCCACACGGATAGACACACGAGCATGTGTCTAGGCCGTGTGTGACACACGGTCAGCCCCATGGGCGTGTTGATAGGCCGTGTGTTCCCCTACATCCAAAACTAGTAAAACATAATGCTCAGTAGAAAGCACACGGGCAGAGACACGACCGTGTGTCTCAGCCGTATGAAGGCCACGGCCTCAGGGCATGGGCATGTGCCAGACCGTGTGAAGTCTACATCTAATTTACGAAAAAATCCAGTTCGTCACACGGGCTAGCACATGGGCGTGTCGCTTCTCTCACACGGGCGTGTGGCCCTATTTCCGATTCAATCCCGAACCAGTCTAAATGTATGTTTAGGGTCTAGTAGACCTATAATAGTGACATTATGAGTACGAATGAAGGGTTTTTAAGTATGAATAAAAATTTATGACCCGATATTGTATGAAGAAGTTTGTTAAGTTTGGTAATGCCTCGTACCCTGTTCCGGCGTCGGATACGGGTAAGGGGTGTCACATAGGCCGTGTGGACAAAATAAAGCCATTTTCTTAGCTTCATTTTCTCACCCAATTATTTCCAATAACCTACATCAAACTTGTATACATATACCAGCCAATTCAATCATTAAAACCAAGCCAATTCTAGTACCTAGCATGGTATACTATCACATACAATTCATGTTTATAATTTTATTTATAATGAACATACACCTTAAGCATAATCCAATCAACCAACTTATCACATAGGAATATAATCATGGAATAACTTTATAAACATACTAAGTAAAACATCACTAGCCATTCCAATGGCTAGATTACAAAACATCACTTACAAGCCATCATTGGCCCAATAAGCTTATACATGCCATTATGTCAAAATGAGATTTCTACTTGTACCAAAATGAGATAGTGGATAGTGTGATTGATGCTCCAACCGACCTCCAACCTTCGCGAGCTTATGAGCACTATAAAATAGGGAAAATTTAAACGGGGTAAGCATTTTTATGCTTAGTAACTTCGTATAACGGGAAAATAAACTTACTGGTTATATTTATTCATACAAGCATACATAGACATACCATCAAAATTTTTTGGGTAAATTTACCTACACATATACACTTAATCAAGCAAGTTAGTCACATAACATCATATGAATATCAAGTAAACATAGATGAGTTCATTGCATTATAAATATCTAGTTAGTTTCACCTATCCGTATTTCAAGAATCTTTCCCGTTGAACTATTAAAATTTTGATGGACATTCGGGTAGTATACACAAAGTATGCATATCAACTATTCATCAATTCATGTTCAAAAGTACCCATTTGGCACATGATCATATAGCATACTCTCAAACTACATATTTTATAACATGATTACCAGTCCAGGCTAAATCCTTTCTGTAGTATATGCTCTAAAGAGCTTGATTTGAATTACCCGTCTGGGCTAAATCCAATCTATAACATATGCTCGAGAGGCTTATTTTAGGATTATCCGTCTGGGCTAAATCCTATCTGCAACATAAGCAGTATTATACTCTTTTTGCGAAATCACCTATTTTCATTGAATTTCAACGTTCAACCGGGATATAGCATTTTATCAACATTTTTCCAATTTGTGATTATTTCATAAGGCATATCTTCACATGCATATCAACACAATCATACAATTCAATGCAAACACATTAATGTACATATTTGGGTTACACGAACTTACCTTGACAATTGTTCGTATTTGAATTTCAACTATTCCGAAACCTTTTGTTTCCCTCGATCTAGTTCGGTAGTTGGTCTTTCCGAGTCTATATAAAAAAATTTAACTATCAATTTATGACATTTCATATACATTTAAATTCAATTACATTCTAGGCAAAATTACCATTTTACCCCTATACTTTTCATAAATTCTAATTTCGTCCCTAGGCTCGGAAAATGAAATTCATGGAATTTAACCCTCTTTCCAAGCCTAGCCAAAATTTATGTACAACTTTTACAGCAACTACAGTACACAAATTTCAACATTTTCTATGGGTTTTACCCATTTTTCATTTTAGTCCCTAAACCGAGTTTTCACCAAAAATTGCTTTGCAAAAGTTGTTTATCTATCAACAATTTTTCATTTCCTACCATAAATTTCAAATTTCCAGCATAATAATCCTTGGAAAAGTTTCTACACTTTGTTATCTTTTCAAATAAATCCCTAAAATAGATAGATTAGCCTATCCCGATTCTAAAAATATAAAAATCATTAAAAACGAGACTTGATTTCATATCTTATTGAGCTTGGAAAGTTTTCATCCTCTCTCTTAGAGTTTCTATAGAAATTTGGGGTAGAAGATGAATGAAAAGATGATAATTTCTATTTTTTTTAATTATTTGCCATCTTTTAATTTTAGTGATTTCCAATTTAATCCTTACCCATTTCTAATTTTTCCATGGGTGAGTCACTAAATTATCTACTAACTTTTCTTAAATGGTCTAATTACCAAATAACGACCTTAAGTTTTGAATTCTATAGCTATTTGATACTTATAATTACTAGAAGGCAACTTTTGCATTTTATGCAATTTAGTCCTTTCCCTAATTAAACATGCAATCGGTAAAATTTTCGTATCAAAATTTTCATATGACCTTCCTATAATAATGGAAATCATAAAGTAATATTAAAATAAATTTTATCCTTGGCTCAGATATTTGGTCCCAAAACCACTATTCCAATCTCACCGAAATTGGGCTGTTACAAGGTCCAAATTAAAAGAAAACTAAAAATGTCGGAATCAAGATTCGATGCTTCATTCACTTTGCTCGGTTCGCCTTTCGACACCTACTCCGGGTTTTCCTTCGGATCTTCTTTGGGATCTTCCTCTTATTCCAATTCCCTCTCCCTTCTTAGTTCGATCTTTACCTCATACTTATCTACTGGGAATTGTGGTGGCTTCAACCTGCTTTTCCTCGCATAGTCTTCAAAAATCGGGTAACACATTCTCGCCTAGATATGGTTTTGTCTTTATTGCTCTCTTTCGTTTCCGATTCCCTATAAGATATTCCACACTCGGTTCCAAGATCAAAAATTTTTTTGGTTGTAAGACACAACCCGATCGTCCCATTGGCACATTTGCTTGTCGGCATATAGTTGTCACTAAGTACAGGAACAGTAATTCCACCTTCTTTTCCCGTACACATTGGAGCATGCTCTGATATATCTATGTTCCTACACAAATCCATTCCTTTGTTAAAATTGCGTACAACAAAGTCGCCTGGAACTTATCGATATGGGACATGTCTGTCGCTAGGCAAATTTGAGTACTAATGAATTTCAACCACATTTGCGCTGTCGGAGTTAACTTCGCCTGAGAGAATGATATGGGAGAGTTTGTTCCTAAGTGGCGTTTCCATTCACCCTTCCTGTCCATTAGGAGTTTGATTATGTCGTTCATACTTTCTCTCGAAAAATACATTAGGTCAGTTCATTGTACAAAATCACAGAGATATAGCGAGATATAGCGGAACATCATAATACATCGCTATCTCGGGAGGCGAGATAGATATCTCATTCCCTCGGACTAAAAACCACATCTATGGTACCTCCATTGGTCTATTTACATTTGCCTCATTCAATGTGACACAAAATTCGTGCACGATCAGAAGGTACACCAGCTTGGTAGGGGTTGTGCAGAACTTCTCCCATTGGTGGTATTGGATCACCTCACATGTTTTTCCCTTCTATGTGTCTATGGAATTGAAACCTTGTTCTTGTAATGATATTTTGCGTTGAGTTGCAAGAAAGTTACTTTTGAGTTCTCTTTCCTGAAGGTAGGTTTGGCTATCCGCTATGGGTTCACTATCGAAAAGGCTACTATACATAGTTTTGGGGTTTTAAAATAGAGGAGAAATAGAATATTTAATGAATCTCGAAGAAAAAGGGTCGTAAATGTTGATTTGGGTGGCTATGACGGCTTGAAGGGTGTAGTAGTTGGTAAAGGAAATATATAGAAGCCATCTAGGGCTTTACTTACCATCCAAACTTGGTAAAAATATCTAAAGATCGTGTTGAATCAAGAACGAAAAGTTGCTAAAAATGGCTTGCTTGTCGCGCCATAGGGAGTGCATGGCGCAACACGACAATAATTTTTCCTTGCTCTTACTTTTAAATGAAGCTGTGTCGCACCATAGAGGTTCTATGTCATGCCACAATGACAACATCTTGAATTTTCAAGATCACAAGGGTTGTGTCGCGCCATGGGATTGTTATGTGGTGACATAGCTTCAATTCGGCCCTCTGGGACTTGTAAAAAGTCCTCAGTTGCCTGTACATGCACCCTACTGAGTTATAGCTCCTTCATTGTACTCGGAAACCTATTTCCTACTAATTCTAACAAAAAATAGAAAGTCTAATTCCTACATATACAAATTAAAAAACTATTTAGTTGCAATATTTACAAATTAATGAAATTCGATGGTTAAAAATCTATGTCATGCTAATAGACTTGTTCGATAATTCCTTAAACTTTACCATCGACTTCATTCGTTGATCTCACCTGTCATAGGCCTTCTAATTGTTCCTTTTTCCACCAAAGGTTCAGCATTTGTCCATTCTCTCGTCTTATGAATACCTACACTTGCACAACTTGAAAAATACCTTTAATCGAGGCTACTAGAGGTTAGATTGAATAAGGCATAACACTTTTCCATAGCTAATCCCTCACTTTGGGAATCGTGGCCACATTTGAACACTTCTATTTTTTCATTGACTTCTATGATTAAATCATTTTGTTCGAGATTGATTGTCAACTTAAAAGTGTCTTGAAATGGCCTACCCAACAAAATGGGGATTTCTCGATCTTCCTTAAAGTCAAGGACTACAAAACCGATGGGAATTATGAATTCCTGTGTAACACTACAAAATTGGGCCTAGAAGTTTCTAGGGTATTTTAGGAATTTTATCTTATATGTGCTCGAAATTTCCTAAGGATGGTAATCGATAATATTTTCGACAGTGGCTATTAGGAAATGAAGTAAATTTTTGAAAATGAGTTTTAAATACCTTTAATTTTGAAAATAGGACTGATTTGTAAAACAGTCAAATCTGAGAGTTTTTATGAAGCAATTTACCTAGAATTTTAAAATCAACCTAAAAACCCCCATATTAAAATTGATTTCATGATAGTTACTCCCCATAGTTGTTCTTGCCATTCATTCCTTTCTCCCAACTCTCCCAATCAATTTTTACTTCCAAATCCTAATTCCTCTTTATTTCCAACATCCTTTGAACCATAAATCTCAATTGGAACAAAAAAAAAAAAAACCCAAAAACCTCACTAATCTCATCATCTTCATCAAGAGTGGGTTTTCTTGGATTTTCATCAAAGCTCATTTTTTGTAACACCCCTTACCTATATCCGACGCTGGAATAGGGTACAAGGCATTACCGGACTTATTCACAAGCAAACATTCAAAACTAAGACAGGAATTTCCACTCAAATTTAAAAATTTTCAAAAACATTCATATCGTCCCAAAAATGAGCCTACGAGGCCCAAAATATGCATCGGAAGTAGTTCAGGACTAAACCGAGAACTTTGGAAACTTTTTGGAGAACTTAGAAAATTTTTCATGAAAAAGGGGTCACACGCCCGTTTGGGTTCGAGACAAGCTCGTGTGACCCTATGACACGCCCGTGCTTCAGGCCTTGTTCAAATTAGGGAGCATTCTGTTTATGACGTCATCATCAAATTGAGGTCACACAGCCAAGTCACACGCCCGTGTGCTTAGGCTGTGTGATCGATTATATTTTCATAATTTTTCATAAAATAGGTGCAGACTTCACACGGCCAGGGCACACGCCCGTGTTCGAGGCTGTGCCATCCACACGGCTGAGACATACGCCCATGTCTCTTCCCGTGTGCTCATTATTGAGCATTCTGTTTTGCAACAATTAAGGTGCAGGGGACACACGCCCGTGTGTCTACCCGTGTGGACAAATATAAGGCTATTTGCCAAGCCTTTTTGCCACCCTTCCATGCACCAACTTACACAACAAAACATAGCACCAATCCAAGTATATACTTTCAACCCAATCAGCCATACAAAAGGCATCCACATATCATTTACATGCTATCATTTATCACATACAAACGTCACATACTTAGCATCTCAAACCATACAATTTACCACATTTATGAAAACATCATCATATGTATTATCAACTATTGAAGCCATCACTTATGGCCAAATCAATTATGACACATAAAAAAAATACCAAGTCCCTATACATGCCATAACTCAAAATATTGAAATCATAAGTACCCAAAATGATAATTTGATAGTGTGAATGAATCTCCGACCGTCTTCGATCCCTGAGCTGGCTTGGTGACACTATAAGACAAGGGAAAGAGAAATGGAGTAAGCTTTAAAGCTTAGTAAGTCCCTATCCAAATAATAAGCATCGTACACACTTTAACATATATTTAACATAAAGTAAATTAACATAAATGTCATTATGAATTCATAATCAAGCTTAGCATGGATGTTATTAAAATCTTAACATCATAACTTACTCAATCGAACCAATTTGAGGTTTCATCACATATCGAGCTCATTAAGCATGAGTTTTATGTACGTACCTATACCAACTTGCAACTTACCATAATCTTTCACATCATACCATAGCCTTTCACAACTTTAACGTTTCCTTTAAACTACCCGTTGAACCACTTAGAATACTAAAGGATACTCGGGACATCTCATACTCGTAGTTCCATACCAATGCCATATCCCAGATATGGTCTTACATGGGATCTCATATCGATGCCAATAGCCCAGCTATGGTCTTACATGAAGTCTTATATCGATGCCATATCCCAGATATGGTCTTACACGAAATCTCAATAACCCTAATGTCATGACATTTGTATCCTAACTGTTCATAAGGTTCAACCAGGATTTTCTCGTTTGTCGAACTTTTTTGATTTCATTGAAGAGTAAATAAAAATTCATACAGTAATAACACAATTAAAGCATAAATAGTAATGCATTATTTACATACGAACTTACGTCGGTACAAAATAACAGAAATGGACCTAATCGTCAATAACCTAATTTTTCCCCCAATCAAGGTCTGAAGCTCGTCTTTCTTGATCTATAATAGCAAATTTAACTTATTTATTATCCACATTACTCAATTCAGTCCAAAAATCACATTATGGCAAAATTACATTTTTGCCCCTAAACTTTGACATATTTACTTTTTTGCCCCTAGGCTCGTAAAATGAAACGTGTGCAATTTATTTAATGTACAAGCCTAGATGAACCATTTTCATAACTATAACAGCCCACAATTTCCATTAAAACACACTTTTCCTACATATTTTATAACTTTTACAAATAGGTCCTTTTGACATTTTCATCAAAAACCACCTAGCAAAAGTTGTTTATCACACATCAAACATGCATAATCTACCATTAGACATCAAAATACACAAACATGCCACATGTGTCAAACCCTAAACCTTGGTCTTTCCTTAAACTAATGGTAGAAATAGATAGATTGGATGATAACGACTTCAAAAACATAAAGAGCATTAAAAATGGGGCTAGGATGCACTTACAATCAATCTTGGAAGTTAATAAAGACCCTAGCTATGGTGTTCTTCTAATTTTTGGCACTTGAGGGAGAAGATGGACAAGATTTTAGTTTGATTTTCCCTTTTTATTCTTTTATTTACCAAATGACCAAAATGCCCTTCACTTAAAACTTTGAAATTTTATCTCACCATGTCCATTTTTGTCCACTATCTTAAAAAATGATCTAATTACCATCTAAGGACCTTTTATTTATAATTTCATAGAAATTAGACACCTCTAGCATGTAGAACTCAACTTTTACACTTTTACAATTTAGTCCTGTTGACTAAATTGAGTGCCAAAACGTCAAAATTTTTTAACAACATTTTCATGAAATCATTCTATGAAACTGTAGACCATAAAAATATAATAAAAATGAACTTTGCTGTGTCAGATTTGTGGTCCCGAAACCACTATTCTGACTAGACCCAAATCGAGCTGTTACATTTTTCTTCTATCGAAGGTAAGCATTCATCTTTCTAATAGTTTTAAATGATATCTACTCTATTAAACTGAAATTTTAGTCCTTGAAACACATGTTTTAAATAAAAACTAAAAAGTTGGTTGTTAATGGTGGATTTCGAGATTGTGGATTAAAGTGTAACATCCTAAAAATTTGAGTATCAATATGTTGTTTGTCTTTGGTGTTAGCTCGGGTATGATTTTTTTATGTGCTAAATATAGTCTTGAGAAGGCTCGGGTTTACTTGGAATTAGAATAAATTTTAGTAAAGAATACTTTATTGTAGAGAAATCAGGTGACCTTGAAGTTTGAGTTAATTAAGTTATAAAAGATGGCATAAGATGAGTAATTGGCAAAGTGGTGATGGTGCCATAAGTTGGACTTGAATGGAGAGGTTCGAATCTCCTAGCATGCAATTTGGGAGCTTTTATTTTTGGTTTTTCCTAGCATGTGTCGGCCAACCATCAATTATGGATAAGATGGACTAAATTTTTATGGTAAGGAGACTTAAGGTTATGGTAAGCACGAATTAAGGGATCGAATTGCTTGATTTTAGGGATAGGATTTCTTAAACTTTGGAAAAGTGGAGGATTACAAGGCATGTATCAAGGTGGATGTTTTGGAAACTATTTCATGGCCATTTTGACCATGAACATGGACGGCATTATGGACAAAGGGAGGGGAGCCGAAATTTGGTGTTAGAATTCTTTTTGGTCATTTTGTTTGAAGACATTATTCTCCACTCATCTTTTCCTTCCTTTGGCCGAATGTATTGGTAGAAGAAAGCAACTATTTCTTTATTTCGTTTGGCCATCTTTTTGACCAATTGGTCATTTCTTTGCTAATCATTTTAGTGTCTTCCTCTTAGTGCCGAAACTACAAACACAAAAAGGCCATTCTTTTCCTTTTCTTTCCCCATTGCCGAATGTACCTTTGCTCCTAAACACATCTCTTTTCTTTTCCTTTTTCCCTATTGAAAGCCGAATCATCATCATCTCTTTCTCTCATCTTTTATTTCTTTTCAACTATACCTTCTTCATTATTTTATCTCATGGCCGAATGTTAGTGTACTCCATTGCCGAATCATTTTCTCTTTTCTTTGGTTATTCATAGCCGAATCATCCATTATACATAAGCATTCTTCTCAATCATTTCTTTTTCAACCGTGGACAATAGGTAAGAGTTCTTTTAGTTTATGTTGGTTATTAGTTGCTTTGGCCGAATCTTGATGGTGGTAAGAAGGATCTCTTTGATCGAAATCATCGTTCATTCTATTAAACGTTTTCTTTCGTTATATTTTAGTGTGATAGTGGAGGACCAGAACTCAAGTGTTCGTGAGTATCGTAGAACGTTGGAATCGATTTAAGGTGTTAAGGGAACGTTTTGCTCGATTCTCATATTGTGGAACAAGGATATTTGTGGTAAGGCAATCTCAAAACCCTTAGTCATAATTTCGATATATTATTAGTCGGACTAATGATCTCTTGTCGTTAGAGATAATCAAAATAGGGACGAAAAGGGCGGTGAATAGTGTTCGGAAGAGGGGTGGTTCTGCTATTCCCCTAAGTTTAAGCGAAGGACTGCTTTCAAAGAATTCGAGATTTCCCACCGGTTGTGGACGCTCATCCGAGGAGAATCAGCTTGTTTGAAGTCGTTCGTACTCCCGAACCTTTGTTTGTTCGTGGATTTTCATCGGCAACGAACCATCAATCGGGGAGAAACCGCATATAGAAGTGGTTCGAAATTTTGAGGGTAAAGTCTAGATCGTTATTTCTAAGATTCAATTTGTAAATAAATTATAGTGTCCTAATTTATCGTGATGCATTTTGGTATCGACGAGCGGGAAGTCTAGTTCTCACAATAACCAGTGTGTAATTTCACACTTATCTCGGTTAGATATTATACCGTAAGTATTGGGATAAAATCGTAAAGATGGCAAAATCAGAAAATATGTAGTAATTAACACTTTTGTGTAAATGTATGAAAATAGTTAAAGTCGTGGAATTTACGAAAAATTGCTAGATCGTTAAATGGGCCGAAAAACTGCTAGATCGTTAAAAGGGCCGAAAAACTGCTAGATCGTTAAATGGGCCGAAAAACTGCTAGATCGTTAAATGGGCCGAAAAACTGCTAGATCGTTAAATGGGCCGAAAAGTTGCTAGATCGTTAAATGGGCTAAATGCTATTTTATCTTATGAGCCTAAATGAAATTTAAAATACAGAATCACATGTATTTTGGGCTTTTTGTTAAATTATTATATGGTTATAAATTGTTATGCATACATGATTGCATGGGTTGGGATAATTGATGAAGAGAAGAAAGGCCTGTTGCCAAAAATCTAGTTCGGTGGCTCTGCCACAAAATTTTAATGGCTTAATGCCTCTAGTTCGGTGACTTTGTCACAATCTAGTTCGGTGGTGCACCACAATATATTTAAAATGGCTTTATGCCTACGATTGGTGTGTTGGCAGGGTGGGTTGACTTGATCCCCACAGGTGTGTTGGTTGGTACGGGGGTGTGTAGCGGATGGAAATTAGGTTTGGTTGGGAAATTTCATTTTACATGCATTTTATTTATTATATTATATTCGTAAATGGATTCAAGCCCAAAACAATGTCTTGATGATCTGGCTCAATGAACGTGGTAAGTGGGTTACACACTGAGTTCTAAGTAGCTCACTCTGTTTATTTATCCATATCAGGTAATGGCAATTGACGGAGGCTTGGGCCAAGGATGACTTCATGAAGGCCATACTACGAATATGGGTTTTATAAACTATGAACTTTTATTAAGTTATTTATTTTAATTACTATTTTGGGTATGATGTAATAAGGCCTTATTAATATTTTTATGGATTTTTATGTGTGGATGGATTTAAATTTTGGTTTTAAGACACTTAATATGGGCTTATGTTAATTCTATAAGGTTTTCTTAAAAATTGTGTTTTATAACATTTTAGATACTTTAATTATTTTTCTTTTCAAATTCTTTTGAACTCTTTAAAAACTACTTTAAAGTTTTTGACAATTAAATACTAAATGATAAGATTTCAAACTAGAATTTCTTAATTCATCGATTTTTTAAATCATTGCTCTTAATTTTTACTAAACTTCACTTTCAAAAGGTTTTGTAGAACTGTTTTACTTAAATCATTAGAGAATTAAATGGATGTTCGATCTGTGTGACAAACCAAATCTCATCTTAATGCATAGACCTGGTTTGGGGTGTTACATTTAATGGTATCAGAGCCAGATTCAAAACTCGGCTGTGGTTGGGTTCAACAACAATTTTTGTTGAGAAACAATTTAAATTTTTAAACTTTATGTTCTAAAGGTAGTATGGCACCACGAGCATCCGGCACCAAGTCAAGTAAGTATTTGTATATTGATTGTTTATTATTGTGATATAATAATAGGAACACTCTAGAACTTCTAGTTTTAGGTGTTGAAAACAATAGAGATCGAGACTATAGGATGGAATGCGAAAATAACTCTATCTCTTATATCTTATAAAATATTGTTAATAAACACTGAAACAGTATTCTGATTCATAAAACTTGTAATCAGATTAAATCAAATTAGTCATTATGAGCACTAGAGGACGTGGTCGTGGACGCGGTAAATGTGGCCGTGGTAGAGGACGAGGTGTTAGGGGTGCAACTGAAGCGCCGGGTCATATGCCGGAAATGGATGCACCTGCGTCACTCGAGAGTGAGACGGGATCACATGATCATATGGAAGAAGATAATGCTTTGACACGAGCAATGTTACGAGTCCTTGAAAGGGTCACTGGAGCTAGAGCTGGGCCAATAACTCGTGGGTCGATATCGGAACGATTGAAATCAAGTGGTGCCGAGGTTTTCAGAGGTGTCTCAGGTGTAGCTCCAAATGTTGCTGAATATTGGCTTGAGGCGGTGGAGCGAATTATGGACGACCTTGAGTGCAGTGTAGAACAGAAACTAAGAGGAGCGGTGTCCTTGTTAAGGGACGAAGCATATCAATGGTGGCTTACTGTCCGGGAAGGCACTGAAGCTGCATTAATTACTTGGGAATTCTTCAAAGCTGCCTTTCGGGGGAAATATGTAAGAACAAGTTATGTGGATGCCCGAAGAGAGGAATTTTTAAATCTGATTCAAGGAAATAAGACGGTGGCAGCTTATGAAGCTGAGTTTTTACGTTTGAGTCGCTATGCTCGAACAATAGTGCCAACGGATCATGAGCGTTGTGTACGCTTTGAGGATGGGTTGAATGATGAGTTGCGGGTTCTGATAGCCCCACAACAAGTTAGAACTTTTGCCACGCTTGTGGAGAAAGCTAAGATAGCCGAAGAGGCTAAGAGCTTAGAACGTCAGAATCGGGAAGGAGTTAGAGGCAAGAGAGATATAAAGTATTCGGGTTCTTCAAAAAGGTTTCTGAAGAGGCCTCGGAATGATGAGCCAACTCAAGGTAGAACACCTGTAACTGTTAATCATAGTCGAGACTGTGCTGAATGCGGGAAACGGCATTCCGGAGAGTGCTGGAAGAAAACGGGTGCTTGTTATAAATGTGGTTCAATGGATCATCAATATAGGAATTTCCCTCGATGAATGGATACAACTCAGGAAGTTCGTAATATTGATGCACAGCCGGCAAGAGGAACTCAGCAGCCACCGAGAGGTCGTGGACCAGGTCGTGGTGGTAATGGGGCTGGACGTGGTCAAGGTGTAGCGGGTCGAGGCAATGGTTCTAGAGGTAACACGGATGTAAGACAGCCAGGATTGGTATATGCAGTTAGACACCGCGAGGATGGCAATGCACTGATGTGATAACTGCACGCGTTCCTCATCTTTGATGTACACATTCTTCGGTTTGATAGATATTGGTTCTACCCACTCGTATGTTGCTAGCGCCATATCCGAAACTTGAATTTAGAATCAAATTTCTGATATTGAGATGATGGTACTTAGTCCTTTAGGATGATCGGTAATTTTAAATAAATCGTTTAGAGACGTGCCCTTAGAAATTCAAGGAGAAATATTTTTGGCGAATTTGATGGAATTGCCTTTCATGAGTTCGATCTCATTTTGGGCATGGATTGGTTGGTTAAGCACCGGGCGCATTTGGATTGTCTTTGAAAAGCGGATGTCAATAAGGACTTTAGAGGATAAAGAAATAGTAATGATAGGCGAACGAAGGAATTACTTGGCAAATGTGGTATCTGCGTTAAAGCGCGAAAAAGTTGGTGCGGAAAGGGTATGGAGCATTTCTAGCTTTTATTAGTACTTTGGATGCCAAAGAGTTATCAGTGGAAGATGTGAGAACGGTGAAGGAATTTTCAGATGTATTTCCCAAAGAACTTCCTGGTATACCTCCGGATCGGAAGTGGAATTTGGTATTGAGCTTTTGCTCGAACGGCTCCAAAGGTCCATTGCTCCATATAGAATGGCACCGAAGGAGTTGGCGAGCTTAAAGCTCAAATTCAAGAATTGTTGGATCGGGGTTTTATTCGACCGAGTGTGTCTCCGTGGGGAGCACCGATTTTGTTCGTTAAGAAGAAGGATGGGTCGATGCGTATGTGCATTGATTACGAGCGATTGAATAAATTGACGATCAAGAATAGGTATCCTTTGCCAAGAAGTGATGACTGTTTGATCAATTGAAAGGAGCTTGATTTTTCTCAAAATTGATTTGAGATCGGGTTATCACCACTTTAAGGTGATAGAAGCGGATATTCATAAGACGGCATTCGAACTCATTATGGACATTTTGAGTTTTTGGTAATGCCGTTTGGGTTGACCAATGCACCACCGTGCATTTATGGACATGATGAACGGGTCTTTCAACCGTATTTAGACCGGTTTGTGGTGGTATTCATAGATGACATTTTGGTATATTCAAGGAATGAAGAGGAGCATGACTTGCATTTGCGTATAGTATTGCGATTACTTTCGAGATAATCAACTTTATGCCAAATTCGGTAAATGTGAATTCAGTTAAGGGAAGTGACTTTCTTGGGTCATGTGGTATCACCAAGGAATAAGGGTGGATCCTCGGAAGATTGAGGTCAGACTGGATTGGAAACCACCAAAGTCGATGAGTGTAGAGATTCGAGTTTCTTGGGTTTGGCTGGTTATTATAGGCGCTTTGTTGAGGGGTTTTCTTTGATTGCCGCACCCCTAACTAAGTGCTATGCGAAAGGAGTACCGTATGTATGGACCGATAAACAGCAAGAAAGTTTCGAGAAACCAAGAAGATTTTGACTAAGCGCCAGATCTTGATTCAACTGAGGCTAGAAAAGAGTTTATACTTTATCTTTGCGATCGTCACATACGGGTTTAGGTTGTGTACTCGATGCAAAATGGAAAAGTGGTGGCTTATGCTTCTCGTCACCGAGACCGCACGGTAAACTACCCTACTCATGACTTAGAGTTAGGCTGCGGTAGTGTTTGCTCTAAAGATTTGGAGGCACTATCTCTACGGTGAGAAGTCTATCATCTATACGGATCACAAGAGTCTTAAGTATCTTCTTACCCAGAAGGAGTTAAACTTGAGACAAAGAAGATGGGTGGAACTATTAAAGGACTATGATTTCTCAATCGAGTATCATCCTGGAAAGGCTAATGTGGTAGCTGACGCGTTAAGTTGTAAGGTGGTATCTAATTTGAGAGCAATGTTTGCTCATTTGAGTTTGTACGAGGATGGTAGTCTGTTAGTGGAACTTCAGGTGAAGCCTCTGTGGTTAGAACAAATCAAGGAAAAACAGATATCAGATAAAAAGTTGGGACCCTTAATTCAGCAAGTTGGAAGTGGTGAAATAGAGGATTTTGGTATAAACACGGATGGTGTCTTTGTGTTTTTCGTGGTAGAGTTTGTATGCCTAAGGACTCGATTTGAAACAAATGATTCTCATGGAGGCTCATAGTAGCCCTTATGCTATGCACCCCGGAGGAAATAAGATGTATCGGGATCTCCGTGAACAGTATTGGTGGCCAGGGTTGAAGCGTGAGATTTCTGAGTTTGTGGGGAAATGTTTGACTTGTCAACAAGTGAAGGCAGAGCATTAATTACCATCAGGTTTATTACAACCGGTAAAGATTCCTCTTTGGAAATGGGAGCGGATAACAATGGATTTTGTTAGTGGGTTACCTTTAACACCTACTAAGAAAAATTCCGTTTCGGTAATTGTTGATCGATTGACGAAGACTACTAATTTTCTACCTATTCGTACGGATTACTCATTACAAAAGTTGGCTAAGCTGTATGTATCTGAAATCGTGAGGTTGCATGGGATACTAGTGTCTATTATATCAGATAGGGATCCTAGGTTTACATCACGATTTTGGAAAGCTCTACATGAAGCTTTGGGAACAAAGTTAAACTTCAGTACGGCTTTTCATCCTCAGTCAGATGGTCAGTCGGAAAGAGTAATTCAGTTATTGGAAGACATGTTAAGGGGATGTATGATTGATTTCAAAGGTAGTTGGGAGGATTTTCTACCGTTGGCAGAATTTGCGTATAACAACAGCTATCAGTCTAGCATTCAGATGGCACCCTACGAGGCATTGTATGGTCGTAGGTGTCGCTCTCCTACTTGTTGGACTGAATTGGGCGAACGACAGATGTTAGGTCCTGAGTTGATATCTGAAACCGAAGGAAAGGTAAAAGTTATTCGAGCACGGTTAAAGGAAGCTTCGGATAGACAGAAGTCGTATGCAGATCTGAAGCGTAGGGATATCGAGTTTGCTGTGGGGGACCAGGTCTTTCTGAAGGTCTCACCTTGGAGGAAAATTTTCAGATTTGGAAGGAAGGGCAAGTTGAGTCCTAGGTTCATTGGACCATATCGTGTGATGAAGCGTGTTGGTTCAGTGGCTTATCAGATTGAATTATCTCCGGAGTTGAGTCAGATTCATAATGTTTTCCATTTTTCCATGCTGAGGCGCTATAGATCGGATCTGTCACACATAATACTGGTAGAGGAAGTGGAGTTGAGTTCAGACTTGTCATTCAAGGAGGAACCAGTGGAAATCTTGGACCGAGATGTTAAGGTGCTAAGAAAGAAGACCGTGCCGTTGGTCAAGGTTTTATGGCATAATCACGGAGCGGAAGAAGCTACGTGGGAGCCTGAGGATGCAATTTGGCAACAATATCCTCACCTCTTTTAATCAGGTAAATTTTGAGGACGAAATTTTTTTTAAGGAGGGTAGAATTGTAACATCCTAAAAATTTGAGTATCAATATGTTGTTTGTCTTTGGTGTTAGCTCGGGTATGATTTTTTTTATGTGCTAAATATAGTCTTGAGAAGGCTCGGGTTTACTTGGAATTAGAATAAATTTTAGTAAAGAATACTTTAGTGTAGAGAAATCAGGTGACCTTGAAGTTTGAGTTAATTAAGTGATAAAATATGGCATAAGATGAGTAATTGGCAAAGTGGTGATGGCGCTATAAGTTGGACTTGAAGGGAGAGGTTCGAATCTCCTAGCATGCAATTTGGGAGCTTTTATTTTTGGTTTTTCCTAGCATGTGTCGGCCAACCATCAATTATGGATATGATGGACTAAATTTTTATGGTAAGGAGACTTAAGGTTATGGTAAGCATGAATTAAGGGATCGAATTGCTTGATTTTAGGGATAGGATTTCTTAAACTTTGGAAAAGTGGAGGATTACAAGGCATGTATCAAGGTGGATGTTTTGGAAACTATTTCATGGCCATTTTGACAATGAACATGGACGGCATTATGGACAAAGGGAGGGGAGCTGAAATTTGGTGTTTAGCTTGGGGTATGATGATAGCTTGTTAGAATTCTTTTTGGTCATTTTGTTTGAAGACATTATTCTCCACTCATCTTTTCCTTCCTTTGGCCGAATGTATTGGTAGAAGAAAGCAACTATTGCTTTATTTCGTTTGGCCATCTTTTTGACCAATTGGTCATTTCTTTGCTAATCATTTTAGTGTCTTCCTCTTAGTACCGAAACTACAAACACAAAAAGGCCATTCTTTTCCTTTTCTTTCCCCATTGCCGAATGTACCTTTGCTCCTAAACACATCTATTTTCTTTTCCTTTTTCCCTCTTGAAAGCCGAATCATCATCATCTCTTTCTCTCATCTTTTATTTCTTTTCAACCATACCTTCTTCATTATTTTATCTCATGGCCGAATGTTAGTGTACTCCATTGCCGAATCATTTTCTCTTTTCTTTCGTTATTCATAGCCGAATCGTCCATCATACATAAGCATTCTTCTCAATCATTTCTTTTTCAACCCTGGACAATAGGTAAGAGTTCTTTTAGTTTATGTTGGTTATTAGTTGCTTTGGCCGAATCTTGATGGTGGTAAGAAGGATCTCTTTGATCGAAATCATCGTTTATTCTATTAAATGTTTTCTTTCGTTATATTTTAGTGTGATAGTGGAGGACCGGAACTCAAGTGTTCGTGAGTATCGTAGAATGTTGGAATCGATTTAAGGTGTTAAGGGAACGTTTTGCTCGATTCTTATATTGTGGAACAAGGATATTTGTGGTAAGGCAATCTCAAAACCGTTAGTCATAATTTCGATATATTATTATTCGGAGTAATGATCTTTTGTCGTTAGAGATAATCAAAATAGGGACGAAAAGGGCGGTGAATAGTGTTCGGAAGAGGGGTGGTTCTGCTATTCCCCCTAAGTTTAAGCGAAGGACTGTTTCAGCAATCCGGGATTTCCCACCGGGTTGTGGACGCTCATCAGAATCAGTTGTTTGAAGTTGTTTGTACTCCCGAACCTTTGTTTGTTCGTGGATTTTCATCGGGTAACGAACCATCAATCGGGGAGAAACCGCATATAGAAGTGGTTCGAAATTTTGAGAGTAAAGTCTAGATCGTTATTTCTAACATTCGATTTGTAAATAAATTATAGTGTCCTAATTTATCGTGATGCATTTAGGTATCGACGAGCGGGAAAGTCTAGTTCTCACAATAACCAGGTGTGTAATTTCACACTTATCTCGGGTTAGATATTATACCGTAAGTATTGGGATAAAATCGTAAAGATGGCAAAATCAGAAAATATGTAGTAATTAACACTTTTGTGTAAATGTATGAAAATAGTTAAAGTCGTGGAATTTATGAAAAATTGCTAGATCGTTAAATGGGCCGAAAAACTGCTAGATCGTTAAATGGGCCGAAAAACTGCTAGATCGTTAAATGGGCCGAAAAATTGCTAGATCGTTAAATGGGCTAAATGCTATTTTATCTTATGAGCCTAAATGAAATTTAAAATATAGAATCACATGTATTGTGGGCTTTTTGTTAAATTATTATATGGTTATAAATTGTTATGCATACATGATTGCATGGGTTGGGATAATTGATGAAGAGAAGAAAGGCCTGTTGCCAAAAATCTAGTTCGGTGGCTCTGCCACAAAATTTTAATGGCTTAATGCCTCTCTAGTTCGGTGACTTTGTCACAATCTAGTTCGGTGGTGCACCACAATATATTTAAAATGGCTTTATGCCTACGATTGGTGTGTTGGCGGGGTGGGTTGACTTGATCCCCACAGTGTGTGTTGGTTGGTACGGGGTGTGTAGCGGATGGAAATTAGGTTTGGTTGGGAAATTTCATTTTACATGCATTTTATTTATTATATTATATTCGTAAATGGGCTCAAGCCCAAAACAATGTCTTGATGATCCGGCTCAATGAACGTGGTAAGTGGGTTACACACCGAGTTCTAAGTAACTCACTCTGCTTATTTATCCATCTCGTAATGGCAATTGACGGAGGCTTGGGCCAAGGATGACTTCATGGAGGCCATACTACGAATATGGGTTTTATAAACTATGAACTTTTATTAAGTTATTTATTTTAATTACTATTTTGGGTATGATGTAATAAGGCCTTTATTAATATTTTTATGGATTTTTATGTGTGGATGGATTTAAATTTTGGTTTTAAGACACTTAATATGGGCTTATGTTAATTCTATAAGGTTTTCTTAAAAATTGTGTTTTATAACATTTTAGATACTTTAATTATTTTTCTTTTCAAATTCTTTTGAACTCTTTAAAAACTACTTTAAAGTTTTTGACAATTAAATACTAAATGATAAGATTTCAAACTAGAATTTCTTAATTCATCGATTTTTTAAATCATTGCTCTTAATTTTTACTAAACTTCACTTTCAAAAGGTTTTGTAGAACTATTTTACTTAAATCATTAGAGAATTAAATGGATGTTCGATCTGTGCGACAAACCAAATCTCGTCTTAACGCATAGACCTGGTTTGGGGTGTTTACATAAAGTGTCATTTCAAAGTGTTTTTCAACTTGTTTTAACATGATTAGAAGGTTTCTAAATCTACTTTGAGGTTTCGTTAAGGATTTATCAAGTTTTAATGAATTTTAGTCATAATGGCCAAAACTTGTCAAAAAATGTCGATATCATGAACTGAGTAATTTTGTGTAGTTTAAAGGTTGGGAATTAGTCATAGATGGATATGTAGATGAACGGAATTCATTTTGTGTGAAAATATTAAGTGTAGGCAGAGATATACAAATTTAAAGCGTTCTATGTCGAAGGTTTTGGTTAAAAGAGAATGTAGCTTAGGATATTATTTTTGACTGTTTAAGGTGAGTTAATGACTGACTGTTGATTGTATGTTTGTGTGGTTTGTCTTGTCAAAGTTTTGGAGTCAATAGGACTTTCAACGAATAGAGACAAAGGCAAAGAAAAGCTTGTCCGAACTTTCAGCTTTTTGACGAAAGCATATTTCTGGTGAGTGTTTTGGAATAACTGCTCATAGATGATTCATTATGCAGTTGGGAATTTTGAGGTAGCCTAAACCCTTACTCTAAATTCTGAGTTTAAGTGTTCTCACGCCTATGACTAAATGTGATATATGTGTGTTTGTGTAATTATGAAAATATGAACATATATGAGATGCTATGACATGTGTCATAAGCTTGTGATGATTGTTGTGAAAGACAATATGTGGGTATGTTATTCATGCCATGTGACAGTGATTATAATGTGCAAACGATGTGAATATGCAGTGAAAATGTGCGAAAAATTAGTAAGTAAATATGTGGCAATAATGTGGAAATTTTGGCCTTGTGATTTTATGAGACTATTGGATATAGTTGGCATGCCATAGGATTGTGAGTACTCACCTTTGTGAAGTGATTTTGGAGTGTTAAGGCCTAGGGACAATTTTCAGAGAAATAAGGGAATGTGAGCTAAGCTCCATTCATCGGGATATGTGTGTTTGGTGTGTTGGAGAGTGTTAGCTATATGCTTCACTTATGGGACATGATCAACTCCATGAGTTAGTTTGGTGTGTTAGAGATTTGTATATCCGATATATGGTGATAGAGTCCACATTATGTTTCATAACCTCAAGAGCCAAACTATCATAAAATGTGTCTAAATGTGATTAAATGTGATTTATATGTGCTATGATATATGCTTAAATAATCATGTGGTTAATGTGTGACAAATATGTAATAATATAAATGGAAGATGATTAAACGTGTGTGTAACAGCTGGTTTATATGTGTGAAAAATGTGTAATAATAAAATGTGTCTGAATGTGATTAAATGTGATTTATATGTGCTATGATATATGCTTAAATAATCATGTGGTTAATGTGTGACAAATGTGTAATAATATAAATGGAAGATGATTAAACATGTGTGTAACAACTGGTTTTTCAGTGGTGAGAAACAGTGGTCTTGGGACCACAAATTTTCTTCGTATTGGCTTGTAAATGTTATTTATAGAATATTTTTGAGGCCATTAGAGTCATTAATTTTTGGTTAAGAAATTTTATCATTTAGATAACTAATTAAAGAAAAAAGACTAAATTGTAAAAGGTGTAAAACTTAGCAATTATGCTAATTAAGTGATTTAGTATATTAATTTTAATAAAGGAGGGACGGTTTATAAAGAAAATATACCCTTATTAGTTGATAATGGACGGTAATTAGAATTAAAATTGAGTAAAATAGGTTGAAATGACAATTTTGTAAATAAATGTAAATTAAAATAAAACATAATTGAAGAAATGTCATCATCTTCTTCATTCTTCTTAGTTGTGCCAAAAACACCATGAAAAATGAAGGTTGGAGGTTCAGCTAGTCCTTTCTCTTGCACAAGTAAGTTTTTGAGCTCCGTTTTTAATGAGTTTTATGTTTTTGAGATCGTTGCAACTAGGCCAAGCTAGCCCATAGCTTTGTTTTTGAATCTATTAAAAATTTTAGAAGTTTCCATTGATGAATCTTGAATGCTTTTGATGATAGCTATGTGTTTGAAGCTTTGGTTGTAGTATTTGGTTGTTTTGTGAAGTGATTTTTGTTAGATTTTGATTTAAGGATTAAATTGTTAAAATGTCAAAATTTCAAGGTTTGATAGTGAATTTAATGAATAATAGGGATTATTTAAGGGCCTAGAATATTCAGCTGTAATTTGATTTCTAGAAAATGGTCAATTTGATGAATTTCAGGTTAATGGACTAAATTACAAAAGTAGTAAAAGTTTAGGGAAAATGTGTAATTAATGAAAAGATAAGGGTCATATGCATTGAATAGAATGCGATATGTGTATAATATTTATATATTGTGTTTAATTATTATATTGATCAAAACTTGGATAAAAAAGACAATAACTGAGGAAAAGGGAAAATAGCAGATTAGTCCTTGCGTGTTGGTCGACATTAATTAGTTGGTAAGTTCATAGCATTTCAATATGTAAATAAAGTTTTACTTGTAATGTTATATTACTGTTCTTTAATTAGTATGTTTGTAAATAATTATTGGTGATTGCACATATGTGCCCTTGTTTATACTTCGGTACCTCTGATTACACATACGTGCCCCTGTTTGTACTTCGGTACCCTTTATTGCACATACGTGCCCTTGTTTGTACTTTGGTACCCTTGATTGCACATACATGCCCCTATTTGTACTTCGGTACCCCTGATTGCACATACGTGCCCCTGTTTGTACTTCGGTACCCCTGATTTCACATACGTGCCCCTATTTGTACTTCGGTACCCTTGATTGCACATACGTGCCCCTGTTTGTACTTCAGTACCCCTGAATGCACTTACATGCCCCTGTTTATACCCGGTAACTCTAAATCATATAATATAGAAACTGTATTTAATTGTATTTAGATTAAATGTTATACTATGTCTTTACTAATCTTTGTAAGCTTATCGTTTCTTATGGATTATTTTGTAGATAATCGTTGCTGACATTTTGAAGGGATCATTCAACCGGCTCACACTATTCATCTAAGTTGGTAGTTTTTGTATCTCCTAGGGTAGTGGCATGTATATATTTATATAGATGAATTTGTGGTTGAAATGTATAGGATGTTATGTAATGGTGATATGGATGTTTATGTTTGGAAGTTTATGTTGATTTGGTAATTGCAATGTCTTACCAAAGTATGTCATTTTGGTCACTTATAAGTGTATGTATAAAATGTTGTTTTGGTATGTTTGAAATGGCTTGATAATGGTAATTTGTAGTGTGTTTTGGCACTTATTTGAACTAGGTTTTTATACAAGAAATGAGGTATGGTTGACTTGATTTGGTAAATGATGTTTGGATGCAATAGTGGTGCCTTTGAATGGCACATTGGTTAGGTAATTTAGGATGATTGATATTGCATGTTTATGTATGTTTGAATGGTGTTTGAATCCCTTGAATGTGTGCTTATATGGTGTAAGTGATTAGGTATGAAATGGACTTGTAATTGTTTAATTTTAGGTACATTTTGGGTTCACACGGCCTGGCACACAGGTGTGTGACACAGCCGTGTGAGGCACACGGTCTAATGACATGGCCGTGTGTCATCTGAGAGTTTATTAGTGTACAAGCTAGTAAGTTACATGGCCTAGCACACAGCCTAGCACACGGGCGTGTGGGGCTACTTAGAGAGTTACACGGCCAGACATACGGGCGTGTGATATGGCCGTGTGACCCTACTCAGTGAGTTACACGAGTGAGGACACGGGCTGGGACACAGTCGTGTGTCCCTTGTTCGAGAGTTATACGACCATGTGACCCTTGTTTCCAATTTTTGTTACTTTTTACTTAACTTCCCGTTTTGTTTCAAATTAGTCCCGAATTGTCTTTAAACTATTGTTAGGGCTTCAAGGGCTCTATTTAAGGACGAAATGTATGTGGTTGAATGGGTTATGATATATTTAAGTTATTGAATGTTATGATATTTAAATGTTTCTGATTGTTTGGTAATTCTTCATAATCCTAATCTGGCGGCAGAGACGAGTTAGGGGCATTATAGTGTGAAATATGATATTAGAGTTAAATATGTTATGAATATGTGACATGTCTACTTAGTCGATGCATAATGACTTGTTTGCGTAAGTGGTTATTCTGAGCATTCACTGAGCTTGTTAAGCTCACCCACTCCTTTTTAACCATTGTAGATAAGTAGTGCCGGTGTGAGCGGTATGGTATCGAGGAGTGATCCAAGCCAGAAACTTTAGTTGCTATTAGTAGGTGTTCTTTTATTTCTTTGTGTTTTGGGAAGAAAAGGCAATATGGTAGATGTTATGTTGGCTTTGCTATGATTTTTGGTTGTTTGCATGCCTATTGTGCTTAGGAACTATGTGGACTTTAAATATGATGTTTGGGACTGTTATTTGAGACATTTTAGTGTTGATTTTATGAGACAACTGATGCATGATGTTTTAGGCTAGTTTGGAATGATCTATGTGATGATTTATGCTATGTTTTTAAGGTCTAGAACAGAGGTATCAATATTCGGGTTTTAAAAACGATACATTTGCAATTTTCGAAGTGCAGGAAGTTAGTTTTGCTAGTTGGTATCAATATTTTGCCACGAGTATCGAAACTCGGGGTAAAATTATTGATACTTTTTCAATGGTACTGATATTTTTTGAAAGTTGAGTTTTTAAGACGAGAAATAGTAAGCTATTTTGGTATCGAATTTTCAAGCGGTATCGATACCATTTGAGAGAATTATTGATACCACTCTACCAGTATCGATACCTAGTTAACAGTTTTGGGAAATTTTTCTAAGTGGTCCTAATACATGTTCAATACCTATTTTATGATTATTAATGAATGTTTAGCATGATTCAACTTCCTTAGAGTATGAATGACCTATGTTTCATGTGAATGCTATTATATAAAAAGAAAAAAAATGAGGCATGTGTAATAATGTGACGGTTTGTGATTAATACAAGTGGGAGACAGTGGTGTAACATCCTAGTATTCAGGCTTGGAGACCGGGTCAGGTATAGGGTGTTATATTTGGTGGTATTAGAGCCTAGGTTCAATAACACTCAGACCTAGGTGATTATTGCTGATATGTTGATTGGGGTTTTGTAACCCATGGATCTAGAGACCCAAGTGATTAAATTATTCTAATTACTTGAATTGCATGAGATATCTTTTTTTGTAATGCATGTGTTGTAGGAACGAGAACACATTGGCTTTAATCCTAAAGCTTGCTTGCAGGAACGAGACTTGGATAATTTCCTCCGCCACTCACACCACTTTTATTTTTTTGTGTATGTTAGATTAGTTCGATATGCCTCTTAGACATGTTAATGTGAGACCTAATGCTCAAGAGGATGGTACATCCTCTGCACCTCCTGTGACGTTGCGTAGGATGAACATACCTGATGAGGGTGTAGGCCCTCTGATGGAAGCGATAATTGGAGCGTTTCAACGGATTGCTGGTGCTAACCTTGCTTCTGCACCTGTGAATCGTGGGTTGCTGCTTGAATGTCTTCGGGTGTTGGGTGGTAAAGAATTTTTTGGAGTTAAAGGGACTGATCTAACTGTAGCTAAGTACTGGTTGGAAGGAGTTGAAAGGATCCTCGAACAAATGTCATATTTTTACGAGGATAAATTGGGTTACAGGGTGTCCCTACTCGACGGTGAAGCTCATCGTTGGAGGTACAATGTCAAGAGAGGTACAACTACAGATCATTTGACTTGGGATTATTTCCATGAGGTATTTAGCAGGAAGTTCATGGGCGAGCAGTATATGGAAGCTCTTAAATGAGAATTTTTTGACCTTGTGCAAGGTGGGTTGTCTGTGGCTGACTATGAGGTAGAGTTTGTGCGACTTAGTCAGTATGCTCCTGAGATGGTTTTGACTGAGAAGGATAGTTTCAAGAGGTTCCATTTTGGGCTCAATCGAGAGATTCAGGTTTACTTGTTGGCCCAAAATGCTGAGTTGTTTGATGAGCTTGTGGAAAAAGCCAAAGCTGTTGAGGAGACTTTAGTTGAGCCAACTCGTTTTGTGGTTGTAACAGCCCATTTTTGGTAAAATTGGAACAGTGGTTTTGGGACCACAAATTCGAAGTCAAAATATTTATTTTATTATTATTTTATTGTTTACAGTATGAATATATGATGGTGTGAAATTTTCGTGAAGAAATTTTATCGTTTAAATGGTCAATTTAGTAAAAAAAACTAAATCGCGTAAAATGCAAAAGTTGCATTCTACTTGTTAAAGGTGTCTAATAGCTATAGAACCTTAAAGTAAAGGTCCTTATGTGGTAAATAACCCATTACTTAGATAGTGGATGACATTGGCTTGGCATTATTGAAATTTTAATTAAGTTTTAAGGTTAATTTAGTAAATTGGTAATTAATGATAATTATAATAAAACAATATATGTATCATCTTTATTCTCATCTCGTATAACCGAAAATTAAAGCTTAGGAAGCCATTTTTGATGCTCAAGCTTTCGGTAAGCTCACCCTTGTCAGATTGGTATGTATTTTGTCCTATTTTTTATGATTTCTATGTTTTTGTAATCGTTACAGCTCAATCTAGCTAGCTCGTACCTTTAATTTCGAAACTGTTAAAGATTTCGAGAGTTGCCATTGTTGAATCTATGTGTTCTTTGATGTTTAAAGTTGAAATATGAAAGTTTGATGATAGTTCTACATGTTTTGTTAAGTGTTTTTTGATGCAAATGCATAATATGGATTAAATTGTGAAAAGTGCAAATTGAGTGGTTGAAATGTGAAATAAATGGAAAATATGGGCTACTAGGGGTATATTGGTAATTCGGCTAGCATGGGCTAATCTTGAATTATGTGAATTTTGTGTTTTATGTAATAAGGACTAAATCGTAAAAGTTGTGAAATACTTGGGGCAAAAGTGTAAAAGTGCTTTAAAGTGTGATATGGACTAAATTGAAAGAATATGTGATTGAATAAGTTAATTTTGAATTCATATAGATCAAGAAAGAAAGAATTCAGATTTAGATCAGGGGAAAAGCAAGGTTATCGAGTAGTCAGTCCGTTTCGTCAAATCCGTATACGAGGTAAGTTTGTATAATTGAACTTAATTTTGCAATTGTTTAATTGATGGATAGAATTGAGATTGTATGTATTCTATTAGTTAAATTTGGAGGTATTGAATCTAAATGTACGGTTTAAGCATACGAGTTGCGGAATAAGACCATAGCTGGGCTATGGCAAATTGGATAATAAGACCATAACCAGGTTATGGCATGTGAATGTAAGACCACGGCAGGGCCTTGGCAATGTATGTGTAAGACCATAGTTGGACTATGGCATCGAAAAATCAATGTAATTATATCGTAAGCATTTATAAACTCGAAGCGATTCGATAAGCGAAATGGTGGGAATAGATATGTATCAGTACATATATGTATAGAAAACTATGCGAATGATGAATTATAAGAAGATGAGAACTTATGAGTTGCTTTGTAGTTAAACTTTATGTTATCTCATTGATTGAGGTTTTAATTGCAAATTATGTATCTATTTGGAAGTGTTAATGAATGATGTTGATTATTTCATATATACATACGAACTTACTAAGCTTTATAGCTTACTTTGTTTATTTTTCTTCTATGTTTTGTAGTAAATCGAAGCTAGCTCGGAACTGGGGACTGTCAGGAACTTCATCGCACTATCGGACGTCTAGTTTGGTACTTTTGAGTTGTGTATATTTGGTATATGGCATGTATAGGTTTCAGTCTTTTTGGTATGTTTGATGAAAATGTATATTGGGCCATTTAAGTTGACTTATGATGATGACTTTGTTAATGTATAAAGATGTGTGCATGGCTTTGTTTTGAATTAGGTAAATTGACCTATAATGAATGAATGAGGTTGAATTGATAATGCTTATTTGGAATGGTTTTATTGAATGAATCATATATGTGAATTATGTCCAGTAAAGCAAGATGAGTTGATAAGTATTTGAATAGGTAAAAGGCATTGAATTGAGTATTGAAATGGTTGAATTGGGTATAGTATCATTGTGTATTGGTTGATGACTTTTGGCTGCATATTTGTGTCTTAAATTGGTACCAATTGAGCTTGTGTAGGTATGTCCAAAATGGGTGGCAAATTGGCCTTGCAAATGGCCTATTTTTGTCCATACTGGCTGAGACACGAGCGTGTGTCTCAGCCGTGTGTGACAAACGGTCATGTTACACGGCCGTGTGTTCCCTGGTATTGAAATTGAATTGAAGTAAGTATGTTCCAAACGGTCTCACACACGGGCGTGTGACTAGCCGTGTGGTACTAGTCAGTATACCCCCTAAATGGCACACGGCCTAGCACATGGCCTGGCACACGGGCGTGTGTGGCCACTTCAAAGGATACACTGGCTAGACACACGGGTGTGTGGTTGGTCATGTGACCCAAGTCAGCATGTATGCCCTGTTTTCACACGGCCTGAGACACGGGAGTGTCTACTAGCCGTGTGAGACACCCGGCCCGTTCACACGGGCGTGTGACCCTTATTTACATGAAAAATTTCTAAGTTTACAGAATTTTTGTATGATATCGGTTTAGCCCCAAACCACTTCTAAAGCATGTTTAAGGCCTCGTAGGCCCTTATAAGGGAGAATGTGATTGCGTTGAATGATTTATCAGAATGAATGCTTATTGTTGCATAAATGTATGCTATATGTGTTGTGAATTGATCGGCAATACCTCGTAACCCTATTTCAGCATTGAATACAGGTGAGGGGTGTTATAGTGGTTGTTGAGATTCGTAAGAGGGCTTCTGATGGTGATTCTGGATGACCACCCAAAAGAGGACAAGATAATTACAGTTTTGGTTGGTGTGTAATAAGTGGGTATCGACCGATTCAGTCTAAATAGTATAGTAATGTTGTGGCTAATACTAGTGGTTCTGAATGGCCACTTTGTGCGAATTGTGGATGTAGGCATGCTGGGGAGTGCCGTAAGTAGATAGGTGGATGTTATAAGTGTGGTTCGAAAAAAAATTTTCTAAGGGATAGCTCGAATAGAGTTGAGGTTTCACAGACTCAGAGTTCGGCACTTATTTCTGCGTTTGCTAGAGGCCGAGATCATGGTAGAGGTAATGGAAGACCAGTTGGACAACGAATTATTGCTCACACTGTTGCTTCGCAAGTTGAGTCTAGAGGTCTAACTCGAGTTTATGCTATTAAGAAGTCTGAGGATCAAGATACAATTGATGTTATTGTAGGTACTTTCACTTTGCAATCTATTCCATTGTTTTCCTTGGTTGATTCTGGTTCTATGCATTCATATATTTTGAGTGAATTAGCTTGCAAGTTAGGGATTCCTGTGGAGATGATTGATTTGGGTATGATTGTAATTAGTTCCTTTGGAGATAGCGTCGTTGTGAATAAAGTTTATCGTAGATGCCCCTTTATGATACAATGGCACATTTTCTCTATGGATCTCATGGAATTGCCATTTTATGGTTTCGATGTTATTCTTGGGATGGATTAGTTACTGAACATAAGGCTAAGGTAGAGTTTGAGACATAGCGAATTACTTTGAGGAATAGTGATGGGTTGGAAATTATTGTGTTGGTGAAAGATCGGGATTTTTGTCTAATGTAGTTTCGGCAATGAAGGCTGAAAAGATGATGAGGAAAGGTTGTGAAGCTTACTTAGCCTATGTAATGATTTCAGTTAGTAAGGAGTTGAGAGTTTAGGATATTTGCACTGTGGAATTTTTTGACGTGTTTCCTGAAGAGTTGTCTAGTTTGTCGGAAGATCGAGAAGTCAAGTTCGGTATTGTAACACCCCTCACCTGTATTCACCGTCAAAATAGGGTTACAGAGCATTACCAGACTTTCAACACCATTAAACATACATTTCATATACAGTTTATCAATTAAAATACAATTCAATCACAATAAATCATAGTGTCCCTTAAATAAGCCTACGATGCCTTAATCATGCATTAAGAGTAATTCGGGACTAAACCGATAACTCGGGAAATTTTTCAACACTTAGTGAGTTTTGCTTGAAACAGGGGACACACGCCCGTGTGACCAGACACACGGCCACCAGACACGCCCGTGTCACCAGCTATGTGAAAACAGGGGGTACATACTGACTTGGGTCACACGGCCAACCACACATCCGTGCGTCTAGCCCGTGTGCCCTTGGAAGTGGCCACACACACTCGTGTGCCAGGCCGTGTGCTAAGCCGTGTCAAACCTGTAGGGTATACTGACTTATGCAACACGGCCAAGTCACACGCCCGTGTGCTAGGCCGTGTGCCAATTAGGGGGTATACTGACTTGTGCCACACGGCCGATCACACGCCCGTGTGTGAGACCGTGTGGAGCATACTGACTTCATTTCAATTTCAACACCAGGGGACACACGGCCGTGTAACATGTAACATCCCGATTTAGGGCCTAGTCAGAATAGTGGTGTGAGACCACAAATTCGACATTTATGAATGAGTTTTTGAGGTTTATGCTATGTATGCATGCTAGTGTGAAAGTTTCATGAAGCAATTTTGTGAAATTTCGGTTGAATTGTCCAAAAAGACTAAATTGCAAAAGTTGCAAAATGTGAGATTCTAGAAGCTATTTGTGTGAAATAGCTTTAGAATATTAATTAGAGGTCCTTAAATAGCAATTTTCCCAATTTTTAATTTTTGGACAAATTTGGGCATGAATGAGTTAAAATAGAAAGTTTATCAAAAAGGGCATTTTGGTCATTTAACAATTAAGTGATTAAAATAGGAGAAAAGATGACAAAATTCATTCATCTTCTTCTCCAAGGCTGCCGAAATTTTCAAGAGCCATTGTTAGGGTTCTTCAAAATTTTCAAGCTTGCTAGTAAGTGCATCTAGCCTCGTTTTTGATATTCTTTGTATTTTTGAAGTCCTTGTAGCATGAGTGAGCTATTTTTAGCTATTTGATGAGCTATGATGGATGTCCAAAAATGTGGCCATGTATGATATGCATGTATTTTGATGTTTTATGGAAGATTATGAAAGCTTGATGTAGTAGAAACATCTTTTGCTAAATGAGTTTCTATAGAAAATGCATGTAGGGACTAGTTTGTAAAAATCTTGAGTTTGGTCATACATGTGTGTTGTGATGAGAATTGATGATTGCTTTAGTTGAGTAAGTGGTTCGGCTAAGCATGAAAGGCTAGAAAGTTGAATAAAAATCACTTTACGAGCCTTGGGGGCAATTATGCAATTATGAGAAAGATTAGGGGCAAAAGAGTATTTTTTTCCAAAGTATGAGATGTGGGTCAATTTGGTCAATGTGTGTATTGAATAAGCTGATTTATTCATTATAGATCAAGAAAGATGAAGCCCGGATCGAAACCGAGGCAAGAGCAAAGTGGTGGACTAAATTGCACGTTTCTATACTTTTGAGTATCGAGGTAAGTCTATGCATAAACAATGCATTCATACTTACAATTTTTTAATGCTAGATAGTGTATAGCATGGTTGAGAATTATTGAGAACCTATGTGGTTCAAGTGAAATGGATGGATGAATGATTAAGTAAGTAGATTTGTGAATGTGTTGTGATAATGCTAAATGGTAGGCTAAGTGCGATACCATCCTAATGCATATTGACGATGCGCTGGCTATGTGCGATGCTATCGTTAGGTATATTATCTAGTGGGCTATGTGCGAAACCACTATGAATACCTTGTTGGTAGGCTAAGTGCGATACTACCTTATCAATTGATTGTGGTGGGCAAAGTGCGAAACCATCGAGACATTAGCTGTGTGGATTAGCTGTGTGGATTAGCTGTGTGAATTAGTTGAGTGGATTAGCTGTGTGGATGTATTATCGAGAAATAATGATGTGTTGTATATTGTGTAAATGTGATATTGAATGCAGGGGTGCATGTCAATGGTTATGAGTAAGTGACTCATGATGTGTTGGAATAAATGTGGTAAGAGATAGAAAGAGTAAGCATAGTTGTACATTATATGTTAGTATAATGCTAATTATTGTTTAGCTTATACTATTTTGCTTAATTGTTTATGTGTAAACTTACTAAGCTCAAAGCTTACTCTCTTTCTTTTCCCTTGTCTTATAGAGTAAAGTGTTGAATCGAGGGACGAGGATCAATTGGAAGATTGCCCACACTATCAGCACACTCTGGTACATTAGACTCAATGTTTTTTATATGGCATGTATAGGGGCTAGACAAGTTAGTGAATTTTGTTGTATATGGCTATGATGAGTTAGCCTTTGAATGGGTAATCTATTTTGTATTATGCCATAGTTGTTGGCTACTTTATTATATGAGAAGATGTAGTTATCTATGTGAGATTGTAAGAATTTGAGTTGATTATGGATGTGTTGTATGAGTGCATGATTGTGTATGCTAGATGGGTGAAAAGAACTTGGCAAATAGCTTTGTTCTCGTCCATGTGGGTAGACACACGGGCGTGTGTCTAGGCCATGTGTGACACACGGTCAGTCCATGGGCGTGTGACTTGGCCGTGTGTCCCCTGGATGTTAGTATTTGAAGTCAGAATAGACCACGGACTAGTCAAACGGGCATGTGCCTAGGGCGTGTGGGATTAATCAGTGTTGGCCACGGGCTAGGCACCCGGGCGTGTGTCTAGACTCTAGGCCATGTTAAGGTGGTCAGTGTGCACCACAGGCGAAGAGCACGGGCGTGTTCCCTAGCCGTGGGGCATTGGCAGAATGCTTGAGTTTTCATGCACGGGTAGTGACCATGGGCGTGTGTGAAATCCACAGGCGTGCCAAATCTTACACGAGCGTGTGAGCCCTGTATAGATGGAAAAATTTTAAGATCATAAGAGTTTTCGATATGGTCTCGAGAGCCCTCGTGTGGTTGAGAGAGGCCTCGTAAGTCGGGTCTAAGGTTGTTGTTGTAACACCCCAAACCCGGTCTAGACGTCACGACCAGATCTGGTATGTTATAGGGTAAAAGTTATTAAAAAGGGTTTGAAACTTTGGAGAGATACTGTAAGAAAAAAAAAACTTTTCGTTTGGTTGATGCTTTGAAAACAATTGTTTGAGGTTTAAGGATAAGAGAAATGAAATATTGAATTAAGTTAAACAAGTACTGGTTGTCATTGTTGGTATTTCAGAGAAAACGAATTCTTTATGTTGCTCAAGTGATTAAAATTTTAACTTATTTACCAGGTTTTAACATATAATGATGTCATATGTAATTAGACAATATATAAAAAAAACCAATTATTAAAATAAGAAGGCCTTATTACATAATAAAATCCCCAATTAAAATAAATTCGTAAAAGAAAGCGAGTGTACGAAAGAAACTTTTTATGGCCTCCTCGAGTCTGCCTCGGCTCCCAGATCCACAATCTACTGATTACCTGCAACATTAAGCAAACGGGGTGAGTCACCAAGACTCAGTGTGTAATTCCCCTATATCATATAAATGGCCCATGGCCCACAACCGCATATTGGGCCTTAGCCCACTAATGATGGCATGCAAAAGAATTTAATGCAATATGTCCCAGCCCAACCTAGTTTCCATCCTCTACACGCCACCCGTACCAGCTAATCACACCATGGGGATTTCTACAATCAACCCTCCATCCGCTACACGCCTCATACGTGGCACCAGGCCACTCGTGGTTCTAGACCACCGTGATACTAGATCACCGTGACAGAGTCACTATTAACATACGTGGGGCCAACCCACCGTGGTATCAACCATCGTGACAATCCCTAATGAATATATGTGGGGCCAACCCATCGTGGTACCAAACCACCGGGACGAGTCACTAAATCATATATATACGTGGTGTTAAACCACCGTGGCACCAAGCCACCGAGACATGGTCACCAAATTAGATTTACGTGGGGCCAACCCACTCGTGGTACCAAACCACCGTGACAGTCTCAAAATCTTCCCCTTTCACATCATAATCCAAGCCCATGCATAACATACATGTAATAATGAATGCAACATGTTATCAAGCCAAGTGAAAGGTTACCACATACATCCATACTCACAAAGAAAACATTACAGTCACGTACCTGGCATCCCTAGCCTTACCCACAAGGGTATTACGGCTGTCTACATAGTCTTTCCGGCTTTTCAGCCTATACAATCAATAGTACAGATAAATAATAGAGTGTGAAGTTTTACAAACCTTATAACATGCAATATTATGCTATCTATGTCGACACTATCGCTAGCAAGAACGACTGCTATCTGCCTACGATTCTGTTCTGAAGCCGGTCCACAACCCGGTGGCCAATCTCGAACCGCAGACACCGCTCGCTTTTTGAACTTAGGGGCTGGGACTACGGGTCCAACCCCTTCCTTCCCTTGACTGGCATTTGATTCCATGAAAACGATCTTGGTTAGAAGACCGGGTTAAGGCATTGAAGCAGAGGAAATAAGGATATACGCTCAAAATGGAAAGGTTTCTTACCTAGATCAACAGAACCCGGAGGCTATTAAGCTTGGATTAAGGAGTCGCTGAAGTCCCTACACATTTACCAAATCAGATTCGGCTTTCCAAGGTATAGGTTAGAAGAAGTGGCCTTTCGGCCAAATGAATGGTATAAACCTCTTACCTTGATCGACCGATTGTCCCCCTAGAACCCTTCAAATACTGACTAGATGCAGAAAGAATATGAAAAGGAGGCTCCCCTACATTTGGCCAAAGAACTTCAGTACAAGATTAACCCCATCGGTTAACAACCAGCAAGAGAATAAGAAAGAATCGAGAGAGAAGAAAACGCTTACCACTTAACGAGAAGGAACCGATCGAGAAGGTTGAGACAAAAGGTAACGGCAAGCCTCACCAATTAAGCAAAATCCGATTGGAAAAGTTAAGGGTGTGGGTAACAACAACCCAATGAAACAAAACGAAAGGAGAAGATGATCACCCAAGGAAGATTCGGCCTACAGAAAAGTAAGAACCAACACAAATGAGAAGGAAAAGAAAAACGGTTTCGGCCTGAGGAAAATGAGAGAACAAAAGATGAATGTTCAGGGTAAGGGAAGAAGATTCGGCTAAGAAGAACAAAATGAGAAAGAAGTAATGAGATGGTGTGAGTGGTAGGAGGTTTTGGTTAAGTTAAGAGATGTGAAACAAATAGGAACAAAAGGAAAAATAAAAGAGAACAAGAGGGAGAGAAGATGGTTTCGGTTTTAGCTAACTGAAGAATGAGCAACAATGACCTTAGGGGTTTAGGCTACTCAAAGAAAAGAACCAAAAAAAAATTCCAATTGAAGAACACCAAATGCCGAAAAAGAAAACTCTCTCTACCTAGTTGCTAAACACTTTAAAAAAAATTCGGCACCTACAATTCCCAAAATCGAATGCCACCACCTTTGACCGAATCCCCCCAACACCAACAAAAATTCAGCCACACCCCTACTCAAGCTTCCCACAACCGGCCACTTCCTCCATCCACTTGAAAATCCCTTACTTTCCTCCTAAATTCACTCTTGTTCATTCATTCAAAATAGTTTGAATCATTCAAATTCCACCTTTTGCTCATGGCCTTACATTCAATTCTTTTGACTCATTCAACACTTATCCATGTAGTGTCCATGTCGAATCCACCACCCAAGCTCCTTAGACGCAAAAATAAAACACCCCCTTGCTGGCGACGCAACTTGAACCCCTTGCCCCTGCAGCTTTTCCCTTGTGATGCCACTTCAAGCACTCTAAGTGGCGCCTCCTTGCCACTTAACCACCTCTTTACTTGTGTTAACAAAACGCAATTAAATATCCCTAAGGCCTGCCTCAGCTAGCTCTTCCCTTAAAGTGCCTAAAAATAAAATTTTCACCAAGGCTCAGACTTAATCCTGAGCCTTCCCGAGACCCCCAAACACATCAAAACAACAATCAAAACATATCAACACATAGCAATACACAATAATTCCATGCCCCTAATTCCAGGATGTTACAGTTGTGATGGCCAAAGAGAGTGGTCACGTGGTGCCTAAGTGGCGATCTTGAGGGTTTTATTACGGTAACGCCTCGTGCCCGGTTCCAGCATTGAATACGGGTAAGGGGTGTTACATAGTATGACCACGTGTCACACGCGGCTGAGACACACGCCCGTGTCTCTGCCTGTGTGGAAAAAAATAGGCTATTTACCAAGCCATTTTTCCACTCAAAATTTGGTACACCTACACCTCTCAAAAAGCACATAATATATCATCAGGAGGCTTATATTTCAATTCCAATCAAACATGATTTATACCAATTCCAACACCAACGAATACAAAACATATATACCACATATTGCCATGTAATTTCATACCAAACTTTGTCTTCTCAAAACATCAAAATGACCATTTATAATTATACATTATTATGCTCAATTCCACAAACATACCAATTCACAAATCATCACCTATTGACATTCAAACTTACCTATTATCAATGAGCATCATTAATCTACCTTAATCACACAACATAGGTCAATTGTATACATATAAACATAATCAAAATCAACCAAAATAAGCTGACTCACATGGCCAAATATACAAACCAAATATTAGACATTTACAAGCCAATTCAAATGGCCAAAATCATAACCAAAACATAACCAAATGACCAAAGTCCCTTTACATGCCATATACTCAAATTACCAAAGTTCATAGATACCAAGTTATAGGTGGATAGTGTGAAGCGATCTCCGACGATCCCCGAATCCGAGCTAGCTTCAATATCACTATAAAACACGGAAAAATAAACAAAGTAAGCTATGAAGCTTAGTAATCTCGTATGAGATAAATCTAATACAATCACTTAAACATGATTCGATGATTTCAATATGTCAATTTGCAAATTTCATTAACTATCAAATCTTTCAAGTACTCATTCACAAAACCATATACATTCGTCATAATTTCTCCCATTCCAAGCTAAAATGGTTTATACACACACATGCAACATCTCGTACCAATCTCATATACATTCTCATCTTTCATTTACTCGTTGAACCGTTCGGAATAGAAGTCGGATACTCAAGGGTCTCATACGATAAGTACATATACCATGGCCCGAAGCCAAATCAAGGTAACTTATCCGAAATTTTGATATCATGGCCCGAACCCAAATCAGCCTATATGCATGGCCCGAAGCCAAATTGGTTTATCTCGCACACATAGTGCTAAATCATGGCCCGAAGCCAACTCAAGTATACCTAATGACATGTCACTAGCATCCTAAACTATTCCTAAGGTTCAACTGGGATTCCAACTGTCGTATCATCGTCAAAGCATTTTTGAACTTGTTCGTAATCACATAATCACAATTCATGCCATATAAAAGCATATAAAATACATTTATAATGAAATTATAACATACGAACTTACCTCAAATTTGGAAATGACGAAATAAATCGTTTAGTCGATAACTTTCATTTTTCCCCGATCCAGATCCAAATTTCGCTTTTCTTGATCTAAATATATTCAAGAATAACTTATTTAATCATTTCTCTATTCAATTTAATCCAAAACATACATTAGGGCTATTTTTCACATTTGCCCCTAAACTTTCACCTTTTTACAATTTAGTCCTTATCACATAAAATCACAAATTCATGCAATTTAACCACAACCCATGCTAGCCGAATTTCTCTAGTATTCATATTATCCCATATTTATCATTTATTTCACATTTTAACCACTAACTTTACACTTTTCTCAATTTAATCCCTATTTTGCATTTTTACTAAAAATCACTTTATAAAACTTGTATAATTCACAACAAACTTTCATAATCAATCACAAAACATCAAAAAACATATGTATTCATCAATGGCATCATTCAAAATCTTTAAAAGTTTTACAAATTAGTCCCTGGGCTAGCTATATCTAGCTGCAACGATCTCGTAGAAATCATTAAAAACGGGACAAAAATCGTACCTTGATGAGCAATTTAACCAAGGCCGAATGTAAAACCCAAAAGAATGGTTTCTTCCTCTTTAGAACCGGTTGAAGATGATGATATTAGGTGATGGTTTCATTTTGTTTTATTTATTTTAACTTAATTTACCCAATTACAATATTAACCTTACTAATTAAACATTAAAAACATATAATGGTTGTCCATAATTGTCCAATGATGCTATTAATGGTCTAATTTCAACATAAGGACCTTCTCTTTTAAGTTCTATAGCTATTAGGCACCTTTAGCTAATGGAACTCCACTTTTACACTTTACGCGATTTAATTGACCATTTAAACGATAAAATTTATTTATGAAATTTTCACACAAACATATTATCATGCTGTAGACATTAAAATAGTAATAAAATAAATATTTTGACTTCATATTTGTGGTCCCAAAACCACTGTTCTGATTTGACCCAAAAACGGGCTGCTACAGGTATTGAGATCTATCCCGGTACTGCATCGGTGTATATTACGCCTTAACACATGGCACCAAAAGAGCTCGAAGAATTAAAGATTCAGTTGCAAGAGTTTCTAGATATATGGTTTATTCGATCGAGTGTATCTCCGTGGGGTGCACCGATTTTGTTTGTGAAGAAGAAAGACTGTATGATGAGGATGTGCATTGATTATAGGTGGTTGAATAAGTTGACCATTAAGATTAAGTATTATTTTCCTCGAATTGATGACTTATTTGATCAATTTCGAGGTGCAACGGTGTTCTCAAAGATTGACTTGTGATTTGGGTATTATTAGTTGAAGGTGAAGGAGTCTGATGTGCTGAAAACTGCTTTTAGGACTCAGTATGGGCATTATGAGTTTTTGTGATGCCGTTTGGTTTAACTAATGCCCTTGCTGCATTCATTGATTTGATGAACCGAGTGTTCCATTCATAGTTGGATTAGTTTGTGGTGGTCTTCATAGATGATATTTTGGTGTATTCTCGTTCTGAGGAGAATCATGATGAGCACATAAGGGTTGTTTTACAGATTTTGAGGGATAAGCAGTTGTTTGCTAAGTTAAGTAAGTGTGAATTTTGGCTTAAGGAAGTTGCTTTTTTAGGACATGTGGTATCTGTAGAAGGGATTCGAGTGGATCCTAAGAAGATTGAGGCGATCTTGGAGTGGAAGCCGCCTAGGAGTGTTACTGAAGTGCGGAGTTTCTTGGGTTTGGCTAGCTATTATCATAGATTTGCTGAAGGGTTTTCTCTTATTGTTGCACCCTTAACGAAACTACTTCAGAAAGATTTTGTGTTTGAATAGATTGATGAAAGGAAAAAGAGTTTCAAACATTTTAAAGCAGTGTTGACGAAGGCACTTATGTTGATTCAACCATAATCTGGAATAGACTTTGTGGTTTATAGTGATGCTTCATATTTTAGTCTTGGTTGTGTTTTGGTGCAATAGGGTAAAGTTTTGGCTTATGCTTCGAGATAGCTAAAGACGCATGAGCGAAACTATCCTACCCATGATTTGGAATTAGCTACTGTGGTATTTGCAATTAAGATTTGATGCCATTATTTGTATGGGGAAAAGTGTTTTATTTACACGAATTAGAAGAGCCTTAAGTACCTCCTCACCCAAAAGGATTTAAATTTAAGGCAAAGGCGTTGGATTGAGCTTCGGAAGGATTATGACTATGTGATTGAGTATCATCCTAACAAGGCAAATGTTGTTACTGACGCATTATGTAGGAAATCGATGAATGAGTTGAGACCAAATCTTTTAATTTTGGGTGTATCTTTATTATGCTCTGAGTTGAGATTACCAGCTTAGGCACCAGTTCGGCTACTGTAACACCCTAGGTTAAGGCTTAGGAGTTTCAAAGGTATTTTAGGTAATTTAGCCTATATGTGCTCGGAATTTTGTAAGGTTGGTATTCGATAATGTTTTCGACAATGGCTATTAAGGAATTGAGTCAATTTTTGAGAATGAGTTTTAAATACCTTTATTTTAGAAAAAAATGACTGATTATAATAGGGTCAAAATAGCTTGCATTTATGTTGCAATTTTACCAGTTTTTTAAATTGAACATAATAAACTCCATTCCCAATTCTATTTCACGATACTTTGATTTCCTATCATTCCCATGTCATGATTTCCTATCTTTCCCATGTCAATTACCTTTATAAATCTCCAAGAAAAACACTCAAAAACTCCATAGATTTCATCATCTTGTTCAATTATTGGTTTTCCGAATTTGTGTCAAAGCTAAATCTTCCATCAAAGGTAACCATTCACTTTCTCATTGGTTTTTAATGTTATCTAGACTTTAAAATTGAGTTTTAGTTATGAAATTGCATGTTTTAATTAAAACCCAAAAATTGGGTCATTAATGGTGGAATTCAAGATTGTAGATGAAAATGTGACTTAAAAGTGTTTTTCAACTTGTTTTAACTTGACTAGAAGGTTTCTAAAATTACATCGAAGTTTCGTTAAGGATTTCACGTGTTTTAATGAATTTTTGTTATTATGGCCAAAACTTGTCAAAAGATGTTGATACCTTGAAACGTGTATTTTTGTGTTGTTTAAAGGTTGGGGTTTAGTCGTAAATGAATATGGGGATGAATGAAACTTGTTTCACGTGAAAAGGTTAAGTGTAGGACGAGATATTTGCGTTTTAAGTCCGTCATGCTAAAGGGTTTGTTTACATGAGAAGGTAGCTTAGGCTTGTGTTTTGGTTAGTTTAAGTGGGTCATTGGCTGTCATTTGATTCTGTGTATTGTGTGATTTTTATGTGTGAAGCCTCAGATTCATGAGAGCCCTCTATGAGTTAGAGGAAGGCCTAGTTCGAGCCCTCGGTTTTCTGTGAAAGTTGATATTTGGTGAGTGTTTTTGAATCGCTACTCGTAGATGATTCATTGTGTAATTGGGAATTTAGAGGTAGCTTATACCCCTACTCTAAATTCTGAGAGTAAGTGTGTAACACCCCTTACCCATATCTGACGCTGAAATAGGGTACGAGGCATTACCGAAACACATACACTTGTAAACGTATTAAACCGAGTCATAAATTTCATCCAAATTAAAACTTTTCAAATTTCTATCTTTGAGTCCCTAAATAGGTCCTACGAGGCCCAATACATACCTTGGAAGTGGTCCGAGACTAAACCGAGAACTTTTGAAAGCACTGAAAAATTTCTTCAAAAACAGGGGCACACACCCGTGTGTTAGGCCGTGTGGCGTTTCGAATTTCCAAAAATCAAGTGCAGACTTCACACACCCTGGGCACATGGCCGTGTGGCTGCCCGTGTGGCCACAAGTAAGATTATTTACCAAGTCCTTTGCCTCCCCAAAACACTTATACACTTACACAAATTTATCATCACACAACATGGTATTATTGAGCATTCGAACACCCACACTAAGACATCCACATACCATTTACAAACTACATTCATCATGCATAATCACACACACACACTTAACCATTCAAATCATGCAACTTACACAACCAATCACATTTACCACTCATAATTATCACACATTTACTCATCCAACACATGCAAGCATACACATTCTTGAAATGCATCATCATAGACTTATAACATAACAATTATTAGCCACATTAAACAGCCTTATACAACAATAACCTTCTAATAACATAGGCCAAAATTCTAGGCCAACTCATATTAACATATACACACATAATATAGTCCCTATACATGCCATAGACTTAAAAATACTTGAAAATCGTTGATACAATACCAATCAATAACTTGTTAGTGTGATAGAATCTCCGACGACCTCCAACTCGAGCTAGCATCTGTGACACTATAGGAAAAAAGAAAGGAAGGGGGTAAGCATTATAGCTTAGTAAGTAGGTATGTAAATAATAAGTAATTTATTAATAGGATTTTATAAATCTTCACAATATGTTCTCAAGATAATACAATCATAATTGCACATAGTTCCACTATTTATTCATGTTCATATGAAGCTGTCTACTCGAGTCACAGTCACTAAATTATTTATATCTTGAGCTAAGAAACTCCAAATTAATATCCGTTAATTTTCACTGAAAATATACTCACATATATTCTTACCATAAAATTTTAAGAATTTTTGGTTTAGCCAATAAGTACAGTTTATTCTTTAAATTCTCCCATGTTTTGCTGTCTGAAAGTTTCGACCATTTTTCACTAAAAAACAATTATCTCTTCGTACGGGATTCAGATGATGTTTATGTTTGTTTATATTAAAGGTAGGCTCCTTAAGAAATTTAATCATATAAATTATAAACCATAATTATTTTTATACATTTTTTAGTTATTTGTCAAAGTCGGAATAGGGGATTCTGAAATCATTCTGACCCTGTCTCACAAAAATTCAAATATCTCAGAATATGAAATTATTTCACTTACAACGTTTCTTTTATGAGAAAATAGGCTCAATAAGCTTTAATTTAATATCTTATTCAACTTCTAATTCAATTTCCACCATTTTTGGTGATTTTTCAAAGACACATAACTGCTGCTGTCCCAAAACTATTTTATTGCAAATTTTACTCTTTCATAATTTCTTTGTATTAACTTTCATAGTAACACTTACCCCATATCAAACTTACCAAAGTTCGATCACCTATCGAGCACATTGCTCATAAAGTGACACACACATACCTGCACTTATTCATCACTTAGTCATATTCGTTTATACTTAGTCATTTCCCGTTGAACTCATTGGAATAATAACGGATACACGGAAATTTGCACCTAAGTGCCACACTTGTAGCTAAAGATACTTCATATCACACTTTTCACATAGGCTCGCTCTCGAGCTAATCACATTCACGGGTCTGCTCATACAAGCTATCGGTCATACGTAACTACTCAGTGTTGCTCAAGCTGTCAGGTATCCGTAACACATGTCGGATTACCCAGCCACTGGTAGAACTTATAAGACCAGCACCCGTTTCACATAGTCACAATCTCGGGTCTGCTCACACAAGCTATCGGTCATGACGAAACTACACGGTGCTGCCTACACAAACTGTCAAGTATCTGTAACACATGCCGGATAACTCAAACCACCAAGAGAAACGTCATGCATCAAAGACCGGATCACTTATTTCACTTAGATTTCACATAGGTTTCTAGTGAACATGTCACTAATATGCATTTTTATTCCTAAGGTTCAACCGGGAAATTTCTCACTTGTTGATATTTTGTCAATTACATCAAATATTCAGCCATAATTCATACCATTTATCAGAATATGAAAACGCAAGTAAAAACGATGCATTATTTACATACAAACTTACCTCGGCAGCACAATCGATGAAAAGGACTTATTCGTCATATTATTTGTTTTTCCCCTGTTCTAAGTCCGAATCTTGTTTTCCTTCATCTATAACAACACATTTAACTCATTTATTCATCCTGCTACCCAAATTAGCCTAAATTCACATTTTGGCAAAATTACATTTTTGCCCCTAAACTTTATCATATTTACACTTTTTCCCCTAGGCTTGTAAAATGATTTTCATTCAATTTATTTGTACTTTAAGCCTAGCCAAACCATTTTCATAACTATAACAACCCACAATTTCCATTTATTCACACACTTACACACATTTTACAACTTTTTACAAACTAGTCGTTTTTGACAATTTCACCGAAAATTATTTAGTAAAAGTCGTTTATTACACACCGAGCATTCATATTCTACCATTAAACATCAAAACACAAGCATTTCTCATATGGGTAAATTTTCAAACATCAACCCTAGCTCAAATAAATGGTAGAAATAGAGAGATCGTGTTACGAGGATTTTAAAAACGTAAAAATCATTAAAAACGGGGTTAGAACGGACTTACAATCGAGCTTGGAAGCTTGAAAAACCCTAGCCATGGTTTTTTCATGCAACATTCGGCCATAGCTTGAAGATGGACACCATTTTGCTTTAATTTTGGCTTTTTTAATTCTTTTAATTACTAAATAACCAAAATGCCCCAAACTTAAAAATATCCTATTTCACTTATCTCATGTCCATTTTTGTCCAACAATTTAACCAATGGTCTAATTACCATTTAAGGACCTCCAATTTAAAACTTCATAACAATTGGACACTTCTAACATGTGGAACTCAACTTTTGCACTATTTACAATGTAGTCCCTTTGACTAAATTGAGTGCCCAAACGTCGAAATTTTCGAACGAAATTTTCACGAAATCTTTCCGTGAAATTGTAGACCATAAAAATATAATAAAAATAAAATTTTCCTCGTCGTATTTGTGGTTCCAAAACCACTGTTCCGACTAGGCCCAAGTTCAGGCTGTTACAAAGTGTTCTCGCGCCTATGATTAAATGTGATTTATGTATGCTTGTGAAATTGTGAAATTATGAACATATATGAGATTGGTATGACATATGCTATAAGTTTAAGATGATTGATATGAACGTGAATATGAGGGTGTGTTGTTCATGCCATGTGATAGTAAATATGTGGGTATGTTATTCATGCCATGTGATAGTGGTTGTAATATGCTAATAATGTGAATATACAATGAATATGTGCGAAAAATCTGTAAGTAAATATGTGATAATGATGTGGATATTTTGGCCTTGTGATATTATGAGACTGTTGGATATAGTTGGCATGCCATAGGATTGTGAGTACTCACCTTTGTGATGTGATTTTGGGGCATTGAGGCCCAGGGACAGTTTTCGAAGAGATAAGGGAATATCCGCTAAGCTCTATTTATCGGGATATGTGTGTTTGGTGTGTTGGAGAGTGTTAGCTATACACTACACTTATGGGACATGTATGACTGTATGAGTCATTTTAGTGTGTTGGAGATCCGTAATTTGATGTGTGGTGATAGAGTCCACATTATGTTTTGTAACCTTAAGAGCCAAACTATCTTATAATATGATTGAATGTGACCAAATATGGTTTATTTGTCCTGTGATATATGCTTAAATAATCAAGCGGTTAAAAGTGTGAAATATGACATTAGAGTTAAATATGATGTAACACCCAAAACCCGGTCAAAACGCCACGACCGAATCTGGTATGTCACTGAGGAAAATACTTTGAAGAAAAACGAGTGAACGAATAAATTTTTAGTAAGAAACTTTTTGTAATTCTATATTTTTAGAATTCAGGTGTATAATAAGTTAAAACTAATAATTTACTTTGAAATTACGTAAAACTTTAAAATAGGCGAATAAATCCTAGGTTAGAAAACATTTATATCATTTTAAGAAAACTCGAATTATTTCTTGAAAACCATTTGCATTTGAATGTAGAGACTTAATATTTGAAAATCATTTAAATTATCGAAAACACTTAAGTTGTTAAAACTGTTAAATAATTTAGGTTACCCGATGGTAACGTTTTTAAAACTATCGCGTTGTGTAGTTTAGAAAACTTTGTGCTCAATTTATTATAATAATCAAGAAATTTATAACCCATATTTAAAACATGCTCAAAACATAAAAATAATCCAAACCATAATTTAGAGAGGCCTTATTACAAACCCACAAAAGATAAAAACCAAATTTAAATAAAGTAAAGTTCTCAAACCAAAGTTCACGTAGAACCGAAATTTATTTCATGGCCTCCTCGAGTTCATCCGGCTCCTCATCCGCGATCTCACGAATCACCTGAAATGATAAGGGAGAAGGTGAGTCACCAAGACTCAGTGCATATTCCCTCTCCCGGGTAAATGCCACGTACTTACACAAAATTATAACAAAGCATATATATGTATAATGCACCCAACCTAGCCATCCATAACTCCTTTTCTACCCCGTGTGGTACCAAACCACTGGTGGTGCCAAACCACTGGTGTCTCAAGGACACAAATGTGATACCAAATCACTGGTGACCAAAGTCACGAATAATCAAGTGTGGGGCCAACCCACGTGTGATACCAAATCACTGGCAGACGATCCCATATCTCAAAAGTGGGGCCAACCCACGGTGGTGTTAACCACGGGGACGAGTCGCTTCGCTATCGTCCCAAACCTCACGTGTCCAAGACACGAATGTGATACCAAATCACCGGTGGTGCCAAACCACTAGTGTCCAAGACACGAATCATCATGTTGTGGGGCCAACCCACGTGTGATACCAAATCACCGCGATTTATCCCATATCTCAAAAGTGGGGCCAACCCACGGTGGTGTTAACCACGTGGGGACGAGTCGCTATGAGGTCCCAAACCTTTGGTGTCTGAAGACACGAATGTGATACCAAATCACTGGTGGTGCCAAACCACTGGTGTCCGAAGACACGAATGTGATACCAAATCACTGGTGACCGAAGTCACAAATAATCTTCCCCCTCCTCTCATATTGCCCATGCCAATGCAATAAATAAACAGATCATGTCAATATACTTTGGTATGTATTTCATAACAAATGTATCATAAATCGTAGATCATGATTTCAATCCACATGTATTAACAACATATTGAAACGGACTTACCCGAGTCCTCATTCATACCATCATGGTATCATATCCAAATCTCATTGTTTTTCCCACTTTCATAATATGATTAGTTATAACACACATAAATACATATATTAACCAAGTTATAAAGTGTGTAAGATACACACCTTTCACCAAAGCAATAACTAACGTCCGAAGATCTGATCTACCACTAGATCACCTTGTCCTACAATCGGCCAATATTAAGATTATGAACAAAGGCCATTCGACCATAACACTAAATCCTTATAATTATCCTTCAAAAACCAAGTCTTACCTAAACTTACCCAAAACGATTGTCAACGAATCGAGACTTAGATTGATTGCTTCAAACGTCCAAGAGCCTAAAAGAAATCGGTTTCTAAGAATGATTAGAACCTTGCAAACCAATGCCCATAGATTCGGCCTTAGTCCACAAGAAAATAACATAGAGACGAGAAAAGAATTGAAGAAGAAACGCCAAGAACACTTACCCTTTTCCAAAATCGATTGAAGAAAAATCAAAGAGAGTCTACCCTTGAATATTCGGCCAAAAATAATACTAAAAGGAAGTAGAAAAATTCGGCTATGGTGAAGTGAAAAGAAAAGAGAAATAGAATGGTAATGGATGTTTAAACTTTGAGTGAAAGAAAAGAAATGGAATTTGAGATGGGTAAAGATTCGGCCAAGAGAGGATGAAAGAAAATGTGATTAAACAAAAGTCAAATGAAGAAAAGAGAGATGTGGGAGAGAGAGGTTCGGCCAAACACTATTTTGCCAAAGAAGAAAAGTGCACAAAAGTTCCAATGTTGTTTCGGTTTCAAGAGGACAATTGAAAGAAGAGAAATGGTATTTGGTTCACACAAAATAAGGCTAAAACCAAAAGCAAAAATTGCACCTAAATGCACAATAACATTCGGCCAAAGAGAGTGTTTTTGGAGAGGAAAACAAAAATGCAAAAGATGTTCAAAAGGCAAAAATTGACCAACTATTCCCAAAGCTACTTAAAAATTCGCCACCCACCTAGACACCCATGCCGTCCACATTCATCCACTAAAGGCCTAGGATTACTTTCCAAAACATCCTCCATATTCCATGCCTTTTGTCCCCTCTTAATACCATAACTTCAAGATTCTTATCCCCATCATCATGCTTTCCTTAAACAAAATTCAACTTACCAAAAGAAATAGTCCAACCTATCATAAACATAGGTTGACCGACCATCAATGCTAGAACAAAAATAAAGTTTCCAAAAAAAATGTTTTCCATGATACTCGAACCTCTAACCTCAAGCCACCTTTCAAGCTCCTTAACCAACTTGCCACTTACTCCTCTTATGCTTTAATTTAACACTTAAATTAACTTAAATGCTAAGTTTACTTAATCCACTTCATTAAATAAACCATACTAAAAATTATTCTAACTTCCTAAATAAAATCAAGCCTTCATAAGACTATGCTAACACACAAAATTTATACCCGAGCCAACACAACTAATACTCAAATTTTGGGATGTTACAATTCTACCCCCTTAAGAAAATTTCGTCCTCAAAATTACCTGATCAAAAGAGTTGAGGGTACTGCTGCCTCATCGCATCCTCCGGTTCCCACGTAGCTTCTTCCACGCCATGATTCCTCCATAAAAGCTTCACTAAAGGAACGGACTTCCTACGCAAAACTTTCACATCTCGATCTAGAATCTGCACAGGTTCTTCTTCTACCGTCGGATCTGGACTCACCTCTATTTCCTCTACTGCCACAACATGCGATGGATCAGAACGATAGCGTCTAAGCATGGAGACACGGAACACATCGTGAATCGACTCGATTCCACCGCAACTCAAGTCGATAAGCTCACCGGTCCCACTCGCCTCAACACCTTAAACGCCCAATAAACCTTAGACTTAACTTGCCTTTTCTCCCAAATCTTAACACTTTCTTCCATGGCGAGACCTTCAGAAAAACTTTGTCACCCACGGCAAACTCTATATCCCTCCGCTTGAGATTGGCATATGACTTTTGCCTATCCAAAGCTTCCTTCAGACGAGCCTGAATCGTCTTAACCTTATCCTCAGTCTCTGCAACCAACTCTGGTCCTAACATCTGACGCTCACCCAACTCGGTCCAACATGTAGGCGTGCGACACCTCCTACCATACAACGCCTCATATGGTGCCATCTTAATACTTGCTTGGTAACTATTGTTGTATGCGAACTCACTAATGGTAAAACTCTTCCACCGCCTCTCAAGTCCAATGCACAACCTCTCAACATATCCTCTAAAATCAGATAACTCTTTCCGATTGCCTGTCACGATCAGTGGATGAAATGCGATCGAAATCCAACCGCGCACCCAAAGCCCGATGTAACGCTCTCCAAAACCTCGATGTAAATCTAGGATCTCTATCTCGAGATGATCGACACCGCACACACGCGTGCAACCTCACTATCTCCGCTACATACAACTTAGCTAACCTCTGGCGAATAATCCATCCTTACGGAATGAAATGAGTCGACTTAGTCGACGATCCACAATCACCCAAATCAATCCTTCTTACTAGGTGTAAGAGGTAATCCATCGACAAAGTCCATAGTGATCCTTTCCCACTTCCACTATGGAATCTTCACCGGATGAAGTAACCTGACGATAGAATCGATGCTCGCCTTGACTGCGACACGTCGACATTTACCCACAAACTCGCCACCTCACGCCTGCACTGCCACCAAAATCGCTCTCTTAAATCCCGATACATCTTGCTTCTTCCAGGATGCATAGCATATGGATCTGTTATGTGCATCCCAAGAATCCTTTGCCTCAACTCAATATCCTTCGGCATACAAGCTCTCCCTTTAAAACACACGAGTACTCCATCGCTTTGGACAAACTATATTCCTCTAAACCTCCGTTCACGAACTCGCAACCTCCGATCATTTAAACCATCATCCTCTAACCGCTTCTCCTTGATTCGATCTAACCAAGTCGACTTTGACTTGCAATTCGCCAAAAGACTCCCATCATCGTATAAGCTAAGTCGAGCAAACATCGATCTTAAATCCGATACAACCTTACGGCTCAACGCGTGTCGCCACCATGTTAGCCTTGCCGGATGATATTCGATCGAGCGATCGCGATCCTTCAACAACTCGATCCATCTACGCCGCCTCAAGTTCAAGTCCTTCGAGTCAAAAGGTACTTAAGACTCTTGTGATCCGTAGACTATCGACTTCTCTCCGCATAAATAGTGTCTCCATATCTTCAAAGCAAAAACCACAAAGCAGCTAATTCCAAGTCATGCGTCGGATAATTGACCTCATGTGGTCTCAACTGTCGAGATGCATAAGCCACTACCTTCCTTTCTCATCAAAGATACATCCCAAACCAAGATGTGATGCATCACAAGAAACCGTGAATTCCTTGCTCGCCTCGAGTTGAATCAAACCGAGCTTCGATCGAATCTTCTTCAACTTGTTGAAACTTTCTTCTTTGCTTCTCGGTCCACACAAATGGAACTCCTTTCCTCAATAACTTGGTCATAGGTGTTGCTATCAAAGAAAATCCTTCTACAAATCTTCTAGGTAATACCACATGCACCTAGAAAACTCGAATCTCACCATGCGACATAGGCGGCTTCCAATCCAACATCGCCTCAATCTTCCGAGGATCCACTCTAATCCTCTCCGATGATACTACGACCCAAGAAAGTCACCTCCTAAGCCGTAACTCGCACTTACTAAATTTGGCATACAAATGCTTTTCCCCCGAGATCTGCAACACTACTCGCAAATGTGCATCATGCTCCTCCTCCGACTTTGAGTATACCAAAATATTGTCTATAAATACCACAACAAATCGGTCCAAAACTACTGGAATACTCGATTCATCATATCCATAAATGCGATCGGTAGCGTTAGTCAACCCAAACGCGGCATCACCGAAACTCGTAGTGCCCATACCGAAAAGTCGCGAAAAGCCGTCTTATGGATATCTGCCTCTTTCACCTTTAGTGATGATATCCGGACCTTAAATCAATCTTGAGAAAATCGCTGCTTTATTAAGCCGATTAAACAAGTCATCTATCCTCGGCAAAGGATACTTGTTTTTGATCGTCGACTTATTCAATCAAGCGTAGTCTATACACATCCGCATCGTACCATCTTTCTTCTTGACAAAAGTACCGGCGCTCCCAAGGCGAAACGCTTGGTCGAATGAAACCTCGATCCAACAACTCCACGAATCGAGCCTTTAATTCCATCAATTCCTTCTGTGCCATCCTATACGGAGCTATAGACACCGGCGCTGCCTAAGATAACAGATCTATACCAAATTCAACTTCACAATCCGGAGGTAGTCCCAAAGTTCTTCAGAAATACGTCAACATATTCTTTTTACCGTGCGGACATTCCCCACATTAGACTCCTTAGCCTCCAACACACACACATGGACCACAAATGCCTCACACCCTTCCTAACCAACTTCACAAATTTTCAACGCAGGATACCACGTTGGATAGATAATCTCTTCTATTACCTATCATGACCACCTCTTCGCCTCAATGACTTCAAAACCATGCGCTTAGCAACGCAATCCAAACTTGCTCGGTACTTGGCCAACCAGTCCATCCCAAGTATCAGATCGAACTCCTCAAATGGCAATTCCATCAGATCAGATACGAACACTACCCCTTGGAGTTCTAGGGGTACATCTCTACACGCCTTATTTACTTCTACAGAGTGACCCGGGGGCTAAATCTTTGTCATCTTCCTAGAAGTAGTCTCGAGTCTAGATTCATAGTCTATACTATGTTATCGGCAACATATCGATCGTGTCGAACCCACATCTATCAAAGTAGTATATGGCACACCAAAGATTAAGAACGTACCGGTTATAACGCCCGATGTGTCGCCCTCCTCTCGACGCCTCACTGCATACACCAAACCAGGTTGTCTTGCCTCAGTGTTGCGGCACCTCTCGCGAGACGCTCCTTGGCCTCGACTGAACCATTACCTCCTCTACCATTACCACGACCTCTCGCCGTGGCGGTCCCTCATTTCGGGCGAGCACGACCTTGACCCTCTCTGACCGATTCTGGCTAGCTTACGTGGGCCAGTCTCTCACGATGATCCAAATGAGCCACACTCGAAACATCCTTTCCCTCCGGTCCAACATTCGCCCCAATGATATTTCCCACATCGTTACACCGTGCTGGTCCCCGATTAGCGATAATGTGCCTCCCGCATCGATTCGCCCACTTTGCCTAGCCCTCTTTTGAGAATTACCTACCGATCCCGATGATCCGTAACCTCTCTTATACTTGTTCCGATCGTAACTCGCCTTGCGATTCCTTGATTCCTTCGGCTATCTTAGCCTTTTCAACCAAAGCAAAGAAACTCGCGCTCCCGATGTGGAGCAATCAACAATCTCACTTCGTCCTCAAACCATCTTCGAATCGAACACATCGCTCGTGCTCGATGCCACAATACCTCCAAAGATACCGGCTCGGTCTTAAAAATTCTGCCTCATATTCGACGACACGGACTTACTACCTTGGACCAAAATCGAAATGCCTTACGCCGCACATCAATGTAATTAGACCCAACGTATTTCCGCGATCACGCCTTGAAATAATCCCAAGTGAGATCCTCCATTTGTAGCACCATTCAGATCGTGAGCCACCACCGATATGACTCATCCCGAAGAAGCGATCGATTCCTTTCACTTGTCCTCGGACTCAAATCCAAGTCATCCATGATTCGCCCCGTCGCTTCTATCCAATATTCACCAGACCGAGCTACGCTCAAACACCTCGAAATACCTCGGCTCCATTGGATCGGAGTCGCTCGAGATACGAAATTTCCGAACTCCCGTGCCTCCACCTATTCCAAATACCCTTTCAAGAACTCGCAAAGATCGCTCGAGACATCTGCGTCATCCCCGCTTGATCCTCGTTGCTCAACTCCAACTGCCGGTGGTGGGGGTAGTGGTACCTCATTTTCGGATCCTTGACCGGACCTCACCGCTCGCACACGCCATCCTACCCCGACCACGCCCACGAGTAATACGACCTCGACCACGAGTACTCATGTCTAAAGTCTCGACTTATCCGATTTAAAAGCGTTATGCATTAGTTAATATTCCACTTTCTTTAAAGCACGCTTTTATGAATAATTTTAATAAGAAATTGTTTCATGAGTACATTCAACCTATAGTTTGGGTCTCTAGAGTAGTTCCTACTACTATACAATCATGCCAATATCATCATATCATATCATCAAAATCAACAGATTTGATGTACTTACTGTATGGATTGATGTCTGAGACTCGGGGCCATGCCTTTCCAACCATATAATTTTCAACAAAAACATTTTAAAATCCATTCTTTAAAACATTTTGGGCCTCGGGCCACACAAATGAGCTTTTGAACTTGGCTCGATATCAATTTGTAACACCCCAAACCCTACAAAACACCACGACCGAATCTGGTATGTCACTGAGGAAAATACTTTGAAGAAAAATGAGTGAACGAATAAATTTTTAGTAAGAAACTTTTTGTAATTCTATATTTTTAGAATTCAGGTGTATAATAAGTTAAAACTAATAATTTACTTTGAAATTACGTAAAACTTTAAAATAGGCGAATAAATCCTAGGTTAGAAAACATTTATATCATTTTAAGAAAACTCGAATTATTTCTTGAAAACCATTTGCATTTGAATGTAGAGACTTAATATTTGAAAATCATTTAAATTATTGAAAACACTTAAGTTGTTAAAATTGTTAAATAATTTAGCTTACCCGATGGTAACGTTTTTAAAACTATCGCGTTGTGTAGTTTAGAAAACTTTGTGCTCAATTTATTATAATAATCAAGAAATTTATAACCCATATTTAAAACATGCTCAAAACATGAAAATAATCAAAACCATAATTTAGAGAGGCCTTATTACAAACCCACAAAAGATAAAAACCAAATTTAAATAAAGTAAAGTTCTCAAACCAAAGTTCACGTAGAACCGAAATTTATTTCATGGCCTCCTCGAGTTCATCCGGCTCCTCATCCGCGATCTCACGAATCACCTGAAATGATAAGGGAGAAGGTGAGTCACCAAGACTCGAGTGCATATTCCTCTCCCGGTAAATGCCACGTACTTACACAAAATTATAACAAAGCATATATATGTATAATGCACCCAACCTAGCCATCCATAACTCCTTTTCTACCCCGTGTGTGGTACCAAACCACCGGTGGTGCCAAACCACCGTGTCTCAAGGACACAAATGTGATACCAAATCACCGGTGACCAAAGTCACGAATAATCAAGTGTGGGGCCAACCCACGTGTGATACCAAATCACCGCGCATTTATCCCATATCTCAAAAGTGGGGCCAACCCACGGTGGTGTTAACCACAGGGACGAGTCGCTATGAGGTCCCAAACCTCTGGTGTCCGAAGACACGAATCATCATGTTGTGGGGCCAACCCACGTGTGATACCAAATCACTGGCAGACGATCCCATATCTCAAAAGTGGGGCCAACCCACGGTGGTGTTAACCACAGGGACTAGTCGCTATGAGGTCCCAAACCTCTGGTGTCTGAAGACACGAATGTGATACCAAATCACTGGTGGTGCCAAACCACTGGTGTCCGAAGACACGAATGTGATACCAAATCACTGGTGACCGAAGTCACAAATAATCTTCCCCCTCCTCTCATATTGCCCATGCCAAAGCAATAAATAAACAGATCATGTCAATATACTTTGGTATGTATTTCATAACAAATGTATCATAAATCGTAGATCATGATTTCAATCCACATGTATTAACAACATATCGAAACGGACTTACCCGAGTCCTCGTTCATACCATCATGGTATCATATCCAAATCTCATCGTTTTTCCCACTTTCATAATATGATTAGTTATAACACACATAAATACATATATTAACCAAGTTATAAAGTGTGTAAGATACACACCTTTCACCAAAGCAATAACTAACGTCCGCAGATCCGATCTACCACTAGATCACCTTATCCTACAATCGGCCAATATTAAGATTATGAAAAAAGGCCATTCGGCCATAACACTAAATCCCAGATAATTATCCTTCGAAAAACCAAGTCTTACCTAAACTTACCCAAAACGATTGTCAACGAATCGAGACTTAGATTGATTGCTTCAAACGTCCGAAGAGCCCAAAAGAAATCGGTTTCTAAGAATGATTAGAACCTTCCAAACCAATGCCCATAGATTCGGCCTTAGTCCACAAGAAAATAACATAGAGACGAGAAAAGAATTGAAGAAGAAATGGCCAAGAACACTTACCCTTTTCCAAAATCGATTGAAGAAAAATCAAAGAGAGTCTACCCTTGAATATTCGGCCAAAAATAATACTAAAAGGAAGTAGAAAAATTCGGCTATGGTGAAGTGAAAAGAAAAGAGAAATAGAATGGTAATGGATGTTTAAACTTTGAGTGAAAGAAAAGAAATGGAATTTGAGATGGGTAAAGATTCGCCAATAGAGGATGAAAGAAAATGTGATTAAACAAAAGTCAAATGAAGAAAAGAGAGATGTGGGAGAGAGAGGTTCGGCCAAACACTATTTTGCCAAAGAAGAAAAGTGCACAAAAGTTCCAATGTTGTTTCGGTTTCAAGAGGACAATTGAAAGAAGAGAAATGGTATTTGGTTCACACAAAATAAGGCTAAAACCAAAAGGAAAAATTGCACCAAAATGCACAATAACATTCGGCCAAAGAGAGTGTTTTTGGAGAGGGAAAACAAAAATGCAAAAAGATGTTCAAAAGGCAAAAATTGACCAACTATTCCCCCAAAGCTACTTACAAAATTCGCCACCCCTAGACACCCATGCCAGTCCACATTCATCCACTAAAGGCCTAGGATTACTTTCCAAAACATCCTCCATATTCCATGCCTTTTGTCCCCTCTTAATACCATAACTTCAAGATTCTTATCCCCAACATCATGCTTTCCTTAAACAAAATTCAACTTACCAAAAGAAATAGTCCAACCTATCATAAACATAGGTTGACCGACCATCGATGCTAGAACAAAAATAAAGTTTTCAAAAAAAATGTTTTCCATGATACTCGAACCTCTAACCTCAAGCCACCTTTCAAGCTCCTTAACCAACTTGCCACTTACTCCTCTTATGCTTTAATTTAACACTTAAATTAACTTAAGTGCTAAGTTTACTTAATCCACTTCATTAAATAAACCATACTAAAAATTATTCTAACTTCCTAAATAAAATCAAGCCTTCATAAGACTATGCTAACACACAAAATTCATACCCGAGCCAACACAACTAATACTCAAATTTTGGGATGTTACATATGATATGAATATGAGATATTTTTGTTTAGTTGATGCATAATGACTTGTTTATGTAGTAGTTGTTTTGAGCATTCACTGAGCTTGTTAAGCTCACCCACTCCATTTTAACCTTTGTAGAGTAGTTGCGTTTTCAGTGTGAGCTGTGTGGCCTTCATGGGATTAATCCAAGCCATTCTTTGGTTTCTATAGTAGGTGTTAATGGTTATTTTGATATGGGAGTTTAAGGCAATATGGTTGATTTTATATCGGTTTTGCTAAGTCAAATTTTGGGTTGTTTGCATGCTATTTATGTTTGGAAGTATGTGGACTTGAATGTGATATTAGGATTGCTATTTTGAATATTTTGATGATTCTTTAACTAGGTGAATGAAGCATGTTGTTGAGGATTAAGTTTGAATGATTTTAATGTTGAAGTATGCTGAGATTTCATAGCCATATCTTCTATGATTTCGTAGGCTCGTTTGTACTTATAGAACATGAGAGATCCATCGGATGCTCCATCTAAGCTAGATTTAATGTGTCCGTTAACACCGTTATAAAATATTTGGATTTAGAGCCATGCTTGCAGTCTATGGTGTGGGCACTTCATTAGCATTGTTTTGAATCGTTCCCATGCCTTGTACAAGGATTCACCTTCGTATTGTGTGAAGTTGGCGATTTCTCACCTTAGCTGAATGGTTCTACTTATCGAGAAAAATTTGTAGATAAAATTTTCCACTAAATCATTCCATGTGGTAATGGAACCCGATTCTAATGAGTCTAACCAATTAGTTGATTTATCGTATAATGAAAACGGGAATAACCGGAGACGTACGAGATTGTCGGATACCCCATTATACTTGAAGGTGTCACATAATTCTAAAAACCACTTCAAGTGCTGATTCGGGTCTTCCACCATGTTCCCCTTGAACTGCAACGTATTTTAGATCATCTGGATGGTGGATGAATTTATCTCAAAATTATTGGCATTAATCTCTGGCCTTTCTATGCTTCCTTGCACCGCGTCTAATGTAGGTAGGGCGTACTCGCGGAAAGTCCGCTAGAACATTGAGACTTCTTCTTAAATATTTCCTTGTTTCTCTCGTAGATCCTCAAATAATGAATTTCCATGGGGTAAGTTGATTACCACGGATGGATCGATATTCATAGCTTGACAGTTGTGCCTGAGTAGTTGCTCCGGATTTGGGTACGGTTCGATTGGAGCGCTGGAGCTTCGGGTCATAAACGACCTTAAAAGAATTAAAAATAAAAATAAATAAAAAAATTAAATACCGTAACTATAAGTTTTAATAATTCTACTTATCTTATTAATTTTAAAAAATATATTTTCAAGATTTATTGCCGAAACCTCCCCGACAACAGTGCCAACAACTTGATCGCCTATAAACGAGTTATCGCTTATAGTAAAATATAACAAAAAAATATAAGAATTTAGAACGATGGTGTCCATAAATGCACGGATCAAATTGTAATATAGTTCAGTATAACAAAGTTCTTGGAAGTATTTTGAGGATCGTACCTAAGGGAAGATAGAATAAATCATGAAAACCTTTTTACAATGACAAGTCTAAGTAGTAGTAATTAATTTCTATATTACGGTAAACTATAAAATAGATTATAGAGATAAGTTAAATAACAAAAACAAATAAATAAGAAAAATAAACAACGATAAAAATCAATAAACCAATTAGGAAGATTAATTCACTTTAGAGTTTGTAATTACCTTCAAATTAGGGTTTTAGGGTGGATTAGCTACCAATTAATCAATTATTACCTTCGGGGATCTAATTAACTAATTGACTGGTTGATATTCGCTTATCAATCGGCCTCACTTTCTCAACTAGGATAAATTACGATTTACTCGGTTCAACTTATCTCCCAACCTTTTCTAGCCTATGATAACTTTCTAGGGTTGTCAATCCTAGGGTTTAAGAAAACGTAATCTATACCAACTAACCCTCTCGAGAAAACCCTAAATCCTATGTTAATCACATCCCCATCCACTCATTAATCTCCCCTAAGGGATTTAGCCACTGATGTTATTCATAATCTCAATCTCAATTGAATAAATCATGTGGAGAACATGATTGATTCAAAAGAGAAAAGAGATTTGAATAATTGTGGATTTGATATCGAATAGAGAACGGAGTAGCAAATTGATTGATTGGAATAAAGAAATAGATTGAATGAAAAGAAAATTTAAACTGTAATACTTGAATAATATAGATAAACTCTTGGATCGAAACTGATTCCAAGAGGAAAAGCAAATAAGTTATAAAAAGTCGAAAGAAAACTAATCTAATCCTACTCCTAAAGTACTAGAGTTTTTGAGTGCGTCTAGAACGACTTAGTTACATCTAACCCCTAATGTCTTATGTATAAAAGTGTTTGTAGCTTGAATTAGGTCTTTGGCATGTCCTAGGTATTCGTATAAATTTGATTGCACAGCCGAAAATAACCTCAATATTCTTGGGCATCACTCGACCTGTGTCACACCACACAATGTCTACGATGTGACACGTCATGTAAAATATGCCTTGTTTCATTTGTTTTGTGCCTTGACATCCTAGGAAGATTATGCATCACTCGTCCCTTGATTCTACATCAATTGGGCCTCTAAATCTTCATCCTACACATGCAATTAAACATATTAGTACTACTTATGGCTCATGTCGGCCTAATGGGTCACAACACTTATAAAATGTGATAAAAAACACTTATTTTATTAATATTTAATCCTAATACCTAAATACCATAAATGTAACATTAAATACTAAATTTCCTAGAAAACAAGCTCTTTAAATGCAAAAAATTGGCCCGAATTAGCTATTATATTTGACGACAGGTCACATGCCAATTAGGGAATTATGTACTTTTCATTGAAGTTTTGGACATTAGTGTTATGCGAGGTTCGTTATGTTATTATTTGGAGTGATTATATAATACCCTTGGTCAAAAATTTGTTGTAGACCAATGGGCTTATTCTACCTCTTTAGAGGCCTTCATGGTATACTGGAGTTCTATTGCCTTCAGGCATAACACCTTGGTACACATATGGTGTATGTGGATTTTTCGTAGTGTCTGAAGTCCTATTATACTAAGGTTACATTGGGCGAAATCATGAAACTAATCAGGATATAATAAGGAAATTAAAATGTATAATGATAAGGACATGTCTAAAACTTGTTGAGCCATGTGAAAGGAATACCTCTTAAGGCTAGGTAAGTATAGTGATTTTCAATTGAATATACTAAGCATTTTATGCTTATAAACTATTGTTTTTGCGCATAGATTTTGCCTTCGAATCCTTGAATCCAAACTCGACTTAAAGACATCACACTATCAAAAGTATGAACTTAGTGCATTTATGACTTGTGGCATGTACCTAGGGTGTCAACATGTGAATAGGCTAGATCATTATCTACTTGGCATTTCGAGTTATTATGTTAGTGGCTCTAATGGTTATGTTTAATCATACTATGTTTGAAATTTGTAACACCCCTAACCCGTATCCGTCGCTGGATTAGGGTTAAAGGCGTTACCAGACAGATCGAAAACTTTTACAGACATTTCACAATACAATTCATCAATTGCAATCAAAATGTCCCTTTTATAGGTCAACGAGACCATAATCATGCTTTCGAATAGGGTCGGGACTAATCCGAACACATATGAAATTTCTCGAAAATTTAAAAAAATTTCTAAGTTACAGAGGTCACACGCCCGTGTGGGCAGGCCATATGCCTCCCACGGTTACCAAACACACCCATGTGTCCTGGCCGTGCCAAAACAGAGCATGTATACTGACTCATCCACACGGCCACTAGACACGCCCGTGTGCCATGGCCGTGTAATATTAGGCTAGCTACTGACTCATTCACACGACCACCAGACATGCCCGTGTGCCATGGCCGTGTAGGCAAAACAGGCCATTTGCAAGGCCAAAATACCACCCACACTAGGGTCAACCCTACAAGCAATATACCAATTCATTTCATGCACAATTGACAACAAAAGACATGTCAAATAATAAAAAAAAATTCACATCCAATCTCATTTCTAATCATACCAATTTGCACAACCAAATCACTTATATATCCAAGCATGATACATCCACATTTTACCTTTCATATCACCATTTCATTGATCAAACATACATACCCATAATGCATTCATATGCTTACCATAGCCTTGACCATTTCATTTGCTATCAGACCATACCAAAACATATATCATGTATCATATTCACTCATGCATATTACCAACATTTATCTAGCCACATCTCATGGCTATTTATACACATTTCAAACATAATCCAAAATGACTAGCCTATACATGCCATATTTAGCTATATACACATTTCAAAAGTACCAAAACAAGTTTGAGTAGTGTGATGACGATCCTCGACGGTCCCCGAGCCTTCAGTAGCTTTGACAATCTGTTACAGAGTAAACACACACACAGAGTAAGCTTTCCAAAAGATTAGTAAGCCATATACAAATAAACTTAGCATATAAACATTCAAAACATATAATCAATATGAATTAACTGATAGCTCAATTGCATAGCCATAATTCTTTTTGGCACATTTACTTAGCCATTCATCTTTCAATCTTGCATATCACCATATACTTTGTTAAAACATAGCTTGTCCATTCATGTAACACATTTACAATCTCATTTTCAAATACATTACTCATCTAGGTAAGTATATGAATATACTTACCTTCTTATACACACAATGTGTACATATCAAACGTACCTGAAACAAATATGAAAATCACATAGTCATTCGTTTCTCAGACTTGCCCGTTGAACTGTTTGGAACTAAATAGGATACTCAGAGTGCTCAGAATAGTCGTACAATGCCAACGTACTAGACGTGGCCTTACATGTAACCAGATATCGATGCCACTGTCCCAGATAGGGTCTTACATGAATCAAATACGATGCCAATGTCCCAGACATGGTCTTACACGTAAATCTCATATCGATGCCAATGTCCTCGACGTGGTCTTACACGAAATCCCAAATCAATGCCAACGTCCCAGACGTGGTCTTACATGACTTCACATAACGGACACCTATGTCATAACATATACTATCCTATCTATTCCTAGGTTCAGACGGGACTTCTCGGACATTAACCATCTCTCGGTACTTTCTCGGAATCCATATATTCATCATTTCAAGTATTATTCATAGCAATTCAAATTTCATATATTCACAAATAAGTCAAATCAAATACATTTATTTGTATATCGACTTACCTCGGATTCAGATATTCGATCAGATTCGGTTATTCGACAACTTTTGACTTTCCACGATCTAAGTCTGTTTTCTTTGGTTCTTGATCTATACATATTCAAATTTAATCCATTTATTCAAAAACTCATTCAATTCAATCCAAAAACACACATTTAGGGCAATTTACAAATTGGCCCTCACATTTTCACATTTGGACATTTTAGTCCCTATGTCACAAAATCACAAAATATACTAAATTTCATGTTACCCATGTCTATTCGAATTTTACTCATGCTCATATGAGTCCATACAATTCATTTATTTCACAATTTAGTCCCTCAAATAATCATTTTCTCAATTACAACCAAATTAGTCAAAATCAACAAAACTCCAAAGATAAAATATGCTAATCAAACACATATATTCCATATTTCATCATCAAATATTTCAAAGCTCATGTGTTCATCAAAGACACATTTCAAAATCTTCATCAGTTCTCAAAATTAAGACATGGGTTATGAAGTAGACGAAGCAATGATTACAAAAAACGTAGAAACTATCAAAAACCGAGCAAAACTCATACCTCAATCAAAGAAGACAAGGGCCGAAACCTAGCTTTGCTTTCTCTTTTCCTCTTCTTTTATATTTTCGGTGATAGATGGATGAATAAAATCCACTATCATGCTTATTTTGTTTTATTATACAAGCTTTAATAAATTTATTAATCAATTACAATTTTAACCTTTTAATAACCATAAAAATTTCCACTATCAATTGTCCATTACCGTCCATACCTAATCCAAATGATAAAATTGCAACATAAATCCTCATATAAAAGAAGACACATCAATTTGGCCACTCAATCAAATAGAAGGCCACTTTTACCATTTATGCAATTTAGTCCTTTAGTCAAATTAAACACACATACGAACAAATTAACTCACGGAACTTTAGCACATGCTTAATCACACATAGTAAACACAGAAAATAATATTAAAATATTTTATTGACTCAGATTTGTGGTCCCGAAACCACTGTTCCGACTAGGGTCTAAACCGGACTGTTACAAAATTCTAGCTAAGTATGCACTCATAGTACCATATCTTTACTAGGGAAATATTTTGAATGATATTAAACTTGTTTACATGAATTTTTGAGGTATGGTTAAACATGTTTTGGGATTATTTTTAGTTGTATTTGGGTAATCTTGAAGTAAGTTTTACGTATGCTATGTTTGAAGGTAATTTTGGGTCAATTTGGAGGGTTTTGGGGTTACAGAGTATATAGCAACCTCGGCTCTCTGACGTCGCGACATTCTCCCACAACTTCATGAGATTCTCCCATGATGTCTCGATCTCGCCTTTATCACATTGTTACTTCACCGACTAGCAAGTGACATCGCGACGTCGTGGCCTCACAGGCTGTTCTAGGATTTTGCATAATTGCACTGTTTTGACTCATTCTGACTTTTGGGGATTCGTTCTTAACCTCGATCACTCTCAATCACCATAAAATCAATCCAAATAGTTTTAAATTGTTTATGAAGCTCTAAGATGTTTTTAAACGATCTTTTATGATTTTAAAGAAATAGTTTATAAAATGAATTTGTTAAAGATTTTCGAGGTTTGTTCTGTACATTTTTCGATAGCACCTCTATTCGTATCGTCTATTGGGACGGGTAAGGTGTGTTACAAAGGATCTTGGAGATAATATTAGGGATTATGAAAGTTACCAACTCTAATAACTTTAATAAGTTATGAAAGTAGTATTGGCCAAAAAGGTAACACAAGAGATTAAGATAAGATCTAGAAATGAGTAGGGACTTAGGAATGTGAACCAGTTTTCCCATTTGATCACGAATATTCTTTGAAATATATGACACTATTGATCTGATGAATAAGTTATTCCTCTAAGAATTTGAAAGTAGTACAGATACACATGCTTGTGGATTTAGCTCAGATAAAGAAATATCGGATTGTAAACTTTTAAGGTTTAATAAAGATGTGATGAGAACATGAAATCTAGGTATTGGCATTTGTAACACCTCTAACCCTATCCATCACCGGAATAGGGTTACGGAGTATTACCGGACTTAATACTTAAACAAACATACATTTCTCATACATTTTTCATATCCAAACAAAATTCATTCACAATCAATCATATTGTCCCTAATACGAGCCCTCGAGGCCCAAATCAAACATTAGAAGTGGTTTAGGACTAAACCGAGAACTCAAAGAAATTTCAGAAAAACATAGAAAATTTTCAAAGTACAGGGGACTCACACCCATGTGGACAGGCCGTGTGTCTCACATGGCTGAGACACACGCCCGTGTATCTGCCCATGTGAACAAAAATAGGCTATGTTTCAAGCCACATTTCTCACCCAAAATGTTGTCAACCTAGGTTCAACAATGCACAAACAACCAATTCATAAATAGGCACTTATAATCCACCAATTTCAAGCCAAAATCATATACTACCAATACCAACAACCAAAATGCTCATAAGCATTCCAAATAGCCATTCAAATTCATACCAATTTACATAATTAACCTTATAAATTAACCTTTAAAATCATATGTTTAATGTCCATAATTGTCCACTCATGCTATTAATGGTTTAATTACAACATAAACCTTCCAATCATTTAATTTCATAGCTATTAAATCCCTTTAGCTGATAGAACTCTAGTTTTGTACCTTTTGCAATTTAGTCTTTTATATCAAATTAAGTATTCAAACGATTTAATTTCTTAACGAAATTTTCATATGACTCAATTAACATGCTGTAGACATTAAAATAATAATAAAATAAATATTTTGACCTCAAATTAGTGGTCCCAAAACTACTATTCCGATTTGACTAAAAACGGGTTGTTACAACTCTCCCACCTTAGGAATTTTCGTCCCCGAAAATCTTACTAGAAAATAGGTTAGGGTACTGCTTTCTCATAGCTTCCTCAAGCTCCCACGTAACCTCTTCAACACCGTGACGTTGCCAAAGAACTTTCACTAGAGCTATGCTTTTGTTTCTTAACTCTTTAATCTCTCGTGCTAAAATTTTGATTGGTTCTTCGCTATACGACATATCTGGTTGAATCTCAATCTCTGTCGGAGAAATTATATGCGATAGGTCCGATCGGTACCGTCATAACATTGATACATGAAACACATTATGAATCTTTTCTAGTTCTGACAATAAAGCTAGTCGATATGCCACTGGCCCTATTCTCTCGATAATCTCATACGGTCTGACTAATCGCGGACTCAGTTTTCCTTTGCGACCAAATCGAAGAATCTTCTTCCACAGCGATATCTTCAAAAGCACTCTATCGCCGATTTGAAATTCAATATCTTTACATTTCAAATCCACATACGATTTTTGTCGATCTGAGGCTGCTTTCAAACTATCACGAATTATTTTCACTTTCTCTTCGGTCTCTCTGATCAAATCAACCTAGTGAATCTTTTTCTTACTAAGCTCAGTCCAATATGATAAACCGTAATAGTAACATATTTTATCTCCACATTTAGCATGCTTTTGGATGATTTATCCCTTGAATTATGGAATTTGGTGCTCTTAATCCTTTAATTTCATGTTTTATACTCAGGAGAGCATAGGAGAATGAAAAGAACAAAAAACGGGCTTAAAACGGGCAAAATGGGCCAAAGTAAGAAATCAACACGGCCTGGGCCCAAAGCACACGGCCGTGCCCCTTAAGCAGACCCAACCACAACCTACAACTTGATTTACACGGGCGTGCCACATGGGCGTGTCCCTGCCGTGACAAAGAGGAATTTCACTCGGATTAGGATACTTAGAGGCGAAGAAACACATTCTGAAGCCTATATAAACACCCTAAGTACAAACTAAAAGGGGGCTTGTTGTCATGGGGCATTTAGCTATGCCAAGGAGCCGAGCCAGAGAGGTCAAGATCGTGGGATTTACTCGAAGAAAGCCAATTGATTCATCTCAAGAAGCCGAAATCATACTCAAGACGGTGGATCTCTCCTTCAATTTCTTCAAGGGGTTTTAGGGTTTTCTTATGTTTTGTTTTATCTTTTCTTCTGAGAAGTATTCTTTTATTATTATGAACTAAACCCTCAGATACCTGAGGGGGATGAAACCTAAGATGGATCTTGTTATTATTTTCTGAACTATATGATAAATACTTGATTTGTTCTTAATTATGTGTTCTTAATTCTTGCTTTGATATTTCAGGGTATTGATTCAAGTATTGACGTGCTTAGGCAGTGGAGCAAAAGTCCCTGTCTAAGAGTAGATCTAGCATAGTTAAGCAGAGTTGATCGCAACCCTAGACATAGGATGACTAAAATCTGTCGGATTAGGGTCAAACCTAATATGGGAGTCCATAGATCGTGTTAATGCAATTCTAGGGGTTTTAATTAGAAAGAGATTTCAATTAATCAACCAAAGGTTAGATGTTAGTAGCCTCGACGGAGGTATTAATATACATTAGGGAATCCTACGGATCAAGTGAAGTGAATAAATCGTCTGGTTCAGAGTTAGATAATAAGTGAAGTCTAGGGGGATTCTTCCTTGGGTATTGTCTTAATCAATTGGTTTTTCCCACAAGTATTTCCCCAATTCATTCTCTTTGTCTTAGCGTCTTTAGCTTAGTAGTTAGTTAATTTTAGATTAAACAATAATTCACTTCAATTCTTAGGCTAAATAATAGAAAGAAAGTTAGTATTAGTACTTTTGGTTCCTTTGGGTTCGATATTACGGTCTTGCCACTAAACTATACTCTTTGTTCGATAGGTGCGCTTGCCTCAATCGTTGTCACGGTTAGTTTCTAGGCTAGATCATTCATTGTATAAATTTTAAGACTCTGACATAACGATCAAGTTTTTGGCGCCGTTGCCGGGGAACTAAAATATTAAGAACACTTGATTTTTATTACTTTAGCCATTTTATTTATTTGCAATTTATTTTTATTTTATTTTAACTTTGCTAATTTTTCTCTTTCTTTGCTTCTGGCAGGTATTTCTAGGTTATGACTAGAAGAAACCCGTCAGGACCCTTGATTTTTTACAGTGAAATAAAACATACCGCTCGCAAAAACTGAAGAGATGTCACTGAATAATTATCAGTGGCAAGTCATGAGGACAAAGCCTAATACAGCAGCCGGTGTTTTCAACCTAGACGCGCTCACCATGTTATCTAACCAGGTAGAGCTTTTAAATAAAAAAATTGATGGTTTGTATGGTTCTACGTAGGTACATCCAGTAATATAGTACGATACAAATGGAGGAGGGGTGAACAACACAGAATATCTATCCTACAACCCTAGCACAGAGAACGAACAAGTCAACTATATGGGTAACTATTCTAGACCTTAAAATAATCATTATAGTAACACTTATAATGCAGGTTGCAGGTACCATCCTAATTTCTTTTGGGGTGGTCAACGTAATCAAAGAAAACAACCTTTCCCAGGCTTTCAACAACCATCTTACCAGCAGGAAAAGAAGCCGAACCTTGAAAAGATGCTAACAAAATTTATCGCGGTGTTAGAAACCCATTTTCAAAACAACGAGACAATGCTAAAAAATTAGCAAGCATTAATTCAAGGGATTGAGAACCAAATAGGTCAGCTTGTTAAGCTGATCTCAGAAAGACCACAAGGTATCTTGCCTAGCAACACCGAAACTAACCCAAGAGAGCAACCGCAAGCAATAACTGCTCACGATAGTGAAGGGTTAGATGAACCAAAATTGAAGCAAGAGAATGTGGTAGAGGAAGGTAAGGTTGAGGTAAGCCATGATAAACCAAAACAGGTAATTACAGAGTACAAACCTCGTGTGCCATACCCTAATGCGATAAAGAAAGACCACACAGAGGAACAATTCAGTAAATTTCTTAAACTTCCAAAGAAATTACATATTAACTTGCCATTTCTTGAAGCTCTTTCGCAGATGCCAGATTCAAGGAAATTTTTAAAATGGTTTTTGACAAACAAACGGAAGTTAGACGATACGTCACATGTGGAGCTAAACGCAGTGTGCCAAGCAATTCTACGAAATAAACTACCACGTGAGCTCACATTTCGTGTAGGTGATGAAACGATCACTCTTCAGGTTCTTAACACGGCTAAGACATCAAGTATTAAAGGTGGAACCAATCACTTCAAAGTTGGAGACTAGGTACTATCAGATACAACCGACCCCTGAATAGTCGCTTCAGAACTTAATACAAACAGTGCGACTCCTTTTATGGTACTTAAGTTATTTCCATACGGAACGGTCGGGGTAACACATTCTAATTTCGGCACTTTTGAGGTAATTATTACCCGACTCAAACCATATGTTGATAGAATTGATAGTAAGAAAAAGGAGTTTTGAATCCGTAAACCACCACGGCCATACGAATAACAGGTAAGTCTAGCTCAAGACTTTAAATGAGCGCTTCTCGGGAGGCACCCCGAGCACTAACCCCACTAACGTCCATATTTTTGAATTTTAGCATCTAACTAAAAACTAACCAAATTTTTAGGCGTAGGCTTCCATACCACACGGCCTTGCATACGGGCGTGGCCATGGCCGTGTGGACACCACGAGTATGCATATCGGCTTGGCAGATATCGTGCAGAAACAGGACAAAAATTTTCCCCAAGACACGGGCTCCGACTAAATGCCACGGTCGTGCAACACGGCCGTGGTCGAAACTGCCTAAAGAACACGGGCTGAGATAAATCCACACGGCCGTGCGAGGCGGCCGTGGTCGATATTATTAGCTTTTTCACATATCGCCGCCACCACCTCCTCGAGATCACTCCGATGATGAGGACCTCTGAGTCCTTTTTATTTTCTTTATTTTTATTTTTATTTTTATTTTTATTTTAGTTCATTTTCCTTTATTATTAAACTCTTTAAATTTTTAAGTGTAATTTGATTTCTTTTATCTCTGGCTGTTTAACTCTCGAGTAACTATAACAAACGTCTATTAAATAAGAACTCCCTAAAAACTTTACTTATGACTTTGCAGTTTAAAAAGGTTCAAGGTGCCACTCAAGGAACGAACACACCACCGGAGTATTCTCCACCACCTTCACCTATGCCTAGTCATCATGTTCATCATTGATCATCCTCCAAGGATTTCATAATTCAGGAAGTTTCACTTCTCCCTCTCTTTTGATTTTCTTAAAATATTGTTCATATATATCTTTGTACATTGAGGACAATGTACATCTTAAGTGTGGGGGGTGAATCTTAAAAGTGCCTAATTTTTTGCATTATTCTCAAATCCCTGAATTAGGCCTTGTTCTAAAATAATTTTCTCATATTACGATTAAAATGAAATTTCCTTTGATTTATGATTTTTATTGATATGTTTTGGATTAAGTCACAGTTAATTGAGCAGTGATGATTTAAACTTTAGGGGAGTAGAGAATCAAGCATGATAAGTCTATTTTTCAGAGTTAAATTTCAGAATTAAAATTTTTTGTTAGGGTGTCTACCTGAATTTAAGTATTACCTTGAAGTTTGAAATTTACAAGGTTGATATCAAAAAGCCCATAATTTTTTGTGAGATTTTGAGCCCTTTAGAGAATATTCTTTTTCTTGCTCACTTTATTGATTATGAGTGTATCAACATTGATTTGTTATTCTAGAACTTGCTTCGATTATACATGTCGAGACCACACCTTTGATTTGATATACTGAGATGATAAAGGCACCTAGGTTTTAACCCATTTACTCCACTAAAAGCCTACATTCATAATTAACCCCTAGTGAACCCCTTTGATCCTAACAACCCTTTTATTGATTCACCCATTAATATTAACCCATAAACCAACTTTGTATTTGTTATCACCATTTCTCTTGACTACCCCTATATCGAGATTTGATTTGATCAGTTACGTAACTATTTTCGTTATTTCAGTTATTAAATTCTATCTTATTATTATTGTACTTGATTTATTCTTAAAAAAAAGAAGTATATTTATTATTAGTTCTATGTTATTTGAGCTCAAACTGTAATTTCATTATCTTTAGCAGAAGCTCATGTTATTAGTATTAAGTTTCCGTGATGTAATTATTAAGTACAACTTTTTAGTTAGGTAATTTGTCAATTCAGTCTCGATTCTAACCCTCTAATTCAGCCTTTATCCACACCTTTAACCCAAGCCCCGTTACAACCCATAAAAGACCTTTTGATTTGTGTATCATATCATTTTACAGTGGTGGAGATTTGATTTTCATGCAAGTCTATGGGATTAACTTTTCATGTTCGACTTCTGAGTGCTTAATTTTGAACCTTAAACACTTTGAGTGATTTAAGTGAACCTTTAGTGAGGATGTCAATTTTTGTCGATTTTGAATTAAAGGTAATTATTTAGGTAAGGGGAAACACCTATTTTTCGTACTATAAAAACTATGACTTTGATTATTTGAACCTTTGGAAACCTTCCGGTTAAATTATTAATGTATGAATTACCTATGAGTTATGATGAGACATTATTGATGAAGGTTATGAATTGAGGAAATTCTGTTTTAATTGTGAGTTGAGAATTTTTCTTGAGGACAAGCAAAAGCTTAAGTGTGGGGGTATTTGATAAACCGTAATAGTAACATATTTTATCTCCACATTTAGCATGCTTTTGGATGATTTATCACTTGAATTATGGAATTTGGTGCTCTTAATCCTTTAATTTCATGTTTTATACTCAGGAGAGCATAGGAGAATGAAAAGAACGGAAAATGGGCTTAAAACGGGCCAAATGGGCAAAAGTAAGAAATCAACACGGCCTGGGTCCAAAGCACACGGCCGTGCCCCTTAAGCAGACCCAACCACGGCCTACAACTCGATTTACACGGGCGTGCCACAATGACGTGTCCCTGCCATGACAAAGAGGAATTTCACTTGGATTAGGATACTTAGAGGCAAATAAACACATTCCGAAGCCTATATAAACACCCTAAGTACAACCTAAAAGGGGGCTTGTTGTCAGGGGGCGTTCAGCTAGGCCAAGGAGCCGAGCCAGAGAGGTCAGGATCGTGTGATTTACTCGAAGAAAGCCAGTTAATTCATCTCAAGAAGCTGAAATCATACTCAAGACGGTGGATCTCTCCTTCAATTCCTTCAGGGGGTTTTAGGGTTTTCTGATGTTTTGTTTTATCTTTTCTTCTGAGATGTATTCTTTTATTATTATGAACTAAACCCTTCAGATACCTGAGGGGGATGAAACCTAAGACGGATCTTGCTATTGTTTTCTGAACTATATGATAAATACTTGATTTGTTCTTAATTATGTGTTCTTAATTCTTGCTTTGATATTTTAGGGTATTGATTCAAGTATTGACGTGCTTAGGTAGTGGAGCAAAAGTCCCTGTCTAAGAGTAGATCTAGCATAGTTAACCGGAGTTGATCGTAACCCTAGACATAGGATGACGAAAATCTACCGAATTAGGGTCAAACCTAATATGAGAGTCCATAGATCGAGTTAATGCAATTCTAGGAGTTTTAATTAGAAAGAGATTTCAATTAATCAACCTAGGGTTAGACGTTAGTAGCCTCGACGGAGGTATTAATATACATTAGGGAATCCTACGGATCAAGTCAAGTGAATAAATCGTCTGGTTCAGAGTTAGATAACAAGTGAAGTCTAGGTGGATTCTTCCTTGGGTATTGTCTTAATCAATTAGTTTTTCCCACAAGTATTTCCCCAATTCATTCTCTTTGTCTTAGCATCTTTAGCTTAGTAGTTAGTTAATTTTAGATTAAACAATAATTCACTTCAATTCTTGGGCTAAATAATAGAAAGAAAGTTAGTATTAGTACTTTTGGTTCCTTTGGGTTCGATATTCCGGTCTTGCCACTAAACTATACTACTGTTCGATAGGTGCGCTTGCCTCAATCGTTGCCACAGTTAGTTTCTAGGCTAGATCATTCATTATATAAAATTTTAGACTCTGAAATAACGATCACAGTACAACAGAGTTTGGCATTTACGACCATATAAAGCTTCATACGGTGCCATCTTTATGCTCAATTGTAAACTATTATTATATGCAAACTCAACAAACGATAAATATTTTTCCCAGTTGCCCTCAAACTCTAAAACACAACAACGAAGCATATCTTCAAGAATCTGAATCACTCTCTTGGATTGACCATCGGTTTTGAGAATGAAAAGCAGTAATAAAATGCAAGCGTGTTCCTTAAGCCTCTTGCAATTTATTCCAAAACCGTGACGTAAACCACGGATCTCTATCAGAAATAATAGAAACTGGCACCCCGTGTAATCTGACAATTTCAGAGATGTACAATTCAGTTAATCTATCAAATTAATAGTCTGTACGTAATAGAATGAAATGTGCAGATTTCGTCAGTCGATCAACAACAACCCAAATAACATCTTTCTTTTTCGGAGATAGGGGTAACCCCGATACAAAATCCATCATAACTGTATCCCATTTCCACTTAGGTATCATTACTGGCTGTAGTAATCCCGAAGGCACTTGATGTTTGGCTTTGACTTGTTGACAAACCAAGCATCTCGACACAAATTCTGAAATGTCTCATTTCATGCCCGACCACCAGTACAACTATTTCAAATCATTGTACATCTTAGTACTTCCCGGATGAACAGATAAACAACTACAGTGTGCTTCGTGTAGAATTTTCTGAATAAGCTCGAAATTTCTCAGTACATAAATTCTACCTCAGAACAGCAAATAATCATCGGATCCGATTTGATATTTTGAATCAGTAGTCGACTCGCATTGAACTCTTTTAGCTTGCAATTCATTGTCATATTTCTAAGCTTCACAGATTTGCTGGAAAAATACCGGTTTAGCTTGTAACTCAGCTAAAATCGAACCATCATCGGATAATGTCAATCGTGTGTTCATCGCCAACAAAGCAAACAAAGATTTTCTACTCAGAGCATCCGCGACTACATTCGCTTTCCCTGAATGATAATCAATCACTAACTCATAATCTTTCAACAATTTGAGCCATCTTCGTTGTCGCAAATTCAAATCTTTCTAAGACATAAAATACTTGAAACTCTTGTGATCAGTAAAATTATGGCATTTTCCACCGATCAAATGATGTCGCCAAATTTTCAATACAAATATAATAGTAGCCAACTCTAAGTCGTGCATCGGATAATTATTTTCATGCGGTTTTAACTGTCTGGAAGCATAAGCTATCACTTTGCCTTCTTATATTAAAACACATCCCAAACCTTTCAATGACGCATCACTGAAAATCACAAACTCCTTACCCGACTCAGGCTGAACTAAAACTAGTGCTTCAGTTAACAGTGTTTTCAACTGTTCAAAACTCTATTGGCATTTCTCAGACCACTAAAACTTCACATCTTTTTGTAACAATCGAGTCATCGGTGTAGTAATCATTAAGAACCCTTTTACAAAATGCCTATAGTAGCCTGCTAATCCCCAAAAAACTATTGACTTCAGATACATTTCTTGGTGGTTTTCAGTCAACAACTGCTGAAATTTTGCTCGGATCAACTCAGATGCCTTCCGCCGAAACAATGTGTCCCAAAAATCCAACTTCCCAAAGACAAAACTCACATTTGCTAAATTTAGCAAACAATTTCTTATCTCTCAATGTTTGTAACACAATCCTCAAATGCTTGGCATGCTCAGATTCGTCTCGAGAATAGATCAGAATGTTATCAATGAATACAACTACAAATCTGTCCAAATACGGTCTAAAAATTTGATTCATCAAATCCATGAATACTGCAGGAGCGTTAGTTAATCCGAATGGCATAACAGGAAATTCATAATGCCCGTACCTGGTCTTGAATGCAGTTTTTGGCACATTCGTATCTTTAACCCGCAATTGATAATAGCCAGATCGCAAATCAATCTTTGAAAATACTATTGCTCCTTTCAACTGATCGAACAAATCATCAATTCTTGGCAAAGGATACTTATTCTTAATTGTAACCTTGTTGAGCTGACGATAGTCAATACACATTCTCATCGATCCATCTTTCTTCTTTATGAACAGAACCTGTGCACCCTAGGGCGAAAAACTAGGTCGCGCAAAACCTCTATCTGTTAATTCTTGCAACTGAGCTTTCAACTCTTTTAATTCTATTGGAGCCATTCTGTACGGAGCTATCGATATCGGTGATGTTCCCGGTACTAACTCAATAGCAAACTCAACTTCTCTAACTAGTGGCAACCCAGGTAACTCTTCTGGAAACATATCTAGATATTCACAAACCACTCGCACTGATTCAATCTTCGATTCAGACACTTTTGAATCCAGTACATATGTAAGATAAGCATTGCAACCCTTTCTCACATATTTCTGAGCCAACATCATCGATATCACAACAGGCAACCCAAGCGAATAATCGATTTCAATACGAAGAATTTCACTATTATGACATTTCAACTCAATAGTCTTTCATCTACAGTTTACAACAGCATCATGCAGAGTCAACCAATCCATACCCAAGATCACATCGAATTCATCAAACGGTAAAAGCATCAAATCAGCCAGAAAACAGTAACCCTGAGTCATCAAAGGACAATTCTTGCAAACTTTATCAACTAGAACATACTGGCCTAAAGGGTTCATTTCTTTAATCACAAATTTAGTTGACTCAACAGGTAAACTCTTACTAGACACTAAATTCATACAGACATATGAATGAGTCGATCCAGGATCAATCAAAGCTATTACATCAGTGTCACAAAGAAAAAATGTACCGGTGATAACATATGGTGATGATGCCTCCTCGCGAGCGCGAATAGCATAGGCTCTGGCTGGCGCTCGAGCCTCGGATCTCACCACAGAATCCTTTGTTGCACCTTTTCTACTAGTTACATTTCTAGTATTTCGAGGTGGTCTCCCTCTGGCAGCTGTATTACTCGGCCTTGTATTAAGAAATTTGTCTTTCTCAGGTAACTCAGAACAATCCCGAATAAAATGATATTGTGAGCCACATCTAAAATAGGCTTTAGTATTCATCCAACAGTCTCCAAAATGTTGTCTTCCACACTGTTGACACTCAGGTTTGTTGGTTTTGACACTACCAACACTCGATACTGAAGTAGCTTGAGCTTTTGGACTAGTGTGTTGCTTCCCACGATCTCTGTTGGAATATCCCATTAAAGTAGTCGAACGGTTATACGAATCCCTTGATTTCTTTGAAGAAGAATGATAAGGTTTACTCATTGACCTTTTTCTCAAATCTCTAGCCTCAAAATCGGCTTTCCTCTTTTCTTTGCTAAGTTTCTCGGCTTTGCAAGCTCTATCGACTAAAACAACAAATTCTTTCAATTCCAGAATTCTGACTAGAAGTTTAATGTCTTTGTTCAACCCGTCTTTGAACTGCTTACACATAATTTCTTCAGTAGAAACGCATTCTTGCACATACTTACTCAATCTCACGAATTCTCTTTCGTACTCGGTTACTGTCATACGACCCTGTTTCAACTCCAAAATTTTTTTGCGCTTTTGATCAATAAACCATTGGCTTATGTATTTCTTTCTGAACTCAGTCTGAAAGAATTCCAACGTGAATCGTTCTCTCGGCACCACAGATATCAAAGTATTCCACCACTGATATGCAGTATCTCTCAGAACTGATACAGCACATTTAACACATTCCGTTGGTGTACAAGACAGTTCATCAAATACCCGGATCGTATTCTCAAGCCAAAACTCGGCTCTCTCAGGATCATCATCAACTGTAGCTTTAAACTCTTCAGCCCCGTACTTTTGAATTTTATCCACAGGTGGCTTGTTCATATGCAAGGATTCCAAACCTTGAGGAGCTACGAGAACCGGTTAGGGAATAGGTGGGGGTGGAGGTTGCTGAGTAGCTGGATTTATTTGGACAAACTCAGTGAACCATTCATTCATCATTTGGAAGAAGGCTTCCTTGACCTCTCCTCCATGACTCTCAAATATAGGTCTCGATTCATACTGCACTACTCTTTGAATGGAGGCTGGCGCATTACTTTCTACATCATCAGCAACTGCTCGATTGGGATCCATTGCTATATGGAAACATGATTTAAAACTGTCAAGAGATATCACACTATCACAGGTTATATATGGCATGTATAGCTAGACTCACACGCGCTACGTTAGTTTGAGAATCGACTAAACCGTAACTCTGATACAGATAACTGTAACACCTCTAACCCGTATCCATCGCTAGAATAGGGTTACGGAGCATTATCGGACTTAAACAAACTTACATTTCTCATACATTTTTCATATCCAAACAAAAGTCATTCACAATCAATCATATTGTCCCTAATACGAGCCCTCAAGGCCCAAATCAAACATTAGAAGTGGTTTGGGACTAAACCGAGAACTCAAAGAAATTTTAGGAAAACATAGAAAATTTTCAAAGTACAGGGGACACATGCCCGTGTCTCTGCCCGTGTGGACAAAAATAGGCTATTTTTCAAGCCACATTTCTCACCCAAAATGTTGTCAACCTAGGTTCAACAATGCACAAACAACCAATGCATAAATAGGAACTTATAATTTACCAATTTCAAGCCAAAATCATATACTACCAATATCGACAACCAAAATGCTCATAAGCATCCCAAATAGCCATTCAAATTCATACCAATTTACTTAATTAACCTTATAAATTAACCTTTAAAATCAAATGTTTAATGTCCATAATTTTCCACTCATGCTATTAATGGTTTAATTACAACATAGACCCTCCAATCATTTAATTTCATAGCTATTAAATCCATTTAGCTTATAGAACTCTAGTTTTGCACCTTTTGCAATTTAATCCTTTATATCAAATTAAGTATTCAAACGATTTAATTTCTTAACGAAATTTTCATATGACTCAATTAACATGCTGTAGACACTAAAATAATAATAAAATAAATATTTCAACCTCGGATTAGTGGTCCCAAAACCACTATTCTGATTTGACTAAAAACGGGCTGTTACAGCATTAGTATAATGTGGAATGCTTGACCACATCACAGTGTACAAACATTAAGCAAATTTTTTTTTGCACAAAAGATATAAAATTAATAAAGCAACTCTTACTACAAGTGTGACAAGTTAGTTGTAATATTTATGTGTTACAACAGAACATAGAGTATTCTGAGGATTGAACCCAAAGGAGATTGGGTGATAAGATCGATCAATGATGATTAAACATGGAACAGGAAGGCTAGCTAGCTACTTAGTATTGCAAATTACAGAAAAGAGGAAATTTATACTATGCAGTAAACTATAATGACTAGAATGCAATAAAACCAAATTCACAAATGTAATAATCTGGTAAATAAGGTGGTTAATTAACATCCATGGCAATGATAAATTATCAGATTAGGGATTTAGAAAGCCTAATTGTAACACCATATATTTGGCCCGATCTTCGGGCTCGAGTAACAGGATTCTACACCACCATCTCATCATCAACAAAGCATAAAACCTCTCATTGACATGCGATTAACATTATAATCAAATAACTATATGAGGTTTAAGTCTAATCTCCCTTAGAAAAAGTTAAAATTCGCTTAAACATACAATAATCGACCTTAAAACAAGTTAAAAGCATGCTTAAAGTCCATTTAACATAAATTTCTAAAAGATCACGTTGGTATTGATACTCATTCGATAGTATAGTTATTTCTTATAGATGGTATTGGTATTGATCAGAAAACCGATACCAATCTAGCTTTCAATTCCCATACAAAAATTAAATCCCAGCAAATTATCGATACAACACAAAAAGTATCGATATTTTTTCCCCGAGTATCGATACTCGAGAAATGGTATTGATACCAAAATGAGCTACTAACTTCTTGCACATTCAAAATATAATATAGGTATCGATACTAAATACCCGATTATCAATACCTCTGCATAAAACAACAAAAATAACACTAAAACAGGGCATTTAACACAACCATACATATACCAAATCATTATGCATTTAGAACCTCAAAATTTAGCATCAACATTATCAGAATTTGCAGTTCAATATGTCATCATTAATTGAAGCTAAGCAAATCGATAAACTAACTTCAACGCCCACAATTCTACGAGTAATAGAAATAGGCTAATCATCTAAAACATTATGGCAATATTCATGCAACAAATCTACCATATTGCTGATTGGCTGTTTAGCGTCACAACAATAATGTGCAAGCGTACATTGTCGGTGCAAGTATAGTAGACAGATATGAGTCTGTTGGATACCGATCCCATGAGGATGGTTGTCTTTTGTCTATCAATGTTAGTGCAATAATTAGATAGGAATGAGATAAATTGTGAATGTAGTTTTCGAAGAAATAACTTGAAAACAATAAGATAAAATATGATACTAATAAACTGGGATCCCCAACGTGAATATTCAACAGAATGCTAAGTGCTCACAAGGTATAAAAGGATAAGTGATTGTCGATGCATTAAATTGTAATGGATATCTTACCAAGCTTAACTTCTATATGTAATCAAAGACTTAAACATGCACATTAGCTACACCTTTCAATGATGGCAATGGAATACTATTAAGAACAAGTGGGTTAAATTCCTCTAATCCTCAAGCAACTTCCATTGTCATGCTTGTTAGCTTGAACTGTCGCTGCACTTTCCAGTGTCAGTGACCGCAATAACACTTCCATGCTAAAAACATTCAAACCCAAAGATTAAACAGTAGAAGAAAGATTGAACAAAATAACAGTTAACCCAGAAATCATGTATAATTCTATACTAACATGAAATAGAAAGTAATCACCAGCGTTTAGAAAAGAAAAATAAAAGAAACAAGTGGAGAATACTATTCCTAGACAACTCGACTTGAATCTATCTATTCCTTCTTGTGTCGTACTCAGGGCTCCTCGTCAAGAGCTAAGCTGCATCCTTTTCACGTTGGTTCACCCGTTGGAGCTTAAGCCGCCATAGCTAAAAGCTTCAAGGGATAAGTTGAAGAAGATGATCCAAAACACTTTCTCCTTTTTTTCTTTTTATGTGAATATTTATATTTCCCCCCAAATAGCCCAAGAGTCCTTTCATCAGAATCATGCTGCCTCTGTACATACAAGTTAGTTGTACCAGATTGGACAGCTCACGCATTTTTGTTCCTATCCGGACAGCTGTCAGGTGCGGCGACAATTCTAGGCGCAATCTGAAATTACTCATGCAGCAACATCAGTACCAACATATGACAAAATTAAGGGTAAATAAGCTAAGATCCACTAAGTAATAAAATGTAAATTACTGAATTGAAAATACTAAAGTATGTCCTAAAACCAACTAAAAGGGAACAACTTAACCAATAAGTAGGGAGAAAACATATGTTCTTTCTAGTAATATCAATTGCCTTATGCGTACAGTTCAAAACAATAGTTATAAAACCACCTACTCAATACTATGACTACTTGGATCACTCCCTTGGTATTCCCACACTGCTCACACTGCAACACTCACTGTCTGTAAAGGTTTAAAAAGAGTGGGTGAGCTTAAACAAGCTCAGTGAATGATCGGAAAAACCACAAAATAGACATGTATTCACACCTCAAACAAAATTGATCAAAGCTAGATTACATACATAATTTATTATAAGGACATACTAACATATCCATGTAATACTAATCAACTCATTTAGCTTATTATTTACATGTTTATGCACACATCACATATTTATAAAATCACAATTAGACGATAATTTGACACTTGAGGCTATGAAAAAAAGTGAGCTCTATCACCACACATTATATACGCGGCTCTCCAACACACTAATGACTCAATGAGTCAAACATATACCAAAAGCGTAGCATTGAGCTAACACTCTCCAACACGGCAATGAATCAATAAGTCAAACATATCCCAAAAGCGTAGCATTTAGCTAACAATATCCAACTCACCAACATATCCCAATGAATGGAGTTGAGCTCATATTCCCATATCTCTCCAAATCAGTCCCGGGCCTTAATGCCCCAAAATCATAACACAAAGGTGAGTACTCACAAATCCTATGGCATGCCAACTATATCTAATGGTCTCAAAGATCACAAGGCAAAGATATTCGTAATTAAACACACATTTTACTTACTGTTTTCTACACTTTTCATTGCACATTCACATTATAAGCACAACATTTTCACTGTCAATCGGTATGTACATCATGACCACAATTTACACTTTCACAATAGGCATCACAAGCATATTCCAAATGTCACTTTGTCACATCTTTAAATCTCAATTCACAACACACAATCACATAATTCGTAAATTAATCAGAGGATAAAGAAAGCTTAAACTCACCGATTCCAAACACTCACCGATCGCACTTTCGCCTAGAAGTCGAAAGCTTAAACTAGCTTGTCCTTCCCTATCTCCTTGCTCAAAGAAGGTCTTTTGAAGCTTCAAAAAAATAAATCACACACAAACAACACAATTAACATTCAACCATAGACTCATTTACATCAACCAAAACGCAAGCCTAAGCTAGTTACTCATGAAACTAAAGTTTCGACTAGTTTAGCCAAAGCACAAAAATCTCAACACCTACTCATTCCTATCACATAAAACTTGTTCAAATCGTCTAATTATACATCTAAGAACAAATTCCAGCCTTCAAACTACTCAAAACTATATACATATTTAGGGTTTCAAAATTTCGAATACTATGGCAATTTTCATGAAAATTCATTAAAACCATGGGAATCTTTAACGAAACTTTAAGATAAGTTTAAAAACCTTCTAATCACTTTAAAACAAGTTGAAAAACATTTTGAAACATCGTTTTCATTCAAAATCTCGAAATCTACCATTATTGACCCAATTTTCAGCATATATTCAATATTGTCGAGTCAATAGGTAAAAACTAGATAGCATCAAAAACTAATAGGAAATTGAATCGTTACCATCGATGGGAAAAAACTAGCAGTTGGTAGAAAATCAAAAAAACCCACAAATTTAAGAGATGGAAAAATTGATGGTATTTTTAGTGTTTCTCTTGACATTCTAGGGAGGTTGAACATTTGGATGATGATAGAAATCAAAGGATTTGAAGTTTGGGAAATAAAATTGAATGAATAAAGCTTGTGGATGTAAGGGACGACAAAACAAAAATAAGGGGAAGGGGTTTCGTGAGTTCCTGTAGGTGGGGGAAAGAAATAGATTAATTTTAAACTTTGGTAAATTTACCCTTTTGGTATTCCTAACTTTAACCCTTTTTTCAAAACAGTCCTTTACTCAAAATTAAATGTCTTTACAACATCATTTTAAAAAATTGATTTAATTCTCTAAAAGCCATAAACGAAGAAATTTCCAGTTTACCATGCTTCAAATTTCCAAACACATTTGATCTAAAATCCCTAAATTACCCTCAAAACCACTATGCCAAATTTTAGGATGTGACAACTCTCCCCCTCTAAAAAGAATTTTGTCCTCAAAATTTACCTGAGCTAAACAAATAAGGATATTATTGTTTGATCACTTCTTCAGCTTCCCAAGTAGCTGTCTGAGAATGATATGCTGTATAGAAACTAAGCCTCGACCCTAAAACCTCTTGCAAACTCTTGCAAAACCTAGAACTAAAACGTGGATCCCTATCTGATATAATAGAAATTTGAAGCCCATGAAGGCGTGCAATTTCAACAATATACAACTCTGCCAACTTCTGCAAAAAATAATTGGTACGCACTGCGAAGAAATGCCCACTTTTCAAAAAGCGATCAACTATTACCCACACTAAATCCTTCTTCGTTGGGGTCAAAGGCAAACCCGTGACAAAGTCCATGGTGATCCTTTCCCACTTCCATTCAGGAATCGTAATCAGTTGCAACAAACTTGAAGGATATTGATGTTCTGCTTTCACCTTCTAACAAAACAAACATCGTGTCACGAAATCTGTACCATCACGCTTCAAACCAGGCCACCAATAAATCTCTCGAAGATCATGATATATTTTACCACTACCGGCATGCATAATGTACGAGCTACTATGCGCCTCGGTAAGAATCGCTTGCCCCAAATCCACATCATGCGACACACACAATATTCCTCGAAAATTCAATATACCCTCACTGTCAACATCAAAATCTCTATCTACATCTTGTTCAACCTATCGAATCCTCTTTAAAAAATCCCCATCAAACTACTATTTCTCCTTATTTTGTTGAGACAAATTCGGCTTCACTTGAAGTTTAGCTAACAACCACCAACACTGGCTAAACTCCGTCATCGACTTCCTACTCAAAGCGTTAAAAAAAACATTTACCTTGCTAGGATAATACTCTATCACACAATCATAATCCCTTAAAATGTCAATCCAATGCCTTTACCTTAAATTCAACTCCTTTTGGGCTGAGGAGGTACTTAAGGCTCTTATGATCTTTATAAATACACTTCTCACCATACAATTGATGACCCCAAATCTTAAGCATGAATACCACAGCAGCTAAATCCAAATCATGAGTTGGATAGTTACACTCATGCATCTTCAATTATCTCGAGGCATAAGCCACAACCTTGCCCTATTGCATTAGCACACAACAGAGTCCAGAATACGAAGCATCATTGTAAACCACAAAATCTTTCCCAGGCTCTGGTTGAATCAACACAGGTGCTTCAGTCAAAACTGCCTTAAGCTTTTCAAAAATTTTCTATCTTTCATTAGTCCGCTCAACACCATGTTTTTTTGAAGTAGTTTCATTAAAGGTGCATCAATAAGGGAAAACCCTTCAACGAATCTATGATAATAGCTAGCTAAACAAAAGAAACTCTGAACCTCAGTCACACTCCTTGGTCGTTTTCACTCTAAGATCACCTCAATCTTCTTTGAATCCACATGGATTCCTTCTACCGACACAACATGGCTTAAGAAGGTCACCTCTTTCAACCAAAGCTCACACTTACTCAACTTTGCATAGAAATGTCCTTCAAAATCTATAAAACAATCCTTAAATGTGCATCGTGATCTTTCTCAGAATGAGAATACACCAAAATGTTGTTTATGAAGACAACCACAAATTGATCCAAGTACGAAAGAAACACACGGTTCATTAAATCCATGAACGCAATTGGGGGATTAGTTAAACCAAACGGCACAACAAAAAACTCATAATGCCCATACTGAGTCCTAAAAGTAGTTTTCAAGATGTCAAACTCCTTCACCTCCAATTGATAATACCCAAATCTTAAATGAATTTTCGAAAACACCGTCGTTCCTCTAAACTGATCAAATAGATCATCAATTCGAGGCAAATGATACTTATTTTTTATGGTCAACCTATTCAACTGTCTATAGTGTATATATAACCACATCATACCATCTTTCTTCTTCATAAACGAAATTGGTGCTGTAACAGTTCGGTTTAGACCCTAGTCAAAATAGTGGTTTCAGGACCACAAATCTAAGTCAGAAAAATATTTTAATATTATTTTCTATGTCTACAGTATGTGATTAAGCATGTGTGAAAGTTTCGTGAATTAATTTGATCGAATGTGTGCTAAATTTGTAAAATGGACTAAATTGCAAAAAATGTAAAAGTTAGTTTTTAATTTATTAAGTTCTGAATTGATGTGTCTCTTTAAATGTGAGGTCCTTAATATGGAAATGGACCCTTAGTTGAGTAAGTGGTCATAAATGACCTTATAATGGATGAATATATATGTTTTATAATAAGGCTATTTTAGTAATTGGGTTATTAAATGATTTATAATAAAACAAATAAGAAAAACAAGCCATTATCATCCTTGTCTTTGCCTAAAATTGAAAGAAAAGAAAAGAAAAAGAGATAGCTAGGTTCGGCCATGGTCACTTTTTTAAAACAGGTTCAAAAAAAATGGGGATTGACTTTAAAAATATGGAAATGGAGTCGCCACCAATCTTTTATTCAAGGTGTGATCGGATCACCTGGAGATGGAATATTTTAATAAAACATTGTGATTTATTAAAAAAATAATGTTGGTCTACGAAATCTAAGAAAATGTGTTCGGCAATGACACATACGAGGAAGGATTAGCACCCTCGCAACGCCCAAAATTGGTACCAAATTGACTAATTACTGTCCTGACGTCGAAAATTTGAAAAGATTCTAGATTACGATCCATTTACTTAAGATATATTTGGACAGAATCATATTGGATACCAAAACTTCTTATTCCAAAGAAAATAAAATGTCGTACTCAGTAAGTTAGGGCACAACATCTTATGTTCTCGAGATTAGATTTATCCTTCGACATTTAATACTCGTACATTAAAATTAAGAAGGATATTCAATTATTTGGGTCAAATGAAAAATCGAAACTCAGTAAGTTAGGGCACTATTTCTCAAAATTCCCAAATATGGAATATTGTCTTTGTTCTTTTGAAATTCTTATCTTGAGATGATAAAATATCACACCCAGTAAGTTAGGGCGCAATGTCTCAAATTCCCGAGAATAAGTTTTTTATTTGAAATATTATGCATTTTGATTTAAGGGAGAAGGATAATCGGTTGCTAGGTTTTAACGAGGAGAATCAGAACTCAGTAAGTTAGAGCACAGTTTTCTCGAAACCTCTAAATACGAGCATTGCCTTATGATTTAAAAACTGAAATGACATTAAAACACTACATCTTTCGTAAGATACAATGGAACACTAATATACAAAGCAAGATATTAATCCATACATCAAATATTACAAATAATGAATCACAAATAATTACTTGTTACAAATTAACAATTTATCATCCATACAATAGCAATAATCATATAACACAATTTCGACATTAGCAATTGAAGAAAATGGAGCAAAATAATATACACAAAATATTACTGTAATGAATCACAAGTAATTAATGGTTACGAATTAAGTAATATAATCCATGTAATAACAAACAAATGAGCACTTAATTTAAAATATATATGTATATAAAAATAATGAAAATAACGTAGACAAATAAATAATATCTTTAGCCATTTAAAATAAAATATTTAATATTAATTTAAAAAGGTATAATAAAAAATAAATGACTAATTAAAAGTAATCAAATAATATAATAAAATAATTAAAGGATTATATTGAAATCAGAGCAAAATTAGAGAGCTAAAAAGTAATAAATTAAAAGAAGTAAAAAAAGGGCTAGAACGCCAGGCGTGTGAATTAAAAGGGACTAAAAGCAAAATTTACCCAAGTTGTTAAACGCAGCATTTAAATGAGGACTAAATTAAAATGGCACAAAATTATTGGACAAAATTAAAATGAAAGAAAAACTAAATTAAAGAAAACTAAAAATGCGGAAGGACTAAGGGCGCAATAAACCCCTTAGTAAAAAACAGGCGGATCCTTCCCTCGTGTCGGGTCACTCACGCGGGTTATGGCCCTTAAACGGCGTCATTTGAAGGCTATGGCCATAAGCCTAAGCGGCACCGTTTCCTTAATGGGTTAAAACCAAACTAAAACAGGTCAAATGTCATTTTGAACTAAACCCTAGCTCCTTATTTTGTTTCGTTCTCAGCCACAGAAAGAAATCCCCCTTTCGACCACTACAACACCACGGCCATCGGCGATTAGTGGCCCACTCAGGTCCGATCGGCTGATCTCCCTTGACCTAGACTCAGACTCAAGCCTTGACCTAGACTCAGACGCTTCACATTCTCCGCCACTAAGGACTGCTTTGCTTCGATTACGATGAAGAAAACAGTCCGACGGCCCGTATTTCGAAGGTAAATCCCTCCTCTCTTTTTATTTGGTTTTGTTTTTTCGCATGCAGTAAAGAAGAAATAGAAAGCATAAAATGGGGGAAAGAAAAACCAAAGAAAACCAAATCTGAAAAAATAACCTTTCGATGTTCTCTTTTTTTGCTTTTGAATTTTTTTTTTGTATTTCTTGTATATTGATTCGTAATCTGTGTAGAAAACGTGAAGAAGGATTACAGATATTTTCTTCAGTTTTTATAACCGAAAAAAGAAAAATAAAAGAAAAAACAAATAAAATACAATATTCTCTTTTTCTCTCTCTGGCTGCTTGTTTTTAAATCGATTTACAGGTACAAAGGAGGCGTACGGAGGCGTGGACGTGGCGCGTACGGAGGCTGTGCGCTAGAGGCTGCGGGGTGCACGTAAGGCATGCGAAGATACGAACGGTCGTGTGCGTGGAGGCACGCGCGAGGGAAGCTGAGGCGGCGCTGGAACGTTCTGGAAGGCCTCTAGGGTTTCTGAGAATGTTAATGCTATTGGGCCAATCGGGCCACATTTTAAATTTGGGCCAATTGTATTTTAGTTTTGGGTTATTTAATTTTTTTGGATCTGTTTTGGGTTGTATTGGGCTCTGGACTAATTGGACTTTATTCTATTTTGGATTTAAGGTTTAATTTTTTTATATATTCTTTTATGTATGGTTTTAAAATGGGCCGGACGAAAATTGGGTCTTACAGCTGCCCCTCTTTGCTCATTGTCGTGTAACGAGAATAGAGCAAAGACTTCAAAAAGGGCCAATTTTTTCCGGTCATACCTCTTTCAGTGCTTTTTCTTCTTGGAGTAGCTTCGCTCCATCCCGCTGCATCTTTAGGGGCCCAGGAACTGGCGCTTCGATCCACTCAAGGAAATTAGATTTGTAGCTTCAATTTTCTCCACTGCGAACTCAGAGAGATAAGATCTGATGTTTTCAATCTGCTCCTGCAACCTTAGGATTGCCATATTTGCTATCTTCAATCTTCTCCCGCCAACTCAGGATTGCCAGACTTGCTATCTTCAATCTGCTCCTACAAACTCAGGATTGCCAGACTTGCTATCTTCAATCTGCTCCTACAAACTCAGGATTGCCAAATTTGCTATCTTCAATCTGCTCCTGCAAACTCAGGATTGCCAGATTTGCTATCTTCAATCTACTCCTGCAAACTCAGGATTGCCAGACTTGCTATCTTCAATCTGCTCCTACAAACTCAGGATTGCCAGAGTTGCTATCTTCAATCTGCTCCTACAAACTCAGGATTGCCAGATTTGCTATCTTCAATCTGCTCCTGCAAACTCAGGATTGCCAGATTTGCTATCTTCAATCTGCTCCTGCAAACTCAGGATTGCCAGACTTGCTATCTTCAATCTGCTCCTGCAAACTCAGGATTGCCAGATTTGCTATCTTCAATCTGCTCTTGCAAACTCAGGATTGCCAGATTTGCTATCTTCAATCTGCTTCGCTCAGGAAGACAAGATCTGGTGTCTTCGATCTGCTCCTGCAACTTCAGGATTGCCAGATCTGAATGTCTTCAATCCGCTTCACTCAGGAAGGCAAGATCTTCAAATTCACCAATGTTGCGAAACCGTCCTCTGGGGGACCTGTCCTATAAAATCGATTTTATGTGTTTATGCTTATGCAAAATGGTTAGGATGTCATGATCAAAATGAATCTAATGCTCCTAACTAAATGTATTATGGTCGACATTTGCATGAATACAGAATTGTCATGAAAATAATTTTTTACAATGATTAGGATGCAATGATTGGAATGAATCAAATGCTCCTAACTAAATGTGTTTTTTATGAATGCAGAATTTCATGAGAATGATCCCTTTTTAAATGCTTAGGGTTGTCATTGCACATTGTTTACCAGGGCTGACATATTGTGCTGCCATCTTGTTCGGCTGGTATTCTTGACAGAAAACTTTAGAAAACAAATATCTTGCTCAACAGATTTGCCCCACTGTAACCTCAGGGTTCATCTTCTTATGACTTAGGGGTATAGGATCTGAATCTCTTCCCATCTATCCCACTGCGACCTCGAAATGCAGGATTTGTTTCTTCTTCAATCCATCACATTACTATTCAAAGGCATAAGATCTGTATTATCTTCCATCTGTCACACTATAGGGCCTGTAGCTTGTTCCATCAACTGTTCACTCCTTGGGTGACCCAACCAGATGTGTATGCGTGATGCTCGCGTAAATGCAGAATATCAATTTTTTTTTTTTTGCGGATGATTCCCCTTTTACACTTGGGTTAACATTGGCCATTTTTTGTCAAGATTATATTACTGGCGCAATATCTTGTTACTTTGCTCAAGCACCTTCCTTGACGAAAATACGAAGAGAAAATCTCAGTTTAGACTCTTCCTTAAACTTGGTGAGTTTTAAAAAATAGTCCTGTTTCAGCTTCTCGTACTATTCAGAAGCTTCAGAGTAATATGCGAAACTCATTTTATGAAAATATTATTAGTTCACTAATCGTTATTTCAATGCAAAATGCCTAAAAAAGATCATAACCATGGACAAGAAGGAAATTGATTAGGAGCATAGCTCGAAATAGATAAGTTAAGCAAAGATAACAATCGCAATCAAGAAAGAAATTTATTATGAACATATTTTGAAAAGAATAATATAATCACAAATAACAAATTTAAAATGGGTAAAACGGGCAGTAGGTGCCCCAGATATCACAGCCTGAGCTTCTCTGTTCAAACTTCTTGAGGACCATTTTAAGCTCAATATGTATTTAAGGGATCCGAAGTACTTTGTCGATGCCCCAAGACGTAGCATACCTCTTCATTGTTAATTCAGGCATAGGAAGACTGTTGCATGCCCCCTTTGATCAAAATTTGAGCCGCCCTTTTCAGGTTTTCAACTCAAATCCCCTTTGGTCTCAAAGCGCCCTTTGCGGGTTTTCGCCTTGGCCTCTCCTTTTTCTTTCTTCTTTTTTTTTGCTGAAAATTTCTATTTTTCTTTTTTGAATTTTTTTGAAAACTTTTTATTGAATCTGAATTCTCTGGATTGGGCAGGTCCCTGCTATATATTTTGGTCAATGTTTCCAGAACAGACTTTTTCCACTACATCAGGTCTTCTTTAGTTTGGCCTCCATTTTCTCTGAAATCCTTTTGTATATGAAGGATTTTCTTCAGTATCCGGTCCCCATTTGGGAAATTTCTAGGATGAACCTATTTGTCACAAACCCGCATCATCTGACTACAACAGATAACTATTAACTTTTCCTCACAAATTTGATTGATCACATCGGGAATGGATCCATTCTGCCTCATCCAACTTCAGTTCTGATAAAATTCAGAAAAAAGAATTTCGACTTCAATGGGCGAAACTAATGTGTTGCCTCGGTGACAATCCTGGCCAATGTTTGATAAGCATAGAGGGTAAATAATAACTTCTGTATGCCAATCTTTACAAGTCTCAGTCTTTTTTGATCTTTTGTTTTTCTTTTTTGCTGTCTTTACTGCACTGTGATGTGGCACCTGATTTTGAACAGACCGCAAATTTTTGACATTGTGTGGTTAAATGTGATCTTTTCGATATTTTTTTTGCTATTCTTTCTTTCTTTTCTCTTTTTGTTCTGATGACTATCGACTTTGTAATATTGGCATATGAAGTGACTTTTACCATCTTAGTGAAGTAACCGACATCCACGAAAATGAATCGATGTTGGCCAGAAGCTTTTGATGAGACTGGCTTGATAACATCCATGCCCCATATATAGGAAATCTTATTTCTGCATTGAGCTAGGTTTTGATCTTCATCCCCTTCCTTGGCTCGCGACGTAGGATCTATTTTTCATCCAGTATTAACAAATCAGAAGATAGGTTACAATTTCTGTCATCTTCAAAGTCCTGAGATCCCTTAGACCTATATTTCATTCAAAAAGGGAGTCAGTAACAACGTCGCTCATGTCGTTGATATCTGGGTACCTAGGTATGAAGGCAGAAAATCTAAAGATTAAATGATTCTAAGGATGATTATTCGTATGGTATGATCATGTATAATATGAAATGGAAAGAATGAAAAAAATATTTGCTTAAAAGGATGCATTTTATTGAAATTAAGATTCTGAACACAAGCCTATTTCACAAAATGACTCTTATTACTTCTAGGCTGAAAGCAATAAGCGTGTTTTGAATATTACTCTAGATTAGCCGTAAAAATACATGTCTCTTCCAGAGTCCCATTGTTTAAAACACTCTCAAGTATATAAAGGCCGATGCTTGGAAAACATTATTCCTTGGTTCCCTCTTCGAATATGTCAGTAATGTTCAAATTCGCCAGTATCAGGTTTTGTACTAGAACCCTGAACTTGATGTCCTCCTGATCTCATGCCCCCATTCATCATGGTACTCACAATAGTTATCCCTTTAACAGCATGGTTGAGTAACAGATTTTCTGCACCATAGGGATCATCGAATTTTACAATGCCCATTTTGATGAATCTTTCGACTAATTTCTTGAAAGCGGTACAGTTTTCCATCGAATGCCCCGTAATTCCTGCATGGTATTCACATTGGGCATTCACATCATACCATTTAGGGTATGGAGGCTGCATTGGTTCCACGTAAAAAGGGGATACAACATGTGCTTCAAACAAAATTTGGTACAACTCCCTATACGTGATTGGGATGGGTGCAAATTGGGGTTTCTCTGAGTTCGGTCTTGGATCAGGTTCTTACCTTGGGGAGACCAGCTGGTAATTACAGTCCTTGACTGGCCCACTATAATCAGCTCTATGTGACCCTTGTTATACCTTCTCTTTCTATTCGCTTTATTTTCCTTCTTCTTCGGGGCTTTTAAAGCCCACTCTCCTCTTTCTTTTGTTTCTGTCAGTACAACCGGTTTGGCTCGATCATCCTCTGGGTTAAAACCTGAACCTATCGGGAAGTTCAACAGGGCCGAAGTATCAGTCTGACATTGGGGTCCAATAATAACGGGTACCCCATGCAAATGCGCGTCTGGTTGGGTCTGGATACTTATCGGGGCATAAACGATGTCTTCATCATCATCCACACTGCAAGCCACTGGGGCATTCTTTTTTTTCAAGCCCTCCGACTAGTAATTGGGTTAACTGGCGCATCATATTCATTTGATCTCGTATATCCCGTTGAATTTTGGCTAACTGCTCTCGCATCAGTGTTTGCCCCTGCTCTAATCTCTCCAACCTTTGTTCCATGTCTTCTAGGTCAACTGAAAATATTTCGCCTAATCAGGGTCATTTTGTAAAAACTAATGCAAATGATGTAGTGAAAATGGTGTAATGCAAATGATGCACATGCATGAAATGCAATGCAATGCAATACAATCAAAACAAAAGAAAACACGTTAGTGCAAGGGAAATAAACAACATAGAATGCCTGACCGGGTGACCACTAGGGTTTGGCGTGGCTCTATCTAGGGTAGGCGCCTAGGGCTGCTATATGCGGTTTGATTCTGAAGTTGAGGGTTCCTGAACCAGTAGATTCCTTGATCCTCGCCCATTATAGGCTCATACGGACTGAGTTCGGTTCATGGGGATACATTTCCCTATGGCTGCACAGAGATGAAATTCTCACGAAGACATAGGTACGGATGTATCCCGGAAGCGATTCACTATCCTGCACGGAGGTGAAAACCTCACGAAGGAGTAGCTTTTCACTCCCACTTAAGGGTGTGACCCAGCGGTCATGCAATATGATGCAAAGTATTCTACAAGACTCGAACCATAGCAATCAAATGAGATGATGTAAGCGAATACAATAAAAGGATCGTAAATTTTCAAATCAAATTTTCAATTTTCGACAAAAAGACAGAAATTAATCAATTTATGGCCTGACTCTCAACCTTTCCCAAAGGCGTATGCTTAAGTTGTTTAAACCATTTTTTAAAACAGGTTTAAAAAAACGGGGATTGACTTTAAAAATATAGAAATAGAGTCGCCACTGATCTTTTATTCAAGGTGTGATCGGATCACCTGGGGATGGATTATTTTAATAAAACATTGTGATTTATTAAAACAATAATGTTGGTCTACGAAATCTAAGAAAACAGGTTCGGCAGTCGATTACGTACGAGGAAGGATTAGCACCCTCGCAACGCCCAAAATTGGTACCAAATTGACTAATTAATGTCCTGACGTCGAAAATTTGAAAAGATTCTAGATTACGATCCATTTACTTAAGATATATTTGGACAGAATCATATTGGATACCAAAACTTCTTATTCCAAAGAAAATAAAATGTCGTACTCAGTAAGTTAGGGAACAACATCTTATGTTCTCGAGATTAGATTTATCCTTCGACATTTAATACTCGTACATTAAAATTAAGAAGGATATTCAATTATTTGGGTCAAATGAAAAATCGAAACTCAGTAAGTTAGGGCACTATTTCTCAAAATTCCCGAATATGGAATATTCCCTTTGTTCTTTTGAAATTCTTATCTCGAGATGATAAAATATCACACCCAGTAAGTTAGGGCGCAATGTCTCAAATTCCCGAGAATACGTTTTTTATTTGAAATATTATGCATTCTGATTTAAGGGAGAAAGGATAATCGGTTGCTAGGTTTTAACGAGGAGAATCGGAACTCAGTAAGTTAGAGCACGATTTTCTCGAAACCTCTAAATACGAGCACTGCCTTATGATTTAAAAACCGAAATGACATTAAAACACTACATCTTTCGTAAGATACAATGGAACACTAATATATAAAGCAAGATATTAATCCATACATCAAATATTACAAATAATGAATCACAAATAATTATTAGTTACAAATTAACAATTTATCATCCATACAATAGCAATAATCATATAACACAATTTCGAAATTTGCAATTGAAGAAAATGGAACAAAATAATATACACAAAATATTACTGTAATGAATCACAAGTAATTAATGGTTACGAATTAAGTAATATAATCCATGCAATAACAAACAAATGAGCACTTAATTTAAAATATATATGTATATAAAAAATAATGAAAATAACGTAGACAAATAAATAATATCTTTAGCCATTTAAAATAAAATATTTAATATTAATTTAAAAAGGTATAATAAAAAATAAACGACTAATTAAAAGTAATCAAATAATATAATAAAATAATTAAATGATTATATTGAAATCAGAGCAAAATTAGAGAGCTAAAAAGCAATAAATTAAAAGAAGTCGAAAATGGGCTAGAACGCAAGACGCGTGAATTAAAAGGGACTAAAAGTGAAATTTACCCAAGTTGTTAAACGCAACATTTAAATGAGGACTAAATTAAAACGGCGCAAAATTATTGGACAAAATTAAAATGAAAGAAAAACTTAATTAAAGAAAACTAAAAATGTGGAAGGACTAAGGGCGCAATAAACCCCTTAGTAAAAAACACGCGGATCCTTCCCTCGGGTCGGGTCACTCGCGCGGGTTATGGCCCTTTAACGACGTCATTTGAAGGCTATGGCCATAAGCCTAAACGACACCATTTCCTTAATGGGTTAAAACCGAACTAAAACAGGTCAAATGTCATTTTGAACTAAACCCTAGCTCCTTATTTTGTTTCGTTCTCAGCCACCGAAAGAAATCCCTCGTTCGACCACTACAACGCCACGGCCATCGGCGATTAGTGGCCCACTCAGGTCCGATTGGCTGATCTCTCTCGACCTAGACTCAGACGCTTCACGTTCTCCGCCACTAAGGACCGCTTTGCTTCGATTACGACGAAGAAAATAGTCTGACAGTCCGTATTTCGAAGGTAAATCCCTCCTCTCTTTTTATTTGGTTTTGTTCTTTCGCATGCAGTAAAGAAGAAATAGAAAGCATAAAATGGGGGAAAGAAAAACCAAAGAAAACCAAATCTGAAAAAATAACCTTTCGATGTTCTCTTTTTTTTGCTTTTGAATTTTTTTTTTGTATTTCTTGTATATTGATTCGTAATCTGTGTAGAAAACGTGAAAAAGGATTACAGATATTTTCTTCGATTTTTATAACCGAAAAAAGAAAAATAAAAGAAAAAACAAATAAAATACAATATTCTCCTTTTCTCTCTGCTTTGCTGTTGTTTTCGTCTGATTTGCAGGTACAAATGAGGTGTACGTAGGCGTGGACGTGGCGCGTACGGAGGCTGTGTGCTGGAGGCTGCGGGGTGCGCGTAAGGCATGCGGAGATACGAACGGTCGTGCGCGTGGAGGCACGCGCGAGGGAAGCTGAGGCGGCGCTGGAACGTTCTGGAAGGCCTCTAGGGTTTCTGAGAATGTTAATGCTAATGGGCCAATCGAGCCACAGTTTAAATTTGGGCCAATTGTATTTTAGTTTTGGGCTATTTAATTTTTTTGGGTCTGTTTTGGGTTGTATTGTGCTATGTACTGATTGGACTTTATTCTATTTTGGATTTAAGGTTTAATTTATTTTTATTTTTTATATATTCTTTTATGTATGGTTTTAAAATGGGCCGGACGAAAATTGGGTCTTACAGTTGCCACTCTTTGCTCATTGTCGTGTAACGAGAATAGAGCAAAGACTTCAACAAGGGCCAATTTTGTCCGGTCATACCTCTTTCAGTGCTTTTTCTTCTTCGAGTAGCTTCGTTCCATCCCGCTGCATCTTTAGGGGCCCAGGAACTGGCGCTTCGATCCACTCAAGGAAATTAGATTTGTATCTTCAATTTGCTCCACTGCGAACTCAGGGAGATAAGATCTGATGTTTTCGATCTGTTCCTGCAACCTCAGGGTTGCCAGATCTGCTATCTTCAATCTGCTCCCGCCAACTCAGGATTGCCAGACCTGCTATCTTCAATCTGCTCCTGCAAACTCAGGATTGCCAGACTTGCTATCTTCAATCTGCTCCTGTAAACTCAGGATTGCTAGATTTGCTATCTTCAATCTGCTCCTGCAAACTCACGATTGCCAGATTTGCTATCTTCAATCTGCTGCTGCAAACTTAGGATTGCCAGATTTGCTATCTTCAATCTGCTCCTGCAAACTCAGGATTGCCAGATTTGCTATCTTTAATCTGCGCCTGCAAACTCAGGATTGCCAGACTTGCTATCTTCAATCTGCTCCTTCAAACTCAGGATTGCTAGACTTCCTATCTTCAATCTGCTCCTGCAAACTCACGATTTCCAGACTTGCTATCTTCAATCTGCTCATGCAAACTCAGGATTGCCAGACTTGCTATCTTCAATCTGCTCCTGCAAACTCAGGATTGCCAGATTTGCTATCATCAATTTGCTCCTGCAAACTCAGGATTGCCAGATTTGCTATCTTCAATCTGCTCCTGCAAACTCAAGATTGCCATATTTGCTATCTTCAATCTGCTCCTACAAACTCAGGATTGCTAGATTTTCTATCTTCAATCTGCTCCTGCAAACTCAGGATTGCCAGACTTGCTATCTTCAATCTGCTCCTGCAAATTCAGGATTGCCATATTTGCTATCTTCAATCTGCTCCTACAAACTCAGGATTGCCAGATTTGCTATCTTCAATCCGCTTCGCTCAGGAAGACAAGATTTGGTGTCTTCGATCTGCTCCTACAACTTCAGGATTGCCAGATCTGAATGTCTTCGATCCGCTTCGCTCAGGAAGGCAAGATCTTTGAATTCACCAATGTTGCGACACCGTCCTCTGGGGGACCTATCCTGTAAAATCGGTTTTATGTGTTTATGCTTATGTAAAATGGTTAGGATGCAATGATCAGAATGAATCTAATGCTCCTAACTAAATGTATTAAGGTCGACATTTGCATGAATGCAGAATTGTCATGAAAATGATTTTTTACAATGATTAGGATGCAATGATCGGAATGAATCAAATGCTCCTAACTAAATGTGTTTTTTATGAATGCAGAATTTCATGAGAATGATCCCTTTTTAAATGCTTAGGGTTCTCATCACTCATTGTTTACCAGGGCTGACATATTGTGCTGCCATCTTGTTCGGCTGGTATTCTTGACAGAAAACCCGAGAAAACAAATATCTTGCTCAACAGATTTGCCCCACTGTAACCTCAGGGTTCATCTTATTGTGACTTAGGGGTATAGGATCTGAATCTCTTCCCATCTATCCCACTGCGACCTCGAAATGTAGGATTTGTTTCTTCTTCAATCCATCACATTAATATTTAAAGGCATAAGATCTGTATTATCTTCCATCTGTCGCACTATAGGGCCTGTAGCTTGTTCCATCAACTGATCACTCCTCGGGTGACCCAACCAGATGTGTATGCGTGATGCTCGCGTAATGCAGAATACCATTTTTTTTGCGGATGATTCCCCTTTTACACTTGGGTTAACATTGCCCATTTTTTCTCAAGATTTTATTACTGGCGCAATATTTTGTTACTTTGTTCAAGCACCTTCCTTGACAAAAATCCGGAGAGAAAATCTCAGTTTAGACTCTTCCTTAAACTTGGTGAGTTTTAAGCAATAGACCTGTTTCAGCTTCTCGTATTATTCAGAAGCTTCCAGAGTAATATGCGAAACTCATTTTATGAAAATATTATTAGTACACTAATCGTTATTTCAATACAAAATGCCTGAAAAAGATCATAACCATGGACAAGAAGGAAATTGATTAGGGGCATAGCTCGAAACAGATAAGTTAAGCAAAGATAACAATCGCAATCAAGAAATAAATTTATTGTGAACATATTTTGAAAAGAATAAAATAATCACAAATAACAAATTTAAAATGGGTAAAACGGACACTAGGTGCCACAGATATCGCAGCCTGAGCTTCTCTGTTCAAACTTCTTGAGGACCATTCTAAGCTCAATATGTGTTTAGGGGATCCGAAGTACTTTGTTGATGCCCCAAGACGTAGCATACCTCTTCATTGTTAATTCAGGCATAGCAAGACTCCTGCATGCCCCCTTTGATCAAAATTTGAGCCGCCCTTTTTGGGTTTTCAACTCAAATCCCCTTTGGTCTCAAAGCGCCCTTTGCGGGTTTTCGCCTTGGCCTCTCTTTTTTCTTTCTTCTTTTTTTTTTTGCTGAAAATTTCTATTTTTCTTTTTTGAATTTTTTTTGTTGGAAAACTTTTTATTGAATCTGAATTCTCCAGATTGGGCAGGTCCCTGCCATCTATTTTGGTCAATGTTTCTAGAATAGACTTTTTTCACTACATAAGGTCTTCTCTATTTTGGCCTCCATTTTCCCTGAAATCCTTTTGTATCTGAAGGATTTTCTTCCGTATCCGGTCCCCAGTTGGGAAATTTCTAGGATGAACCTATTTGTCGCAAACCCGCATCATCTGGCTGCAACGAATAACTATTAACTTTTCCTCACAAATTTGATTGATCACATCGGGAATGGATCCATTCTGCCTCATCCAACTTCAGTTCTGATAAAATTCAGAAAAAGGAATTTCGACTTCAATGGCCGAAACCAATGTGTTGCCCCGGTGACAGTCCTGGCCAATGTTTGATAAGCATAGAGGGTAAATAGTAACTTCTGTATGCCAATCTTTACAAGTCTCAGTCTTTTTTTATCTTTTGTTTTTCTTTTTTGCTGCCTTTACTGCACTGTGCTGTGGCACCTGATCTTTGAACAGATCGCAAATTTTTGTCATTGTGCGGTTAAATGTGATCTTTTCGATATTTTTTTTTGGTATTCTTTCTTTCTTTTTCTCTTTTTGTTCTGATGACTATCGACTTTGTAATATTGGCATATGAAGCGACTTTTACCATCTTAGTGAAGTAACCGACATCCACGAAATTGAATCGATGTTGGCCAGAAGCTTTTGATGAGACTGGCTTGATAACATCCATGCCCCATATATAGGAAATCTTATTTCTACATTGAGCTAGGTTTTGATCTTCATCCCCTTCCTTGGCTCACGACGTAGGATCTGTTTTTCATCCAGTATTAACAAATCAAAAGATAGGTTACAATTTCTATCATCTTCAAAGTCCTGAGATCCCTTAGACCCATATTTCATTCAAAAAGGGAGTCAGTAACAACGTCGCTCATGTCGTTGATATCTGGCTACCTAGGTATGAAGGCAGAAAATCAAAAGAATAAATGATTCTAAGGATGATTATTCGAATGGTATGATCATGTATAATATAAAATGGAAAGAATGAAAAAAATATTTGCTTAAAAGAATGCATTTTATTGAAATCAAGATTCTGAACACAAGCCTATTTCACAAAATGACTCTTATTACTTCTAGGCTGAAAGCAATAAGCGTGTTTTGAATATTACACTAGAATAGCCGTAAAAATACATGTCTCTTCCAGAGTCCCATTGTTTAAAACACTCTCAAGTATATAAAGGCCGATGCTTGGAAAACTTTATTCCTTGGTTCCCTCATCGAATATGTCAGTAATGTTCAAATTCGCCAGTATCAGGTTTTGCACTAGAGCCCTGAACTTGATGTCCTCCTGATCTCATGCCCCCATTCATCATGGTACTCACAATAGTTATCCCTTTAAAAGCATGGTTGAGTAATGGATTTTCTGCACCATAGGGATCATCGAATTTTACAATGCCCATTTTAATGAATCTTTCAACTAATTTCTTGAAAGTGGTGCAGTTTTCCATCGAATGCCCCGTAATTCCTGCATGGTATTCACATTGGGCGTTCACATCATACCATTTAGGGTATGGAGGCTGCATTGGTTCCACGTAAAAATGGGATACAACATGTGCTTCAAACAAAATTTGGTACAACTCCCTATACGTGATTGGGATGGGTCCGAATTGGGGTTTCTCTGAGTTCGGTCTTGGATCAGGTTCTTATCTTGGGGAGACTTGACGACAGGTAATTACAGTCCTTGACTGGCCCACTGTGATCAACTCCATATAACGCTTGTTGTACCTTCTCGTTCTATTCGCTTTATTTTCCTTCTTCTTCGGGGCTTTTAAAGCTACTCTCCTCTTTCTTTTGTTTCTGTCAGTACAACCGGTTTGGTTCGATCATCCTTTGGGTTAAAACCTGAACCTATCGAGAAGTTCAACAGGGCCGAAGTATCATTCTGACATTGGGGTCCAATAATGACGGGTACCCCATGCAAATGCGCGTCTGGTTGAGTTTGGATACTTATCGGGGCATAAACGATGTCTTCATCATCATCCACACTGCTGGCCACTGGGGCACTCTTTTTTTTCAAGCCCTCCGACTAGTAATTGGGTTAACTGGCGCATCCTATTCATTTGATCTCGCATATCCCATTGAATTTTGGCTAACTGCTCTTGCATCAGTGTTTGCCCCTGCTCTAATCTCTCCAACCTTTGTTCCATGTCTTCTAGGTCAACTGAAAATATTTTGCCTAATCAGGGTCATTTTGTAAAAACTAATGCAAATGATGTAGTGAAAATGGTGTAATACAAGTGATGCATATGCATGAAATGCAATGCAATACAATCAAAACAAAAGAAAACACGTTAGTGCAAGAGAAATAAAAAACATAGAACGCCTGACCGGGTGACCACTAGGGTTTGGCGTGGCTCTATCTAGGGTAGGCACCTAGGGCTGCTATATGCGGTTTGATTCTAAAGTTGAGGGTACCTGAACCAGTAGATTCCTCGATCCTCGCCCATTATAGGGTCATACGGACCGAGTTCAGTTCAGGGGTATACATTTCCCTATGGCTGCACGGAGATGAAAATCTCACGAAGACATAGGTATGAATGTATCCCAGAAGCGATTCACTATCCTGCACGGAGGTGAAAACCTCATGAAGGAGTAGCTTCTCACTCTCACTTAAGGGTGTGACCCAGCGATCATGCAATATGATGCAAAGTATTCTACAAGACTCGAACCATAGCAATCAAATGAGATGATGTAAGCGAATACAATAAAAGGATCGTAAATTTTCAAATTAATTTTTCAATTTTTGACAAAAGGACAGAAATTAATTAATTTATGGCCTGACTCTCAACCAGTCTCCACCAGAGTCGCCAAGCTGTCGAAACCATTTTTTAAAACAGGTTTAAAAAAATGGGGATTGACTTTAAAAATATGGAAATAGAGTCGCCACCGATCTTTTATTCAAGGTGTGATCGGATCACCTGGAGATGGATTATTTTAATAAAACATTGCGATTTATTAAAACAATACTGTTGGTCTACGAAATCTAAGAAAACAGGTTCAGGAGTCGGTTACGCACGAGGAAGGATTAGCACCCTCGCAACGCCCAAAATTGGTACCAAATTGATTAATTAATGTCCTGACGTCAAAAATTTGAAAAGATTCTAGATTACAATCCATTTACTTAAGATATATTTGGACAGAATCATATTGGATGCCAAAACTTCTTATTTCGAAGAAAATAAAATGTCGTACTCAGTAAGTTAGGGCACAACAGCTTATGTTCTCGAGATTAGATTTATCATTTGACATTCAATACTCGTACATTAAAATTAAGAAGGATATTAAATTATTTGGGTCAACTAAAAATTTGAAACCCGGTAAGTTAGGGCACTATTTCTCAAAATTCCCGAATATGGAATATTCCCTTTGTTCTTTTGAAATTCTTATCTCGAGATGATAAAATATCACACCCAGTAAGTTAGGGCGCAATGTCTCAAATTCCCGAGAATAAGTTTTTTATTTGAAATATTATGCATTTTGATTTATGGGAGAAAGGATACTCGGTTGCTAGGTTTTAACAAGGAGAATCAGAACTCAGTAAGTTAGAGCACGATTTTCTCGAAACCTCTAAATACGAGCATTGCCTTATGATTTAAAAACCGAAATGACATTAAAACACTACATCTTTCGTAAGATACAATGGAACACTAATATACAAAGCAAGATATTAATCCATACATCAAATATTACAAATCATGAATCACAAATAATTACTAGTTACAAATTAAAAATTTATCATCCATACAATAGAAATAATCATATAACACAATTTCGACATTAGCAATTGAAGAAAATGGAGCAAAATAATATACACAAAATATTACTGTAATGAATCACAAGTAATTAATGGTTACAAATTAAGTAATATAATCCATGAAATAACAAACAAATGAGCACTTAATTTAAAATATATATGTATATAAAAAATAATGAAAATAACGTAGACAAATAAATAATATCCATTTAAAATAAAATATTTAATATTAATTTAAAAAGGTATAATAAAAAATAAACGACTAATTAAAAGCAATGAAATAATATAATAAAATAATTAAAGGATTATATTGAAATCAGAGCAAAATTAGAGAGCTAAAAAGCAATAAATTAAAAGAAGTCGAAAAATGGATAGAACGCCAGGCGCGTGAATTAAAAGGGACTAAAAGCGAAATTTACCCAAGTTGTTAAACGCGGCATTTAAATGAGGACTAAATTAAAACGACGCAAAATTATTGGACAAAATTAAAATGAAAGAAAAACTTAATTAAAGAAAACTAAAAATGCGGAAGGACTAAGGGCGCAATAAACCCCTTAGTCAAAAAGACGCGGATCCTTCCCTCGAGTCGGGTCACTCGCGCGGGTTATGGCCCTTAAACGGCATCATTTGAAGGTTACGGCCATAAGCCTAAACGGTGCCGTTTCCTTAATGGGTTAAAACCGAACTAAAACAAGTCAAATGTCATTTTGAACTAAACCCTAGCTCCTTATTTTGTTTCGTTCTCAGCCACCGAAAGAAATCCCCCTTTCGACCACTACAATGCCATAGCCATCGGCGATTAGTGGCCCACTCAGGTCCGATCGGCTGATCTCTCTCGACCTAGACTCAGACGCTTCACGTTCTCCGCCACTAATGACCGCTTTGCTTCGATTACGACGAAGAAAATAGTCCGATGGTCCGTATTTCGAAGGTAAATCCCTCCTCTCTTTTTATTTTGTTTTGTTCTTTCGCATGCAGTAAAGAAGAAATAGAAAGCATAAAATGGGGGAAAGAAAAACCAAAGAAAACCAAATCTGAAAAAATAACCTTTCTATGTTATCTTTTTTTTTCTTTTGAATTTTTTTTTGTATTTCTTGTATATTGATTCGTAATCTGTGTAGAAAACGTGAAGAAGGATTACAGATATTTTTTTCGGTTTTTATAACCAAAAAAATAAAAATAAAAGAAAAACCAAATAAAATATAATATTCTCTTTTTCTCTCTACTTTGCTGTTATTTTCGTCTGATTTGTAGGTACAAAGGAGGCGTACAGAGGCGTGGACGTGGCGCGTACGGAGGCTGTGCGCTGGATGCTGCGGGGTGCGCGTGAGGCATGCGGAGATACGAACGGCCGTGCACGTGTAGGCACGCGCGAGGGAAGCTGAGGCGGCACTGGAATGTTCTGGAAGGCCTCTAGGGTTTCTGAGAATGTCAATGTTATTGGGCCAATCGGGCCACAGTTTAAATTTGGGCCAATTGTATTTTAGTTTTGGGCTATTTAATTTTTTTGGGTCTGTTTTGGGTTGTATTGGGCTATGGACTGATTGGACTTTATTCTATTTTGGATTTAAGGTTTAATTTATTTATTTATTTTTATATATTCTTTTATGTATGGTTTTAAAATGGGCCGGACGAAAATTGGGTCTTACACTCTCTTTGATTAAAGTTTGTGTTTTGGTTTGTTTTTTTATACTTTCTACGTTATTGAGATCGTTGCTTAGTATACTATCAAGCCCATGCTTTAATTTTAGAATTTGACGATGATTTTGAGATGTGCCATTGATGAATGCTTGAGCCTTATGATGGTTAATGATGAAATATGAAATATATGTGAAAGATTAACATATTTTGTCTTTGGATTTTTGATGAATTTGACTATTTTGGGCTAAATTGTGAAAATGATATTTTGAGGGACTAAAATGTGAAATAAATGAAATGTATGGACTTGTGTGATCATGATGATTATTCGGCTAAGCATGGGTACAAAGAAATTATGTGTATTTTGTGATTTTGTAAAATAAGGACTTAAATGTCAAAACGTGAAAATGTGAGGGCTAATTTGTAAAATGCCCTAAATGTGTGTTTTTGGATTGAATTAAATGATTTGGTGAATAAATGAGTTAAATTTGAATATGTATAGATCAAGAGCCAAAGAAAACGGATTTATACCGAGGAAAGTCGAAAGTGATCGAGTAATCGAATTCGTCCGTTCATATCCGTACGAGGTAAGTCTATATACAAATAAATGTATTTGAATTGATTTATTTCTGTTCATATGAAATTGAATTGTGATGTACGATTACGAAAGATACACACCTAAAAACCGAGAAAGTATCGACCATGTGTCAGTGTCCGAAAAGCCTCGTAAGAACCTTAGGAATAAATAGGATTCATATGTCATGACATAGGGCTCCGATATGTGATATTGTGTAAGACCACATCTAGGACGTTGGCATCGATTTGAGAATTACGTGTAAGACCATGTCTGGGACATTGGCATCGTAAATGAATTTGTGTAAGACCCTATCTGGGACAATGGCATCGATATTTGATTACATGTAAGACCACGTCTGGGACGTTGGCATTGTACCAATATTTCGAGTTATCCGTGTATTCTATTTGATTCTGAATGGTTCAACGGGCAATTCCGAGAAATAAAAGACTATGTGAAATGTGTAACTGATTCAGGTACGTTTGAAATGTACTCCATGTTTGAGTACTAAAGGTAAGTATATGTGAATTTACAAAAGTGAGATATGTGCATAGAATTGTTGAGACAAAATGAGATATTTCTATGAATGTTCTATAATCTAATGAGATACATGGAGATGTGAATTGTTTTCAAACAAATGGTTAGATACCTTTGAGCTAAAGAAGAAATGTGAATATGCTATTGAGATATGCTAAAGTTCTTGTAATTGAAATGGTTATAAATGTTACATATATTAAGTTTATTTGTATATGGCTTACTAAGCTTTTGAAAGCTTACTTTGTGTTTATTGCATTGTTTTATAGATCGTTAAAGCTACGGAAGGCTCGGGGATCATCGAGGATCATCACCACACTATCAAATCATAGTTTGGTACCTTTTGAATGTGTACATATTTTAAGTATGGCTTGTATAGTCTAGTTAAATTAGATAATGTTTTGAGTTGTATATATAAGCCATGAGATATGCCTTGTTAATGGATTTGAATATGGTAACTTTTTAATCTATGTTTTGTGATGCAAAGTTGCTATCTTTATGATGAAAGGTTGGTATATTGAATTGGTAAGTTTTGGATGGATGATACTTAGAAATACTTGTGATGAGAATGAGATAAATGGTACATAAGTTAGCATGTTTGATATGCTCTTGAATGGTTAGAAAAGATGGTCATTTTGGTATGTTTTGGTTGCTTTTGGTGCTTGAAAAAATGATTGTTTTTGCATGTAGGTTTGACCCTAAAATGGGTGGAAAATTGGCCTTGAAAATGGCCTATATTTGCCCACACGGTTGAGCACACGGGCGTGTGGCTCGACCGTGTCATTTGAGTTTGTAATTCAAAACAAGTCGAGTGTCGACCACGGGCCGAACACACCCGCGCAGGACTGGGTCGTGTGTGATGCAAGTCGATGTCGACCATGGGTGACGCACACGGGCGTGTCCTCGGCCGTGTGGACAAGTCAGTATGTATGCCTTGTTTTGCCACGGCTTGGACACATGGGTGTGTCTGAGGCCGTGGGAGGCACACGGCCTACCCACACGGGCGTGCGACCTCTGTAACTTTGAAAAAAGTTTAATTTTTGAAAAACCTTTGTATGATCTCTGTTTAGTCCCGACCTCTTTCTAATGCATTTTTAAGGTCTCGTAGACCTCATTAAGGGACTATATGCTTGTATTTTGCTATGATATGACGATGATATACTTATTGATGTGAAATGTTCGTAAAAGTTTCTGATTTGTACGGTAATGCCACTTAACCCTAGACCAGCGATGGTTACGGGTTAGGGGTGTTACATTTTATTGGTATCAGAGCTACGATTTAGTTTATTCTATGACTAATGTAGCGTGTGAGAGTCTAGCTATACATGCCATATATATGAATTGTGATAGTGTGATGAATCCTGACGTATAAAATGTGTTTTTCGTATAGTAAATGGATCCTGAAAGAGCTATAGCTGATGATGTTAAAAGTAATGCATCTGCTCCCACTCAAGGGACAATGCCATCTGATTTTAGATCGGCCATAAGCGGTTAGGAAGGAGAGGCTAAACAAGCCTTCTTCCAAATGATGAATGAGTGGTTCACTCAATACATTAGAATAAATTCGGCTGTTTCGCAACCTTCGCCCCCACCCAATCCTCTTCAGACTTCTGTTGTATCTCCGGTTATGAATCTGAATCTGTTGAATAAGCCTTCAGTTGATAAAATCCATAAATATGGGGCTGAAGAGTTCAGGGCCACTAGTGATGATGATGCTGAGAGAGCAGAGTTTTGGCTCGAGAGTACAATCCGAGTGTTTGATGAAATGTCTTGTACTCCTAAGGAATGTGTGAAATGTGTTGTTTCGTTGCTAAGAGATGCAGCTTATCAGTGGTGGAAAACTTTAATTTCCGTGGTTCAAAAAGAACGAGTTACCTGGGATTTCTTTTAGTCTGAATTTCGGAAGAAATATATTAGCCATAGATTTATAGATAAAAAATAGAAAGATTTTCTGGAATTGAAATAGGGTCGTATGTCTGTCACTGAATATGAACAAGAATTTGCGAGATTAAGTCAATATGCACGAGAATGTGTTTCAATTGAAGCGATAATGTGTAAAAGGTTTGAAGACGACCTGAATGAAGATATCCGTTTGCTAGTTGGAATTCTGGAAATAAAAGAATTTGTTGTGCTTGTTGATCGAGCGTGTAAAGTTGAAGCACTCGAGAAAGATAAAAGAAAAGTTGAGTCTGAAGCCAGAGATGTGAGAAAGAGATTTTCGAGTAAATCATTTTAGTCTGCTTCAAAGAAATTCAGAGATGAGCATAGCCATTTAAAGGCTAATGTGGGACATTTGAACAGAGATCGAGCTAGATCGCAGTCGAACTTCAAAGCTCCAGCTACTTCGATGGCTAGTGTGAGAAATGTCCGATCTGAGCGACCTGAATGTAAGCATTGTGGTAAAACACATCCGGGTAATTGTAGATTGAATGACCGAGCCTGTTTTAGACGTGGATCATTAGATCATTTCATCCGGGACTGCCCTGAATCTATTCAACAAGATATTGTACAGAATCCAAAGTTAGATAATGTTTCAATTAGAGGAAGACCTTCTAGAAATACCAGAAATGTGAGTGGCAGTCAGAGAGCTACGAAAGATACAGTTGCGAGATCTGTAGCTAGGGCACCTGTCAGAGCTTACGCCATTCGAGCCCGTGAGGAAGCTTCGTCTCCAGATGTTATTACGGGTACATTTACTCTTTATGATACTTCTGTGATTGCATTGATAGATCCAGGGTCTACTCATTCGTATGTATGCATGAACTTAGTATCCAGTAAGACTTTTCTTGTAGAGTCTACTGAATTTATAATTAGAGTATCGAACCCCTTAGGTAAAAGTGTTTTGGTTGAAAAAGTGTGCAAGAATTGTCCGTTGATGTTTCGGGATATTTGTTTTCCGGCTGATATGATGCTATTACCTTTTGATGAGTTTGATATAATTTTGGGTATGGATTGGTTAACATTGCACGATGCTGTTGTAAATTGCAAAAGAAAGACTATCGATTTGAGATGTCAGAATGATGAAATAGTTTGCATTGAATCTAATGATTTGAATGGGTTACCGACCGTGATATCAGTGATGAAAGCTCAGAATTATGTGAAAAGGGGTTATGAAGCTTATTTTGCCTATGTAATTGATTCGAGAGTGACTGAAAAGAAAGTTGAATCTATGCCAGTTGTTTGTGAATTCCCTGACGTGTTTCCTGAAGAATTACTTGGATTGCCTCCGATACGAGAAGTTGAATTTGGCATTAATTTATTACCGGGGACGACTCCTATCTCAATAGCTCCGTATAGAATGACACCAACAGAATTGAAAGAGTTGAAGTCACAGTTGCAAGAGTTGACCTATAGAGGATTTGCACGACCGAGTTGCTCACCTTGGGGTGCTCCCGTTCTATTTGTAAAAAAGAAAGATGGCACGATGAGAATGTGCATTGATTACCGTCAGTTGAACAAAGTGACTATTATGAATAAATATCCTCTACCCAGGATTGATGATTTGTTTGATAAGCTGAAAGGAGCCACCGTGTTTTCAAAGATAGATCTGAGATCGAGGTATAATCAGTTGCGAGTAAAAGATTCAGACATTCCGAAAACTGCTTTCAGAACGAGGTACGGGCATTATGAGTTTTTAGTTATGCTTTTTGGACTAAAAATGCTCCTGCTGTCTTTATGGATTTGATGAATAGAATTTTCAGACCGTATTTAGATCGATTTGTCATTGTATTCATTGATGACATTTTGATTTATTCGTGTGATGAAGTTGAGCATGCTGAACATCTGAGAATTGTGCTACAAACTCTGCGAGATAAGCAATTGTATGCAAATTTTAGTAAATGTGAATTCTGGTTGCGTGAAGTTAGTTTTCTGGGACATATTGTGTCAGCATTTGGTATACGAGTTGATCCGAGCAAGATTTCAACTATTTTGGACTGGAAGCCTCCAAAAAATATGTCTGAAGTTCGCAGTTTTTTGGGACTTGCTGGTTATTATCGACGGTTCGTAAAAGGCTTTTCGATGATTGTAACTCCATTGACGAGATTGCTTCAGAAAGATGTGAAATTTGAGTGGTCTGAAAAGTGCCAGAAAAGTTTCGATCAGTTGAAAACTTTATTGACCAAAGCTCCAGTTTTGGTACAGCCAAATTCGGGTAAAAAGTTTGTAATTTATAGCGATGCTTCGTTGAATGGCCTGGGATGTGTTTTGATGCAGGAAGGCAAAGTTATAGCTTATGCCTCGAGACAATTAAAGCCGCATGAAAAGAATTATCCGACGCACGATCTTGAGTTAGCTGCGATTGTGTTTGCTTTAAAGATTTGGCGCCACTATCTCTTCGGTGAAAAATGCCATGTGTTTTCGGATCATAAAAGTCTGAAATATTTAATGCCTCAGAAAGACCTGAATCTACGACAGAGAAGATGGTTAGAGCTGCTGAAAGACTACGAGCTTGTGATAGATTATCATCCGGGTAAAGCAAATGTTGTTCCTGATGCATTGAGTCGGAAATCATTGTTTACATTACGCGTGATGAATACTCAGTTTGCTCTATCTGAGGATGGTTCGATAGTAGCTGAATTGAAGGCGAAACCATTGTTTTTACAGCAAATATTTGATGCTCAGAAAGTTGATAATGAAATGTTAGCGAAACGAGCTCAATGTAATTTGAACTTTGATTCTGAATTTTGGGTTGATGTTGATGATTGTTTGAGATTTCGAGATCGGATTTGTGTTCCGAGAAACCCAGAGTTAATTTAGTTAATTTTGAATGAAGCTCATAGCAGTCGCTTATCTGTTCATCCGGGAAGTACAAAAATGTACAATGATTTGAAACGACTTTATTGGTGGCCCAGAATGAAAAGAGATATCTCGATTATGTGTCAAAATGTTTAATCACGACAAATTAAAGTTTGAACATCAAAGTATCCGGTTTATTACAACCGATTATGATTCCTGAGTGGAAATGGGATAGAGTGACGATGTATTTTGTTTCAGGGTTGCCTTTAACTCCAAGGAAGAAAGATGCAATCTGGGTTTTAGTTGATAGATTGACGAAATTAGCTCATTTTATTCTGGTACGATCCGATTATTCCCTTGATAAGTTAGCTGAGCTATATATTTCTGATATTGTGAGATTACACGGGGTGCCACTATCTATTGTGTCTGACAGAGATCCGAGGTTTACTTCACAATTCTGGAAGAAATTGCTTGAGGCTTTAGGTATTAAATTACATTTCAGTACAGCTTTTCACCCACAGACGGATGGTCAGTCCGAGCGAATTATTCAGATTCTCGAAGATATGTTGAGATGTTGCATTCTTGAGTTTGATGGTATGTGGGAACAATATTTGCCATTGATTGAGTTTGCATATAATAATAGTTTTCTGTCGAGTATCAAAATGGAACCTTATGAGGCATTGTACAGACGCAAATGTCGAACACCTTTGTATTGGACCGAGCTAAGTGAAAATAAGATACACGGGATCGATTTGATCAAAGAAACTGAACAGAAAGTGAAAGTGATTTGTAATAGTCTGAAAGCCGTATCAGATCGTCAGAATTCTTATGCAGACTTGAAATGAAACGATATCGAGTTTGAGATTGGTGATAAAGTGTTCTTGAAAGTGTCTCCGTGGAAGAAAATACTTCGTTTTGGCAAAAAAGGCAAATTGAGTCCGAGATTTATTGGGCCATATGAAATTATTGAGCGTATTGGACCTATTGCATATATATTGTTGTTGCCACCGGAGCTAGAAAAGATTCATAATGTGTTTCACGTATCAATGCTTCGACGATACAGATCTGATCCTTCACATGTAATTTCTCCGTCTGAAATAGAAATTCAATCTGATATGACTTACGAAGAAGAACCGATTCGTATCTTAACTCATGAGATTAAGGAATTGTGGAATAAGAAAATTCCATTAGTAAAAGTACTGTGGCATCGACACGGAGTGGAAGAGGCTACGTGGGAGCCTGAAGATGCTATGAGACAACAATATCTGAATCTATTTAACGGTAAGATTTTAGGGGATGAAAATCCCTAAGGGGGGAGAATTGTAACAGTTCGGTTTAGACCCTAGTTGGAATAGTGGTTTCGGGACCACAAATCTGAGTCAGAAAAATATTTTAATATTATTTTTTATGTCTACAGTATGTGATTAAGCATGTGTGAAAGTTTCGTGAATTAATTTGATCGAATGTGTGCTAAATTTGTAAAATGGAATAAATTGCAAAAAAAATGTAAAAGTAGCCTTTTAATTTATTCAGTGCTGAATTGATGTGTCTCTTTAAATGTGAGGTCCTTATTATGGAAATGGACCCTCAGTTGAGTAAGTGGTCATAAATGACCTTATAATGGATGAATATATATGTTTTATAATAACGATATTCTAGTAAATGAACTATTAAATGATTTATAATAAAACAAATAAGAAAAACAAGCCATTATCATCCTTGTCTTTGCTGAAAATTGAAAGAAAAGAAAAGAAAAAGAGATAGCTAAGTTCGGCCATGGTCTCTCTTTGATTAAGGTATGTGCTTTGGTTTGTATTTGATAATTTCTACGTTTTTGAGATCGTTGCTTAGTATACTATCAAGCCCATGCTTTAATTTTAGAATTTGATGATGATTTTGAGATGTGCCATTGATGAATGCTTGAGCTTTATGATGGTTAATGATGAAATATGAAAAATATGTGAAAGATTAACATATTTTGTCTTTGGATTTTTTATGAATTTGACTATTTTGGGCTAAATTATGAAAATGATATTTTGAGGGACTAAAATGTGAAATAAATGAAATGTATAGACTTGAGTGATCATGATGATTATTCGGCTAAGCATGGGCACAAAGAAATTATGTGTATTTTGTGATTTTGTGAAATAAGGACTTAAATGTCAAAATGTGAAAATGTGAAGGCCAATTTGTAAAATGCCCTAAATGTGTGTTTTTGGATTGAATTAAATTATTTGGTGAATAAATGAGTTAATTTTGAATATGTATAGATCAAGAACCAAAGAAAACGGATTTAGACCGAGGAAAGTCGAAAGTGATTGAGTAATCGAATCCGTCCGTTCATATCCGTACGAGGTAAGTCTATATACAAATAAATGTATTTGAATTGATTTATTTATGTTCATATGAAATTAAATTTTGATGAATGATTACGGAAGATACACACCTGAAAACCGAGAAAGTATCGACAATGTGTCAATGTCCGAAAAGCCTCGTAGGAACCTTAGGAATAGATAAGATTCATATGTCATGACATAGGGCTCCGATATGTGATATCGTGTAAGACCACGTCTAGGACGTTGGCGTCGATTTGAGAATTACATGTAAGACCATGTCTGGGACATTGGCATCGTAAATGAATTCGTGTAAGACCCTGTCTGGGACAGTGGCATCGATATTTGATTACATGTAAGACCACGTCTGGGATGTTGGCATTGTACGAGTATTCCGAGTTATGCTTGTATCCTATTTGATTTCGAATGGTTCAATAGGCAATTCCGAGAAATAAAAGACTATGTGAAATGTGTAACTGATTCAGGTACGTTTGAAATGTACCCCATGTTTGAGTATGAAAGGTAAGTATATTAGTGTACATGCCCAATTTAGCCCGGGGCCCATTAAAACCCAAATCAATAAAATGTCCAAATTCAGAGTCCAAATTACACAGCCCAAATTAAGACCCAAATCCAAATTAAATACAGACCCAACCTAGCCCAACTAAAACAGGCCCAAAACATTAAAAATTTTTCAGAAAATTTTAGGGTTTCTGAAACCCTAAAATAGCCTAGCCGCCGACCTTCCATCTGCCTCCACCAGCAGCCACCACGCGCACCAAACAGCAATCACCCATGCCTCTGACACCTGCAATGAAGAAAATCCAAAGGCAGAGACTACACGCAGAGACCACACGCAACAAAAAGAAAACGACAAAAACCAAAGAAAAGAAAACAAAAGCAGACAAAAATCGAATCTATTAATCGGTTATAAAAACAAAAGCAAACCCCTTGTAGTTTTTTTACGAATATCAGGAATAAAAATGGAAATAAAAAAAAGGTTGATTTTGGGTCTTTCATTTTTGTTATTTTTACTACTGCTACTTTTTTTTCCTTTTAAAAAGTATTTTCTTCTTTTTTTTTTACAACGAAATAATAAGAATAAAGAAATGAAGAGGAAGCCTTACCGAAACCCCATGGTCGCGGCGTCGGAGTACTCTCTCTCTGTCGTCGGAGCTCGGACCGAGGAGGGGTATCAAAGGCCCTTTCCCTTCGATTTAGGGACGCCAAAGGTTCGATCTTCGAAGAGGGTTCCAAACGGGGGACCAAGGCTCATTCTCGCATATCGTCGGCCACCGGGAGTGGTGGTGGTGCGACGGATCGCCGGAGGGAAGCCTAATCGGTCAAGACCGAAAGAGGGGAGAGAGGACTGCCTCGTTGCTTTTTGAGAGAATGGGGGGCCTTTGATTTTTTTTCTTTCAGAAGCATTAAAAATAAATCTAAAAAAATATTCTGATTTTAATAATAACAGGAGACGACGCCGTTTGATGAAGGGGTGACCCGCGCGTCAACCCGACCCATGCACTGGGTCCGCGCGTTTTTCCTCTAAAGGGAAATTTGCGCGCTTAGTCCCTCCCCTTTGCGCTGACATTTGATTGTGCCCCTATTTCACTTTGTGATTTTGGCTACTTGATTTATTTTTACTCTCAATTTGGTCCCTAATGAACGATGCTTTTCAGAGAAAGGGAGTATTTCCTCACCTAGTCCCTCCCCTTTTTACACGCATCTTATTGGACCCAAATTCGTTTTATTTTTTTTAAAATTCAAATTCTTAACTTTATTTCTGTTCTAATTTAGCCCCCTAATCTGTTGGATTTTAATTCTTTTTAATTTGTTATTTATTTATTCATTTTAATATTGTATATTATTTATTTTAAGTCTCCTTTATTTCATTTTAAATCATTTTGAATATTAATTATTTTTAAACTCGTTTTTATGTATTATTTAAAATTGTTTTATTACCCGTTTTAAATTATTTCATATACTTTATCTTAAACTCTCTTTATTTATTTTAAAAGTGTTTTATTATTATTTATTTTAAGTTTTCTTCATATGATTACTTTATACTTTTATATATGTATATACACTTTCTATTTAAAGATTTTTTTATATCATCTTTCAAAAATTGTTTTATATATCATTGATTTTAAAATCTTTTTACATTATCTATTTTTAAACTAATTTATTATCATTTCAAATTGTATGTTTTATATTTTATTTGTTTTAACTTCCTTTATACTTTTTTGCGAATTATCATATGCTGTTTAATTTATTTGTGTTTGATCATTAATGTTAACTCTTTTAAATAGTGCGTTATGTGATTATTACCTTTGTATGTATTACAATTCATTTATTCGTATTTTCATGTCATTGTCATTCATTTATAAAGTTTTATTCATGAATTATTATTCTATGCTCATTACCATATTGTCGCTTCGTGTTATTGTACCGTGAATTTCCCCCATGCATTTATCCAACTTAGATCGCTTCATTCAATTTCAAACAAAATCAATGTACGCCTTTGAGTGTTACACTCGCGATTATCCAAAAGTCGAAAATCTTTCAAAATAAGGCAATATTTCACTTTTTGGAAATCCGAGAAATCGTGCCCTAACGTGCTGGGTTTCGATTTTTCGTTTGGCCAAATAATCGAATATCCTTTTGATATTTTCAATGCATGAGTCATGGGAATCATGAGATGATCTTGGATTCGAGGATTTAAATTGTCATATCCTAACATGCTGGATGTGATATTTTATTCCTTTGGATCAAGAGAACCCTAATATCCAATTCGAGTAAATTCAAATATTTTTAAAATAGATTGTATTTTAAAATCTTTTCAAATTTTCGACATACGAACATTAATTAATCAATTAGGTACCAATTTTGGGCGTTACAAGGGTGCTAAACCTTCCTCGTGCGTAACCGACTCCCGAACCCATTTTCCTGATTTTCGTAGACCAAAAAATTTATCGTTTTAGTGAATTCAAATTTTATTAAAATGATTGAATTACGAGGTGACCCGATCACACCTCATCAAAAAGGATTGGTGGCAACTCCATTTTTTATTTTCGTTTTCAAAACCAAAGTCGATTCCCGTTTTCAAAAAAATTGTAATATCCTAAAATAGGGGTTATTTGTGATTGTATTGTTTTGCATGAGTTCAGATTGTCGAGTTGTTAATTGAGATGTTCTAGGGTGTAGGAATAAGCCAAGGGTAGGTCCGAGCTGTAGGAAAATTTTTATTTTTAAGCTTTAGTTAGAGGGAGCTGAAGGAGCTAAGGGTTAAGTGTAATTCGTGGGGAATTTTAACACAAGATTGGAGTTGGCAAAGTGGCAAGGGAGGCGCCACTTAGGGCCTTAAGAGGTGACGCCACAAGCAGTGTGTGGGGGCTTAGGTTCGAATCCCATGGATGGCAATAAGGTGACTTTTAGTTTTGCTTTTGTATGGCATGTGTTTGTCAAATTTTAATTATGGTAAGGATGGACTTTGTTATTTTTGGATAGTAGACTAAAGGAAAGAGGAAAGTACTTATTTAAGGTATGGAATCAAGGAGTTATGGTAGGATAAGGGGACATAAGGCTTGAAGTATGGAGTGATGTTTTGGAAATTTTTCTATGGCCATTTGACCATGAATGTAGATGGTATAGTGGGCTAGGGGGGTTGGCTTAATTTTGATTGTGATTGGGAGGAAATAAGGAGGAAAAAGGTGAGATTTGATATGTGAATGAATGTTGGCCGGCCAAGGGTTGTCTTTGGTGACCATTTCGGTCATGTTGATGGAAGGGAGAAGCCGGCTGTGAATAAGGTAGTGTTGGGCATTTTTGTGCGTTTTCCTTTTTGTTTTTTTTGTACCTAGCCGAATGTTCCCCTAACTTCTTGAATCTTATTTTATTTCATTTCTTTTCTCCTACTCAAAGCTTTAGGCCGAACCTACCACTCTCCCATCTCTCTCTTTGTCTTTTCCATTTTCTTTTGCTCAAAGCCGAAAGTACCCATCTCTTCCCTTTCATCTTTTTTCTTTTCTTCTCTCAAACTCTTGTGCCGGAATCCTCTCCACTTTCCTTTTTCGAATTCCCTCTCTTCCATTTTATTTTCTTTTTCTTTCTCTTTTTCAATCTAGCTGAATTCTATTTGTTATCTTTAATCAACCATAGCCGAAACTCCCTTCATCATTCAACCACTTTGCCGAAATTTCCCATTCTCCTTTTGATTTGTCTTGGCCGAATATCAACAAGGGTTAATCTCTTTTGGGTTATTCTTCAATCAGTTTTGAGAAGGGTAAGTAGTGTTGACCGAATTTCTTTATTCCTTTACTCTTCTCTCTGTCGATTTTCATGTGAGCAAAAGCCAAATTTTGGGCAATTGTTAGCAAGATTCTAACCATTCATAGGAATCGATTTCTCCTAGGTTCTTCGAGACTTTGGAAGCAGTCAATCTAAGCCTCTTTTCTTTGACAATCGATTTTGGTAAATCAAGTGGTAAGGATCTATGTTGGTTCATTATTCTTTATGGTTGAAAAGCCAAGGCTTTGAGACTAAGGTTTGTTGTTGGCCGAATGGCCTATGTTATTGATCTAAGTGTTGGCCGAATGTAGGGTAAGGAGATCTAGTGCGGTAGATCGGGTCTTCGGGATTTAGTGATTTCGCTAGTGACAGGTGTGTAACTTACACACTTTATAACTTAGTATATATATATATTAATAACTTAAGTATGTGAAAAGCCAAAAATTATGAAGATCGTGATATGATATCGTATGGTTATGAGCAAGGATTTGGGTAAGTTCGTTTCGATATGATTTGCTATATGATGCTTAATACCATGTTATGTGATATATTTGTTATATGATAAAGCATGATGGCATGATTTGCATAATAACTGCATTATTATGGGTGATATGAGAGGAGGGGGAAGGATTTGTGTAACATCCCGAAATTGGGCCTAGTAGGATTGGGCCCAATGGGCCTTGATTTAAAATTTTTGAGAACGGCATTAATGCAAGTTAGACTTATTAGGTAAGTTATTTTGGAAGGTTAGAGGGCTTTTATGAAGTCCCGGATCAAATATTAGCTTTGGGGAAATTTTGGTTTTAGGTGAAAAAACCACGAAGTTGGCAGTAGGCCTTAAGAATAAAATGTGGGAAAAATGACACAAGTGGAGTGTGTGGTGTAGTGGCAAAGTGACGCCACTTAAGAGGCAAGGGAGTGACGCCACAAGGAAGGAAGGAGGTCCAAGGTTCAAGTCTTGGCTTTTGCATTTTGGTTTTCTTTTACTTGGACCTCGAATTTGGCTATAGATTTATATTTAGTTGCGCATGGTTTAAGACACAAGAGGAGCTTGTGGCCAAGTGGCTAGCAGCGGCGTGGATTATGTTGCAAGGGAGCACAGGTTCGAATCTCATGAGAAGCAAGGAGTATTTATTTTATGATGCAGACGGGAAGAGTTTCATTGAATTTAAACTCTCATCTGACGAAGGGATCCTACATCGGAAAGATACAAAGAAGGAAGGTGAAGAGCTAGCTATATAAAGAGCATTCCAGAGGAGGGTTGACACACCTTGGAAGGCGTTTGGGCACGAGAGTGGTCGGAGCGCGATTAACACCGAGTCCTATCAGTGTGTAACTCTCTCTCTCTAGTCAGAGCGGCAAATGTCGAAGTCCCGATCACGGTAATAGTAGCCACACGAGCGTGCGGCGCGCGCGTGTGGGGCTTCGACGCGATAGTTGAGGCCATCGTAGTATTCTTGTGGGTTGGGGTCGCTTGGGCGCGATAGGCGAAGGGCCCAATGGGCCCGTGGGCCCAATATAGTAAAATGTATGATGGTGTAGTATATAGTGAACTAGACTAGGTGAATCTCATAAACGTGGCTAGATTTGTGTTAGGTGGGCCACACGAGTGTGGGCCCGAATGGCCGAAATTGGGCTTTAGGCCCAATAGTCCATTTCGACCAAAAATGGTAGTTGGGTCGCTCGGGCGACATCTGGGCCTTTGGAAAGGCCATTCCAGTACGAAATTACTGAAATACCCTTAGTGGGTAAATTACTAAAATACCACCGATGTGTAAATTACTTAAAATGCCCTTGGTGGGTAAATTACTTAAAATGCCCTTGGTGGGTAAATTACTTAAAATGCCCTTGGTGGGTAAATTACCGATATACCCTTGGTGGGTAAATTACGAAAATGCCCTTGGTAGGTAAAATTACTGTTATACCCTTAGAGGTTGATTAGGTTATTATGTTGTTTTATGTCTATCTGATTATGATGGTAATTCATGTTATACTTATATTTGATATATGTCTAGCATACATGACATACTGCATACACGAATTATTATGTCATATTGCATGGGTTATATGAGTGGAGGGGGTAGTGATATTCGTGTCGACGGGCACCAAAGTGGTTTGGTACCACATTGTGACTACGGTCACGGAGGGTTTGGCACCTCCGAGGTTTGGCACCTCATAGCGACTCGCCCCCGTGTGGTTAATACCACCGTGGGTTGGCCCCACTTTTGAGATATGGGATCGTCGCGGTGATTTGGTATCACACGTGGGTTGGCCCCACAACTTGATGATTCGTGTCTTCTGACACCAGTGGTTTGGCACCACCAAAGATTTGGTATCACATTCGTGTCTTCGGACACCGAGGTTTGGCACCTCATAGCGACTCGTCCCTTGTGGTTAATACCACCGTGGGTTGGCCCCACTTTGAGATATGGGATCGTCGCGCTGATTTGGTATCACACGATGGGTTGGCCCCATCATTTGCTTTGTGACTTCGGGTCACCAAAGTGGTTTGGCACCACCAAAGTGGTTTGGCACCACATGTATTGACTGGATATTGTGACTTTAAGTCACCGGTGGTTTGGCACCACCAGTGGTTTGGTACCACACGGGTAGAGAAAGGAGCATTGGATGGCCGGGTTTGGGGTGTTACAATTGTGGTATCGAGAGCCTAGGTTCAAAAACTCTACTGTGGGTTTGGGTTCAAAAATGTTTTCAAAAGATGGTTTGGAAAATGGTTTAGAAAAATATATATCTATTTTTTTTTAATATGGCACCCGAGTCTCCTAACCAATCCGCACAGTAAGTTTCCGATACTTTGCTTTGTTATATGTCTTTGTATTTTGAATATCTATTCTGTGTGTTTGGGTTGGATGTGATGTTCTGGATATAGAGTTGATTGCATACTGAAATATTTGTGCGCTTTAATGGTTAGGTTTTTTTAGTATGTGTAGGGTTTCTAAATTCTAGTTAAAAGTATATTAGGGTTATTGGAATCGAGTGCGCAGCCGTGAGCACAGCGTTGTAGGTTAGGTGGTGCGAATGTTCTCAGTAGTTGGAAATTTCGAGGACGAAATTTCTTTAAGGAGGGTAGATTTGTAACATCCCGAAATTGGGCCTAGTAGGATTGGGCCCAATGGGCCTTGATTTAAAATTTTTGAGAACGGCATTAATGCAAGTTAGACTTATTAGGTAAGTTATTTTGGAAGGTTAGAGGGCTTCTATGAAGTCCCGGATCAAATATTAGCTTTGGGGAAATTTTGGTTTTAGGTGAAAAAAACCACGAAGTTGGCGGTGTAGGCCTTAAGAATAAAATGTGGGAAAAATGACACAAGTGGAGTGTGTGGTGTAGTGGCAAAGTGACGCCACTTAAGAGGCAAGGGAGTGACGCCACAAGGAAGGAAGGAGGTCCAAGGTGCAAGTCTTGGCTTTTGCATTTTGGTTTTCTTTTTACTTGGACCTCAGAATTTGGCTATAGATTTATATTTAGTTGCGATGGTTTAAGACACAAGAGGAGCTTGTGGCCAAGTGGCTAGCAAATGGTGGATTATGTTGCAAGGGAGCCTAGGTTCGAATCTCATGAGAAGCAAGGAGTATTTATTTTGCGGTCTGGACGGGAAGAGTTTCAGTTGAATTTAAACTCTACTGACGAAGGGATCCCACATCGGAAAGATACAAAGAAGGAAGGTGAAGAGCTAGCTATATAAAGAGCATTCCAGAGGAGGGTTGACACACCTTGGAAGGCGTTTGGGCACGAGGAGTGGTCTGAGCGCGGATTAACACCGCAGTCCTATCGTGTGTAACTCTCTACTCTAGTCAGAGCGGCAAATGCCGGTGCCGATCACGGCAATAGTAGCCACACGAGCGTGCGGCGCACGCGTGTGGGGCTTCGGCGACGCGATAGTTGAGGCCATCGGTAGTATTCTTGTGGGTCAGTTGCTAATTTGCTTGGGCGCGATGGGCGAAGGGGCCCAATGGGCCCGTGGGCCCAATATAGTAAAATGTATGATGGTGTAGTATATAGTGAACTAGACTAGGTGAATCTCATAAACGTGGCTAGATTTGTGTTAGGTGGGCCACACGAGTGTGGGCCCGATAATAAATTGGGCTTTAGGCCCAATAGTCCATTTCGACCAAAAATGGTAGTTGGGTCGCTCGGGGCGACACTGGGCCTTTGGAAAGGCCATTCCAGGTACGAAATTACTGAAATACCCTTAGTGGGTAAATTACTAAAATACCACTGATGTGTAAATTACGAAAATGCCCTTGGTGGGTAAATTACGAAAATGCCCTTGGTGGGTAAATTACCGATATACCCTTGGTGGGTAAATTACGAAAATGCCCTTGGTAGGTAAAATTACGGTATACCCTTAGAGGTTGATTAGGGTTATTATGTTGTTTTATGTCTATCTGATTATGATGGTAATTCAAGTTATTCTTATTTTTGATATATGTCTAGCATACATGACATACTGCATACACGAATTATTATGTCATATTGCATGGGTTATATGAGTGGAGGGGGTAGTGATATTCGTGTCGACGGGCACCAGTGGTTTGGTACCACATTGTGACTACGGTCACCAGAGGTTTCGCACCTCCAGAGGTTTGGCACCTCATAGCGACTCGTCCCTGTGGTTAATACCACCGTGGGTTGGCCCCACTTTTGAGATATAGGATCGCCCGCGGTGATTTGGTATCACACGTGGGTTGGCCCCACAACTTGATGATTCGTGTCTTCGGACACCAGTGGTTTGGCACCACCAGTGATTTGGTATCACATTCGTGTCTTCGGACACCAGAGGTTTGGCACCTCATAGCGACTCGTCCCTGTGGTTAATACCACCGTGGGTTGGCCCCACTTTGAGATATGGGATCGTCTGCCAGTGATTTGGTATCACACGATGGGTTGGCCCCATCATTTGCTTTGTGACTTCGGGTCACCAGTGGTTTGGCACCACCAGTGGTTTGGCACCACATGTATTGACGGATATTGTGACTTTAAGTCACCAGTGGTTTGGCACCACCAGTGGTTTGGCACCGCATGTATTGACGGATATTGTGACTTTAAGTCACCAGTGGTTTGGCACCACCAGTGGTTTGGTACCACACGGGGTAGAGAAAGGAGCATTGGATGGCCGGGTTTGGGGTGTTACAATTTGATATCCGTGTCTTTGGGACACCAGAGGTTTGGCACCTCCAGTGGTTTGGTACCATAGATTATTTTGTGACTTTGGGTCACCAGAGGTTTGGCACCTCATAGCGACTCGTCCCAGTGGCTTAGCACCACGAAAGGGTTGGCCCCACGCTTGATATTACGGATTGTCGCCAAAGTGATTTGGTATCACAATGTGGGTTGGCCCCACAGATGGATTATTCGTAACTTTGGGTCACCAGTGGTTTGGCACCACATTATTATTGGATATCGTGACTTTGGGTCACCAGTGGTTTGGCACCACCAGTGGTTTGGTACCACACGGGGTAGAAACGGAGTTGTGCATGGCTAGGTTTGGGTGTATTACATATATTGCTTGGTTATAATTTGTGTAAGTATGTGGCATTAACCGGGAGGGGGATTATGCATTGAGTCTTGGTGACTCACCCTCTCCCTTATCTTTTCAGGTGATTCATAGATCACGGATGAGGAGCCGGGTGGACTCAAGGTGGCCATGAATTAAATAAATTCGGTTCTACATGAACTTTGGTTTGGGTACTTTACTTTATTTAAATTCGGTTCCATTTTTATTTTGGGTTTGTAATAAGGCCATTTAAATTACGTTTTTGGATTATTTATATGCTTTGGATTTATTCTAAACATGATTAAGTACATCACTTGATTAATTTAATAATATGAGCACAAGGTTTTCTAAACCACAAGTCGCAATGGTTTTCAAACCTTACCATCGGGTAATACAAATCTCTTGTTAATAAATGACAACTTAAATGTTTTCGACAATTCAAACGGTTTCCAAACTTAAGTTCCCAAATTCAAATAGAAACGGTTTTCAAAATAATCGCTTGGGTTTCTTTTAAAATTATAAAAGGTTTTATTTTAATCTAGGGATCGGCAATTAAGTTTTAAAGATTTATCCCGAGATTTCAAAGTAAATTATCAGTTTTTAACTAGTCATGCACCTGATTTCTAGCAATATAGAACAACAAAGAGTTTTTCACTGAAATTTAATTGTTAACTCAATGTTCTTCAAAACGTTTTTCCTCTGTGACATGCCAGATTCGGTTGTGGTGTGTTAACCGGGTTTGGGGTGTTACAAATTGGTATCAGAGCCAAGTTCAAAAGCTCGGCTGTGGGCGCGAGGCCCAAAATGATTTAAAGTGTGGTCTTAAAATGTTTTGTTTAAAATTATATGGTTGGAAAGGCATGGCATCGAGTCTCCAAGCCTTGATCCGCCTGTAAGTATCTCAAATCATTGCTTTTGATGATATGATTATGATGAGGATGGCATGACCGAATAGTAGCGAAAACTACTCTAGAGACCCAAAACTATAGGTTGAATGTACTCATGAAACAACTTCTTATTAAAATTATTCATAAAACTGTGTTTTAAAGAAAGTGGAATAATGACTAATGCATAACACTTTTAAATTAGATAAGTCGAGACTTTAGACATGAGTACTCGAGGTCGGGGTCGTATTATTCGTGGACGCGGTCGAGGTAGGATGGTCGTGGTGCGAGCCGTGAGAGTCCGGTCAAGGATCCGAAAATGAGGTACCACCACCCCCATCACCAGCAGTTGAAGTTGAGCATCAGGATCAAACGGGGGATGACGTAGTGTCTCAGGCGATGCTACGAGTTCTTGAGAGGGTAGCTGGAATAGGAGGAGGCGTGGGAGTTCGGAAATCCGTATCTGAGCGACTTCGAGCCAATGGAGCTGAAGTATTTCGAGGTGTTTCAGGTGTGGCTCCCAGTACGGCAGAGTAGTGGTTAGAGGCGACGGAGCGAATCATGGATGACTTGGATTTGAATGCTGAGGACAAGCTGAAGGGGATAGTGTCGCTTCTTCGGGATGAGTCATATTAGTGGTGGCTCACGGTGCGAAATAGTGCTACAGCGGAGGATCTCACTTGGGATTATTTTAAGGCAGCGTATCAGAAGAAATATGTTGGGTCTAGTTACATTGATGCGCAATGTAAGGCATTTCGAGTTTGGTCCAGGGAGTAAGTCCGTGATCGAAATATGAGGCGAATTTTTAAGATTGAGCCAGATGCTTTGGAGGTATCGTGGCTTTCGAGCACGAGGGATGTGTCCGATTCGAAGATGGATTGAGGGACAAGCTGAGATTACTAATTGCTCCACATCAGGAGCGAGAGTTTGCTACGCTAATTGAAAAGACTAAGATAGCTGAAGGGATAAAGGAATCAGTAAGGCGCGAGTCACGGCGACAGAATAAACAGAAGAGAGGTTTTGGATCATCCAGTCACCGGTAATTCTCGTAAGAGGGTTAGGCGAGTGGGTCAATCAATCTGGGAGGCCCATTATCATCGCTAATCGGGACCAAAGACAGTGTAACCGATGTGGGAAATCTCATTGGGGTGAATGTTGGATCGGAGGGAAAGGATGTTTTGAGTGTGGCTCACTGGATCATCGTGTGAGGGATTGTCCACGTAAGCTAGCCAGGAATCAGTTTGAGGGTCAAGGTCGTGCTCAGTTTAGAAATGAGGGACCGCCACCGCAGAGGGGTCGTGGTAATGGTAGAGGAGGTAATGGTTCTGGTCAAGGCCGCGGAGCATCGGGCAGAGGTGCAGGCAACACTGAGGCAAGACAGCCTGGTTTGGTGTATGCAGCGAGACGTCGAGAGGAGGGTGACGCACCGGACGTTATAACCGATACGTTCTTAATCTTTGGTGTACCATATACTGCTTTGATAGATGTGGGTTCGACACATTCGTATGTTGCTAGTAGCATAGTAGAGACTATGAATCTAGACTCTGAGACTACTTCTAGGAAGATGACAGTACTTAGCCCTCTAGGTCACTCTGTAGAAGTAAATAAGCTGTATAGGAATGTACCCCTAGAACTCCAAGGGGCAGTGTTTGTAGCTGATCTGATGGAACTGTCATTTGGGGAGTTTGATCTGATTCTTGGGATGGACTGGTTGGTCAAGTATCAAGCAAGTTTGGATTGCACTATTAAGCGCATGGTTTTGAAGACAGCTGAGGGCGAAGAGGTGGTTTTGATAGGTAATAGAAGAGATTATCTATCCAACGTGGTATCTGCGTTGAAAGCTGTGAAGTTGGTCAGGAAGGGCTGTGAGGCATTTGTGGTTCATGTGTGTGCGTTAGAGGCTAAGGAGTCTACTGTAGGGAACATCCGAATGGTAAAGGAATATGTTAACGTATTTCCAAAAGAACTTCCGGGACCGCCTCCGATCGTGAAGTTGAATTTGGTATAGATCATTACCTTGAATCGCTGCGCTAGTGTCTATTGCTCCGCATGGGATGGCGCCAAGGAATTAGTGGAATTGAAGGCTCAAATTCGGGAGTTGTTGGATCGAGGTTTTATTCGACCAAGTGTTTCGCCTTGGGGAGCGCCGGTACTTTTGTCAAGAAGAAGGATGGTTCGATGCGGATGTGTATAGACTATCGCCATTGAATAAGTCGACGATCAAAAACAAGTATCCTTTGCCGAGGATAGATGACTTGTTTGATCACCTTAAGGCGGCGTGATTTTCTCAAGATTGATTTAAGGTCCGGGTATCATCACCTAAAGGTGAAAGAGGCTGATATCCATAAGACGGCATTTCGCGACTCCTGGTATGGGCACTACGAATTTACGTAATGCCGCTTTGGGTTGACTAACGCTACCGGGCAAAAGATTCATGGACATGATGAATCGAGTTTTCCAAAGTAGTTTTGGACCAGTTTGTTGTGGTATTTATAGACGATATTTTGGTATACTCAAAGTCGAGGAGGAGCATGATGCGCATTTGCGAGTAGTGTTGCAGATTCTGAGGGAAAAGCAGCTTTATGCCAAATTTAGTAAGTGCGAGTTCTAGCTTAGGGAGGTGACTTTCTTGGGTCACGTTGTATCACCGTGAGGATTAGAGTGTATCCTCGTAAGATTGAGGCGGTGTTGGATTGGAAGCCGCCTAAGTCGTGGGTCGAGATTCGAGTTTTCTAGGTCCGCGGGTATTACCAAGATTTGTAGAGGATTTTCTTTAATCGCAGACCTATGACCAAGTTATTGAGGAAAGGATTTCCATTTGTGTGGACCAAGAAGCAGTAAGGAAGTTTTGACAAGTTGAAGAAGATTCTAACTGAAGCTCCGGTTTTGATTCAACTTTGGCGAGCAAGGAATTCACGGTTTCTTGTGATGCATCACATACTTGGTTTAGGATGTGTGCTTGATGCAGAAGGGAAGGTAGTGGCTTATGCATCTCGGCGCTTGAGACCACATGAAGTTAACTATCCGACGCATGATTTGGAATTAGCTACAATGGTTTTTGCTTTGAAGATATGGAGACACTATTTGTATGGAGAGAAGTCGATAGTCTACACGATCACAAGAGTCTTAAGTATCTTTTGACTCGGAAAGGATTTGAACTTGAGGCGTCGTAGATGGATTGAGTTGTTGAAGGACTACGACTGTTCGATTGAGTATCATCCGGGCAAGGCTAACGTGGTGGCAGATGCGTTGAGCCGTAAGGTTGTATCAGACTTAAGATCGATGTTTGCTCGTCTTAGCTTATATGACGATGGGAGTCTTTTGGCAGAATTGCAAGTCAAGCCGACTTGGTTAGAGCAGATCAAGGAGAAACTGTTAGAGGATGAAGGTTTGAATGATCAGAGGTTGTAGGTTCAAAATGGTGGTTTAGAGGATTATAGTTTGTCCAGTGATGGAGTATTGTGTTTTCGAGGGAGAGCTTGTATGCCGAAGGATGTTGAGTTGAGGCAAAGGATTCTTCGGGACGCACATAGCAGCCCATACGCTATGCATTGGAGGTAGCAAGATGTATCGGGATTTAAGAGAGCAGTTTTGGTGGCCAGGTCTGAAGCGGGAGGTAACTGAGTTTGTGGGTAAATGTCTGACGTGTCAGCGGGTTATGGCGGAACCATGGCGTAGAAGAAGCTACGTAGGAACCAGAGGATGTGATGAGGCAACAGTACCCTCAACTCTTTTGATCAGGTAATTTTAGGGCCGAAATTATTTTTTAAGGAGGGTGGAATTGTAATATCCTGAAATAGGGGTTATTTGTGATTGTATTGTTTTGCATGAGTTCAGATTGTCGAGTTGTTAATTGAGATGTTCTAGGGTTTAGGAATAAGCCAAGGGTAGTTCCGAGCTGTAGGAAAATTTTTGTTTTTAAGCTTTAGTTAGAGGGAGCTGAAGGAGCTAAGGGTTAAGTGTAATTCGTGGGGACTTTTAACACAAGATTGGAGTTGGAAAAGTGGCAAGGGAGGCGCCACTTAGGGCCTTAAGAGGTGACGCCACAAGCAGTTTGTGGGGGCTTAGGTTCGAATCCCATGGATGCCAATAAGGTGACTTTTAGTTTTGCTTTTGTATGGCATGTGTTTGTCAAATTTTAATTATGGTAAGGATGGACTTTGTTATTTTTGGATAGTAGACTAAAGGAAAAAGGAAAGTACTTATTTAAGGTATGGAATCAAGGAGTTATGGTAGGATAAGGGGACATAAGGCTTGAAGTATGGAGTGATGTTTTGGAAATTTTTCTATGGCCATTTGACCATGAATGTAGACGGTATAGTAGGCTAGGGGGTTGGCTTAATTTTGATTGTGATTAGGAGGAAATAAGGAGGAAAAAGGTGAGATTTGATATGGGAATGAATGTTGGCCGGCCAAGGGTTGTCTTTGGTGACCATTTCGGTCATGTTGATGGAAGGGAGAAGCCGATTGTGAATAAGGTAGTGTTGGGCATTTTTGTGCGTTTTCCTTTTTGTATTTTTTTGTACCTAGCCGAATGTTCCCCTAACTTCTTGAATCTTATTTTATTTCATTTCTTTTCTCCTACTCAAAGCTTTAGGCCGAACCTACCACTCTCCCATCTCTCTCTTTGTCTTTTCCATTTTCTTTTGCTCAAAGCCGAAAGTACCCATCTCTTCCCTTTCATCTTTTTTCTTTTCTTCTCTCAAACTCTTGTGCTGGAATCCTCTCCACTTTCCTTTGCCGAATTCCCTCTCTTCCATTTTATTTTCTTTTTCTTTCTCTTTTTCAATCCAGCCGAATTCTATTTGTTATCTTTAATCAACCATAGCCGAAACTCCCTTCATCACTCAACCACTTTGCCGAAATTTCCCATTCTCCTTTTGATTTGTCTTGGCCGAATATCAATAAGGGTTAATCTCTTTTGGGTTCTTCTTCAATCGGTTTTGAGAAGGGTAAGTAGTGTTGACCAAATTTCTTTATTCCTTTACTCTTCTCTCTATCGATTTTCATGTGAGCAAAAGCCAAATTTTGGGCAATTGTTAGCAAGATTCTAACCATTCATAGGAATCAATTTCTCCTAGGTTCTTCGAGACTTTGGAAGCAGTCAATCTAAGCCTCTTTTCTTTGACAATCGATTTTGGTAAATCAAGTGGTAAGGATCTATGTTGGTTCATTATTCTTTAAGTGGTTGAAAAGCTGAAGGCTTTTGAGACTAAGGTTTGTTGTTGGCCGAATGGCCTATGTTATTGATCTAAGTGTTGGCCGAATGTAGGGTAAGGAGATCTAGTGCGGTAGATCGGGTCTTCGGGATTTAGTGATTTCGCTAGTAACAGGTGTGTAACTTACACACTTTATAACTTAGTATATATATATTAATAACTTAAATATGTGAAAAGCCAAAAATTGTGAAGATCGTGATATGATATCGTATGGTTATGAGCAAGGATTTGGGTAAGTTCGTTTCGATATGATTTGCTATATGATGCTTAATACCATGTTATGTGATATATTTGTTATATGATAAAGCATGATGGCATGATTTGCATAATAACTGCACTGTTATGGGTGATATGAGAGGAGGGGGAAGGATTTGATATCCGTGTCTTTGGGACACCAGAGGTTTGGCACCTCCAGTGGTTTGGTACCACAGATTATTTTGTGACTTTGGGTCACCAGAGGTTTGGCACCTCATAGCGACTCGTCCCAGTGGCTTAGCACCACAGTGGATTGGCCCCACAGTTGATATTATGAGATTGTCGCCAGTGATTTGGTATCACAACGTGGGTTGGCCCCACAGATGGATTATTCGTGACTTTGGGTCACCAGTGGTTTGGCACCACCAGTGGTTTGGTACCACACGGGGTAGAAACGGAGTTGTGGATGGCTAGGTGTGGGTGCATTACATATATTGCTTGGTTATAATTTGTGTAAGTATGTGGCATTAACCGAGAGGGGGATTATGCACTGAGTCTTGGTGACTCCCCTTCTCCCTTATCTTTTCAGGTGATTCATAGATCGCGGATGAGGAGCCAGGTGGACTCAAGGTGGCCATGCATTAAATAAATTCGGTTCTACATGAACTTTGGTTTGGGTACTTTACTTTATTTAAATTCGGTTCCATTTTTATTTTGGGTTTGTAATAAGGCCATTTAAATTACGTTTTTGGATTATTTATATGCTTTGGATTTATTCTAAACATGATTAAGTATATCACTTGATTAATTTAATAATATGAGCGCAAGGTTTTCTAAACCACAAGTCGCAATGGTTTTCAAACCTTACCATCGGGTAATACAAATCTCTTGTTAATAAATGACAACTTAAATGTTTTCGACAATTCAAACGGTTTCCAAACTTAAGTTCCCAAATTCAAATAGAAACGGTTTTCAAAATAATCGCTTGGGTTTCTTTTAAAATTATAAAAGGTTTTATTTTAATCTAGGGATCGGCAATTAAGTTTTAAAGATTTATCCCGAGATTTCAAAGTAAATTATCGGTTTTTAACTAGTCATGCACCTGATTTCTTCCAATATAGAACAACAAAGACTTTTTCACTAAAATTTAATTGTTAACTCAATGTTCTTCAAAACGTTTTTCCTCTGTGACATGCCAGATTCGGTTGTGGTGTGTTAACCGGGTTTAGGGTGTTACAAAAATGGTTTCGACAGCTTGGCGACTCCACTGGGGACAATAAGAGTGTCAAGCCAAAAATCGATTAATTTCTGTCTTTTTGTCGAAATTTGAAAATCCGGTTTAAAATCACGATTATTTAATTGCATATTATTCTTTACTTTTATGGTTTTCTTTATGCCTATTCTATGGTTTAAATCTCTTGGTGTATCTTTGCATATCGCATCACATCAGTTGGTCAATTTTACCCTCTTAAGTGGGAGTAAGAAACTATTCCTTCGTGAGGTCTTCACCTCCATATAGGATAGTGGATTGCTTCCGGGATACATCCGTACCTGCGTCTTCGTGAGATTTTCATCTCCGTATAGCCGTAGGGAAATGTATTCCCCTGAACTGAACTCGGTCCACGTGAGCCTATAATGGGTGAGGATCGAAGAATCTGCCGGTTTGGGTACCCTTGCTTTAGAACTAAACTGCATATAGCGAACCTTAGGAGACCTCCTTAAGTAGAGCCGTGCCAAACCCTAGTGGTCACCCATTTAGGTAATCTATTTTGTTGTTTATTTTTCTTGTGCTAACGTGTTTTGTTTTGTTTATGATTGCATTGCATTGCATCGCATCATCTTAGAAAGGAGATGTTGATTCATATTCGATTGCTAAATGTCATAAGAAAATGAATTTCTTGATATAGTGGAATATAGTACGATCGTCCGAATAGGGTCCGAGTAAATAGCAAGAGAAGGCTGATAGTTCGTGGAGGGATACGTGACTTTGCGTCGTTGCCCAAAGATTCCAACCGACAAAGATTATTCGAGAACCGTCACGCCCCGACGTTCTTGAAAAAGCTAACGAGCATCGCGAGGATAGGTGAGCAATGGGTCGCGACACGGATCAAGCAAAAAAGGAGACGATAGAGACATCTTTGGGAAAATTAGCAAGATTCGACCATAGCGTCCGGATACGAAGGAGAAGATCAATGTCTTCACTGGGAGTACAAGGGCAAGGCCGCATATGTGATACATTTTATGTAAAGAAATTTGTTTTCTAGAAAAGTTGTTCTAATGGAATTGAATTCAGAATCAACGCCTTTCTTTCTTTTGCATTCATTCCATGCATCTGCATGGCATTACATCATATGCATTAAGTTTCATAAAAAGACCCTGATTAATTAAAATTATGACAGTTACCCTGGAAACCAACAAAAATCCACCGACTAAATATCGTTACAATACCCGCTGCAAAACGAAAGCAATGGATCAGAGACTAGAAAGATTAGAATAGATGCAAAAAGATATACAGGATCAGATGCAAGAACAATTGGCTAAAATGCAACAAGACATGAGGGATCAGATGCTGGAATCCCAAAGAAACATGATGAACCAACTGGCCCAGCTATTGGCCGAAGGTCCCGATAAAGGAAAGAGCCCTGTGACCAATCCTGGTGATGACAATGAAGAGCCTACCTATCCTCCGGGTTTTACCCCAACAAACACTCAAGCACAACCAGAAGTGTATCCACAAAGAGTACCTGTCACTATTAGATCTCAATATCAAGTGGGTGCATCCGCACCAATAAACTTTCCAACGGGCTCGGGTTCTAACCCAGGGGATAATCCAACTAATCTCGTTGTCCCAGATCTTGATGAAGTGGCAGAAATGGAGAAAGTGAGAGTGGATCTGCCAAAACAACTTGAAGAATACCGTAGATGGCTGGAAGAGAAGTTTAAGGCAATGGAGAGTGCTGACTACCATTGCGGGATTGATGCTAAAGACCTAAGTTTGGTCCCAGATCTGGTGCTCCCGTTGAAATTCAAAGCTCCAGAATTTGAAAAGTACAACGGGGCAAGCTGCTCTGAAGCTCACATCACAATGTTCTGTCGAAGGATGACAGGATACGTCAACAATGATCAGCTATTAATACACTGTTTCCAAGACAGTCTGATCAGGTCCGCAGCCAAATGGTACAACCAGTTAAGCCGTGCCCAAATTGGTTCATGGAAGGACTTGGCACAAGTTTTCATGAAACAATATGGCCACGTGACGGACATAGGACTCGACAGAATCACACTGCAAAACATGGAAAAGAAGCCAAGTGAGAGCTCCAGGCAGTATGCCAAACGATGGAGGGAGATAGCGACGCAAGTCCAACCACCCCTCATAGAAAAAGAAACCACAATGCTCTTTATCAATACTTTGAAGGCCCCATTCATCACTCACATGCTAGGAAGTGCCACAAAGAGTTTTGCAGACATAGTGATGACTGGTGAGATGATAGAAAATGCGATAAGATGCGGGAGGATTGAAGCAGGAGAAAGCACCAAAAGGTTGAGCATGCATTCTAAACCGGTCACCGTAGGCCAACCAAGAGCTGTAACCACTAGCTATCAAGGCTCTTCAAGGCAGGAATCCAACTCAAGGCCAAATACAGAAAGGCTCCAGTTCACACCCATCCCGATGACATACAAGGAGCTCTATCAAAATCTATTTGATGCGCATGTACTACCCAAAACCAATACAGCCCCCATACCTCAAATGGTATGACGTAAAAGCTCAATGTGAGTATCATGCGGGAATTATAGGGCATTCAATAAAAAACTACATGGCTTTCAAGAAGTTGGTCGAAAGGTTCATGGAAATGGGAATTGTGAAGTTTGACGATTCTTCAGAACCTAATCGCTCTGACAAAGCAGTAAATGCGATAGTTGAAAGTGGGGGCAAAGGGGTTGCGATGCCTTGAATAAGACAAGAGCCCGGAAGGAATATCGGGGATCTGAATGACATATCCGAAGAGGGAACTGGAGAATAAAAGTTTCCAAGCCCTTACATACTGGGGGGAGTTTTGAACAATGGGACTGTGGAAGAGATCCCTATGTTTTTAGAACTAATTTAGAGTAATATTCAAAACACGCTTGTTGCCTTAGGCCTAGAGGCAATAAGAGTCCTTTTGTGAAATAGGCTTGTGTCAAAAATCTTTATTTCAATGAGATGCATCTTTTGAGCAAATATTCTTTTATTTTTTCTTTTTTTCATTTCATACTATGAATTATTTTATTCTTTGAGTTCTCTATCAAATATTCTTTTATTCTTCATCCATGATCATACCATACAAATAATCATTCTTAGATTCATTTAAATATTTCTTCATACCTACAATAGGTACCCAGATATCAATGACATGAGCGACGTTGCTACTAACCCAGAATCTCCTTTTGAGCGAGATATGTGTCTAGGGGGATCTCAAGACTTTAAAGATGACAAAGATTGTAACCTATCTCCTGATTTGTTGAGAATGGTAGAACAAGATGAAAATATATCCTACCTTACAAAGGGTCAGTGGACATTACGAGCCTAGGAAAGAGAGCCTAGCTCACCACAGAAATAAGGCGAGACATTATTTCAAAAATGTTTTCGCACGATCATATCAAGACACGCCTGGGCTACTGAGACGTGGGGATGCTGTTAAGGCTAAGGAAATCCTAGAATAGGTCCATAATGGTATTTGAAGACCACATGCTAATGATTTTACGATAGCCAAGCTAATCATGAGATTCAAATTCTGCTGGTCCATCATAGAAAAGGATTGCATCAGTTATACCGTAAATACCAAATTTATGAAGACAAGATTCATGTGCCTCCTTCATTTCTCCGTAGACCTTATCTATGTGGGGCATGGAGTTTATTGGGACAATCTCGTCGGAAGCTTATAGTAGGCATTAATTATTTCACTAAGAGGGTGGAAATAGCTTCGTAGGCCAATATTACAAAGTCGATAGTCTTCAGAACAAAAAGAGAAAAAGAAAGAAAGAATTCCGAAAAAAAGAGTAAAAAAGATCACATTTAACAGTAAAATTTTGCGGTCTGTTCAAAGGTAGCAAGAGAGGAAAAACAAAAGTACAAAAAAAAACAAAAAAAATAAAAAAAACAAAAAACAAAAAATGAAAAATAAAGCAACAAAACAAGGATCATTAGGAAGATGACCTAGACTTGTAAGGATTGACATAAATAAGTTACATTTACCCTCTATGCTTATCAAACATTGGCCAAGACCTTCGTTGGGGCAATGCCTTAGTTTGAGGAATAAAAGTGTTTTGTCTATTGAAGTCGATATTCTTTTTTTTTCTCGAGTCTTGTCAAAGCTAAAGATGGAAGAGGTAGAATGGATTTAATCCCGATATGATCAGTTGAATTTGAAGAGAAAATGTTAAAAGCTATCTGTCACGGTCAGATGATGCGAGCTTGTAGCAAAAAGGTTCGCCCCAGAAAATTTCATGATAGGGCTTTAAAGAAGATTTTTCCACGCAAAAGGGACTTCAGAAGAGAGTGGATACCAAATTGGGAATGACCTTATGCAGCAAAGAAGGCCTATTCTGGGGAAGCATGGATATTGACCGAGATAGATGGCAAGGACCTGCCCAATCCGGTGAATTCAGATTCAAAAAAAAGTTTTCCAAAAAAAGAGAGGAAAAAACACAAAAAAAACACAAAAAAGGAAAAGAAAGAAAAAAGAAGAAAAAGGAGAGGCCAAGGCGAAAACCCGCAAAGGGCGCTTTGAGACCAAAGGGGATTTGAGTTGAAAACCTGAAAAGGGCGGCTCAAATTTTGATCAAAAGTGGGGTATACAACAGTCTTGCTATGCCTAAATTAACAATGAAGAAGTATGCTACGTCTTGGGGCATCGACAAAGTACTCCAAATCCCCTAAACATATATTAAGCTCAAAATGGTCCAAAAAAAGTTTGTACAGAGAAGCTCAGGCTGCGATATCTAGGGCACCTAGTTTTCCATCTTACCCATTTTGAATTTGCTATCTTTGATTACCTTATTCTTTTCAGGATACACTCCCAATAAATTTCATTTGTAATCTTGATTAATTCATTCTCATTTTGTGTTTTTTTCTTAAATTTGATATCTTGACTAATTTATTCATTTTGAGTTTTACTCTCAATTAATTTTCTTCTTGCCCATTATTTTTCAAGCATTTTGCATTGAAATAACGATTAATGGACTAATAATACTTTCACAAAAGAAGTTCTGCATATTACTTTGAAAGCTTTTAAATAGTACGAGAACTTGAAACAAGATTATTGTTTAGAACTCACAAGAACTAAGGGTTGGAAAGGAGTCTAATTTGAGACTACCTGTTAAGTTTTTGTCAAAAGCATCAGTTGAATAAAAAGGCAAGATATTGTGTAACAGCCCGATTTAGGGGCTAGTCAAAATAGTGGTCTCGGGATCACTCATCCGAGATTTGAGAAATTTATTTTCATGATATATTATGAGTTAGAACATGATAGCATATGTGCATGAAAATTTTGATGCTTTAATTTTAGCGATTTCATGTTTAATCGCGAAAAAGGACTAAATCGCATAAAGTGCAAAAGTTCCATTCTATAAGCTAAAAGTGCCAAATGGACATAGATTGTAAATTGGAGGTCTTTAAAAGGCAATTATACCCCCAAATTTAGCATGGCTGGCCATAGGAGACAAAGATGGACAATGTTGGTCAAAGTTGGTGATAGTTGGTGACTTATTTGACTAATATTAATAAAATAAGGAGAGAAAAAGATATCATCTTTTCTCCTTTCATCTTCCACCAAAAATTAGCAGAAAATAGGGGTTTTGGATGCTCAAAATTTCAGCAAGCTCTCATCCATTCAAGTAAGTGTTCTAGAGAACTTTTCTTGAAAATAACTGTACTTTTGAAACCCCTAAAGCTTAAGCTTTCAAATGAGTGGACTATTGTGCAATATGGTAAAGGGTTTAAGGTTTTTCCATGAGAGCTATTTTCGTTATTGTTACATTTTTATGGAAGAGAATGAGTCTTAGTTGTTGTATGAACAACTTTTGTGAAAGGTGTTAGCATGAAAACACCAATAAGGACCTTGATGAAAAGGTTACAAATTTTGTAGTAAGTATGTAAAATACTGATTTTTGATGATAGCTTTAAGAGCATCAAATGTTTATCTAAGCTTGTTGAAGGTAGAAATGTGATTAGAATTTATTTCCGAGCCTAGGGGCAAAATGGTCATTTTGCCAAAGTCTAGGGGCAAAATGGTAATTTTGCTTAAGCATGATTATTGAAATGATTATATTAATGTAGTGATTAAAATGAGCTAATTTGCTATTATAGAGCAAGAGGAGACGAGAATCTGCCTCGATCAGGGAAATAATAAAGTCGTGGACTGAACCAAAGAACTAACTCATTTTGTAAACGAGGTAAGTTGTATGTGACTTAAATAATATGCATATTAGCATGTTGAGAAATGCTTGGCATTATATTAAAGCATAATGCATTACTAAATTGAGTAGTTAATGTGAATGAGATATTGGAGTCCTAATTGGGCCATGTTGATTATAGAAATGCTATAATTGAAATATGAAATAAATAAGGTCCCGTATAAGACCATGTCTGGGACATGGCCTCAGCACCAAGTTGAGATCTCGTATAAGACCATATCTGGGATATGGCTTCGGTGATGAACATGGAAATCGTATAAGACCATATCGAGGATATGGCATTGGCACCTAGAGGTAATTCCATATAAGAACATGTCCGGGATATGGCATTGGTATCTAGAGAAGACTCCATGTAAGACCACTGATCGCTGAAAATCAGAGTTTTAAAATTTATAAAAGAATGATCGAACCTGGAAACCAACTCTGACAACGATTAAAGGCAAGTGCACCTATCGAACAGTAGTATAGTTTAGGCAAGACCGGATTGTCGAACCCAAAGGAACTAAAAGTACTAATACTCACCGTCTTTTTATTATTTAGCCTTAATATAAAGTGATGATTGTTTAAACTGAAGCTAATCTACTTACTAAGCTAAGACGCAAAGACAAAAAGAATGAATTCGGGAAATAACTTTTGGGAAAACTCAGTTGACTCAAACGATACCCTTAGGAAAAATCCACCTAGACTTCACTTGTTATCTAACCTTGAACCATATGATTTATTTACTTAGTTTGATCCGTGAGACTCCCTAACGTATATTAAACCCTCTCTCGAGGCGAATAACGTCTAACCCTAGGTTAATTAGTGGAACTCTCATTCGCTTATAATAACCCCCTAGAATAGCAAAGTAAATCGATCCGTGGACTCCCATATTAGGTTTCACCTAATCCAAAGAAAATCTCGTCACCCTATCTCTAGGCGTGCGATCAACTCCGCTTAATTATGTTGGATCTACTCTTAGGCAGGGTCTATTCCTCCTCCACCTAAGCACATTAGATTTGGATTAAGTTCACACAATTAAGAACAAACTAAGTATTTATCATATAATTCAAATAATCAAATAACAAGATTCATCGTAGGTTTCATCCCCTTCGGGTATGTGAAGGTTTATTTCATAATAATAAAAGACAACATCTCAAGAGAAAAGATAAAAAAACATAAGAAATCCCTAAAACCCCTGAAGGAATTGAAGAGGAGATCCTCCGTCTTGAGTAGAATTCGGCTTCTTGAGATGGATCAACTGGCTATCTTGAGTGATTCCCACAAATCGACCTTTTTCGGCTTGCTTCTTTGGCCTAGCTCTCCGCCCCACGACAAAAGCCCCGCGAGAAGGCTTCTGCCGAACTCCCTTGACAAGTTGCCCCCTTGGGTGTTTATATAGACTTTGAGATGCCTTACTTGGCCCCAAAGTATCCTAATTCAAGTAGAGTTCCTACTAGGGTGTTTGAATAGGCTTTGGAATGCCTTTCTTTGTCTCCAAGTATCCAAATCTGAGTAAAATTCCTCTTTCCCACGGCAGGGACACGGCCATGGCACACGCCCGTGTGAATCGTCTTCAGGCCGTGTTCGACACTATTCAATGAGGCACGACCGTGTAAGTAGTGGTGAGGTCGTGTTCTAGTAGGAATGGTGGCACGGCTGTGTGGCTTGAAGTCCAGGCCGTGCTGATTTTGTGGCTTGGCCCAATTTGGTCTGTTTTATGCTCGTTTCTCGTTCTTTTCGTCATCGGGTGCTTTCCTGAGTATAAGACATGAAAAGAAAAGATTAACAGCACCTTTTTACATAAATTGGGGGTTAAATCATCCAAAATCATATTAAATGTGGGCTTAAAATATGTTACTTTTACGGTTTATCAACCACCTCGGGGACGTGGCATTGGTTTTATGTTTATAGTAATGGCTGTAAACACGTGTCTTTGACTCTCCCTTGTGAGTGGTGGGATAAGTAGATGAATTTAGAAGTAGAGATACGAATGATATTTAAGTCATGTGAATGAGTGAATACAGGTACTCGTGATTGGGTCACGAAGAAACGATTGCGATGTGTGGCACGGTATGTGCTAAATAAGGGCAATTTTAAGTGAGCATGGCAAGAAGCCTTGATTTGTGTATGGTTAGATAATACCGTGGATGGATTATTTTTATGAGTATTATGATTGTTATTTATTTCCATGCAACTTACTAAGCTTTATGCTTACCCCTTTTTCATTGCCCTTATTCCTTGTAGTATTGCCAAGGTAACTCGAAGATCGTGGATTTGCGGAGTTCGAAATCACACTATCGACAAAGACTTTGGTATAACAATCTTAGACTTATTTTGAGTATGGCATGTATAGGACTTGAGTATTTTTTCAAGATGTGATTATTAGTTAAAGTGTTGGCTGTGTAAGTCATTTTGTAAATGGCCCTATGAGTTAGACAAATACTTGGCAAACTCTTTTGTTTAATGAAGATGAAATTCATGAATTGTGTGTTTATTTCAATAATGTGTATGTTGGATGAGTTCTTAGACTTGCAAAAGAGTTAGGAGTGGTATTGTTTTGAGTAGAGGTATGTTTGTGTGCACCCTTAGGTGGCAATGGCATGGTATATAGCCTACTAATTGCCCACTTAGTTAGACACACGGGCGTGGGTCTAAACCGTGTGGGAGGCACGGCTAGCCCATGGGCATGTACCCAGGCCGTGTGAAGTCTGCACCTTGCTCATGAAATTGTAAATTCCCCATGGCCATAATACATGGGCGTGTGTATAGGCCGTGTGGTTAAGTCAGAATGCTGAGGTTTTATACACGGGCTAGGGCCACGGGCGTGCCATGGCCGTGTGGTTTTAGTCAGTGTCGACCACGGGCACAAGGCACGGGCATGCCTTGAGAGAGCACGGGCGTGTCCCAAGACCTACACGGGCGTGTGGCCCCTGTTTTGTTCAAAAAGTTTCCTGAATTCGTGAAAGTTCTTAGAAAGACTCTGACACTTCTTGTAAGTATTTTTAAGGCCTCCTGGGCCGAGTATGTGCAAGCGACGGGGGTTAAACGAAATTTTATAACCCTATTCCAGTATTTTATGCAAGATTAGTTAGGTCATGCCTTAAACCCTGTTTCGGCTTGAACACGGGTAAGGAGTGTTACATTTATTGGTATCAGAGCTACGGTTTAGTCAATTCTAGGACTAATGTAGCGTAAGTACGAGTCTAGCTATACATGCCATATGTAAGAGTGTCTGAGTAATGATAGTGTGACGGCTCCTAACGTATAAATTTGTGTTTTATGTAGTAGATAGATTCTGATCCAGACCGAACTACAGCCGATGATACTGCGAGTAATGCGCCGGCTCCCGCTCAAGGGACTGCGTCAGTTAATAGTAGACCTGAGACTTTGAGTTAGGGGGAAGAGGCTCGAGAAGCCTTTCTCCATATGATGAGCAACTGGTATACTGAGTATATCCGAGCAAATCCTAACACTCAACCCCCTCCGCCCCCACCAATTCCTCAACCCGCTCGAGTAGCCCCTCAAGTAGTTGAGGTGGTGAGAAGAGAAAGGCCTCCGGTGGATAAGATCCGAAAGCAATGAGCCGAGAAATTTCGGGCAAATAAGGATGATGACCCGGAGAAAGCAGAATTCTGGCTCGAGAATACCATTCGGGTATTTGATGAGTTATTTTGCAAGCCGGAGGAGTGCCTAAAGTGTGCGATGTCTCTCCTAAGAGATTCAGCCTACCGATGGTGGAACACCCTGGTGTCGGTGGTACCAAGGGAAAGAGTTAGTTGGGAATTCTTCCAAGAGAAATACAGGAAGAAGTATATTAGCCAGAGGTTCATCGACCACAAGAGAAAAGAGTTCTTGGATTTGAAGCAAGACCGTATGTCAGTGATCGACTACGAACGGGAGTTCGTAAGGCTTAGCAAGTATGCAAGAGAGTGCGTGTCTACCGAGGCCATCATGTGCAAGAGGTTCGAAGACGGATTGAATGAATATATCTGCCTTTACGTGGGAGTTCTCGAATTAAAGGAGATTGTAGTGTTGGTGGATAGGGCCTGTAAAGCCGAAGAGTTGGCTAAAGAGAAGAGAAAAGTTGAGTACGAGTCTCGAGACTCGAGGAAGAGACAACTGAACAAGTCTCACCAATCCTCATCTAAGAAATCGAGGGATTTCACTACTCGATCAATCATTTTAGAGGGGTTTTCAACCTGAAATAAAGGCAACTGACTCTCAGGATCGAAAGGGCACACTACATCAGTTGCTAGTGTGGGCAACGTTCGACCAAATAGACCTGAATGCCCTCAGTGTCGCAGGCACCATTCTGGTGAGTGTAGAGCAAATGAGAAAGCTTGTTTTAGATGTGGGTCCTTAGACCATTTTATCAGAAACTGTCCCGAGGTGGACGAGAAAGGAAAGCCTTAGAATGCGAGATCAAGAAGTACCACAAGGGGAAGACCATTGAAAAACCCGGTGATTGAGATGGGAAGCAAAAATCCACCGAGAGAGCAAGCTACTAAAGTTGAGGGTAGAGCACCGGCGAGGACATATGCCATTCGTGCTCGTGAAGAGGCATCTTCCCCCGACGTGATCACTGGTATCTTTTCTCTCCATAATACTCGTGTTATAGCTTTAATTGACCCGGGATCTACTCACTCATACATATGCAAGAAATTAGTCTCTAGCATGAGCATGCCTATAGAGTCTACCGAATTCATTATAAGAGTGTCTAATCCCCTAGGCAAGTGTGTGTTGGTTGATAGAGTTTGCAAAGGGTGCCCTTTGATGATTAAGGGTCATTGTTTCCCGGTCGATCTTATGTTATTACCGTTTGACGAATTTGATGTCATTCTTGGGATGGACTGGTTAGTTACCCATAGTGTAATTGTGAATTGTGGGAAGAAGCATATCGAGTTGAGAGATGAAAATGGTAATTTTATTTGTGTTGAATCAGATAAGCCGGATAGGTCACCAATAATGGTATCGACCCTGTCAGCTCAGACGTACCTAAGGAAGGGGTATGAGGCTTATCTTGCCTTTGAATTGAACTATAAGGAGACTGAGTTGAAAGTTGAGTCAGTACCCATAGTTTGCGAGTACCTAGATGTTTTCCCAGAAGAGTTGTCAGGGCTACCACCGGATAGAGAGATTGAATTTGGGATTGAATTGGCTCAAGATGCGCCCCTATTATTTCCGTAAACTCCATATAGAATGGCCCCAACCGAACTGAAATAGTTGAAAGCACAGTTGCAAGAATTAACGGATAAAGGTTTCGCGAGGCTGAGTTTTTCTCCGTGGGGTGCTCCCATCCTATTTGTGAAGAAGAAGGATGGTTCCATGAGACTATGTATAGACTATCGGCAACTCAACAAGGTGACAGTGAAGAATAAATACTCGTTGCTGAGGATCGACGATCTATTTGATCAATTGAAGGGAGCTACACTATTTTCTAAGATAGATCTGAGGTCAGGGTACTATCAGTTGAGAGTCAAGGACTCGGATGTGCCAAAAATCGTATTTAGAACTAGGTACGGCCACTATGAATTTTTGGTCATGCCTTTTGGTCTAACAAATGCTCCCGCTATCTTCATGGATTTGATGAATCACATTTTTCGATCGTACTTGGATAGGTTTGTTGTGGTCTTTATCGACACATACTGATCTACTCTCGAGATGAGAACGATCATGCAGAGCATTTGAGTATGGTTCTACATGTTTTGAGAGAAAAACAATTGTATGCCAAATTCAGTAAGAGTGAATTTTGGCTCAAGGAAGTGGGATTTTTGGGGCATATTGTCTCTAGAGAAGGGATTAGAGTCGACCCGAGTAAGATTTCGGCAATTGTCGAATGGAAATCGCCGAGGAGCGTAACTGAAGTGAGGAGTTTTCTAGGCCTACCAGGCTATTATGGGCGTTTTGTCAAGGGGTTTTCCATGATAGCTACCCCGATGACGAGACTTTTACAGAAAGATGTAAAGTTTGACTGGACGGAAAAGTGTCAACGAGTTTTGAGCCGAAGACAACTTTGTTGGTGAGAGGCTCTTATTTTGGTGCAACCCGAACCGGGAAAAGAATTTGTGGTTTATAGTGATGCATCCTTGAACGGGTTGGGTTGTGTACTTATGCAAGAGGGTAAAGTGATTGCATACGCCTCTAGACAGTTGAAGCCGCACGAGAAGAACTACCCGACTCATGATTTAGAATTGGCCGCAATTGTGTTTGCATTGAAAATTTGGAGACATCATTTATATGGTGAAAGGTGTTAGATTTTCACTGACCACAAGAGCCTAAAATATTTGATGACTGAAAAGGAATTGAATTTGAGGCAACGAAGGTGGTTAGAGCTGATCAAAGATTATGAGTTGGTAATTGACTACCATCCGAGAAAGGCAAATGTAGTCGCCGACGCTTTGACCAGAAAATCTTTGTTTGCACTAAAAGCCATGAATACTCAGATGACCTTGTTAGATGATGGTTCTGTTTTAGCCAAGTTGAGGGCTAAACCATTGTTTTTCCAGGATATTTGTGAAGCTCAGAAGGATGATAACAGTTTGCAAGCCAAGAGATTTTTATGTGAGTCGAGCGTTGAGACAAACTTTCGAGTAAATCTTGATGGATGTCTAACATTTCGAGATCGAGTCTGTGTACCCAGGAATGATGAACTTATCCGCAAAATTTTGCATGAAGCACATAACGGATGTTTGAATGTACACCCAGGCAGTACAAAGATGTACCATGATTTGAGAAAATGGTACTGGTGGCTTGGTATGAAGAAAGATATTTCCGAGTTTGTATCGAAATGCCTAATTTGTCAACAAGTGAAGGCTGAACATCAAGTACCTTCGAGTTTACTTCAACCCATTATGGTTCCTGGATGGAAATGGGATCGTATTGCTATGGACTTCGTGATGGGTTTACCATTGACTCCAAAGAAGAAAGATGCAGTATGGGTAGTGGTTGATAGACTCACTAAGTCAGTCCACTTTATACCAGTGCGAGTCGACTATTAACTCGACAAATTGACAGATTTGTATATGTCTGAGATAGTAAGACTTCATGGTGTACCGTTGTCGATCATTTTAGATAGTGATCCGAGATTCACGTTACGGTTTTGGAAAAAGCTACAAGAAGCATTAGGCACAAAATTGAGTTTCAGTACAGCTTTTCATCCACAAACTGATGGACAGTCAGAGAGGGTAATTCAGATACTAGAAGACATGCTTCGGTGTTGTGTTTTGGAATTCCATGGTAATTGGGAGAAATACTTACCATTGGTGGAATTTGCCTACAACAACAGCTTTCAATCAAGTTTGAAGATGGCACCTTATGAGGCATTGTATGGGCGTAGATGTCGAACGCCCTTGTATTGGTCAGAACTTAGAGAGAAATAGATACACGGGGTTGACTTGGTTAAGGAAACTGAAGATAAAGTAAAAGTGATACGTGAATGTTTGAAAGTTGCCTCAGATAGACAGAAGTCCTATTCGGATTTAAAAAGGAAAGAAATAGAATTCAAAGTCGGTGATAAAGTGTTCTTGAAAGTACCACCTTGGAGGAAAGTCCTCAGATTTGGCCGGAAGGGCAAATTGAGTCCACGCTTTATCGGACCTTACGAGGTTACCGAAAGGATAGGACCAGTAGCTTATCGGTTAGCCTTGCCACCTGAGCTGGAAAGGATCCACGGCGTCTTTCATGTGTGTATGTTACGTTGATACCGTTCAGACCCTTCACATGTTATAGAGCCAACAGAGGTAGAGATACAACTGGATTTAACGTATGGAGAGGAACCAGATAGAATTTTGGCTCGTGAAGTCAAACAGTTAAGGACCAAAAGCATAGCCATAGTAAAAGTCCTATGGCAAAGGCACGGTATAGAAGAGGCTACATGGGAGTCCGAGGAAACGATGAGAAACCAATACCCCAATCTCTTAACCGGTAAGATTTTCGAGGACGAAAATCCTTAAGGGGGAGAATTGTAACAGCCCAATTTAGGGGCTAGTCGGAATAGTGGTCTTGGGATCACTCATCCGAGATTTGAGAAATTTATTTTCATGATAAATTATGAGTTAGAACATGATAGCATATGTACATAAAAATTTTGATGCTTTAATTTTAGCGATTTCGTGTTTAATCGCGAAAAAGGACTAAATCGCATAAAGTGCGAAAGTTCCATTCTATAAGCTAAAAGTGCCAAATGGCCATAGATTGTAAATTGGAGGTCTTTAAAAGGCAATTAGACCCCCAAATTTAGCATGGCCGGCCATGGGAGACAAAGATGGACAATATTGGTCAAAGTTGGTGATAGTTGGTGACTTATTTGACTAATATTAATAAAATAAGGAGAGAAAAAGATATCATATTTTCTCCTTTCATCTTCCATCAAAAATTAGCAGCAAATAGGGGTTTTGAATGCTCAAAATTTCAACAAGCTCTCATCCATTCAAGTAAGTGTTCTAGAGAACTTTTCTTGAAAATAATTGTACTTTTGAAACCCCTAAAGCTTAAGCTTTCAAATGAGGGGACTATTGTGCAATATGGTAAAGGGTTTAAGGTTTTTCCATGAGAGCTACTTTAGTTATTGTTACATTTTTATGGAAGAGAATGAGTCTTAGTTGTTTTATGAACAACTTTTGTGAAAGGTGTTAGCATGAAATCTCCAATAAGGACCTTGATGAAAAGGTTACAAATTTTGTAGTAAGTATGTGAAATACTGATTTTTGATGATAGCTTTAAGAGCATCAAATGTTTATCTAAGCTTGTTGAAGGTAAAAATGTGATTAGAATTTATTTCCGAGCCTAGGGGCAAAATGGTCATTTTGCCAAAGTCTAGGGGCAAAATGGTAATTTTTCTTAAGCATGATTATTGAAATGCTTATATTAATGTAGTGATTAAAATGAGCTAATTTGCTATTATAGAGCAATAGGAGACGAGAATCCGCCTCAATCGGGGAAAGAATAAAGTCGTGGACTGAACCGAAGAACTAACTCATTTTGAAAACGAGGTAAGTTGTATGTGACTTAAATAATATGCATATTAGCATGTTGAGAAATGCTTGGCATTATATTAAAGCATAATGCATTACTAAATTGAGTAGTTAATGTGAATGAGATGTTGGAGTCCTAATTGGGCCATGTTGATTATAGAAATGCTATCATTGAAATATAAAATAAATAAGGTCCCGTATAAGACCATGTCCGGGACATGGCCTCGGCACCAAGTTGAGATCCTGTATAAGACCATATCCGGGATATGGCTTCGGTGATGAACATGGAAATCGTATAAGACCATATCCGGGATATGGCATCGTTACACCTAGAGGTAATCCCTTATAAGACCATATCCGGGATATGGCATTGGCACATAGAGGTAATTCCATATAAGACCATGTCCGGGATATGGCATTGGTATCTAGAGAAGACTCCATGTAAGACCACCTCGGGGACGTGGCATTGGTTTTATGTTTATAGTAATGGTTGTAAACACGTGTCTTTGACTATCCCTTGTGAGTGGTGGGATAAGTAGATGAATTTAGAAGTAGAGATGCGAATGATATTTAAGTCATGTGAATGAGTGAATACAGGTACTCGTGGATTGGTCACGAAGAAAGAAACGATTGCGATGTGTGTACGGTATGTGCTAAAAATAAGGGCAATTGTAAGTAAGCATGGCAAGAAGCCTTGATTTGTGTATGGTTAGATAATATCGTGGATGGATTATTTTTATGAGTATTATGATTGTTATTTATTTCCATGCATCTTACTAAGCTATATGCTTACCCCTTTTTCATTGCCCTTCTTCCTTGTAGTATTGCCAAGGTAACTCGACGATCGTGACTGCAGGAGTTTGAAAATCACACTATCGACAGCACTTTGGTATAACAATCTTAGACTTGTTTTGAGTATGGCATGTATAGGACTTGAGTATTTTGTCAAGATGTGATTGTTAGTTAAAGTGTTGGCTATGTAAGTCATTTTGTAAATGGCCCTATGAGTTAGACAAATACTTGGCAAACTCTTTTGTTTAATGAAGATGAAATTCATGAATTGTGTGTTTATTTCAATAATGTGTATGTTGGATGAGTTCTTAGACTACAAAAGGGTTAGGAGTGGTATTGTTTTGAGTAGAGGTATGTTTGTGTGCACCCTTAGGTGGCAATGGCTTGGTATATAGCCTACTAATTGCCCACTTAGTTAGACACACGGGCGTGGGTCTAAACCGTGTGGGAGGCACGGCAAGCCCATGGGCGTGTACCCAGGCCGTGTGAAGTCTGCACCTTGCTCATGAAATTGTGAATTCCCCACGGCCATAATACACGGGCGTGTGTATAGGCCGTGTGGTTAAGTCAGAATGCCGAGGTTTTATACACGGGCTAGGGCCACGGGCGTGCCATGGCCGTGTGATTTTAGTCAGTGTCGACCACGGGCACAAGGCACGGGCATGCCTTGAGAGAGCACGGGCGTGTCCCAAGACCTACACGGGCGTGTGGCCCATGTTTTGTTCAAAAAGTTTCCTGAATTTTTGAAAGTTCCTGGAAAGACTCCGACACTTCTTGTAAGTATTTTTAAGGCCTCCTTGGCCGAGTATGTGCGAGCGATGGCGGTTCAAAAAAATTTTATAACCCTATTCCAGTATTTTATGCAAGATTAGTTAGGTCATGCCTTAAACCATGTTCCGGCTTGAACACGGGCAAGGAGTGTTACATATTGCATCGGTGATACAACCTCGACAAATAATGAATAGCCCAAGCATTAAAATGGGATTATTCTCAAAGAAATTCGACATTCATACATTCGGTCTTGACACCCAGGGAGTGGAAGATGTAGCTGACCAAATTGATTACCCTTGAGTTGCAGTAGGATGGGTTGAAGTCGTTACAGATCCTATAGCCATAAGTTGCAGTAGGATAGTTCAAAGGAGGTACAAACTGTATGTCCTAGAAGGTAAGTGGAAGGGACTCTGAAATTACGGCGGGGCAAGCTTGCTAGTAGAATATGATTGTTTCTTTGGGATTTTCTATGAAGAAGACCATCCGAACAAGATGGCAGCATAATACGTCAGGGATAAAGCCTTGATGAATAATAATGAAACCTTAAACATTTGAAAAGGAATCATTTTCATGACATTTATGCATTTATATCATTCATAACACATGTAGTTAGGAGCATTTGAGTCATAGTATCCTAATCATTTGCATAAGCATAAGCACATTCTACAAGACAGGCTCCCCAGAGAACGGTGTAGCAATATCAAAGATTTCAAATTTTGTCCCCTAGAGATAGTAGTGGGGCAGAACGAAGATTGTAGTCTTATCTTCCTAAGATATCAAGGAAACAGACTGAAGATTACAGATTTTGTCTCCCTAAGCAGTAGTGGAGCAGATCAAAGACGGCGAATCTTATCTCCATGAAGCAGCGGAGTAGATTTAAGCCACCAGCCTTATCTCCCTAAAGCGGTAGTGGAGTAGACTGAAGATTACAGATCTTGTCTCCCTAAGCAGTAGTGGAGCAGATCGAAGACGGCGAATCTTATCTCCATGAAGCAGCGGAGTAGATTTAAGCCATCAGCCTTATCTCCCTGAGTTAGTAAAGGGGCAGGCTAAAGATTGTAGATTTTGTCTCCCTAAGCAAGTAGTAGAGCAAATCGAAGACAGTGAATCTTATCTCCATGAAGCAGTGGAGTAGATTTAAAGCCATTAGCCTTATCTCCCTGAAGCGGCAGTGGAGTAGACTGAAGATTACAGATCTTATCTCCCTAAGCAATAGTGGAGCATATCGAAAACGACAAATCTTATCTCCATGAAGCAGCGGAGTAGATTTAAGCCACCAACCTCGTCTCCATGAAGCAGCAGAGCAGGTTGAAATTACCAGTTTTCATTTCCTTAAAGTTTCAGTAGAGAAGATCGAAGCTACAAATCTCTTCTCCCTGAATTCTTATCCCTTTGAGGTCCCAACGGAGTAGGTCGAAGCTACAAATCCCTTCTGCCTGAAATCCTCATTTCCTTAAAGTTTCAGTAGAGAAGATCGAAGCTACAAATCTCTTCTCTCTGAATGCTTATCTCCTCGAAGTTCCAGTGGAGTAGATTGAGGCTACAAATCCCTTCTCCCTGAGTTTACATGGAGGATCAATCCTTAGTTCTTTGAAGTTTCAGCAGAGAAGATTGAGGTTACAAATCTCTTCTGTCTAAATTCTTATCTCCACGAAGTTCCAGTGGAGTAGGTTGAGGCTACAAATCCCTTCTCCCTGAGTTTACATTGAGGATCAATCCTTATTTCTTTGAAATTTTAGCAGAGAAGATTGAGGTTACAAATCTCTTCTCTCTGAATTTTTATTAAGTTTCAATGGAAAAGATCGAAGCTACAAATCTCTTTTCCCTGAAACCACATTGGCACCACAACCCTTATTTCTTTGAAGTTTCAGCAGAGAAGATCAAGGTTACAAATCTCTTCTCTCTGAATTCTCATCTGCTTGAAGTTCCAGTGGAGTAGATCGAAGCTACAAATATCTTCTTTCTAAAATTACATTGGTGCGAATAAAGCCAGCAAACCTTATCACCCTGGAATTACAGTGGAGCAAGTTGAAATTACCAATTCTTATCTCGTTGAAGTTCCAGCGGAGTAGATCGAAGCTACAAATCTCTTCTCCCCGAAATTACATTCAAGCGGATCAAAGCACCATTTCCTATACTTCTGAAGTTACAGTAGGTTAGTGCAAGGCTACTTGAAGAAGAAGAAAAGAAGCGCCGAGACTCAGCAAGATCGGGCAAAATTGGTCTTTTTAAAGTCTTTGCTCCATTCTCGTTGCACGATAATGAGCAAAGAGGGGCAGCTGTACAGGCCCAATTTAGCCCGAGGCCCATTAAAACCCAAATCAATAAAATGTCCAAATTCAGAGTCCAAATTACACAGCCCAAATCAAGACCCAAACCCAAATTAAATACAGACCCAACCTAGCCCAACTAAAACAGGCCCAAAATGGATTTAGACCGAGGAAAGTCGAAAGTGATCGAGTAATCGAATCCGTCCGTTCATATCCGTACGAGGTAAGTCTATATACAAATAAATGTATTTGAATTGATTTATTTATGTTCATATGAAATTGAATTGTGATGAATGATTACGGAAGATACACACCTGAAAATTGAGAAAGTATCGACAATGTGTCAATGTTCGAAAAGCCCCGTAAGAACCTTAGGAATAGATAGGATTCATATGTCATGACATAGGGCTCCGATATGTGATATCGTGTAAGACCACGTCTGGGACGTTGGCATCGATTTGAGAATTACGTGTAAGACCATGTCTGGGACATTGGCATCATAAATGAATTCGTGTAAGACCCTGTCTGGGACAGTGGCATTGATATTTGATTACATGTAAGACCACGTCTAGGACGTTTGCATTGTACGAGTATTTCGAGTTATCCGTGTATCATATTTGATTCTAAATGGTTCAACGGGCAATTCTGAGAAAGAAAAGACTATGTGAAATGTGTAACTGATTCAGGTACATTTGAAATGTACTCCATGTTTAAGTATGAAAGGTAAGTATATGTGTGTACAGGCCCAATTTAGGCCGGGGCCCATTAAAACCCAAATCAATAAAATGTCCAAATTAAGAGTCCAAATTACACAGCCCAAATCAAGACCGAAACCCAAATTAAATACAGACCCAACCTAGCCCAACTAAAACAGGCCCAAAACATTAAAAAAATTTCAGAAAATTTTAGGGTTTCTGAAACCCTAAAATAGCCTAGCCGTTGACCTTCCATCTGCCTCCACCAGCAGCCACCACGCGCACCAACCAGCAATCACCCATGCCTCTGACACCTGCAATGAAGAAAATCCAAAGGCAGAGACTACACGTAGAGACCACACGCAACAAAAAGAAAACGACAAAAACAAAAGAAAAGAAAACAGAAGCAGACAAAAACCGAATCTATTAATCGGTTATAAAAACAAAAGCAAACCCCTTGTAGCTTTTTTACGAATATCAAGAATAAAAACAGAAATAAAAAAAGGTTGATTTTGGGTCTTTCATTTTTGTTATTTTTCCTACTGCTACTTTTTTTTCCTTTTAAAAAGTCTTTTCTTCTTTTTTTGCAACGAAATAATAAGAATAAAGAAATGAAGAGGAAGCCTTACCGAAACCCCATGGTCGCGGTGTCAGAGTACTCTCTCTCCATCGTCGGAGCTCAGACTGAGGAGGGGTATCGAAGGCCCTTTCCCTTCGATTTGGGGACGGCAAAGGTCCGGTCTTCGAAGAGGGTTCCAAACGGGGGACAAAGGCTCATTCTCGCGCATCGTCGGCCACCGGGAGTGGTGGTGGTGCGACGGATCGCCGGAGGGAAGCCTAATTGGCCAAGACCGAAAGAGGGGAGAGAGGGCTGCCTCGTTGGTTTTTGAGAGAATGGGGGGGCCTTTGATTTTTTTTTTCTTTCAGAAGCACTAAAAATGAATCTAAATTTTTTTTTCTAATTTTAATAATAACAGGAAACGGCGCCGTTTGATGAAGGGGTGACCCGCGCGTCAACCCGACCCATGCACTGGGTCCGCACGTTTTTCCTCTAAAGGGAAATTTGCGCGCTTAGTCCCTCCCCTTTCCGCTGACGTTTGATTGAGCGCCTATTTCACTTTGTGATTTTGGCTACTTGATTTATTTTTAGTCTCAATTTGGTCCCTAATGAACGATGCGTTTCAGAGAAAGGGAGTATTTCCTCACCTGGTCCCTCCCCTTTTTACACGCATCTTATTGGACCCAAATTCGTTTTAATTTTTTAAAATTTAGATTCTTAACTTTATTTCTGTTCTGATTTAGCCCCCTAATCTGCTGGATTTTAATTCTTTTTAATTTTTTATTTATTTATTCATTTTAATATTGTATATTATTTATTTTAAGTCTCCTTTATTTCATTTTAAATCATTTTGAATATTAATTATTTTTAAATTACTTTATATTTACTACTTTAATGTGCTCTATATATAATTATTTTTAAACTCGTTTTTATGTATTATTTAAAAATTTTTTATTAACCGTTTTAAATTATTTCATATACTTTATCTTAAACTCTCTTTATTTATTTTAAAAGTGTTTTATTATTATTTATTTTAAGTTTTATTCATATAATTACTTTATACTTTTATATATGTATATACACTTTCTATTTAAAGATTTTTTATATCATCTTTCAAAAATTGTTTTATATATCATTGATTTTAAAATCTTTTTACATTATCTATTTTTAATCTAATTTATTATCATTTCAAATTGTATGTTTTATATTTTATTTGTTTTAACTTGCTTTATACTTTTTGCGAATTATCATATGTTGTTTATTTTATTTGTGTTTGATCATTAATGTTAACTCTTTTAAATAGTGCGTTATGTGATTATTACCTTTGTATGTATTACAATTTTTTTATTCGTATTTTCATGTCATTGTCCTTCATTTATAATGTTTTATTCATGAATTATTGTTCCATGCTCATTACCATATTGTCGGTTCGTGTTATTGTACCGTGAATTTCCCCCATGCATTTATCCAACTTAGATCTCTTCATTCAATTTCAAACAAAATCAATGTACGCCTTTGAGTGTTACACTCGCGATTATCCAAAAGACGAAAATATTTCAAAATAAGGCAATATTTCGCGTTTTGGAAATCCGAGAAATCCTGCACTAACGTGCTGGGTTTCGATTTTTCGTTTGGCCAAATAATCGAATATCCTTTTGATATTTTCAATGCATGAGTCACGGGAATCATGAGATGATCTTGGATTCGAGGATTTAAATTGTCGTATCCTAACGTGCTGGATGTGATATTTTATTCCTTCGGAGCAAGAGAATCCTAATATCCAATTCGAGTAAATTCAAATATTCTTAAAATAGATTGTATTTTAAAATGTTTTCAAATTTTCGACATAGGAACATTAATTAATCAATTAGGTACTAATTTTGGGCGTTACGAGGGTGCTAACCCTTCCTTGTGCATAACCGACTCCTGAACCCGTTTTCCTGATTTTCTGTAACACCCTAAACCCGACCCCAAGCATCATGACTGGATCCGGAGCGTCGCATGAAACATCACGCTCTTTTGTAAATACTAGAGAAACTTTCTTTCTTTTTAAGACCGCAAGTTCAGTTGATCATTTGAAACCTCAATGTTTGCATATTTAATTTAGAATCTGCCTTTTTATGAAGTTAGAAAACGCTTGTTGTTACTTTAAGTTAGCTAGAGGTGTTGTTCAATGTCGTTGTAAATCGTAGGTTAGGCTCTTGGAAAACCGCAGTTTTAGATTTTCTAAGAAAACGTCATACCAATTAATTCGTATAGTAAAGCGTTTAAAATCAACCCAAAATATTAGTTACTTGTTACTATTTGAAAAAAAATCACTTGTTACGTTTTAGAAATCATTCATTTACAAATTTTTGACATGTCATCTAAACCTTGAATTTAAGCGTTGAAGAAAAGATACCCAAATTGAAGTAGTAGTGGCCTTATTACAACATCAAAATCCCAATTTTAAGCAAATAAGTCTAAAGAGGAGAAAAGTGAAATTTTACTAAACATTCAGTGCATGGCCACCTCAAAGTCGATCCCAGCCCATGTCAGCTGAACTAAGAATTACTTGCAACATTTAAGCAGAGGGGTGAGTCAAGAAGAACTCAGTGTTTAATTACTCATCATTCACCATAGTTGAGCCTCGGCCCTTACAAATCACTTTGGGCATAGCCCATACAGAATCAGACTGTGCCTTGGCCCATTTAGCAGAGAGTAGCAAATAATCAGGAAGTAATGCATTATGATGCGAATCCCAACCCAACCTAGTTTCCATCCGCTACACACCACCCTTACCTGCCAATCACACCAATGGGGATTTCTACAATCAACCCTCACCACTACACACCATCGATGGCAGTCATGCTGCAGTTAGCTGCTCATCGTCAAATTGTGACAGAGTCACGGGCCGAAATGGCATGGCCACGAGCGAGTGTGTGGCGAGCCACGGATCGGTGTGGCAAAAGCCACCAGAACAGATTATGGAAAAAGCCACCAGAACAGATGTGACATAGTCACCAGATACACTTCCCCTTTCAATATCATATCATATACCCATCCATTATGCGAACATGAACTAATGGTGTATGAATGCAACAGATATCGACATGTATATCAGATGATCAGAGTGTACATATAATCATGTCAGCATAATTGCATATATAACATAAGAAGAAATCACTAACCTGATGTCCTGATTTTATCCTCCATGGGCAAGAGCAGCATATGCTGAAGTTTCGGCATTCAATAAAGCATATATATATTTATATATTCAAGTAAAACGATAGGAAAAAGGTTTGAGAATTACACACCTGTAAACACAGAGAACTAGGCTATCAATCTCGCTAACAACTTCACTCGTAGGGATTCAGTGATCTGCCTGTCCCTCTCCGAAGCCGGCCCACAACCCGGTGGAAAGTCACGTACTGCCGATACCGCACGTTTTTTGAACTTAGGGGTAGGGACTACGAGTCCAACCCCCTCCTTTGCTTGGCTGGTATTCAATTCCATGAAAAAGAACTTGATCAGAAGACCGGGTTAAGGCACTGAAACAGTTGAAATAAGAAGATATGCTCAAACGAAGAGGTTTCTTACCTAGATCGATAGAAACCGAGAGCTTTAGGCTTGGATTAAGAAATCGGCTGAGTCCCACTATTCCCTCCTATATTCGGCCAGGACACCCAAAGTGCCACTGTTAACGCCCTCGATTAAACCATCAGCAAGAGAAAAGCAAGAATCGAAAGAGAAGAAGAATACTTACCGCAACAAGAAAACAGATTGAGAGGGTTAAGAGAAAAGAGTGACAGCAATCCACTGAAACAAGAGCGAATGAAGAGGTTTAAACACACCAGAGAGATTCGGCCAAAAGGAACAATAAGAACAAACTCGGAGAGAAGGAAGATGGAATAAGTTTCGGCTTTGAAAAGAGATAAAGGGAAGATATAAAAAGAAATGGACTAGGAAAATTCGGCCTTAGAAGAAATAGAGAAGAAGTTGAAGCAATAAATGTTTCGGCTTTGAAGATACAAATGAGAGAAAATGATGAAATGGAGAGGATGATAGAGGGGTTCGGCTAAGGGGTTATGAAATGCAAAATGAGTATGAACAAAAGAAAAAGAGAGAGAGAGAGAGAGAGAGAGAGAGAGAGAGTTGGGGTTTCAATTTTTGGTTGAAAGGAGAAAGAATGCCAAAAGAGAATAAGGTTTGATTTGCTAACCCTCAACTCAAAGTGACCTATGGAGAAAACGGCACACACCCACACACATACATCAAAACCGAAAGTGCACCAAAGATGAAAGAAATGCCCCCAAGACCACTTTTGGCACAAGCACCTTGGTTTGCCCCCAAAACCGAAAGCTTCCCCCCTTCAACCAAGGCACATTCAGTCAACAACTCCCAACCAGCCACCCACTCCTTGATCATCTCCTACTTTCACTCTCATCCCCCTATTTGAATTGATTTGAAAGATTCAAATCCACCTTTCACTCTTGTACAATCATTTAAAATATTTGACTTAGTCCACTCCCACTCTTCAAGGTCCCTAGCCGAATCCAAAACCTCTCATCCTGACGCCAAAAAGAATTCCCAAAAAGTAACCTATGCGACTCGAACCTGCTCCCTCACAGCTCCCCTATGGCGTCATCTCCCCCTGCTTCCTAAGTGGCGTCTTCTTGCCAGATTACCACTCCTTGTCTTGTGTCAACAAACACAAACAATAATCCTTAAAACACACTTGACTAGCACTCCCTTAAAGTGCCAAAAAAAATAAAATTTTCGCCAAGGCTTCGGCTTAACCCCGAGCCTTCCCGGGGCCCCCAAACATAACAAATTAATAAATATAGCATACCAAACACACAGAACATGGCAAATGCAAAGCCCCTAATTCCCGGATGTTACAGCTCTACCCCCTTAAAGAAATTTCGGCCTCGAAATTACCTAGTCAAAAGAGATAAGGGTGTTGCTGACGCATAACATCCTCTGGTTCCCACGTCGCCTCTTCCACACCGTGATTTCGCCACAAGACTTTGACCAACGGGACTGATTTCCTTCTCAACACCTTAACGTCTCGATCCACGATCTGCACTGGTTCCTCTTCAAAGGACAGGTCTGGTCTTACTTCAATCTCCTCCACTGGCACAATATGAGTCGGATCTGAATGATAGCGCTGCAACATCGAAACATGGAACACATCATGTATCTGTTTCAATTCTGAAGGTAACTCAAGCTGATACGCCACTAGTCCCACACGTTTCAATACTCGATAAGGCCCGATGAACCTGGGACTTAGCTTACCCTTTCGTCCAAACCTCATAACCTTCTTCCAAGGTGAGACTTTCAGGAAGACTTGATCACCCACTGCAAATTCTACATCCTTACGCTTCAGATCCGCGTAGGATTTCTGTCTGTCAGAAGCCTCCTTCAATCGAATTCAAATTAACTTAACTTTCTCCTCTGTCTCTGAAACCAACTCTTGACCCAACATCCGACGCTCACCCAACTCTGTCCAGCAAGTAGGAGTACGACACTTCCGCCCATACAACGCTTCATAGAGCGCCATCTGAATACTAGACTTGTAGCTGTTGTTGTATGCGAATTCTGCCAACGGTTGAAACTCTTCCTAACTACCCCTGAAATCAATGACACAACCTCTCAACATATCTTCCAAGATCGGAATTACCCTTTCAGACTGGCCATCAGACTGTGGATGAAAAGCGGTGCTGAAGTCTAGTCTTGTACCCAATGCCTGATGCAGCGCCTTCCAAAACCGCGATGTAAACCTAGGGTCTCTGTCCGATATGATGGATACTGGTACCCCGTGCAACCTTACAATCTCTGCCACATACAGTTTAGCCAGCTTTTGAAAAGAATAGTCGACACGAATAGGTATGAAATGGGCGGACTTTGTCAACCGATCAATAATCACCCATACCGAATCTTTCTTAGTAGGCGTAAGAGGTAGCCCACTAACAAAATCTATCGTGATTCTTTCCCATTTCCACTGTGGAATCTTCACCGGCTGTAATAACACTGAAGGCAACTGATGTTCTGCTTTCACCTGCTGACACGTTAAGCATTTACCCACAAATTTGGTAATCTCCCGCTTCAAACCAGGCCACCAAAACTGCTCTCGCAGATCTCGATACATTTTATTCCCACCAGGATGCATAGCGTAGGGACTACTATGCGCCTCCAGAAGAATCATCTGTCTTAACCCAACATCCTTCGGCATGTAAACCCTCTCACGGAAACAAAGGACCCCATCACTGTTCAAACCAAAATCCTCTACCCCACCATTCTGTACCTGCAGACGTCGAGCACTCAAGACATCATCCAATAACTGCTTCTCTTTGATCTGACCAACCCACGTCAGCTTTACTTAAAGTTCAGCTAGCACACTCCCATCATCATACAAGCTGAGATGGGCAAACATCGCCCTCAAATCCGATATCACTTTCCGACTTAACGCATTCGCCACCACGTTAGCTTTACCCGGATGGTATTCGATCGAGCAGTCGTAATCCTTTAACAGTTCAATCCACCTTCGCTGTCTTAAATTCAACTCCTTCTGGGTAATGAGGTATTTTAAGCTCTTGTGTCGGTGTAAATGATAGACTTCTCCCCATACAGGTAGTGTCTCCAGATCTTCAGAGCGAACACTATCGCAGCCAACTCCAGATCATGCGTAGGATAGTTCAACTCTTGCGGTCTTAACTGCCGAGACGCATACGCAACCAACTTCCCGTCTTGCATTAACACACACCCTAATTTCGTGTGTGAAGCATCACAATACACCACAAACTCTTTCCCAGCTTTAGGCTGAATCAAAACCGAAGCCTCTGTTAAGATCCTCTTCAGCTTCTCAAAGCTTTCCTGTTGCTTGTCAGTCCAAACAAATGCTACCCCTTTTCGCAACAACTTAGTTAAGGGTGCCGCAATCAAGGAGAATCTCTCAACAAACCTTCTATAGTACCCAGCTAACCCAAGAAAACTTTGAATTTTTGCCACAGACTTAGGCGGTTTCTAGCCCAACACAGCTTCAATTTTCTGGGGATCAACCCTAATTCCCTCTGCAGAAACAACATGACCCAAAAAGGTAACTTCTTTCAACCAAAATTCACACTTACTAAATTTGGCGTATAGCTGCTTCTTTCTCAAAATTTGCAGAACCACCCGAAGATGCGAATCATGCTCCTCTTCTGTCTTGGAGTATACCAGAATGTCGTCTATGAACACCACAACAAACCAGTCCAGATAGGGTTGGAGCACTCGGTTCATCATGTCCATAAACGCCGCTGGTGCATTCGTCAGCCCGAATGGCATCACCAAGAACTCGTAGTGACCATAACGAGTTCTAAAGGCTGTCTTATGAATATCCGCTTCTTTGACCTTAAGTTGATGATAACTTGACCTCAAATCTATCTTCGAGAAAAGTGAAGCCCCCTTAAGTTGATCGAAAAAATCGTCAATCCTCGGCAGCGGGTATTTGTTCTTGATGGTCAACTTATTCAACTGACGGTAGTCAATGCACATACGCATCGACCCATCCTTCTTCTTCACGAACAACACCGGCGCTCCCCACGGAGATACACTTGGTTGGATAAAACCCCGATCCAACAATTCCTGAATCTGCGCCTTAAATTCCACTAACTCCTTCGGCGCCATTCTATATGGGGCAATAGACACTGGCGCTGTTCCCGGAAGAAGTTCAATACCAAATTCCACCTCGCGATCCGGAGGTAACCCCGGAAGCTCCTTTGGAAAAACATCGAAAAACTCCTTCACTATTCTGACATCCATCACCGACAGCTCCTTGGCCTCCAGAGCACGAACAAAAGTTAAGAAAGCCTCGTATCCTTTTCTCACCATTCTTTTTGCCTTTAATGCAGACACTATATTGGACAAGTAGTTTCTCCTCTCGCCTATCACTACAACTTCATTATCCTCAAGGGTCCTTAACACCATGCCCTTAGTAGCACAATCCAAGTTTGCTTATTTAACCAACCAATCCATACCTAGGATTAAATCAAACTCCCCAAACGGTAGTTCCATCAAATCAGCCGGGAACACCAACCCTTGTACTTCTAGAGGCACATTCTTAAAGAGTTTGTTTACCACTACAAATTGTCCTAAAGGGCTCATGACAGTCATCTCCCTAGAAGCAATCTCAGAATTCATGTTTAAAGTTCTAGACACCACATTAGCAACATAGGAATGCGTCGACCCAATATCATTCAATGCAGTAAAGGGAAAACCGAAAATGAAAAATGTACCAGTTATGACGTCTGGTGCATCGCCCTCCTCTCGGCGTCTAGCTGCATAGACTAACCCAGGCCGTCTCGCATCTGTATTCTCGGCACCTCTGCGTGGGCTCCACGTCCCCGACCAAAACCATTCCCTCTTCCAATCGGACCACGACCTCTCTGTGGCTGCTGACCACCTCTCTTGAACTGATCAAAACCCTATCCAACTGGCCGCACTTGATCTACTTGTGGACAATCTTTAACCATATGGTCCATAGATCCACACCTGAAACATCCACCGGTTCTCTTCCTACACTCTCCAGAATGCATTTTCCCACACACAGCACATGATCGAACCTGGCCCATTGCCGCAGGCCTCACAACTCGAGCTGACCCCTCAAACCTTGGCCTCTTTTGAAAACCTCCAGACGACCCCGATGACCCAAAACTCCTCTTATTTTTACCATTATCCTTCTCCTTGTTTTGGGTCTCAGTCCGCTTAACCTCTTCAGCTATTTTAGCTTTGTCAACCAAAGTGGCAAAATCTCTTTCCCGCTGTGGAGCTATCAACACTCGCAGTTCGTCTCGTAACCCATCCTCAAACCGTACGCAACGTTCATAGTCAGTCGCAACTATTCCTCGGGCATAACGGCTCAATCGCAGAAATTCCGCGTCATACGCAGCCACAGATTTACCCCCTTGTACCAAATTTAGGAATGCTTTCCTCTGAGCATCTACATAGCTTACCCCAACATATTTCCCTTGAAATGTAGTTTTAAAGAAATCCCAGTCAATGCGATCCGCTGAAGTACCCTCTCTGATGGTAAGCCACCACTAATATGCCTCATCCCGAAGAAGAGACACCTCTCCTTTCAATTTTTCCTCTGCCGTGCAATCTAGATCATCCATAATTTGCTCGACTGCCTCCAGCCAGTACTTAGCTATATTTGGGGCCACACCAGAGATACCCCAGAATACCTCTGCCCTATTTGCTCGAAGTCGCTCAGGAATAGACTTTCAAGATACTGCCCCAGAGCTCGCCCCAGCAACTCGCTCCAACACACGTAGCATTGCTTGGGACAGGGCATCATCCCCACCAGTTCTATCTTGCGATCCCGCTTCTGCCACAGGTGATGCTGGCACTTCACCTTCAGGCTTATGCCTCGTTTCTGAAAACTCAGCCTCAACACCCCGGCCTCTACCACGGCCGCGTGCAGCACGTCCATGCCCTCTGGCACTCATGTCTACCGTTTTGTCTTAGTCTGTTTTTACAAATTTTATGCATTAGCTTTTCTTTTCACTGTGGGTTAATGAGTAGTTTTATGAGAATAGAGTTTTTAAGTAGTTTTCTGCAAAACACACATACAATTATAGGTTTCCATCTCTAAAGTAGGGTTTCTTAATTCTAACATTCATAGCGATATATTCACATAATATATTCACCTCAAGCAAACCACATGATAATCAGAAGACTTACCGTGCAGACTTGGGCTAGAGACTTGGGTGCCACACCTCCAGAAGACATGTACATATGTATTTTCTTTCTAAACCATCTTTTTGGATAACATTTCAAACCCAAAACCCATGGCCGAGCTTTTAAAACCTAGGCTCTGATACCACAATTGTAACACCCCAAACCCGGCCCCAAGCGTCATGACCGGATCTGAAGCGTCGCATGAAAGATCACGCTCTTTTGTAAATACTAGAGAAACTTTCTTTCTTTTTAAGACTGCAAGTTCAGTTGATCATTTGAAACCTCAGTGTTTGCATATTTAATTTAGAATCTGCCTTTTTATGAAGTTAGAAAACGCTTGTTGTTACTTTAAGTTAACTAGAGGTATTATTCAATGTCGTTGTAAATCGTAGGTTAGGCTCTTGGAAAACTGCAGTTTTAGATTTTCTAAGAAAACGTCATACCAATTAATTCGTATAGTAAAGCGTTTAAAATCAACCCAAAATATTAGTTACTTGTTACTATTTGAAAAAAAATCACTTGTTACGTTTTAGAAATCATTCATTTGCAAATGTTGACATGTCATCTAAACCTTGAATTTAAGCGTTTAAGAAAAGATACCCAAATTAAAGTAGTAGTGGCCTTATTACAACATCAAAATCCCAATTTTAAGCAAATAAGTCTAAAGAGGAGAAAAGTGAAATTTTACTAAACATTAAGTTCATGGCCACCTCAAAGTCGATCCCAGCCCATGTCCGCTGAACTAATAATTACCTGCAACATTTAAGCAGAGGGGTGAGTCAAGAAGAACTCAGTGTGCAATTACTCATCATTCACCATAGTTGGGCCTCGGCCCTTACAAATCACTTTGGGCAAAGCCCATACAGAATCAGACTGTGCCTTGGCCCATTTAGCAGAGAATAGCAAATAATCAGGAAGTAATACATTATGATGCAAATCCTAACCCAACCCAGTTTCCATCCGCTACACACCACCCTTACCTGCCAATCACACAAATGGGGATTTCTACAATCAACCCTCACCGCTACACACCATCGATGGCAGTCATGCTGCAGTTAGCTGCTCATCGTCAAATTGTGACAGAGTCACCAGACTGAAATGGCATGGCCACCAGAACAGAGTGTGGTAGAGCCACCAGATCAGATTGTGGCAAAAGCCACCAGAACAGATTGTGGCAAAAGCCACCAGAACAGATGTAACGTAGTCACCAGATACACTTCCCCTTTCAATATCATATCATATACCCATTCATTATGCGAACATGAACTCATGGTGTATGAATGCAACAGATATCGACATGTATATCAGATGATCAGAGTGGACATATAATCATGTCAACATAATTGCATATATAACATAAGCAGAAATCACTAACCTGATGTCCTGATTTTACCCTCCATGGGCAAGAGCAGCATATGCCGAAGTTTCGGCATTCAATAAAGCATATATATATTTATATATTCAAGTAAAACGACAGGAAAAAAGGTGTGAGAATTACACACCTGCAAACACAGAGAACTAGGCTATCAATCTCGCTAACAACCTCACTCGCAGGGATCACAGTGATCTGTCTGTCCCTCTTCGAAGCTGGCCCACAACCCGATGGAAAGTCACGTACTGCCGATACCGCACGTTTTTTGAACTTAAGGGTAGGGACTACGAGTCTAGCCCTCTCATTTGCTTGGCTGGTATTCGATTCCATGAAAAAGATCTTGATTAGAAGGCCGGGTTAAGGCACTGAAGCAGTTGAAATAAGAAGATATGCTCAAACGAAGAGGTTTTTTACCTAGATCGACAGAAACCGAGAGCTTCAGGCTTGGATTAAGAAATCGGCTGAGTCCCACTATTCCCTCCTATATTCGGCCAAGACACCTAAAGTGCTACGGTTAACGCCCTCGATTAAACCATCAGCAAGAGAAAAGCAAGAATCAAAAGAGAAGAAGAATACTTACCGCAACAAGAAAATCGATTGAGAGGGTGAAGAGAAAAGAGTGACAAAAATCCACTGAAACAGGAGCAAATAAAGAGGTTTAAACACACTAGAGAGATTCGGCCAACAGGAACAATAAGAACAAACTCGGAGAGAAGGAATATGGAATAAGTTTAGGCTTTGAAAAGAGATAAAGGGAAGATATAAAAAGAAATGGACTAGGAAAATTCGGCCTTAGAAGAAATAGAGAAGAAGTTGAAGCAACAAATGTTTCGGCTTTGAAGATACAAATGAGAGAAAATGATGAAATGGAGAGGGTGATAGGAGGGTTCGGCTAAGGGGTTATGAAATGCAAAATGAGTATGAACAAAAGAAAAAAGAGAGAGAGAGAGAGAGAGAGTTGGGGTTTCAGTTTTTGGTTGAAAGGAGAAAGAATGCCAAAAGAGAATAAGGTTTGATTTGCTAACCCTCAACTCAAAGTGACCTATGGAGAAAACGGCACACACCCACACACATACCTCAAAACCGAAAGTGCACCAAAGATGAAAGAAATGCCCCCAAGACCACTTTCAGCACAAGCACCTTGCTTTGCCCCCAAAATCGAAAGCTTCCCCCCTTCAACCGAGGCACATTCGGTCAACAACTCCCAACCAGCCACCCACTCCTTGATCATCTCCTACTTTCACTCTCATCCCCCTATTTGAATTGATTTGAAAGATTCAAATCCACCTTTCACTCTTGTACAATCATTTAAAATATTTGACTTAGTCCACTCCCACTCTTCAAGGTCCCTAGCGGAATCCAACACCTCTCATCCTGACGCCAAAAAGAATTCCCAAAAAGTAACCTATGCGACTCGAACCTGCTCCCTCACTTCTCCCCTGTGGCGTCATCTCCCCTTGCTTCCTAAGTGGCGTCTTCTTGCCAGATTACCACTCCTTGTCTTGTGTCAACAAACACAAACAATAATCGTTAAAACCTACCCCAGCTAGCACTCCCTTAAAGTGCCAAAAAAAAATAAAATTTTCGCCAAGGGTTCGGCTTAACCCCGAGCCTTCCCGGGGCCCCCAAACATAACAAATTAATAAATATAGCATACCAAACACACAGAACATGGCAAATGCAAAGCCCCTAATTCCCAGATGTTACATTTTTGTAGACCAAAAAAATTGTCATTTTAGTGAATTCAAATTTTATTAAAACGATTGAATTACGAGGTGACCCGATCACACCTCATCAAAAATGATTGGTGGCGACTCCATTTTTTATTTTCATTTTCAAAACCAAAGTCGATTCCCATTTTCAAAAAAATGGTTTCGACAATGTGAATTTGCAAAAGTGAGATATGTGCATAGAATTATTGAGACAAAATGAGATATTTGTATGAATGTTCTATAATCTAATGAGATAATGGAGATGTGAATTGTTGTCAAACAAATGGTTAGATACCTTTGAGCTAAAGAAGAAATGTGAATATGCTATTGAGATATGCTAAAGTTCTTGTAATTGAAATGGTTAGAAATGTTACATATATTAAGTTTATTTGTATATGGCTTACTAAGCTTTTGAAAGCTTACTTTGTGTGTGTTTGCATTGTTTTATAGATCGTTAAAGCTATGGAAGGCTCGGGGATCATCGAGGATCATCACCACACTATCAAATCATAATTTGGTACCTTTTGAATGTGTACATATTTTAAGTATGGCATGTATAGTCTAGTTAAATTAGATAATGCTTTGAGTTGTATATATAAGCCATGAGAAATGGCTTGTTAATGGATTTGAATATGGTAACCTTTTAATCTATGTTTTTTGATGCAAAGTTGGTATATTGAATTGGTAAGTTTTGGATGGATGATACTTAGAAATACTTGTGATGAGAATGAGATAAATGGTACATAAGTTGGCATGTTTGATATGCTCTTGAATGGTTAGAAAATATGGCCATTTTGGTATGTTTTGGTTGCTTTTGGTGCTTGAAAGGATGATTGTTTTTGCATGTAGGTTTGACCCTAAAATGGGTGGCAAATTGGCCTTGAAAATGGCCTATATTTGCCCACACGGTTGAGCACACGGGCGTGTGGCTCGACCGTGTCATTTGATTTTGTAATTCAAAACAAGTCAGTGTCGACCACGGGCTGAACACACGGGCGTGGTACTGGCCGTGTGATGCAAGCAAGTGTCGATCACGGGTGAGGCACACGGGTGTGTTCTCGGTCGTGTGGACAAGTCAGTATGTATGGCTTGTTTTGCCACGGCTTAGACACACGGGTGTGTCTGAGGCCGTGTGAGGCACACGGCCTACCCACACGGGCATGTGACCTCTGTAACTTTGAAAAATGTTTGATTTTCGGAAAATTTTTGTATGATCTAGATTTAGTCTCGACCCTTTTCTAATGCATGTTTAAGGTCTCGTAAACCTCATTAAGGGACTATATGCTTGTATTTTGCTATAATATGATGATGATATACTTATTGATGTGAAATGTTCGTAAAAGTTTTCGATTTGTACGATAATGCCACTTAACCCTAGACCAATGATGATTACGGGTTAGGGGTGTTACAGGTGCACCCTATGGGGATACACTCGGTCGAATGAACCCTCTGTCAAGCAACTCTTGGAACTGAATCTTTAACTCCTTGACCACTTTTGGTGCCATGCAATAAGGTGCAATAGACACCGATACAATACAAGGATAGAGCTCAATATCAAACTCTACTTCACGTTTCGGCTGCAAACCAGGCAATTCTTCAGGAAATATGTTAGGAAAATCCTTAACGGTATGAATATCCTGAACTCTCAACTCCTTGCTAACTGATTTAATCACATATGCCAAATAAGCTTCACAAACTTTCCCCCATCATCTTCCCAACTTTGATAGCCAAAACCACATTAGACATAAATCACGATCTTAAACCAGCCACTACAATTTCCATCCCATCAATATTCTTCAAAGTAATTTATTTCGTTTCAAAATCTACCTTAGCCTTATGTTCAGTTAACCAGTCCATACTAAGAATCACATCAAAATCATAGAAAGGCAATTCCATAAGATCCATAGAGAAAACATGCCCTTGAATCATAAGGGGACACCTTTGATACACTCGATTTACCATAACACTATCACCGAAAGAGCTAATAACAATCATACCCAAACTAGTAGTCTATATAAGAATCCCTAACTTACATTCCAATGCACCCAAGATATACAAATGTGTAAAACTAGAATCAACCTAAGAGAATAATGGAATAGACTGCAAAGTGAAAGTACTTGCGATAACATCAGTTGGATCTTGATCCTTCAGCTCTCTAACAGCATAAACCCGAGCTGGACCTCCAGACTCAACTTGAGTAGCAACAGTATAAGCAAAAACTCACTACCCAACCGGTCTCCCATTACCTCTACCGCAACCATGACCTATAGCAGGCGTAGATGCAGGTGAAGAACTCCGAGTCTGTGAAACCTTCACTCTATTCAAACAATCCTTCAACATGTGTTCCTTCGAGCCATACTTAAAACATCCACCAGTCAATTTACTACACTCTCCAGGATGCCCATGCTCACAATGTTCACAAAGCGGCTATCAAGAACCACTCGTTGAACCTCTAGTGCTAACCAAAGCACTACTCTACTTCTTAGAGTAACTCGGTTAAAACCCACGTCTCACGCCTCTACCAGAACTTTGATTATCACGCCATCTCTATGGTGGTTGTCCAGATTCACCATTAGAATTCCTCTTACCCGATTCAGATACCATAGAATGAGGCGGCTCACCCAAAGTCTCCTCAACTGCCTTGGCTTTCTCAACCAACTCATCAAATGACTCCACTTTTTGAGCTACCAAGTAAACCTGAATCTCACGATTAAGCCCAAAACAAAACCTCTTACAATGGTTTCTCTCAGAAAGAACCATCTCAAGAGCATAATGGCTAAGTCATACGAACTCCGACTCATACTCAGCCACAATCAAATTACCCTGAACCAAGTCTAAGAACTCACGTTTACGAGCTTCCATGTACTGCTCGCCCATAAACTTTCTCTTAAAAATCTCAAGAAAATAACCCCAACGATGAGCCTCATCATCGAGTAGGGACACAGTACAACCCAACTTCTCCTCATCAGAATAGGACATCTGCTTGAGGATCCTTTCAACTCCTTCCAACTTCTTCCATCCAGTAGTCAGCTACGGTCGAATCGGTCCCTGTCACTCTAGAAAACTCTTTACCACCCAATGCTCGCAGACATTTAGGTGGCAACCCTCAGTTAATAGGTGCAAGAATGGCAGGTGCAGGAGTAGGGTTAGCACCATCAATCATCTAAAACGCTCCAATCATAGCTTCTATCAGAGGGCCTACACCCTCATTAGGTATGTTCACTCTACGCGACGGAATAAGAGGTGCAGAGGATGTACTATCCTATTGAGCATTCGGATTCACATTCACACGTCTACGAGGTATATCGAATCTAATAATCTAACGTACACAAAAAAATAAAGGTGTGTGTGGTGAAGAGATAATCCAAGTCATATTCCGCAAGAAAACTTTAGAATAAAGGCAATATGTTCCCGTTCATACCCTATTTCCAAACAAATTCATGCAATTCAAATAGAGATATTCCAACAATTCGAGTATTTAGAGAACTTCAAACACATGGGTTTTGTAACCCCAGTCCGTACATTAATAATTTAGTTCCGAGTGTTAGATAACCTAATCTCTGTTACTACCAAATGTAACACACTATACCTGGCTTGATCACCGAGCCCAAGTAGCAGGATGCTACACGATCATCGCATCATCAACAAAGCATAAAAAACCTCATTAACATGTGATTAACATAATAATCAAATATCTATATGAGGTTTAAGTCAAATATCCCCTAGATGAAGTTAAAATTCACTTAAACATACAATAATCGACCTTAAAACATTAACATAAATTTCTAAAAGATCACTTAGGTATTGATACTCATTCGATGGTATCGTTATTTATCATAGGTGGTATCGATACCGATCAAAAAATCGGTACTAATCTAGCATTCTGTTTTATGGCAAAATTAAATCCCAGCAAATTATTGATACAACATAAAATGTATCGGTATTTTTACCCCGAGTATCGATACTCGAGAAATGGTATCGATACCAAAATGAGTTACTGACTTCCTGCACATTTAAAATATAATGGAGGTAACGATACTATATACCCAATTATCGATACCTCTGCACAAAACATAAAGAATAACACCAAAACAGGGCAGATAACACAACCATACATATACCAAATCATTATGCATTTTAACCTCAAAATTTAGCATCAACAGTATCAGAATTTGCAGTTAAATACATCATTGTTAATTTAAGCTAAACAAATCGATGAACTAATATCAATTCCCACAATTTTATGAGTAATAAAAATCGAATAATCATCTTAAACATCATGGTAGTATTCATGCAATAAATCTATCACATTGTCTTATTCCTACAGTTTAAAAAATAGTTATTAAATCACCTACTCAACATTATGACTACTTGGGTCACTCCATTGATATTCTCTCACTGCTCACATTGCATCGCTAACTATCGGCAAAGGTTTAAAAAGAGTGGGTAAGCTTAAACAAGCTCAGTGAATGATCGAAATAACCACAAAATCGACATGCATTCACACGTTAAATGAAAATGATCAAAGCTAGACTACATACACAATTTATTATAAGAACATACTAACATATTCATGTAATATTAAGAAACTCATTTAGCTTATTATTCACATGTTTATGCACACATCAGATACCGCAATATCACATTTTATAAAATCACAATTAGACGATAATTTGGCACTTGAGGCTATGAAACATAAAAGTGCGCTCTATCACCATACATCGAATACGCAGATCTCCAACACACCAATGACTCAATAAGTAGAACATATCCCAAAAGCGTAGCATTTAGCTAACACTCTCCAACACACCAACATATCCCAATGAATGGAGCCGAGCTCATATTCCCTTATCTCTCCAAATCTATTCTAGGCCTTAATGCCCCAAAATCACAACACATGGGTGAGTACTCACACATCCTCTGGCATGCAAACTATATCCAATGGTCTCAAAGATCACAAGGCCAAAATATCCGTAATTAAACACACATTTTACTTACCATTTTCTGCACTTTTTCACTGCACATTCACATTATAAGCACTACATTTTCACTGGAAATCGACAAGTACAACATTCCCACAATTTACACTTTCAAAATAGCCATCACAAGCATATTTCACATGTCACTTTGTCACATCTTTAATTCTCAATTCACAACACACGATCACATTATTCGCAAATTAATCAAAGGATAAACAAAGCTTACACTCAGAATTTAGAGTTGGGGTTTAGGGTACTCCTAAGCTCCCAATTAATGTTATGAATTGTGTCTACTAACAGCGATTCCAAACACTCACTGATCGCACTTTCACCTAGACATCGAAAGCGTAAACTAGCTTCTCCTTCCTTTTTTTCCTTGCTCGAAGAAGGTCCTAACGACTCCGAAGCTTCAAAAAAGTAAATCACACACAAGAAACACAATTAAAATTCAGCCATAGACTCACTTACATCAACCAAAAATGCAAGCCTAAGCTAGTTCCTCATGAAACTAAAATTTCGACTAGCTTAGCCGAAACACAAAAATCTCAAGACCTACCCATTCTTACCTCATGAAATTGATTCCAGTTGTCTAATTATACATCAAAGAACAAATTCTAACCTTCAAACAACTCAAAACTATACAGATTCATGGTTCCGAAATTTTGACATACTATGTTAATTTTCATGAAAATTCTTTAAAACCTTGGAATTCTTTAACGAAACTTTAAGGGAAGTTTAGAAACCTTCTAGTCACTATAAAACAAGTTGAAAACACTTTGAAACGTTGTTTTCATTCAAAATCCCAAAATCCACTATAAACGACCCAATATTTGGCATTTATTCAATATTGTTGAGTCAATAGGTAAAAACTCTATTGAAAAGACTTGTTATCATCAAAAAGTAATAGGAAATTGATTTTTTAGCTTCGATGGGAGAAAAATGAATGATTGGTATGAAAAAATTGATGGTGTTTTTAGTGTTTCTCTTGAAATTCTAGTGATGTTGAACACATGGATGATGATAGAAATTAAAGGATTTGAAGTTTTGGAAATAAAATTGAAAGAATAGAGCTTGGGGATGCAAGGGATGGCAAAACAAAAAGAAAGGGAAGTGGTTTCGTGAATTCCTTTAGGTGGGGGGAAAATAGGTGAATTTTAAACTTTGGTAAATTTACCCTTTTGGTACTCCTAACTTTAACCCTCTTTTCAAAATAGTCATATATTCAAACTTAAAGGTATTTAAAACATCACTTTTAAAAATTATTTTAATTCTCTAAAAGCCATAGACGAAGACATTTTCGGTTTACCATGCTTCGAATTTTCAAACACATTTGAGCTAAAATCGCTAAATTGCCTTCAAAACTACTAGGCCCAATTTTGAGGTGTGGCAACTCTCCCCCTCTAAAAGGGATTTCATTCTTGAAATTTACCTAAGCTAAAAAAATAAGGATATTGTCATTTCATTGTATATTCGGCTTCCTAAGCAGCCTATTTTGTCTTGTGGTTGCACCATAAAACCTTAACCAACGAAACCCTCTTATTTCATAGGACCTTCTCTTCGCTAGCTAGAATCTAATCTGCTCTTCCTCATAAGTGAGATCAGTTTGAACTTCAATCTCCTCCATTGGCACAATATGTGAAGGATCTGAATGATACTTCCGTAACATAGATACATGGAAGACGTCATGGATTCGCTCAAGTTCTTGTGGCAACTTGAGTTGATAAGCTACCTAACAAATCCTCTCAACAACATCATAAGGTCCAACATACCTTGGACACAATTTACCCTTCCTACCAAATCTCAAAACCTTTTTTCAAGGCAAAACTTTCAGAAACACCTTATCGCCAACTTAAAACTCGATATCTCAACAATTCAAATTTGCAAAAGATTTCTACCTATCACATGTTGCTTTTAATTGATCACAAATTAACTTCACCTTCTCTTAAATCTATCATACCAAACCCGATCCAACAACCCTATTTTCATCCAATTATGTCCAACACAAAGGACTCCTACACTTCCTACCATACATCGCTTCAAACGGTGTCATACAAATACTCGACTGAAAACTGTTGTTGTAAGCAAACTTTGCTAAGGGCAAATATCGCTCCCAACTACCACTAAACTCGATCACACAACTTCGCAACATATCCTCTAAAACATGCATTACCCTCTCTGATTGACCATTTGCTGAGGATGATAAGTTGTATTGTAACTAAGCTTCGAACCTAAAGCCTCTTGCAAACTCTTCCAAAACCTAAAAGTAAAATGCAAATCCCTATTTGAAATAATAGAAACTGGAACCCCATGAACACGTACAATTTCAGCAATATACAGCTCTACCAACTTTTGCAGAAAATAATTGGTATGCACTGTTAAGAAATGCATACTTTTTGAAAACCGATAAACTATTACCCACATTGAATCTTTTTTGTAACACCCCTAACCCAATCCCGTAACCGAAATAGGATTACAGAGTATTGCCAGAGTTTACAAATAAAACAGATATAAATTTCAAACATTTCATATCAAATCATATCCATGTCAAAATCAATTTAAAACATACATATTGTCCCTTATACGAGCCCTCTAAGCCCTAAACACGTGTTAGAAATAAGTCGAGACTAAATTAGAACCTCAGAGAATTCTTTTCAAAAAACATAGAAAATTTTCAAAGCTGCAGGGGTCACACGGCCAAGAGACGTGCCCGTGTCTTAGGTCGTATGGGCATTTGAAATAGGGACACATGGCCGTGTCCTAGCCCATGTCCGTGCCCGTGTGAACATACTGAATTGGGTCACGGCCAAGCCACACGCCCGTGTGCCTGGCCGTGTGAACATACTAACTTGCAACCCTTAAGAAGCTACAGGGGACACATGGCTGTGTCACGTAGCTGTGTGTGACACACGCCTATGTCTCTGCCCGTGTGGACGAAAATATGCCATTTTACAAGCCATATTTCTCAGCAAATTTTGGCATCAACCTACACCCAAAATGCATACATATACAAGCTATAATAAGACACCAAAACCATGCATTTTCAAGCCTTATTCAAATGGTACAATCACATACAATCAATATGCCCTTAGGCACCTCAAATGACAAATATAAAGATGTGTAACCATATGCTCAATATAACCAAATGATTAGCTAACTTATATGTATAATTGCATTAATACACAACATGTAAATCACTTACCAAAACATACCATTTGGTACCAATTGTACCACATAATCATTAACATCAGATTACATATATGCTTACAATAGTAAAACACCAATTCACAATAAGTTATATGTCATATCTAATATGCACATTCAACTACTTTTCTATCTACCATCATTCAACCATAACAAGTCATATATCAACCATTACAAGGCTACTTATATACACCTCATAATATATATCATTTTACCAACACAAGGCCAAAATGCAAACTAACCAAATGGTCATTTCCACAACCAAAACACATAGGCTAACATTAGCCAAAATAACCTATGCATGCCATTATAACCTTAACCAAGACATCAAAATCTATCGATATATTCTTTGGATAGTGTGATAGGTCTTCGACAAGCTTCCAACCTGATCGAGCTTTTGATATTCTAAAAAGTAAGGAAAAACAACTACGTAAGCAATGGATGCTTATTAAGCTCGTATAAACTTTAATCATATCTATCCATTTCAAATATGAAATTTACACATATCAAGAATAACCCTATACCGATACCACAAGATTCATGAATACATATTCAACAACTCACAAAATGAATAAATCCATAGCATCACATATACCTATTATCCCTAAAAAAGTAGGATTTTATAAAACTTTAGATCTCTTTCAATTTTCTTCATTTTGTTTGCATTTCATTACTTTCCATTACATTTACTTTCTTTAGCTTAAATAATGATCGTTGTATTTCAGAGTTTTAAATTTATAATGATCGATCCTGGAACTAACTATAACAACGATTGAGGCGGGTGCACCTATCGAGCAAAGAGTATAGCTTAGGCAAGACCGGATTATCGAACCCAAAGGAACTAAAAGTACTAATACTAACTTTCTTTCTATTATTTAGCCTAAAATAAGTGAAGTTGTTTATTAATCTAAATTAACTAATTACTAAGCTAAAAACACAAAGACAAAAAGAATGAATTGGGGAAATACTTGGGAAAAACTCGGTTGATTAAGACGATACCCTTAGGAAGAATCCACCTAGACTTCACTTGTTATCTAACACCTGAACCGCATTTATTTATTCACTTGACTTGATCCGTATGACTCCTAATTTATATTAAACCCTCTCTCTCGAGGCGAATAACGTCTAACCCTAGGTTGATTAATTGAAATCTCTTTCTAATTAAAACCCCTAGAATTACATTAACTCGATCTATGGACTCCCATATTAGGTTTCACCCTAATCCGGCAACGCCTCGTCACCCTATCTCTAGGCGCGCGATCAACTCCGCTTAACTATGCTAGATCTACTCTTAGGCAGGGACTTTTGCTCATCCACCTAATCACATCAAACTTGAATTAATATCCGCGAAATATCAACACAAGAATTAAGAACACATAATTAAGAACAAATCAAATATTTATCATATAGTTCAATAGCGATAACAAGATTCATCTGAGTTTCATCCCCTTTTCGTATCTCAAGGGTTTAGTTCATAACAATAAAAGAAAAATCTCGTAAGAAAAGATAAAACAAAACATAAGAAATCCCTAAAACCCCTGAAGGAATTGAAGAAGAGATCCTCCGTCTTGAGTAGAATCCAGAAACCTGGAGATGGATCAACTGGCTATCCCTTGAGAGTTTCCCACAAATCGACCTTTTAGGCTCAGCTCCTTGGCCTAGCTAACCGCCTCTTTTTAGGTTATACCTAGGGTCTTTATATAGGCTTTTGAAATAGGTTTCTTTGCCCCTAAGTATCCTTTTCCGAGTGAAATTACTCTCCTCCACGGCAGGGGCACGGCCATGGCACACACCCGTGTGAATCATGGCCAGGCCTTGTTGGACTCCGTTAATGAGGCACGGCCGTGTAGATCGACATCAGGCCGTGTTCTAGTATATCTAAGGAGGCACGGTCGTGTGGGCTTTAGTCCAGGCGTGTCGATTTCTTCTTTGGCCCATTTTGGTCCATTTTGAGCCCGTTTCTCATTTTTTTTATTCTTGGTGCTTTCCTGAGTATAAGACATGAAAAGAAAGGATTAAGAGCACCTTTTTACATAAATCAAGGGATAAATCATCCAAAAGTATGCTAAATGTGGGATTAAAATATCTTACTATTTCGGTTTATCAAATACCCCCACACTTAAGCTTTTGCTTGTCCTCAAGCAAAATTCTCAACTTACAATTAAAACAAACTTTCTATAATTCATAATTCCTATCAACAATGTTTCATCATAATTCATAGATAATTTATACATGGATAATTCAACTTAAAAAGTCCTAAGGATTCAAACAATCTAAGTCATAGATTTATAGCTCGAAAATATAGGCGTCTCCTCTTATCTAAATAATTACCTTTAATTCAAAACCGACAAGGATTGACATCCTCACAAAAGATTCACTCAAATCACTCAAAGTGTTTAAGGTTCAAAATTTAGGCACTCAAATTTCGAACATGAAAAGTTAATCCCATAGGCTTGCCTGAAAATCAAGTCTCCACCACTGTAATATGAGATGATGCACAAATCAAAAGGTCTTTAATTAGGGTTGTAACGGGGCTAGGGTTAAGGTGTGGATAGAGGCTGAATTAGAAGGTTAGAATCGAGATTGAATTGATAAATTACCTAACTAGAAACAATAAACTGAATAATAACATAGTGAATTGAAACCTTAATAATATGAGCTTCTTCTTCAATAAATAGACTTTAATCTGTACAAGCTCGCTTTCATCGCATTACTAATACTTTGAATATACTTTGATTTTTTTATAATACATCTATTCATATGCTAAGATGAAATAATTAGGTAGCTTAATCAAATCAAATCTCGATATAAGGGAAGTCAAAAAAGAATGGTGATAACAAATACAAAGGGTTTTGGGTTAATATTAGTGGTTGTGTCAATAAGAAGGGTTGTTAGGATTAAAAGGGGTTCACTATGGGTTAATTGTAAAGGTAGGCTTTCAATGGAGTTAGTGGGTTAAAACCTAGGTGCCTTAATCATCTCTGTATATCAAATCATAGGTGTGGTCTCGATATGTATAAACGAGGCAAGTTCTAGAATAACAAATCAATGTTGACATACTCATAATCAATAAAGTGAGCATTAAAAAGAATATATGCTCTATAAGGCTCAAAAACTCACAAAAATTATGGGTATTTTTGACATCAACCTCGTAAATTTCAAACTTCAAAGTAATATTTAAATTCAGTTCATCAACCTAGCAAATTTTAATTGAGAAAAAATAGACTTATCATGCTTGATTCTTTAGTATCTTAAAATTTAATTATCAATGCACAATTATCAATGACTTAATCTAAAACATATCAATAAAAATCATAAATCATTAGAAATTTCTTCTTAATTAGTAATATGAGAAAATTACTTAAAAACAAGACTAAATTCAGGATTTTGAGAATAGTGAAAAAAAATTAGGCACGTCTAAGATTCACCCCCCACACTTAAGATTTACATTGCCCTCAATGTACAAAGATAGATAATATAAATATAATGTTCAGATCAGAAGATATGAGGATAAGTGAAACTCCCTAAATTATGGATGAATTCCTTGAGTTGGATGAACGATATGTTGGAGGGGTCGGTCTCGATGACGATCATGCGCTAGATGAAGAAATTGGGTAGCTCATGCAGGATTAGCCAGGGATTCTTAAGACAAATAATTAAAACTATACTAATAAAATTAAAGAAAAGCATGGTAAAGTGAAATAAATTAAAATAAAATTAAAAGAAAAATTAATGGACTGTAGTGTCCTTATTGTTGGATGGTTTGCGAGGTGGGTGTAACCTCTAAGGCTGTGGTAAGGTGGTGGTGGCGGTCGTGGTGTGATTCCCAAGTAGCCTTTAGAACTTGACACTAAGAAACTAAATTGAAGTAAACTAATTTAAGCAGAAGAGAAGTAAAGATAAAGAAATTGAAGCAAAAGAGAAAAATGAAATAAAAACTAGATAGCTTCAAATATCATTGGTTTGTCGTATGAATGAAGCGACCGACATGAACTTATGTAGATTGGTCTCCTTCAGGGAGACTATGCTTGATTCCTTCTGCTTCTTCAGCATTTGATAAAGCTCAAGGGTTTTGGGGATGTACTTGAGAAGGGAAGTAGGGAGAAATGAAAAGTTGAAAGTTAATAGGAGAAGAGAGAAGGGGGGTTTAAATAGATTTTCAAACCTGGTACAACCCCACGCCCGTGTGCCTTAGGCGTGTCGATTCACACGGCCGCCTCGCACAGTCGTGTGTCTAGGTGTGTTGGTTTACCCACGCCCGTTTTACATATTGCCACGCCCGTTGGTGATAAGTCAGTGTCGTCCACGGCCACGTCGCACAGCCGTGGCATTCTGTCGGTGCCCGTGGGGCGGTGATTGGAGTCCGTGACTCAAAGATTTGATTCTCTCTAACTCGTACCAGCTCTGCCATGTCAATACGGCGATCTGGGGCATCCACACGGCCACGGCCACGGCCGTGTGCTAGGTCATGTGGCCTTGAAATCTGCACTTTTGGTTAGTTTAAAGCTAGATACTATAAAGAAAGGATAAAATAAAATAAATAAGAAAAAATAAAAATGTAAAAGTTAATGGGGTTAGTGCTCGGATAGCCTCCCGAGAAGCGCTCGTTTATAGTCTTAAGCTAGACTTTCCTCTCGTTTGCATCATCAGGGTGGTTTGAGGAGTTGATAGTCCTTCCTCATGCTATCAGTTGTATCATTGTGAAAAATTTTAAGTCGAGATGCGTTTATAGTAAAAGTACCAAAAATAGGATTACTTACCTCGACTGTTCCGTATGGGAAAACACTGGTTACCCTAAAAGGTATTTCTTTGTTTGTGTTAGGGTCCGAAGGAGATATTCAAGGATCTGCCTTATCTAACAGTACCTGATCTCCTATTTTGAAGTGGTTTGTTGTTCCTATGAGCTCTTCTGGGGGCTCCTTCAGTTTTACCTTGCGTGGTTCTGGTTCTTCGTCGTGTATCCCTAATTTTTCCTTGAAGTGTGTCTTCCACTCGTCTAGATCATCGATCTGAATCCTTCGATCTTCATGAACTACTTCCTTTTTGGCATGGGGTTTAGGATCGCGTTCAGTTGTATTCTTTTGTGGTGCTTCCTGAAAATAAGGGTTAACCGAATGGTTATTAGTAGAATTTACGTTCTCACCTTGATTAATCGATGTTCTGGCTGAGTCAAGAGCCTTGAGGGTGACCGTCTCATTACCTACACGAAGAATGAGTTCTCCTGCATCAACATCAATTTTAGTCCTGGCAGTTGCTAAAAAGGGTCTTCCTAAAATTAAGGGAATCAAATTATCCTCATCCATGTCTAAGACAACAAAATCTACTGGGAAAACGAATTTGTCAATTTTTACAACATCTTCGATAATACCCCTAAGAATTCTAACAGTTTTATCAGCTAATTGAATGCTCATCCTAGTTTGTTTGGGTTTCCCTAGACCTTTTTATTTAAACAATTTATAAGGCATGACATTTATGCTTTCCCCTAAATCAGCTAATGCATTATCAACAGTTAGTCTACCAATTAAACATGGAATTGTAAAACTCCCTAGATCTTTTAGCTTTTGTGGTAGCCTATTCTGTAACATTGCTGAGCATACTGTGTTTAATTCTACATGTGGATCCTCGTCTAACTTGCGTTTGTTCGTCAAGAGATGTTTTAAAAATTTCCTCGAATCTGGCATCTGTGAAAGAGCTTCAAGTAGCGGTAAGTTAATATGTAGTTTCTTTAAAAGTTTAAGAAACTTACCGAACTGTTCCTCTGTGTCGTCTCTCATCAATGCTTCGGGATATGGTATGCGAGGTTGGTACTCCTTGATTACCGGTTTTGGTTTTTCTTGTGTTACCTCAACTTTACCTTTTTCTACCTCGTTTCCTTGTATTGGACTGGGTTCGTCTAATCATTCACTTTCTTGAGCTGTTATGGCTTTGATTTGCTCCTTTGGATTAATCTCAGTGTTGCTTGGTAGATGCCCTTGTGATCGTTCAGACATCAGCTTCGCGAGTTGTCCAACTGACTTAGAAACTTCCTCAACTGACTTCGTGACTTCCCTAAATTGGCTCTCGATCCCTTTGATCGATGCTTGTTGGGTCTTAAGGGTGGTTTCAGTGTCTTGGAGATGGTTTTCTATGAATTCCATGAATCTTGTCAGCATCTCTTCAAGGTTCGACCTCTTCTCCTGTGGATAGGGCTGATTTTGGAAATTTTGAGGAGGTTGTTGTCTTTGATTTCCTTGATTTCCTTGACCTCCCCACAAAAAATTTGGGTGGTTCCTCCAACCTGGATTATAATTATTACTATATGGGTTATTATTAGATCTGAAATTGTTACCTATATAGTTCATCTGTTCGATCTCTGTGCCCGGTTGGTAGGGTGGGTACTCAGGATTCGCCACGGTTTCACTTACGTCACACTGCATTACTGGATGTACCTGCGAAGAACACAAACTATCAAGCTTTTTATTCATCATCTCTACCTGTGTTGATAGCATGGTTACTGCATCTCTACTGAACCTTACAAGTTTCTCCAATGGTGATTTCCTTTTCAATTTTGGTGATAACCCCATTTGGAAGATGATACAATGTTTTGTTTATTATTATTATTATTATTATTATTTACACTCAATAAATATTTATAAAAATATTTACGGCTCAGTTTATAAAAACGAGGTCCTGATACCTCATTTTCTAAACTCACTTGACTTGAGGGTCTTACCACTTGAACTTAATAAATCGCTTATAAAACAAAAATTATGAAATAGAAAACCTTTTTAAAACCATATTTGAATTGTAAATATTAATATTTAATATTTACGAACTTACTTGTCAAATTTGGTGTCCCTGAAACCACTATTTCCAACACTATTGAAAAACGGGCTGTTATAGTTTTTCGTCGGGGTCAAAGGCAAATTTGTGAAAAAGTCCACGGTGATCCTTTCCCACTTCCATTTAGGAATTGCAAACGGTTGCAACAAACCTAAAGGATATTGATGTTCTGCTTTCACCTTCTGACAAAGCAAACATCGAGTCATAAAATTCGTAACATCATACTTCATACTAGGCCACCAATAAATCTCTTAAAGATCATGATACATTTTACCACCACCAGGATGCATAGTGTAGGAGCTACTATGCACCTCAGTAAGAATCGCTTGCCTTGAATCCACATCATGCAACATACAAAATCTTCCTCAAAATTTCAATAACCCTCACTGTCAACATGAAAATCTCCCTTTACACCTTGTCCAACTTATCGAATCATCTTTAACAAATCCCCATCTAACGATTGTTTCTCCTTAATCTGTTGAGACAAAATCGGCTTCACTTGAAGTTCAGCTAACAACCCACCATTTCTGGCTAAACATAAGCGCGCAAACATAGCTCTCAACTCCATCATCGACTTCCTATTTAAAGTGTCAGCAACAAAATTCGACTTGCCAAGATGATACTCTGTCACACAATCATAATCCTTTAAAAGTTCAATCCAACCCAGCTAACACACTTCTCACCATACAAGTAATGACGCCAAATCTTATACGCGAATACCATAGTAGCTAACTCTAAATCATGAGTTGGATAGTTACGCTCATTCATCTTCAATTGTCTCGAGGCATAAGCCACAACCTTGCCCTCTTGCATTAGCACACAAAAAAGTCCCGAATACGAAGCATCACTGTAATCCACGAAATCTTTTCTAGGCTCTGGTTGAATCAACATAATTGCTTCATTCAAAACTACCTTAAGATATTTAAAACTTTTCTCCATTTCAGTCAAAACTACCTTAATCTATTGAGACAAAATTGGCTTCACTTGAAGTTTAGCTAACAACCTACCATTTCTTGCTAAACTTAAGCGCGCAAACATCGCTCGCAACTCCATCATCGACTTCCTATTTAAAGTGTCAGCAACAACATTCGACTTGCCAAGATGATACTCTATCACACAATCATAATCCTTTAAAACTTTAATCCAACACAGCTAACACACTTCTCATCATACAAGTAATTACGCCAAATCTTATACGCAAATACCATAGTATCTAACTCCAAATCATGAGTTGGATAGTTACTGTAACAACCCATTTTTGGTCAAATCGGAACAATGGTTTTGGGACCACAAATCTGAGGTCAAAATATTTATTTTATTATTATTTTAATGTCTACAGTATGATTGAGTGATTGTGTGAAACTTTTGTTAAGAAATTTTATCGTTTAAATGGTCAATTTGATAAAAAGGACTAAATCGCGTAAAGCGTAAAACTTGAGTTCAAATAGCTAAAAGTGTCTAACAGCTATAGAACCTTAAAGTTAAGGTCCTTATGTGGTAAATATTCCATTTTTAACGTTAGTGGACTTTTATGGACATGTATTAAGTGTTTATAATGGTTTAATGTTAAGGTTAATTTGGTAATTGTTAAAATACATGTTAATTAAATAAAACAAAAGCTAAAATCGGTGTTCATCTTCTTCCTTAATCGAAAATAAGAGAAGATGTAATACCCTAAATTTGGGCCTAGAAGGAATGGGCCTTGAGTGTGGGATCAGCTAGGAGACTACACATAAAATATTTATGTGCACAAGAAAATGACACAAATTGCTTGTTTGCTTTAATGGCTAAGTGATTTGGGTGTGTATGGGAGTGTTTGAGAAGCCTGGGTTCAAGTCTTGGCTCAAGCAAAATTTTTATTTTTCCCTTAAATGAACCTGGACACTGGAACTTAGGCTTTATTAGTAATAATGTTGGTTTTATGACATAAGAGGAGCTTGTGGCTTAGTGGCAAGTGGCGTGTGGTATAACTGAGAGGTCTGATGTTCAAGTCCTAGGTTACGCATGGGGTGATCATTTTACTGCTTGTGCCGTGTAGGTGGAAGAGTTGGACTGAAACTCTGTAAGATGAAATTTGAATTGGTCTTGGAAGGAATTGTGGAGCAAATCAAGGAGGAGATTGGGGAGAAAATCAAGGATTTTCGAAAGTGGGAGGTGGGTAGAGTGTGTGGCCGATTGGGACTCTAAGACTTAGTGGATTTCAGCTAAGGGGGGAAATAGGGAGCATTTTTGGCACTAAGCACTCCTTTGTTTTGGTTTTGTGGGATTTGAGAGTTGAATTGCCGATTTCTCTTGCTGACTGCTTAGTTTCCCATTTATTTTTTTTCATTTTGGGGTTTTACGTTTTAGCTATTGAAGTGACCAAAACTGCTTCTACTCTCTCCCTTTTTCCACAAACTGCCGAATAGGTATCTTTCATTGTGGTTTCTTTTTCCTTTCTTTGCCAATCCTCTACTCTCCTACCAGTGCACTTCTCTTCTCTTACCCTTCACTTTTCTATTTTTCTCTAAAGGCCGAACCTTCCCTTTCCCTTCTTTAACTTCTGCTCATCCTTTAATCTAGGCTGGCCGAATATTGCAGTTGTTAACCCCTCTCTGCGTCGGGTTACTACAACGGTTCTCACAATCGATAAGTGTTTAAATCCATCATTTGTTTTATTGTTTAAAACCAAATGCACCTTTGCTCTTCTATTCTTTTCCAAAATCGAATAACCCTATTGACCGATTGTTATTTCATTCTTCACGTACTGCACTCATTGCGATTCTATGGTCTTTCTCGAGGGGAGGTGAAGTGTGAACGGTTTGGAGGAGTCACACTTTCGTTCTCAAGCGTCCGGTAAGGAAGGCAGCAAACGCGTGTGATCATTTTTGAATAGCGATCGTTGAGGGATTAAGGTCACCCTCATTCAAACAAGGTTGGTTGCTCGTAGATCTTGGAACGACTCCGTAAAAAGGTGTGTAATCACACTATCTCCGCTATGAGTCGAAAAAAGCCGAAAAGCCAAAACTTCGGCACTTGAGGCCTCACAAGCGTGTGAACGCTCGTGTGGAAAAACCGAGCCCACAACCGAGGGCGGTAGACTGAAGAGGCCACTACGAGTGTTCTCGTGCACTTGGTTCATTATGGACCTCGTAGGCCGAAATGGGTCGTGTGGGCTCATGGGCCCCACACGGATAAAATTTACGAAAAGTAGTAAAAACTGGATTGGGCTATGAAGTTTGCATAGCCGTGATTGAATTTGGGCCAAATGGGCCACACGAGCGTGTGGGCCCATTTGGGCTGAATATTGGGCTTTGAGCCCATTTACACTGTTTTGACCAAATGGATTATCTGTGTCGCTCGAGGCGACTGTAGGCCTTCGGAAAGGACGTTAATTGTACCAAGACCCCAAGGTAGGTAAAATGACCAAAATACCCCTGTAGGGTAGAATTACCGAAATGCCCCTATAGGGTAGAATTACCATAATGCCCCTATAGGGTAAAATGACCGTAATGGCCCTATATGGTAAAATTACCGTAATACCCATGTAGGGTAGAATTACCGAAATACCCTATAGGGTAGAATTACTATAATGCCCCTATAGGGTAAAATGACCGTAATACCCTTCTAGGGTAGAATTACCGTAATCCCCCTGTAGGGTAAAATGACTGTAATGCCCCTATAGGGTAAAATGACCGTAATACCCCTGTAGGGTAGAATTACCATAATACCCCTGTAGGGTAAAATGACCGTAACACCCATGTAGGGTAAAATAACCGTAATACCCCTGTAGGGTAAAGTGATCGTAATGCGTTTGTAGGGTAAAATGACCATAATACCCCTGTAGGGTAAAATGATCGTAATGCCCCTGTAGGGTAAAATGACTGTGATGCCCTTGTAGGTAAAATGACTGCAATACCACTATTAGGTGAATTGACCGATATACCCTCAAAGGGTAAAATGACTATTTTGCCCCTCGAGGGTAAATTATTGATTTGTTTGCGATGTAAATGATTGATTTGTCTGTGATGCAAATGACTGATCTGTCTCTGATTTGTATGTCTGATTCTGAGCATGGCATTTTGCATACACGACATACTGCATGGGGTTGAGATACTGTTATGGAGGAAGTATCAGATCGGTGGCTCGCCACAATCATCGCGCATCGTGGCTTTGCCACATATCTCGTTATTGGCGCTTTGCTCGCGATATCGCGTCTTGGCGACTTTCTTTGTGATGCTACTGATGGTTGTGTGCCGATCATATCACTGCTACGGATGGCTTTGTGCCGATCATATCAGCATTACTGATAGCTTTGTGCCCGTCATAGTACAGCTACCAATGGCTCTGTGTCGATCATATTACAGCTACTGATGGCTTTGTGTCGATCATACTACAGCTACCGATGGCTTTGTGCCAATCATATTACTATACTCACGGCGTTATAGCTATCATGTTTATGGCTCTTAGCCATTCTGATTACTGGTAGCTTTACTGCGATACCGATTAGTGCCCCAACCGGTGCTGATATTGGTGTGTTGGCGGGGTGGGTCGATTTAATCCCCACATGGTGTGTTGGTTGGTACGGGTGGTGTGTTGGCTGGATTGGGATGGGTTGCATGATTGCATTGTTGCATTTCTATTACATGATCTCATCATCATCATATTGGGCTAAGGCCCACACCACATTTATTCGAACAGGCTCGTGCCCAAAGCTATTCTCGCATGTAGTACTGATTGAGTGATAGGGGATTACACATTGAGTTCTCGTAACTCACCTTTTTCTTTTAATTGTACAAGTAATCCCCAGACTTAGTGGATTTGGAGCTACGAGGAACTCGGAGGGGGCCACACGAGCGAGGATGTCTGTTTAAACGTAGTGAATTAAATCTTTTATATTGGGTTGATATTTTTGTAATAAGGCCTCTGGTAATTTTTAATTTCTTTCCATTGGGTTTTTAATTTCTTATTTTGAACTGCTAAACGGATACAAATAATTTTTCACAACTAATAACTATTTTACAAGGCAAACACATATTTTCAACTTCAAGAGAACCGTAAATGAAGTAGCTTCCGCGAATTTAAACCCACAGTACAAACATGGTAATCATTTTACTAAGTGGTGGTTTTTATAACTTACCAATTATTTTCTAAGAAATAAGAACTAAATGGATTTTTACTCAAACGATTTCTCCCATCAGACTTTGATTTCGAAAAACACTTCGATGTCACACACCAGATTCGGCCGTAATGTCTAGGCCGGGTTTGGGGTGTTACAGAAGAATACACCATTTTTGAGCTTTAAAGGTTCGACCATGGTTCCTTATGCATGGTATGTATTTTTCACTCAATTTTTAATGATTTCTGTAACACCTCTTACCCGGGTTCGAAGCCAAGACCGAGTACGAGGCATTACCTAACTTTACTTTCTTAAAGATGATATTTCGTCTCAAAGACTTTCCATTTAAACCCATAACATTCTCATTCTGGGCTTACAAGGCCCTAAACATACTTCCAGAAGGTTTCAGAGTTAAACCGAGAACTAATACGCGCTTAGAAAATTTTTAACCAAACAGGGGCCACACGCTCGTGTTGTTCTAGGGACACGTCCATGTGTCCCTAAGACATGCCCGTGTTCATCACCCGTGGTCGACACTGACTTATTTCACACGGCCGGGCACACGCCCGTGTCCCTGGCCCGTGTCCCTCCCACGGCCTTGACATGCCCGTGCCCTAGCCCGTGTGCCAAAACCTTGGTATTCTATTTATGACGTCATCATCTCACTATGGTCACATGGTCAAGGTACACGCCCGTGTCCGTAGACCGTGTATCGAATTAAATTCCACATTTTAAGTGCAGACTTCACACGGCCTGAGCACACGCCCATGTGTCTGCCCGTGTGGACAATTATATGGCTATCTACCTAGCCTTTTTGCCACCCTAACAAGTATTCACACTCCTACCAAACAATTCAATACATAAGTTGATCATATGGTACCTCTAAGAGCTCAATTCAAAGAGTTCACACAAGCATAAACTTCATAATTTCATCATATTGAATATATATATAAACTTATCAAGTGTTGGCCCATTTCTAATGACCATTTACAAAATGACTTTGATTACAAACATAGCCAACACTTTGGCTAACAATTACGACCTAACAAAATACCCAAGTCCTATACATGCCATACTCAAAATAAGTCTAAATTTTTATACCAAAGTGATGTTGATAGTGTGAATTTCGAACTTCTGCGTCCCACGATTCTCGAGTTATCAAGGCAATACTACAAGGAAAAGGGCGATAAAAAGGGGTAAGCATAAAACTTAGTAAGTTTGCATGGAAATAAATAGCAATGATAAGCTCATGATAAAATTCATCCATGGCATTAATTAACCATACACAAAGTATTAGGCTTCTTGCCATACTTACTCATACTTGCCCTTATTTAGCACATACCATGCCACATATCGTAAGTGTTTCGTCGTGAATTACTCACGAGTACCTGTGTTAACTCAATCACATAGCATTTAGTAAAATTCTCGTTTCTATTTCTAAGCTAATTTATTCATCCCGATAAATCACTAGGGATGCTCAAAGATGCATATTTATAACCATTAGCATAAAAACGAAACCAATGCCACATCCTGGATGTGGTCTTACGTGGGGTCACCTCTGAATGCCGATGCCATATCCCGGATATGGTCTTATACGAAATCTCACATTAAGTATCGATGCCATATCCCGGATATTGTCTTATACGATTCTCATACTCAATATCGAAGCCATATCCCGGATATGGTCCTATACGGGATTTCAATTCGGTGCCAAGGCCATGTCCCCGACATGGTCTTACACAGGACCTTATTCATCTTATGTCTTGATGATAGCATTTTCACACTTATTTTAGTCCCACCGGGAATTCAACATCTCAATTCTTATCATCTTTCTCATTCAACACCAATATTCAATTTCATAGAATTTCATTATAAGATCAACCATTCTCAAATATGCTAGCATAAATGTTAAATTATCACATACAAACTTACATCGATTTCAAAATAAGCTAGATTGTCGATCTAGTCCGAGACTTTATTCTTTCCCCGATCGAGGTGGATTCTTGGTTCTTCTTGCTCTATAATAGAAAATTAGATCATTTTAATCATCACATTAATAAATGCGTTTCAAAAATCATGCTTTGGCGAAATTACCATTTTGCCCTTAGACTTTGGCAAAATGACCATTTTACCCCTAGGCTCAGAAATTAATTCTAATCAAATTTCTACCTTTAATGAGCGTAGGTGAACATTTATTTCTCTTATGGATATCATCAAAACCCAACATTTCACACATTTACTACAAACTTTATAACCTTTACAACAAGGTCCATTTATGTGTTTTCATGGCAACACCTTTCACAAAAGTTGTTCATCTAACAACCAAGACTCATTTTCTTCCATAAAAATGCAGCAAATAACAATGAAAGCTCTCATGGAAAATCTCTAAACCCTTCACCATATTACAAACTAGTCCCCTGATTTGAAAGCTTAAGCTCTAGGGGTTCTAAAAGTACAACTATCTTCAAGAAAAATCATTAAAATCACTTACTTGAATGGAGATGAGTTTGCTAAAAATTTTAGCTTTCAAAACCCCTATTTTGCTTGCTATTTTTGGTGGAGAAATACGGAGAGAAAAGATGGATATCATCTTTTCTTTATTTTATTCTATTTATCAATTTAGTCAACAACTATTACCAACTTTGACCAATTTGTCAATTCTTGTCTCCTATGATCCCCTATGGTCGACCAACCATTTAAAAAGGGGATAATTTCCCTTTAAAGTCCTCAAATTAATATTCTATGGCTATTAGGTACCTTTAGCTTATAAAATAGAACTTTCGCACTTTATGCGATTTAGTCCTTTTTCGCGATTAAGCAGGAAATCGCTAAAATTAAGGCACCAAAATTTTCATGTACACATATAATCATGCTCTAGCTCATAAAATATCATAAAATAAATTTTCTATAACCTCGGATTAGTGTTTCTGAACCACTATTCTGACTAGCCCCTAAATCGGGCTGTTACAATTTCTATGTTTTTGTGATCGTTGTAACTAGTACTAGCTAGCCCAGGGACTAATGTGAAAAACTGTTCAAGATTTTGAATGATGCCATTAATGAATATGTATGATTTTTGATGTTTGATGATAGATTATTAATATTTTTTATGAGATATATATGTTTTGTTAAGTGATTTTGAGTAAAAAATGTAAATTAGGGATTGAATTGAGAAATGTTAAAAATTTGTGGTTAAAATGTGAAATAAATGAGAAATATGGGCTAATATGAGTACTAGATAAATTTGGCTAGCCTGAATTGTGGTTAAATTGCATGAATTTGTGATTTTATGCAATAAGGACTAAATTGTAAAAAATGTGAAAGTTTAGGGGCAAAAGTGTAAATGTGTTTTAAAGTGTGATTTGGACTAAATTGAATGAATAGATGATTAAATAAGTTAATTTTGAATATATTTAGATCAAGAAAAGTTAAATACAGACTTGGATTGGGGAAAAGATAAGGTTATCGACTAATTTACTCGATTTGCCGTTTTATCATTCGAGGTAAGTTCGTATGTAACAAGCATTATTATAATTATGCTTTAAATGCTTTGATATTGTATAAATTGTGTATACGAGATTAAATTTATGTTTGACAATGATTCGGCTATATATGGTACTTAGTGTGCGATTCGACATAGCTTCGGTTATATATGGCACTTAGTGTGCGAGATCGAGATAGCTTCAGCTATGTACGACACGTAATGTGCCATTTGAGATAGCTTCGGCTATGTACAACACTTGGTGTGCGAGATATCGAGTATTCAACGATATTCCGAATATGTATGAGCTTGTTAAGGATTGGTACAAGTATGTACATGCATAGTATGAGCCTTAAATCGAAGAAGTTATGAAGTTTGTATAATAGCATTTGAATAAGCATGTGAAAGGTTTGTTAGTAATCACGAATTACATGTTGATATGTTTAAATTGATGAATGGTGTATTTGTGATTAGTTAAGTTTATATCATACGAGCTTACTAAGCTTTATAGCTTACTTTGTGAATTTTTCTGTGTTTTATACGTCACTTTGGTACTTTTGAACTTATGGTTTGATCATATGGCATGTATAGGGACTTTGAGACATTTTGATTATAGATTGATAAAGATTTTGGTCATTTATAATGGCTTGTAAATTTATGTGTTTTGGTTTGTAAATATAGACATGAGATTTGGCTTAATTTGGTGGATCTGGTTATGTGTTTATGTGAGCATATATGGTTGATATTGAGTTCTTGGATGGATATGTGAATGACCATATATTGAAGTTTGTTGAATTGGTACCTTGCTTGTGAATTGGTACAAAATGAGGTATGTTAGGTAATGGTTTAACTAGTTGATTGGTATATGTATTTTAGTAAGTTTTGGTTGAGTAAAACTTGAGATATAAGTATGTTGGTTATTAGTATTTGAAATAGTATAAAATTATCTTGAATGTGGCTAGAATGGATTTTCTATTGTGCTATGAATTGGTGCCATTTGGGTTGCTTAGGTACATGAGATTGAGGTGGCAAATTGGCTTGGTAAATAGCCTATTTTTGTCCACACGGGAAGAGACATAGGCATGTGTCTTAGCCGTGTGTGACACACAGTCATGATACACGGTCGTGTGTCCCCTGGTGTTGAAATTGAAGAGAAATCAGTATGCTCCACACAGTCTCACACACGGGCATGTGATTGGCCGTAGGGCACAAGTTAGTATACCCCCTAATTGGCACACGGCCTAGCACACAGACGTGTGACTTGGCCGTGTTGTATAAGTCAGTATACCCTATAGGTTTGACACGGCCTAGCACACGGGCATGTGTGGCCACTTCGAAGGGCACACGGGCGTGTGGTTGGCCGTGTGACCCATGTCAGTAACCTCACTTGTTTGGACATGGGGTAAGACACGGGCTGGGACATGGCCATGTGCTCCCATTTCGAATGTTCGTACGGCCTGTGACACGGGCGTGTCTTGTTGCCGTGTGAGACACACGGCCTGGCCACACGGACGTGTGTCCCCTATTTTGAGAAAAAAATTCTAAGTGTAGAAAAGTTTCTCGAGTTATCGGTTTAGTCCTGAACCACTTCTAAAGCATGTTTAAGGCCTCGTAGGCTCGTTTAAGGGACACTATCATTGGTTGTGATTGAATTATATTTGAAATGATAAATTGTATATGAAATGTCTATTTTAAAGCGTTGTAAGTTTGGTAATGCTTCGTAACCCTATTGCGGCGTAGAATAAGGGTGAGGGGTGTTACAGTTACGCTCATGCATCTTCAATTATCTCGAGGCATAAGCCACAACCTTGCCCTCTTGCATTAGCACACAACTGAGTCCCGAATACGAACCATTACTGTAACCCACGAAATCTTTCCCAAGATCTGGTTGAATCAACACAATTGCTTCAGTCAAAACTACCTTAAGCTCTTTAAAACTTTTCTCCATTTCATCAGTCCACTCAACACCACGTTTTTTTGAAGTGGTTTCGTTAAAGGTGCATCAATAAGGGAAAACCATTCAAAAAATCTATGATAATAGCTAGCTAAACCCAAGAAACTCTGAACCTCGGTCACACTCCTGCCTGATTTTCACTCTAAGATCACCTCAATCTTCTTTGAATATACACGGATTCCTTCTACCGATAGAAAATGGCCTAAGAAACTATGATAATAGCTAGCTAAACCCAAGAAACTCTGAACCTCGGTCACACTCCTACCTGATTTTCACTCTAAGATCACCTTAATCTTCTTTGAATCCACACGGATTCCTTCTACCGATAGAAAATGGCCTAAGAATGTCACCTCTTTCAACCAAAACTCACACTTACTCAACTTTTCATACAACCGTTTATCCCTCAAAATCTACAAAACAATCCTCAAATGTGCATCGTGATCCTTTTCAAAATGATAATATACGAAAATGTTGTCTATGAAGACAACAACAAAGTGATCCTAGTACGAATGAAACACACAATTCATAAAATTCATGAACGCAGCTAGGGCATTACTTAAACTAAACGACATGACCAAAAACTCATAATGCCCATACCGAGTCCTAAAAGCATCTTTCAAGATGTCAGACTCCTTCACCTTCAACTGCTAATATGTAATAGCCCGTTTTTAGTCAAATTAGAATAGTGGTTTCAGAACCTCAAATATGAGGTCAAAATATTTATCTTATTATTATTTTGAGGTCTACAACATGATTGTATGATTGTATGAAAATTTCGTCAAGAAATTTTATTGTTTGAATGCTCAATTTGATAAAAAGGACTAAATCGCGTAAAGTGTAAAAGTTGTGTTCTAATAGCTAAAGGTTTCTAGTAGCTATAGAACTTTAAAATGAATATCCTTAAGTGGTAATTAGACCATTAGTGTGTTAGTGGACATTTATGAGATTGGTTTATTTGAAATTTGTAATATTTTGAAAGGTTAATTAAGTAAATTAATTAATAAACATAAAATAAATAAAACCAAATTAAAAGCTTTCTTCCTTATTTCTTTCGTCAACCAAAAATTGAAGATTAAAATGGCCATGGAAGAAGCTTGTTTCAGCCAACATTAATTTGTCAATAGGTAAGTAATTTTTGATCCGTTTTTAATGATTTCTACATTTTTGGAGTCGTTGTAGTTTAATCTAGCTAGCCCAGGGACTAATTTGTGAAACTGTTAAAAGTCTAGGGTTTAACCATTGATGAATATGTATGTTTTTTGATGCTTGATGATAGAAAATGAATGGTTGTTGTTAGATAAACAACATTTGTTAAGTGATTTTTGATAAAATAGTCAATTAGGGATTAAATTGAGAAATGTGGTAAATTGTGCGGTAAATGTGTGAAATAATGAAAAATATGGGCTGCTATGAGTATAGGTGAAATTCGACTAGCATGGGTGTGGACTCAATTGCATGAATTTGCATTTTTATGAGCTAGGGACTAAATTGTAAAGAGGTTGAAATATTAGGGGTAAAGTGTAAAATTTCCATAATATGAAATTTGGATTAAATTGAATAGAATGATAATTCAATAAGTTAAATTTGAATATATATAGATCAAGAAAAGTGAAGTTCAGAATTAGATCGAGGGAAAAACAAAATAGTGGATTGATAGCTCGTTTCTCTTCGAATAAATCCGAGGTAAGTTCGTATGTTAATAAGCATTAATATAATTGTGTTTTAAATGCTTTATAATTGCATTAATTGTGAATACAACTTTATGGAAATGTTCAATGAAGATTTGGCAATGTATAAATCCCATTTGAACCTTAGGAATAGATAGGATACAAATGACATGTCATTAGGGGTTATTGTGTTTTGGGTGCTGGTCCGTACGTTTTACCGGAGGCTGAGTTTTCTGGCATGTGTTGCGGATTCTCATCAGCTTGTGCGAGCAGCACCGTGTAGTTACGTCTTGACCGTCAGCTTGTGTGAGTAGACCCGGTGATAGCTCGAGATGAGCATTTACATATGAGATATGAGATTGAGATGGTTTTGACCATGTACTGGCACTTAGGGTGCGAGATTCCCGAGTATCCGATATTATTCCAAATGGTTCAATGGTATATCAATGAATTGGAAGAGTATGAAATTGATAAGAATTGGTATAGGTATGTACGTGAACTATACAATCATTGAATCGAATAAAGTGATGAAATTCATGTCTAACCTTGGGATTGATTATGTGTTAGGCTTTTGGATCTAAATTGAGTTGTATTATGTGATGTTTAAGTACTTGAATTGTAGTTGAATGGTAAGTTTTACTTGTTAAGCATACGAGATTACTAAGCTTTATAGCTTACTCTGTTTACTTTTCCATGTTTTATAGTGTTTTCGAAGCTTGCTCGAATTAGGAGTTGTCGGAGATCTCATCACACTATCCACCTGTCATTTTAGTACTTTTGAACTTGTGAATTTGGTTATATGGCATGTATAGGAGTTGTGTAACACCCTTCACCCATATTAAACGCCGAAATAGGGTTACGGAGCATTATCAGACTTACAACACTTATAAACATACATTTCATACACCACTTATCAATTCAAATACAATTCAATCAAAAATAATCATAGTGTCCCTTAAACGAGCCTATGAGGCCTTAAACATGTATTGAGAGTGGTTCGGGACTAAACCGGATACTCAGGAAATTTTTCAACACTTAGAATTTTTTTCTTCAAACAGAGGACACACGCCCGTGTGGCCAGGCCGTGTGTCTCACACGGTCACCAGACACGCCCGTGTCACAGGTCGTGTGAAAACAGGGGGTACATACTGACTTGGGTCACACAGCCAACCACACGCCCATGTGTCTAGCCCGTGTGCCCTTCGAAGTGGCCACACACGCTCGTTTGCTAGGCCGTGTTTTAGGGTGAGCCAAACCTGTAGAGTATACTGACTTATGCAACACGGTCAAGTCACACGCCCATGTGCTAGGCCATGTGCCAATTAGGGGGTAAAATGACTTGTACCACACGGCCGATCACACGCAGCCAAACCTGTAGAGTATACTGACTTATGCAACACGGTCAAGTCACACGCCCATATGCTAGGCCATGTGCCAATTAGGGGGTAAAATGACTTGTACCACACGGCCGATCACACGCCCGTGTGTGAGACCGTGTGGAGCATACTGACATCATTTCAATTTCAACACCAGGGGACACACGGCCGTGTAACTTGACCGCGTGTCACACATGGCTGAGACAAACGCCTGTGTCTCTGCCCGTGTGGACAAAAATAGGCTATTTACGAAGCCAATTTGCCACCCTCAATCTCATGTACCTAAGCAACCCAAATGGTACCAATTCAAAGAACAATAGAACATCTGTTCTAGCCACATTCAAAACAATTTCATACCATTTCAAATACTAACAAATTCAAGGTACATAAGTACCACAATATGCTAACTAAACTCATACCAATCTTTATAACCTCAAATTATCAAAATGACCATTATCCAAGATGCATTATTTGGCGTAATTTCACAAGCACACCTTCATCCACAAATCATCAATTTACCATTCATATTACCTATTATTATCAATCATCACATCCAACTCAATACACACAAGACGTAAGCATATATATATGCACATAATTCAAACATACCAAATAAACCATAATGATCCATATCACATAGTTATATATACATACCAAACATAAACTTTTACAAGCCAATTCATTTGGCCAAAGTCTTCACCAAATATAACCAAAATGACTCAAAATCCCTATACATGCCATATGACCAATCCATAAGCTCAAAAGTACCAAAGTGACGATTGGATAGTGTGACGATGTCTCTGACGATCCCCGAATCTGAGCTAGCTTTGTATTCACTATAAAACACGGAAAATACATAAAGGAAGCTATAAAGCTTAGTAAGCTCGTATGTTAACAATGAGCAACTATCATCATTCATTAATAATTCATATAATGGAAAACAATGTGCAACAATTCTATTAAATCTCAAACTGTCAAATGATCATTTATATAACTTACTAAGGAACTCACATACTCAACCACATCCTTCATTTACTCGTTGAAACATTCGGAATAGAAGTCGGATACTCAAGGTCTCACTCGATAAGTACCTATACCATGGCCCGAAGCCAAATCAATGTAACTTATCCGAAATTCTAATATCATGGCCCGAAGCCAAATTAGCCTATATGCATGGCCCGAAGCCAAATCGGTTTAGCTCACACACATAGTGCTAAATCATGGCCCGAAGCCAACTCAAGTATACCTAATGACATGTCACTAGCATCCTAAACTATTCCTAAGGTTCAATCGGGTTTCCAACTGTCGAATCTTCATCGAATCATTTCTTAACTCGTACGTAATCACATAAACACAATTCATGCTATATTGAAGCATATAAAATACATTTGAAATGAATTTATAACATACGAACTTACCTCGGATGTTAAAACGACGAATCGAGTCGATTAGTAGATAACTTTATCTTTTCCCCGATCCAAGTCCGTATTTCACTTTTCTTGATCTAAATATATTCAAAATTAACTTATTTAATCATCTATTCATTCAATTTAGTCCAAAACATTCTTTAAGGCAATTTACACTTTTACCCCTAAACTTTCACATATTTTACAATTTAGTCCTTATTGCATAAAATCACAAACTCATGAATTTCAAGTCTAACCCATGCTAGCCGAATTTCTCTAGTACTCATATCAGCCCATATTTCTCATTTATTTCACATTTTAACCACACATTTTTTTTCACATTTCACAATTTAGCCCCTAATTTGCATTTTCACCAAAAATCACTTAACAAAACTTATTTAACTATCAATAAGCATTCATAATCTATCAAGAAACTTCAAAATACACATATATTCATCAATGGAATCATTCAAAATCTTTAACAGTTTTGCAAAATAGTCCCTGGGCTAGCTAGTACTAGTTGCAACGATCACAAAAACATAGAAATCATTAAAAACGGGACGAAATTCACTCACCAATTAAACTTCAAAGTGACCGAACCCTAGCAAGATCTTATGGCTTCTTATTTTCTTGAATATTTCGTGGGAGAGATGAGTGAAGATGATAGTTTTTTTTATTTCATTATTTTACTTAAGTTTATTATTGTTTTACTTATTTAACCTTGGTTTAAAACATTAAAAATCACATAATATATAGCCATAATTGTCCACCCACCATTGTAATGGTCTATTTACAACATAAGGGCTTCCACTTTAATGTTCCATAGCTAATAGACACATTTAACTAATAGAACATGCATTTTACACTTTATGCGATTTAGTCATTTTTATCAAATTAACCATTTAAACGATAAAATTTCTTAACGAAATTTTCACACAATCATTCAATCATGCTGTCAACATTAAAATAATAATAAAATAAATATTTTGACCTCAAATTTATGGTTATGAAACCATTGTTCCGATTTGACTAAAAATGGGCTGTTACAACTCTCCCCCCTCAGGGATTTTCGTCCCCGAAAACCTTACCAGTGAAAAGGATAGGGTACTATTTTCTCATAGCTTCCTCGATCCCGTGTTTATGCCAAAGAACCTTCACTAGGGCTATGCGTTTATTTCTCAAATCTTTGATTTCAAGAGCTAAAATCCTGATCGGTTCTTCGCTATACGTCAAATCAGTCTGTATCTCAACATCTACCGGAGAAATCACATGTGACGGATCGGATCTGTATCGACGTAGCATTGAAACGTGAAAGACATCATGAATCTTTTTAAGTTCTGACGGTAAAGCTAGTCGATACGCTACAGGCCCTATTCTTTCGACGATCTCATATGGTCCGATAAATCGCGAACTCAGCTTCCCTTTACGGCCGAATCGAAGAACCTTTTTCCACGGTGACACCTTTAGAAACACTCGGTCCCGACTTGAAACTCAATTTCTTTACGTTTCAAATCCATGTATGATTTCTGACGATCTGAAGCTACTTTTAAACTGTCGTGAATCGTTTTCACTTTTTCTTCAGTTTCTCTGATCAACTCAACCCTGTGAATCTTTTTCTCACTTAGTTCAGTCTAGTATAACGGAGTTCGACATTTGTGACCATATAAAGCTTCAGACGGTGCCATCTTTATTCTCGTATGAAAACTGTTGTTATACGCGAACTCAATCAACGGTAAGTATTTTTCCCAACTGCCCTCAAACTCTAAAATACAACATCTCAACATATATTCGAGAATCTGAATAACTCTCTCGGTCTGACCGTCAGTCTGAGGATGAAAAGCAGTACTGAAATTCAACCGTGTTCCCAAAGCTTCTTGCAGTTTCTTTCAGAATCACGATGTAAATCTCGGATCTCTATCAGAAATAATATATAACGGCACCTCGTGCAATCGAACAATATCAGAAATGTAAAATTCAACTAGTCTATCAAGTGAGTAATCTATACGTACCGTGTAACATCCCGAAATTGGGCCTAGTAGGATTGGGCCCAATGGGCCTTGTTTTTAAAATTTTTGAGAACGGCATTAATGCAAGTTAGACTTATTAGATAAGTTATTTTGGAAGGTTATAGGGCTTCTATGAAGTCCCGGGATCAAATATTAGCTTTGGGGAAATTTTGGTTTTAGGTGAAAAAAAAACCCTGGAAGTTGGCAGGTAGGCCTTAAGAATAAAATGTAGAGGAAAATGACACAAGTGGAGTGTGTGGTGTAGTGGCAAAGTGACGCCACATAAGAGACAAGGGGGTGACGCCACAAGGAAGGAAGGAGGTCCAAGGTTCAAGTCTTGGCTTTTGCATTTTGGTTTTCTTTTTACTTGGACCTCAGAATTTGGCTATAGATTTATATTTAGTTGCGCATGGTTTAAGACACAAGAGGAGCTTGTGGCCAAGTGGCTAGCAGCGTGGATTATGTTGCAAGGAGCCCAGGTTCGAATCTCATGAGAAGCAAGGGAGTATTTATTTTATGATGCAGACGGGAAGAGTTTCAGTTGAATTTAAACTCTACTGACGAAGGGATCCCACATCGGAAAGACACAAAGAATGAAGGTGAAGAGCTAGCTATATAAGGAGCATCCTAGGAGGAGAGTAAACACACCTTGGAAGGCGTTTGGGCACAGGAGTGGTCAGAGCGCGGATTAACACTAGAGTCCTATCAGGTGTGTAACTCTCTCTACTCTAGTTGTAGAGCGGCAAATGCCGAAGTGCCGGTCACGGCAATAGTAGCCACGAGCGCGCGGCGCACGTGTGGGGCTTCGACGCGATAGTTGAGGCCATCAGTAGTATTCTCGTGGGTTGGGGCTGCTTGGGCCTCGATGGGCCGAAGTGGGCCCAATGGGCCCGTGGGCCCATATGAGTAAATTGCATGATTGGTTAGTATATGTTGAACTAGACTAGGTGGAAGTTATATACATGGCTAGATTTGTGCTAGGTGGGCCACACGAGCGTGTGGGCCCGAATGGGCCGAAATTGGGCTTTAGGCCCAATAGTCCATTTCAACCTAAGTGGTAGGTGAGTCGCTAGTGGCGACATTAGGCCTTCGAAAGGCCATTGCGGTGTGAATTTACGAAAATACCCTTAGTAGGTAAAATTACGATTTTACCCTTAAAGGTTGATTAGCATGATTATGTTGTTTAGTTTTGGTCGATTGTAGGGGAAGGCTTGATCTCGCATATCTCGGGTTGTGGCTAGTGCTCGAAAAGTGTTAAGGAATGGGGGATCTAGTGCGTTAGATCTTGATCTACGGGATTTGATAGTCGCATTAGTAATCGTGTGTGTAAGCTAACACACTTCTTGCTTTGTATATGTTTGATAAATCGATTGATTGGTAAAACCGAAATAGTATGGTTGAGTGATATGATACCCTATGGGGTATGTGCACGATTCGTAAGTCCGTTTCATTATGAGTACTGTTATTGATACATGATGTCATGATTTATGATGTATGTGCTATGAGATGCAACGTTAAACATGTTTGCATGATTTGAATACTATACATGAGTTGGTATGATGATGGGTGATATGAGTGGAGGGGGCAAAGGATATTTTGTGTCGACGAGCACCGAGTGTTTTGGTAACACAACTTTGTGACTTTGGGTCACGGAGGTTTGGCACCTCCAGAGGTTTGGCACCTCAGCGTCTCGTCCCCGTGGTTTTGCACCACAGTGGGTTGGCCCCACAAGGCGGTATTGAGGGATTGACGCCAGTGATTTGGTATCACACGATGGGTTGGCCCCATCATTCGATTTGTGTCTTCGGGCACCAAAGGGTTTGGAACCACCAAAGATTTGGTATCACATTCGTGTCTTCGGACACCAGAGGTTTGGCACCTCATAGCGACTTGTCCCTGTGGTTAATTCCACCGTGGGTTGGCCCCACTTTGAGATATGGGATCGTCTGCGAGTGATTTGGTATCACACGATGGGTTGGCCCCATCATTGGATTTGTGACTTCGGTCACCAGTGTTTTGGTAACACATTGTGACTATACGTCACCGGTGGTTTGGCACCACCAAAGTGGTTTGGTACCACACGGGGTAGAAAAGGTGTATGGACGGTTAGGATTGGGTGCATATGATTGGGATGCATGATGATCATGATTATGTTTGTATGTGATATTTTGCTAATCCGGGAAAAAGGGTAGCACACTCGAGTCCGGGTGACTCACCTTTTCCTTAACCATTTCGTAGTGCATAAAGTCGGACCGGGATCGGAGAGGACAAGGTGGCCCATGCCAAGATGATGTTCAATTATTTCATGCTTGATTTTGATATAAGTACTTTATTTGAATTGTTGGGTTGTAATAAAGGCCATTTTATGTTTTTGGTATTACTTTAACTATGGTTTATTTAAATTAAATTGCTACGTGAAAATGATTTATGGTTTGCAACCTATTTATTCAAATTGGATATTATATACTAAAGTTTTAAAAATGAATGAGTTTAATAGCAAAGTTTTGTTCCAAAGATATGTTTTCCAAAATTCAAAGAAACTACGATGTTTTATTTTAAGATTTTTCAACCGTCTTTTCCCAAAGACATAACCAGATTCGGTCGTAGTGAATGGGCCGTCCGGGATGTTACTGTTTGGTATCAGAGCCCGGTTCAAAACTCGGCTTTGAGGGTTTTGGGCCCAAAAAAAAACGTTTCAAAATATGGGTTTTTATGAAAAGGTTTTCAGGTTAGGCTAGCATGGCACCTGTACCTCCGACCCGAAGTCCACCAGGTAAGTACCCCTTACTATTGCTTGTGAGTTATTGATGTGATCGGATGATTGCAATAGTGGATTACTTTAGAAATCAAACTTTGATTGCTCGAAAGAACGACTTCCGAAACTTACATTCATAAAATTTGCTCGTGGATTAAACAAAGGAACAAAATTTCTAATGCATAAAACTTTTAATCAGATTAAATCGCGACGCTAGATATGAGTTCTAGGGGGACGTGTTGTCGCGCATGGTCTAGGTGGAATGACAAACTTTATTAAGATCAGAGTGCGCAGCAAGAGCGTAGTGTGGTAGGATAGGTTGTACGGACGTGCGCTAGTAAAGTAATTTCGAGGACGAAATTATTTTAAGGAGGGTAGATTTGTAACATCCCGAAATTGGGCCTAGTAGGATTGGGCCCAATGGGCCTTGTTTTTAAAATTTTTGAGAACGGCATTAATGCAAGTTAGACTTATTAGATAAGTTATTTTGGAAGGTTATAGGGCTTCTATGAAGTCCCGGGATCAAATATTAGCTTTGGGGAAATTTTGGTTTTAGGTGAAAAAAAAACCCTGGAAGTTGGCAGGTAGGCCTTAAGAATAAAATGTAGAGGAAAATGACACAAGTGGAGTGTGTGGTGTAGTGGCAAAGTGACGCCACATAAGAGACAAGGGGGTGACGCCACAAGGAAGGAAGGAGGTCCAAGGTTCAAGTCTTGGCTTTTGCATTTTGGTTTTCTTTTTACTTGGACCTCAGAATTTGGCTATAGATTTATATTTAGTTGCGCATGGTTTAAGACACAAGAGGAGCTTGTGGCCAAGTGGCTAGCAGCGTGGATTATGTTGCAAGGGAGCCTGGGTTCGAATCTCATGAGAAGCAAGGAGTATTTATTTTGCGATCTGACGGGGAAGAGTTTCAGATTGAATTTAAACTCTCTTGACGAAGGATCCCACATCGGAAAGACACAAAGAATGAAGGTGAAGAGCTAGCTATATAAGGAGCATCCTAGGAGGAGAGTAAACACACCTTGGAAGCGCGTTTGGGCACGGGAGTGGTCGAGCGCGGATTAACACTAGAGTCCTATCGGTGTGTAACTCTCTCTACTCTAGTTGTAGAGCGGCAATGCCGAAGTGCTGGGTCACGGCAATAGTAGCCACACGAGCGTGCGGCGCGCGTGTGGGGGCTTCGACGCGATAGTTGAGGCCATCGGTAGTATTCTCGTGGGTTGGGTCGCTTGGGCCTCGATGGGCCGGTGGGCCCAATGGGCCGTGGGCCCATATGAGTAAATTGCATGATTGGTTAGTATATGTTGAACTAGACTAGGTGGAAGTTATATACATGGCTAGATTTGTGCTAGGTGGGCCACACGAAGCAGTGGGCCCGAATGGGCCAAATTGGGCTTTAGGCCCAATAGTCCATTTCAACCGGAAGTGGTAGCCGAGTCGCTAGTGGCGACATTAGGCCTTCGAAAGGCCATTGCGGTGTGAATTTACTTAAAATACCCTTAGTAGGTAAAATTACGATTTTACCCTTAAAGGTTGATTAGCATGATTATGTTGTTTAGTTTTGGCCGATTGTAGGGAAGGCTTGATCTCGCATATCTCGGGTTGTGGCTAGTGCTCGAAAAGTGTTAAGGAATGGGGATCTAGTGCGTTAGATCTTGATCTACGGATTTGATAGTCGCATTAGTAATCGTGTGTGTAAGCTAACACACTTCTTGCTTTGTATATGTTTGATAAACCGATTGATTGGTAAAACCGAAATAGTATGGTTGAGTGATATGATACCCTATGGGGTATGTGCACGGATTCGTAAGTCCGCTTCATTATGAGTACTGTTATTGATACATGATGTCATGATTTATGATGTATGTGCTATGAGATGCAACGTTAAACATGTTTGCATGATTTGAATACTATACATGAGTTGGTATGATGATGGGTGATATGAGTGGAGGGGGCAGTGATATTTTGTGCTGACGAGCACCAGTGTTTTGGTAACACAACTTTGTGACTTTGGGTCACCAGAGGTTTGGCACCTCCAGAGGTTTGGCACCTCAGCGTCTCGTCCCCGTGGTTTTGCACCACAGTGGGTTGGCCCCACAAGGCGGTATTGAGGGATTGACGCCAGTGATTTGGTATCACACGATGGGTTGGCCCCATCATTCGATTTGTGTCTTCGGGCACCAGTGGTTTGGAACCACCAGTGATTTGGTATCACATTCGTGTCTTCGGACACCAGAGGTTTGGCACCTCATAGCGACTTGTCCCTGTGGTTAATTCCACCGTGGGTTGGCCCCACTTTGAGATATGGGATCGTCTGCCAGTGATTTGGTATCACACGATGGGTTGGCCCCATCATTGGATTTGTGACTTCGGTCACCAGTGTTTTGGTAACACATTGTGACTATACGTCACCGTGGTTTGGCACCACCAAAGTGGTTTGGTACCACACGGGTAGAAAAGGTGTATGGACGGTTAGGATTGGGTGCATATGATTGGGATGCATGATGATCATGATTATGTTTGTATGTGATATTTTGCTAATGCGGGAAAAAGGGTAGCACACCGAGTCCGGGTGACTCACCTTTTCCTTAACCATTTCGTAGTGCATAAAGGCTGGACCGGGATCGGAGAGGACAAGGTGGCCCATGCCAAGATGATGTTCAATTATTTCATGCTTGATTTTGATATAAGTACTTTATTTGAATTGTTGGGTTGTAATAAAGGCCATTTTATGTTTTTGGTATTACTTTAACTATGGTTTATTTAAATTAAATTGCTACGTGAAAATGATTTATGGTTTGCAACCTATTTATTCAAATTGGATATTATATACTAAAGTTTTAAAAATGAATGAGTTTAATAGCAAAGTTTTGTTCCAAAGATATGTTTTCCAAAATTCAGCAAACTACGATGTTTTATTTTAAGATTTTTCAACTGTCTTTTCCCAGTGACATAACCAGATTCGGTCGTAGTGAATGGGCCGGGTCTGGGGATGTTACATACCGGTATGAAATGAGCAGATTTCGTTAGTCGATCAACGACAACCTGAATAACATCTTTCTTTTTTGGAGTAAGTGGCAATCCCGACACAAAATCCATTGTAACTCTATCCCATTTCCACTCGGGAATCATCATAGGTTGCAGTAAACCCAATGGTACTTGATGTTCAGTTTTGACTAGCTAACAAATCAAACATTTAGAAACAAACTCTGAGATATCTCGTTTCATGCCTTGCCACCAATAAAACTGTTTCAAATCGTTGTACATTTTGGTACTCCCGGGATGAACAGATAAACAACTATTGTACGCTTTGTGAAAAATCTTCTGAATGAGTTCGGAATTTCTCGGTATGCAAATTCTATTATGGAACCTTAAACAATCATCGGCTCCAATCTGAAACTCTGAATTAGGGATAGTCTCACATTAAGTCTGTTTAACTTGCAATTCACGGTCATCTTTCTGAGCTTCACAGATTTGTTGAAGAAATACCAGTTTAGCTTTTAATTCAGCTAAAATAGACCCATCATCACAAATAATCAACTGGGTATTCATTGCTCGTAGTGTAAATAAAGATTTTCGGCTCAGGGCATCAGCAACAACATTAGCTTTTCCCGGGTGATAATCAATCAGAAATTCATAATGTTTCAAAAACTATAGCCATCTTTGTTGTCCTAGATTCAAATCTTTCAGTGACATCAGATATTTTAAGCTTTTGTGATCCGTATAAATGTGGCATTTTTCACCATATAAATAGTGTCACCAAATTTTCAATGCGAACACAATTGCAGCCAACTCTAAGTCATGCGTCAAATAATTCTTTTCATGCGGTTTCAATTATCGGGAAGCATAAGCTATAACTTTTCCTTCTTGCATCAGAACACATCCCAGACCGTTTAATGACGCGTCACTATAAATCACAAACTCTTTCCCCAATTCAGGTTGAACTAGAACTAGTGCTTCAGTTAATAATACTTTCAACTGTTCAAAACTTTGTTGACATTTTTCTGACCATTTGAATTTCACATCTTTCTGAAGCAGTCGTGTCATTGGTGTCGCAATCATGTGAAAATCCTTTCACAAATCTTCGGTAATAGCCCGCTAAGCCCAGAAAACTATGGACTTCAGACACATTTCTCGGAGGTTTTCAGTCAACAATAGCAGAAATCTTACTCTGGTAAACTCTAATACCTTCAGCTGAAATGATATGCCCCAGAAATCCAGCCTCTCAGAGCCAAAACTCATATTTACTGAACTTTGCAAATAATTGCTTATCACGTAGAGTTTGTAACACAATTCTCAAGTGCTCGGTATGTTCAGATTCATCTCGCAAATAGATTAGAATGTCGTCAATGAATGCAACAATGAATCTGTCTAAATACGGTCTGAATATCCGGTTCATCAAGTCCATAAAAATGGCAGGAGCATTAGTTAGTCCAAAAGGCATAACAAGGAATTCATAATGTCCGTACCTCATTTTGAACGCAATTTTTGGCACATTTGAGTCTTTAACTAGCAACTGATAATAATCAGATCTCAAATCAATCTTTGTAAACACTGTTGCACATTTCAACTGATCAAACAAATCGTCTATTCTCAGCAACAGATATTTATTCTTTATCATAACCTTATTGAGTTGACGATAGTCAATACACATTCTCATGGACCCGTCTTTCTTCTTAACAAACAATACTGGCGCACCCTAGGGCAAAAAACTCGGTCCTGCAAAACCTCTATCTTTTAACTCTTGCAACTGAGCTTTCAACTCTTTCAACTCGGTCGAAGCCATCCTGTACGGAGCTATAGATATCGGTGAAGTTCCCAGTACTAATTCAATAGAAAATTCAACCTCTCTGATAGGTGGAAACCCCGGTAATTCTTCAAAAAACACATCCGTATATTCACAGACAACTTGCACTAATTCAATCTTTGATTCAGACACTTTTGTATCCAAAACATAAGCAAGATAAGATTCGTAACCTTTTCTCACACATCTCTGAGTTGACATAGACGAAATCACAACAGGCAATTCATTCGATTTAATTGATTCAATCCGAAGAATTTCATTATTCTGATACTTCAATTCTATAATCTTTCGTCTACAGTTCACAACAGCATCATGTAGAGTTAACCAATCCATTCCCAGAATCACATCGAACTCATCAAATGGTAAAAGCATCAAGTTAGCTGGAAAACAGTAACCCCGAGTCATTAAAGGAAAATTCTTGCAAACTTTATCAACTAAAACATATTTGCCTAAGGGGTTCGATACTTTAATCACAAACTCAATAGACTCGACAGGCAAACTCTTATTAAACACCAAATTCATACATATATACGAGTGTGTCGATCCAAGGTCAATTAAAGCAATCACATTAGTATCATAAAGAGAGAATGTACCGGTAATAACATCTGGGGACGACGCTTCTTTGCGAGCGCGAATAGCGTAGGCTCTGACAAGTGCTCTGGCCTCAGATCTCACAGTTGAGTCCCTAGTTATACCTCTACCACTGGATACATTTCCCGTATTTCTTAGTGGTCTCCCTCTCGTAGTCGTATTACTCGATCTTACATTCTGAACTTTTTCTTTCTTGGATAACTATGGGCAGTCTCAAATAAAGTGATCTGGCAAACCACATTTGAAGCAAGCTTTAGTACTCTTATTCCAGCATTCACCAAAATGTCTTCTCCCGCACTGTTGACACTGGGGTTTGTTATTTCTCACACTGCCAACACTTGAGACAGATGTAGCTTGAGCTTTAGGATTCACATGTAAATTTCTACAATCTCAATTCTGATATCCCACTGATGCATTCGATCGACTAAACGAATCTCAAAATTTCTTTGATGAAGAATGAGAAGGTTTATTCATCGGTCTTTTCCTCGAATCTCTAGCCTCTGAATCAACTTTCTTCTTTTCTCTGCTAAAGTCTTCGGCTTTGCAAGCCCGGTCAACTAACACAACAAATTCTTTTAAATCTAAAATCCTAACCAAAAGTTTAATGTCTTCGTTCAGCCCATCAACAAACCGCTTGCACATTATCTCTTCAGTAGAAACATACTCTCGAGCATATTTACTTAACCGTATGAATTCTTTTTCATACTCGGTTATGATCATACAACCTTGTTTCAATTCTAGAAATTCTTTATGCTTTGGATCAAGGAACTGTTGACTGATGTATTTCTTCTGAAACTCAGTCTGAAAGAACTCGTAGGTGACTCTCTCTCTCGGTACCACTGATACTAATGTATTCCACCACTGATACATAGAGTCTCTCAAAAAGGAAATTGCACACTATAAGCATTCAGCCGATGTACAAGAAAGTTCATCAAACACTCGGATTGTATTTTCAAGCCAAAACTCGGCTCTCTCAGGATTATCGTCAACAATAGCCCTGAACTCTTTAGCCCCGTGTCTACGAATCTTATCAATTGGAGGTTTATTCAATCTTAAAAGCTCAACTTCTTGAGAAGCTACAGGAACCGATTGGAAATTAGGAGGGGGTGAAGGTTGTTGAGCAGCTGGATTCGTTCGAATATATTGAGTGAACCACTCATTCATCATTTGGAAGAAGGATTCTTTAGCCTCTCCTCCCTGGCTACTTGTCACGGGTCTAGAATCAGACGGTGCTGTCCCTTGAGAAGGAGCAGGCGTATTACTTTCAACCTCATCAGCTATCGCTCGATTGGGATCCATTTGCTATATAAAAACACATTTTCATATGTCAGGAGTCATCACACTATCACAGTTTAAATATTGCATGTATAGCTAGACTCTCACATGTGCTACGTTAGTCCTAGAATCGACTAAATCGTAGCTCTGATACCAATAGATGTAATACCCCTCACCCGTATTCAACACCGAAATAGGGTTACGGAGCATTACCAAACTTATAACACTTATAAACATACATTTCATACTCCACTTATCAATTCAAATATAATTCAATCAAAAATAATCATAGTGTCCCTTAAACAAGCTTACGAGGCCTTAAACATGCATTGAGAGTGGTTCGGGACTAAACCAGATACTCAGGAAATTTTTCAACACTTAGCAAACTTTTCTTCAAACAGGGGACACACGCCCGTGTGGCCATGCCATGTATCTCATACGGCCACCATACACGCTCGTGTCACAGGCCATGTGAAAACAGGGGGTACATACTGACTTGGGTCACACGGCCAACCACACGCCCGTGTGCCCTTCGAAGTGGCCACACACGCTCGTGTGCCAGGTCATGTGTTAGGCCGTGCCAAACCTGTAAGGTATACTGACTTATGCAACACGGTCAAGTCACATGCCCGTGTGCTAGGTCGTGTGCCAATTAGGGGGTATACTGACTTGTACCACACGGCCGATCACACGCCCGTGTGTGAGATCGTGTGGTGCATAATGACTTCATTTAAATTTCAACACCAGGGGACACACGGCCGTGTAACTTGACCATGTGTCACACACGACTGAGACACACGCCCGTGTGGACAAAAATAGGACATTTACCAAGCCAAATTGCCACCCTCAATCTTGTAACAGTCCGGTTTAGACCCTAGTCAGAATAGTGGTTTCGGGACCACAAATCCGAGTTAGAAAAATATTTTAATATTCTTTTTCGTGCCTATGATATGCGATTAAACAGGTTTTTCGTGATTTAATTTTGTCATTTATGTGCTTAATTTAAGAAAAACGGACTTAATCGCGTAAAATGAAAAAGTGGCTAATTAATGTATAAGTGTTAATTTGTTAATGTCTTTATAATGTGAAGTCCTAAATAGGAAATTAGCCCACTATTAAAGTTAGTGGACCGCAATGGTCAAGAATGACCTTATATTATATGTTTTATATATTTAGTAATAAATGTTCATTTTGTAAATTGGAAATTACATGTTAATTAAATAAACAAAAGGCTAAAATAAGCCAAGCATTTGTATCATCTTGCCGAGTTGAGAAACAAAAATTAGGGTTTTAAGCTTTCAAACATTCGGCCATGGATGTTCTTTGATTCAAGGTATGTTTTGCTTCAGTTTTTTATAATTTCTACGTTTTTGTAATCGTTGCTTCGTGTTCTTCAAAACTCATGCTTCAATTTTGTGGATTGATGAAGATTTTGAAATGTGCCATTGATGAACAAATGAGTTTTGTGATGTTTGAAGATGAATTATGAAAGATATGTGTTAGATTGACATAGTTTGTCTTTGAATTTGTGATGAATTTGAGTAATTTGGATTAAATTGAGAAAATAAGATTTTGAGGGATTAAAACATGAAATAAATGAAATGTATGGACTTTTATGATTATAGTGAACATTCAGCTAAGCATGGGTATAAGCAAATTATTTGTATTTTATGATTTTGTGAAATAGGGAGTAAAATGTCAAAATGTGAAAATGTGAGGGCTAATTTGTAAATTGCCCTAAATATGTGTTTTTGTATTGAATTGAATGATTTGGTGAATAAATGGATTAAATTTTAATATTTATAGATCATGAATCGAAGAAAACGAATATAGATCGCGGAAAGTCGAAAGTGATCGAATAGTTGAGTCCGTACGTTTATTCGAATCTGAGGTAAGTCTATATACAAATAAATGTATTTATGTCGATTTATGCATGTACATATGAATTCTAATTGTGATGAATGTGTATGAGTTGACATATACATGAAATCCTAGGAATGTATTGACAATGTAACAATGTCCGAGAAGTCCCGTATGAACCTAGGAATAGATAGTATTACATATGTCATGACATAGGTTTCTGATATGTGATATCGTGTAAGACCACGTCTGGGACGTTGGCATCGATTTGAGATTTACGTGTAAGACCATGTGTGGGGCATTGGCATCGTATTTGATTTGTGTAAGACCCTGTCTGGGACAGTGGCATCGATATCTGAGTACATGTAAGACCACGTCTGGAACGTTGGCATTGTACGACTATTTCGAGCATTCTGAGTATCCTATTGGATTCCGAACGGTTCAACAGGAAATTTCGAGAAACAAAAGACAAGGTGAAATGTGTATTCATTTCAGGTACGTTTGATGTGTATGGTTGGTATAAGCATGAAAGGTGAGTATATGTACCTAGATGCAATGAATGAAATGTGATATATGTATGTATGAGATATGAGTAAAAGAGATGTTTGAGTTATGTTATGTAGGTAAGCAATGTTAACTCAATTGAGCCAAAGAGAAATCTATATGTTTGAAATGATCATATGTTAATGAATTGGATTGGTTGTGCTTATATATGGTTATATGATAACTTTATTTGTATATGGCTTACTAAGCTTTCGGAAAGCTTACTTTGTGTGTGTTTGCTCTATTTTATAGATCGTCAAAGCTACTGAAAGGCTCGGGGATCGTCGAAGATCGTCATCACACTACTCAAATCACCTTTTGGTACCTTTTGAATATGTATATATTAAGTATGGCATGTATAGTCTAGTTGATATGGTTATGTTTTGAAAGGGTGTATAGTTAGCCATGTGATATGGCTAGATAATGACATTATATGAATGAACAATCATGTCTTATGATGCTTAGTTTTGGTATGATTTGTTGGCTTGTGAAATGGTCATAATAATGGTAAGCTTATTGATTCAAAGCAAGCATATATTTGATGAATGGTTGTTATAATGAAATGGTAAGTGTGTGGATGGATATTATCTAGAAATGTTGTGATTGGATTGTGTTAAATGGCATATAAGTGGGTGTGATTGTTAAGCTCATAAATGGTTAGAAATGATGATCATTTTGGTATGTATTGGTTGTCTTTGATGCTTGGATTGATGCTTAATTGTGCTTGTAGGGATGACCCAAAGTGTGGGTGGCATTTTGGCCTTGCAAATGGCCTATAATTGCCTACACGGTTGAGCACACAGGCGTGTGGCTCGACCGTGTCCCTCGTGGTTGTATTTCAAAATAAGTCAGACTTGACCACGGGTTAGACACAAGGGCGTGTGACTGGCCGTGTGGTGCAAGTCAGTAGCGACCACGGGTGAGGAACACGGGCGTGTCCACGACCGTGTGGACAAGTTAGTATGTATGCCCTATTTTGACATGGCTAAGACACATGGGCGTGTCTGAGGCTGTGGGAGGCACACGGCCTGCCCACACGGGCGTGTGACCTCTGTAACTTAGAATTTTTTTTTAAATTTCTGAGAATCTCCATATATGTTCGGTTTAGTCCCGGCCCTATTCTAAGGCATGTTTAAGGTCTTGTAGACCTATTTAAGGGACACTTTAATTTGTTTGTTTGAATTATGCTATGACATCTCTGTAAAAGATTCTGATTTGTCGGGTAACGCCTTTAACCCTAGACCGACGATGGTTACGGGTTAGGGGTGTTACATTTGATTGGTATCAGAGTTACGGTTTAGTTGATTCTCGGACTAATGTAGCATAAAAGAGTCTAGCTATACAAGCCATATATATGATATGTGATAGTGTGATGAATCCTAACGTGTAAAATGTGTTCTTCGTATAGTATTGGATCCCGAAAGAGCCGTAGCTGACGATGTTGAAAGTAACGCACCTGCTCCTGCTCAAGGGACAGTACCATCTGATTCGAGACTGGCTACTAGCAGTCAAGAGGGAGAGGCTAAACAAGCCTTCTTCCAAATGATGAATGAGGGGTTCACTCAGTACGTAAGAACGAATCCGACTATTTCACAACCTCCGCCCCCACCTAATCCCCCTCAGACTTCAGTTGTGCCTCCGGTTATGAATTTAAATCTGTTGGATAAACCTCCAGGTGACAAAATCTGTAAGTATGGGGCCAAAGAGTTCAGGGCCACTAGTGATGACGGTGCCGAGAAAGCTGAGTTTTGGCTTGAGAACACAATTCGAGTATTTGATGAAATGTCATTGACTCCTGATGAATGCATAAAATGTGTTGTTTCTTTGTTACGAGACGCAGCTTATCAGTGGTGGAAGACATTGATCTCTGTTGTTCCAAAAGAACGAGTCACATGGGATTTATTTCAGTCAGAGTTCAGAAATAAATGCATCAATCAGAGGTTTATTGATCAGAAACAAAAAGAATTTTTGGAATTGAAATAGGGTTGCATGTCTATTACCGAGTATGAACGAGAGTTCGTGAGACTAAGTCAATATGCTCGAGATTGTGTTTCAACTGAAGGGATAATTTGTAAGAGATTTGAAGATGGCTTGAATGAAGATATTCGCTTGCTAGTTGGAATCCCAGAAATAAAAGAGTTTGTAGTGCTTGTTGATCGAGCATGTAAAGCAGAGGCACTCGGGAAAGATAAAAGAAAAGCTGAATATGAAGCTAGAGATGTGAGAAAAAGGTTTTCGAGTAAACCATTTTAGTCTGCTTCCAAGAAATTTAGAGATGAGCATAGTCATTCAAAGACTAATGTGGGACATTCGAACAAAGTTCGAGTTAGATCGCAGTCAAACTCCAAAGCTCCAGCTACATCGATGGCTAGTGTGGGAAATGTCCGATCCGAACGACCTGAATGTAAACATTGAGGTAAAAGACATCCAGGAAGTTGTAGATTAAATGATTGAGCCTGTTTCAGATGCGGATCGTTAGACCATTTTATCCGAGACTGCCCAGAGTCTGTTGAGTAAGAGATTGTTCAGAATCCGAGATCTAATAATGTTTCAGGTAGAGGAAGACCTTCTCGAAATACAAGAAATGTCAGTGGTAGTCAGAAAGCTACAAAAGACTCAGTTGGAAGATCTGAAGCTAGAGCGCCAGCTGGAGCGTATGCCATCCGAGCCCGTGAAGAAGCTTCATCTCCAGATGTTATTACTGGTACATTTACTCTTTATGATACTTCTGTGATTGCATTGATAGACCCAGGTTCTACTCACTCGTATGTATGCATGAACTTAGTATCCAGTAAGACTTTGCCTGTAGAGTCTACTGAATTTGTTATTAGAGTATCGAACCCCTTAGGTAAAAGTGTCCTGATTGATAAAGTATGCAAGAATTGTCCGTTGATGTTTCGAGATGTTTGTTTTCTGGTTGATCTGATGTTATTACCATTTGATGAGTTTGATATAATTTTGGGTATGGACTAGTTAACGTTGGATAATGCTGTTGTGAATTGCAAAAGAAAGACAATTGATTTGAGATGTCAGAATGATGAAATAGTTCGGGTTGAGTCTAATGATTTGAATGGGTTACCTGCTGTGATATCTGTGTTAAACGCTCAAAATTATGTGAAAAAGGGTTATGAAGCTTATTTTGCTTATATAATTGACTCGAAAGTAACTGAAAAGAAAGTTGAATCAGTGTCAGTTGTCTGCGAATTCCCTTATGTATTTCTTGAAGAATTACCAGGATTACCTCCGATACGTGAAGTTGAATTTGGTATTGGTTTGTTACCGAGAACGACCCCTATTTTGATAGCTCTGTATAGAATGGCACCAACAGAGTTGAAAGAGTTAAAGTCACAGTTGCAAAAGTTGATTGACAGAGGGTTTGCAAGACCGATTTTCTCATATTGGGGTGCTCTTGTTCTGTTTGTGAAAAAGAAAGATGGCACGATGAGAATGTGCATTGATTACCGTCAGTTGAACAAAGTGACTATAAAGAATAAATATCCTCTGCCTAGAATTGATGATTTGTTTGATCAGCTGAAAGGAGCCACCATGTTTTCAAAAATAGATCTGAGATCGAGATACTACCAGTTGCGGGTAAAAGATCCAGATATTTCAAAAACTACTTTCAGAAAGAGGTACGGGCATTATGAGTTTTTAGTTATGCCTTTTGGACTAACAAATGCTCCTGCTATTTTTATGGATCTGATGAACATAATTTTCAGACCGTACCTAGATCGATTTGTTGTTGTATTTATTGACGACATTTTGATTTATTCGCGAGATGAAACTAAACATGCTGAACATCTGAGAATTGTGTTGCAAACTCTGCGAGATAAGCAATTGTATGCGAAATTTAGTAAATGTGAATTTTGGTTGCGTGAAGTCAGTTTTCTGGGACATATAGTGTCAGCAACTGGTATACAAGTTGATCCGAGCAAGATATCAGCTATTTTGGAGTGGAAGCCTCCGAGAAATGTGTCTGAAGTCCGTAGTTTTCTGGGACTTGCTGGTTACTATCGAAGGTTTGTAAAAGGCTTTTCGATGATTGCTACTCCGTTGACTAGATTACTTCAGAAAGATGTGAGATTTGAAAGGTCCGATAAATGTCAGAAAAGCTTTGATCAGTTGAAAGCCCTTTTGATCGAAGCTCCAATTTTGACACAGCCAGAATCGGGTAAAGAATTTGTGATTTTTTAGTGATGCTTCATTGAACGGTCTGGGATGTGTTTTGATGCAGGAAGGCAAAGTTATAGCTTATGCCTCGAGACAATTGAAGCCGCATGAAAAGAACTATCTGACACATGATCTTGAGCTAGCTGCGATTGTGTTTGCATTAAAGATTTGGCGTCATTATCTTTTCGGTGAGAAATGCCACGTGTTTTTAGATCATAAAAGTTTGAAGTACCTAATGACTCAGAAAGACTTGAATCTGCGACAGATAAGATGGTTAGAGCTATTGAAAGATTACGAGCTTATAATAGATTATCATCTGGGTAAGGTAAATGTTGTTGCTGATGCACTGAGCCAGAAATCATTGTTTGCGTTGTGTGCTATGAATGCTCATTTGGACCTGTCTGATTATGGTTCAGTTTTGGCAAAATTGAAAGCGAAACCGTTGTTTTTACAACAAATATGTGATGCTCAGAAAGTTGATAATGAAATGATAGTGAAACGGAATCAGTGAGATTTGAACTCTGAATCTGAAATTAGACGTGATGATAATGATTGTTTGAGATTTCAAGACCAGATTTGTGTTCCGAGTAATCCAGAGTTGATTTAGTTAATTTTGAATAAGGCTCATAATAATCGTCTATCTGATCATCAGGGAAGTACAAAGATGTATCATGATTTAAAGCAACACTATTGGTGGTCTGGTATGAAAAGAGATATCTTTGGTTTTGTGTCGAAATGTTTAGTTTGTCAGCAAGCTAAAGCTGAACATCAGGTTCCATCTGGTTTGTTCCAACCGATTCTGATTCCCGAGTGGAAATGGGATAGAGTGACGATGGATTTTGTTTCTAGATTCCTTTGACTCAGAGGAAGAAAGATACAATTTGGGTCGTAGTTGATCGATTGATGAAACCAGCCCATTTTGTTCCGGTACGATCTGATTACTCACTTGATAAGTTATCTGAGCTTTATATTTCAGATATTGTGAGATTGCACGGTGTGCCACTGTCTATTGTGTCTGATAGAGATCTGAGATTTACATCATGATTATGGAAAAAATTGCAAGAAGCTTTAGGTACAAAATTGCATTTCAGTACGACTTTTCACCCGCAGACAGATGGTCAGTCCGAACGGATTATTTAGATTCTCGAGGATATGTTGAGATGTTGCATCTTTTAGTTTGATGGTACGTGGGAATAATATTTTCCATTGATTGAATTTGCGTACAATAATAGTTATCAGTCGAGCATTAAAATGGTACCTTATGAAGCTTTGTACGGACGCAAATGTCGGACGCCTCTGTATTGGACTAAGCTCAGTGAGAATAAGATACACGGGGTCGATTTGATCAAAGAAACTGAGCAGAAAGTGAAAGTGATCCATGATAGCTTGAAAGCAGCGTCTGATCGTCAGAAGTCCTATGCAGACTTAAAAAGAAAAGACATCGAATTCGAAATCGGAGATAAAGTATTTTTAAAAGTATCTCCGTGGAAGAAAGTACTTCGATTCGGACCAAAAGGCAAATTGAGTCCGAGGTTTATCGGACCGTATGAGATCATCGAACGAGTTAGGCCAGTTGCTTATAAGTTGTTGTTGCCACCAGAACTAGAAAAGATTCATAATGTATTTCACGTGTCAATGCTTTGTAGGTACAGATCCGATCCATCACATGTGATTCATCCGTCTGAGATTGAAATCCGATCTGATATAACTTATGAAGAAGAACCGATTTGTATCTTAGCTCGTGAAGTTAAAGAATAGAGAAATAAGAAAATCTCATTAGTGAAAGTGTTATGGCATCGACACGGGGTTGAAGAGGCTATGTGGGAGCCTGAAGATACAATGAGACAACAATATCCAAACCTATTCAACGGTAAGATTTTCGGGGACAAAAATCCGTAAGGGGGAGAATTGTAACAGTCCGGTTTAGACCTTAGTCAGAATAGTGGTTTTGGGACTACAAATCCGAGTTAGAAAAATATTTTAATATTATTTTTCGTGCCTATGATATGTGATTAAGCATGTGTATAAGTTTTGTGATTTAATTCGGTCATTTATGTGCTTAATTTAAGAAAAAGGGACTTAATCGCGTAAAATGAAAAAGTGGCTAATTAATGTATAAGTGTTAATTTGTTAATGTCTTTATAATGTGAAGTCCTAAATAGGAAATTAGCCCACTATTAAAGTGAGTGGACGGCAATGGTCAAGAATGACCTTATGTTATATGTTTTATATATTTAGTAATAAAGGTTAATTTTGTAAATTGGAAATTACATGTTAATTAAATAAACAAAAGGCTAAAATAAGCCAAGCATTTGTATCATCTTGCCGAATTTAGAAACAAAAATAAGGGTTTTAACCTTTCAAACATTCGGCCATGGATGTTCTTTGATTCAAGGTATGTTTTGCTTCGGTTTTTGATAACTTCTACGTTTTTGTAATCGTTGCTTCGTGTTCTTCAAAACCCATGCTTCAATCTTGTGAATTGATGAAGATTTTGAAATTTTCCATTGATGAACACATGAGTTTTGTGATGTTTGAAGATGAATTATGAAAGATATGTGTTAGATTAACATAGTTTGTCTTTGAATTTTTGATGAATTTGAGTAATTTGGAATAAATTGAGAAAATAAGATTTTGAGGGATTAAAAAGTGAAATAAATGAAATTTATGGACTTGTATGATTATAGTGAACATTCGGCTAAGCATGGGTATAAGCAAATTATGTGTATTTTATGATTTTGTGAAATAGGGACTAAAATGTTAAAATGTGAAAATGTGAGGGCTAGTTTTTAAATTTCCCTAAATATGTGTTTTTGGATTGAATTGAATGATTTGGTGAATAAATGGATTAAATTTGAATATGTATAGATCAAGAACCGAAGAAAATGGATATAGATCGCGAAAAGTCTAAAGTGATTGAATAGTCGAGTCCGTACATTTATTCGAATCCGAGGTAAGTCTATATACAAATAAATCTATTTATGTCGATTTATGTATGTACATATTAAATCTAATTGTGATGAATGTCTATGATTTGACATATACATGAAATCCTAGGAATGTATCGACAATGTAACAATGTCCGAGAAGTCCCGTATGAACCTAGGAATAGATAAGATTACATATGTCATGACAACGGTTTCTGATATGTGATATCGTTTAAGACCACGTCTGGGACGTTGGCATCGATTTGAGATTTACGTGGAAGACCATGTCTGGGACATTGGCATCGTATTTGATTCATGTAAGACCCTGTCTGGGACAGTGGCATCGATATCTGAGTACATGTAAGACCACGTCTGGGACGTTGGCATTGTACGACTATTCCGAGCATTCTGAGTATCCTATTGGATTGTGAACGGTACAAAGGGCAATTTCGAGAAACAAAATACAAGGTGAAATGTGTATTCGTTTCAGGTACGTTTGATGTGTATGGTTGGTATAAGCATGAACGGTGAGTATATGTACCTAGATGCAATGAATGAAATGTGATATATGTATGTTTGAGATATGAGTAAAAGAGATGTTTGAGTTATGTAATGTGGGTAAGCAATGGTAACTCAATTGAGCCAAAGAGAAATCTATATGTTCGAAATGATTATATGTTAATGAATTGGATTGGCTATGCTTATATATGTTTATATGATAAGATATTTGTATATGGCTTACTAAGCTTTTGGAATGCTTACTTTGTGTGTGTTTGCTCTATTTTATAGATCGTCAAAGCTACTGAAAGGCCCGGGGATCGTCGAGGATCGTCATCACACTACTCAAATCACCTTCTGGTACCTTTTGAATGTGTATATATATTAAGTATGGCATGTATAGTCTAGTTGATATGGTTATTTTTTGAAAGGGTGTATAGTTAGCCATGTGATATGGCTAGATAATGACATTATATGAATTAACAATCATGTCTTATGATGCTTAGTTTTGGTGTGGTTTGTTTGCTAGTGAAATGGTCATAATAATGGTAAGCTTATTGATGCAAAACAAGCATATATTTGATGAATGGTTGTTATAATGAAATGGTAAGTGTGTGGATGGATATTATCTAGAAATGTTGTGATCGGATTGTGTTAAATGGCATATAAGTTGGTGTGATTGTTAAGCTCATAAATGGTTAGAAATGATTATCATTTTGGTATGTATTGGTTGTCTTTGATTCTTGGATTGATGCGTAATTGTGCTTCTAGGGATGAGCCAAAGTGTGGGTGGCATTTTGGCCTTACAAATGGCCTATAATTGCCCACACGGTTGAGCACACGGACGTGTGGCTGGACCGTGTCCCTCGTGGTTGTATTTTAAAACAAGTCAGACTCGACCACGGGCTAGACACAGGGGCGTGTGACTGGCCGTGTGGTGCAAGTCAGTAGCGATCACGGGTGAGGCACACGGGCGTGTCCACGACCGTGTGGAAGAGTCAGTATGTATGCCCTGTTTTGACACGGCTTAGACACACGGGCGTGTCTGAGGCCGTGAGAGGCACACGGCCTGCCCACACGGGCGTGTGACCTCTGTAACTTAGAAAAAAATTAAAATTTCTACGAATCTCCGTATATGTTCGGTTTAGTCCCGGCCCTATTCTAAGGCATGTTTAAGGTCTCGTAGACCTATTTAAGGGACACTTTGATTTGTTTGTTTGAATTATGCTATGACATGTCTGTAAAAGATTCTGATTTGTCCGGTAACGCCTTTAACCCTAGACCGGCGATGGTTACGGGTTAGGGGTGTTACAAATCTCATGTACCAAAGCAACCCAAATGGTACCAATTCATATCACAATAGAACATCTATTCTAGCCACATTCAAGACAATTTCATTCCATTTCAAATACTAACCAATTCAAGGTACATGAGTACACCAATATGCTAACTAAACTCATACCAATCTTTATAACCTCAAATCATCAAAATGACCATTATCCAAGATGCATTATTTGGCCTAATTTCACAAGCACACCTTCATCCACAAATCATCAATTTACCATTCATATTACCTATTATTATCAATCATCACAACCAACTCAATACACATAGGACGTAAGCATATATATATGCACTTAGTTCAAACATACCAAATAAACCATAATGATCCATATCACATAGCTATATATACATACCAAATATAAGAATTTACAATCCAATTCATTTGGCCAAAGTCTTCACCAAATAAAATCCCTATACATGCCATATGACCAATCCATAAGTTCAAAAGTACCAAAGTGACGATTGGATAGTGTGACGATATCTCTGCCCCAAATCTGAGCTAGCTTTGTATTCACTATAAAACACGGAAAATACACAAAGTAAGCTATAAAGCTTAGTAAGCTCGTATGTTAACAATGAGCAACTATCATCAATTCATATAATGGAAAACAATGTGCCACAATTCTATTAAATCTCAAACTATCAAATGATCATTCATATAACTTACCAAGGAACTCATCAATTTCATAGTTTTCAATACTCAATTCATTTCCGTACGTACATGTACCACCTTGTACCAATATCATACTCAACCACATCATTCATTTACCTATTGAACCATTTGGAATATGTAACACCCCAAACCCGGCCTAGAAGTTAGGCCCGCAACTGGCGTGTCACATTGAAGTGTTTTTCGAAAACCATGTTTTCATTGAAAACCCTTCTTAAAGAAAAGCTTAAGTAAAATCCCAGTTACGTTAGTTTATTTTTAACACGTGGTCCATTGAAAAATTATTGATTCTATTCCAAAATATCTTTTTAGTTGCGGAAGCTAATTTTGAGAGCAATCAATTTACGAAAAAGGTTAAGTCGCGAAACCATTTCAAAAATGTTGTGAAAATGTAGTGTTGTTTTAAAAATAGTTAACATTTTAGAAAACCGTGATTTACTCCTAACGGATATAATTTAAAGTAAATAAAAAACCCAAGTTAAAACTCAGAACCATAAAAAGGCCCTATTACAAAATTTAAAACCCAAAACGGAATCAAAAGCATAAATGAAGCCCAAAGGTAGTCGTGTGGCCATCTCCGAGTCCCTCGCAGCACCGATCCTTCTAATGCTGGGGATTACCTGCACATTTAAAAAAGGGGTGAGTTTGCGAAAACTCAGTGTGTAATCCCCTCCTAACGAAAAATAGTTAGAAATAGACAAAATTCAGAATCAGTCTGGACCGGAGCCCAATACAGTAACAGAATAATATGTGTATGTGTCTAATCCCAATACAATTTCACTTGGGTCTCAGCCCTTATCAGAATCAATTGGGCCTAGCCCATTCCCCATATCAGTAACAGTTGGGCCTAGCCCATAACAGAATCAATTCCATATGCATAATGTGTGATGCATGTTAACCCATCCCATCCAACCCGGCACTTGCCTCCGTCCAACCCTGCACTACCTGCGGCGAATAAATAATCCACACCACCCCTACACTCCCAATGTTAGCACCGGTTGCGGAACTAACCAAAATCGCAGCAAAGCTGCTAGTAAACAGAATGGCCAAGAGCCATAAACAAAATGGTTACAAACCATAATCAGGATGGCACAAAGCCATAATTAGGATGGCACAAGGCTATCGATAACTGTAATGAGTTTGGTATATAGCCATCAGCGACGGTAATATAATCGGCACACAGCCACGGGTAATTATGATTGACACAGAGTCATCAATATATATGTTAGGCACATAGCCACGGGTAAATACGACTGGCACAAAGCCATAATCAAGATGGCACAGAGCCATATTTAGGTTGGCACAGAGCCATAATCAGATTACGCAGCTTTAAACCGTCCATCGGTCCACAGTCATCTCATGCGGCCCGTGCGACCTTAACAGATCAATATTGGATCCACGATCGTCTCATGCGACCCGTGCGACCCTATCAGAACTTCCTCCGTATGAATGTCCCAACCCCATGCAATATGTCGTGTATGTCATGCTCAATCATTACACGTGTATGCAAAATGGCCATGCTCAGTAACAGTCATTTACACACATATTAAAAGCCTATCTGTCACACGACCACAGACAAGTCAGTTAACACAGTCATACGATCACAGTCAAATCAGTTTAGACATAGCCATTCGTTCACAGTCAAATCAGTCAAACTCATAGTCTAAGTCAATCATTTACCCATAAGGGAAATATAGTCCTTTTACCCTATAAGGGTATTTCGGTAGTTTTCACAATATGAGGGTATTTTGGTAATTTTACAATCGAGGGTATTTCGGTAATTTTACAATCGGGGGTATTTTGATAATTTTAAAAATTAGGGGTATTTTGGTAATTTTACAAATTAGGGGTATTTTGGTAATTTCACAAATCAGGGGTATTTCGATAATTTTGCAAATCGAGGGTATTTTAGTATTTTGCCAATCGGGGGTATTTCTATAATTTTACAAACTAGGGTCTCAACGACCCAACAGAAGGTCCACCGTCGCCTCGAGCGACTTTAGTAACCTAAACAGTCACAACGGTGTAAATGGGCCTAAGGCCCATTACTCGACCCAAGTGGGCCCACACACTCGTGTGGACCATTTAGCCCAGAAATAGCCTCGGCTATACGTACATCACAGTTCAAACCAATAAAAACCATACAACATGCATTTTATCCGTGTAGGGCCCACACGGCCTATTGCCTAAAAACGACCCTAGCCATGTGGACTACACGGCTCAGTCTAACATTTACCACAATATGCAAATTTGATCCGTGAAAGGGCCCCTAAGCCCATTGGGCCCACACGACCCATTTCGGCCCCAACGCGGCCCAAAATGACCTAAGCCCATGAGAACGCTCATGGTGGCCTCAACCATCTTACGCCCATATTCGTGGGCTCGGTCCACCACACGTACGACCGCACGCTCGTGTGGCATCATTCGCCGGTATTTCGGCTCTTCGGCATTTGTCGATTTACGATCAGAAGGAGTGTGGTTACACACCTTGATTACGAAGCGCCCACGAATCCCTAGCACCAAACCCTACTCGATCGAGCTTCCAAAAATCCTCACTAATCGTTAGTAACGATCAACTTCTTGTAGATATTTGCATTACCCAAAGAAACTTATTAACCAAGATTGTATAAGGTTGTGGTTTATGACCAGATTTGATAACCTTTAACAACATAAAAGAGCATTCGGCCTCAGTTAAAAGCAAGGAGTGTAACACCCCAAATTTGGGCCTAGTAGAATTGGGCCTATTAGGCTTTGGTCTTTGGGTCTCATAAATTTTTTAAGTGAACGAGAAAATGACAATTGGCATGTGGGCTTTGAGGGTTAGTGAATTTGGAGTGTCTAGGGGTGTTGGAGATGTCTTGGGATCAAGTAAGGGTATAGGAAAAATTTTGGTTTTAGCCCCATGGGAACTGTGACTTCAGTTAGTAGGCCTTTTAAAAAAAATGAAGAAGAAAAAAAATGATAAGAGAGCTTGTGGTGTAGTGGCAAAGTGGCGCCACTTAGGGAACAGGGAGGTGGCGTCATTAGCAGGCAAGGGAGTCCAAGGTTCGAGTAGTGGCATGGTATTTTATTGGGGTATTTATTTTGCTGTCAGGATGGCTAGAGTTTGTGCTGCAGTGAAAGTCTGATGGATGAGAGGTTTGAAATGGTCATGGAGAGATTGTAGGAGCTTATCTTGGAGAAAATTTAGGAGTTGAGAAGTGTGAAGAGTTGGTGTCGTTTTAGGAAGTGGAAAGTGTATAAATTCGGCTATAAGATTGAATAAACCTCCTGTGGATAAGATTCGTAAGTAATGGGCCGAAGAGTTTACGGCCACAGCTAATGATGATGTTGAGCGAGCTGAATTTTGGCTCGAGAATACCATTCAAGTATTTAACGAGATGTTGTTGAATTCAGATGAATGTATTAAATGTGATGTTTCGTTGTTGAGGGATATCGCGTATAACTGGTGGAAGACATTAATATCCGTGGTTCTGAGAGAGAGAATCACCTGGGATTTCTTTCAAGCTGAATTCAGAAAGAAGTTAATTAGTCAACGATTCATTGATCAGAAACATAAAGAGTTTCTAGAGCTGAAACAGGGCTGTATGTCCATTACTATGTATGAGCGGGAACTTGTGAGATTGAGCCAGTATGTGCGAGAATGTGTTTCGACCGAAGCTACTATGTGTAAACGCTTTATAGAAGGGTTGAATGAAGACATTAAGTTGTTTGTTGGGATACTTGATATCAACAAATTTGTTGTGTTAGTTGAAAGAGCTTGCAAAGCCGAGGAGCTCAGTAAAGAAAAGAAAAAAGCTGAATCTGAAGCTCGAGATGAAAGAAAAAGATCGATGAGTAAGTTGTCTTAGCCTTCAACAAGGAGATTAATAGATGCAAGCAACCGATCAAATACTTCATTTGAACATCTGTATAAAGACCACGCAAGACAAAGTGTAACAGCCCGGTTTAGACCCTGGTCAAAACAGTGGTTTCAAGACCACAAATCTGAGGTCGGAATGTTAATTTAATGTTATTTTCTGTGTGAATGGTATGTGACTTAGTCTATGTGAAAATTCTGTGAGATAATTTGATCGTTTGTGTGTCGAATTAAGAGAAAGGACTTAATCGTATAAAGAGTAAAAGCTATGTGCTGAATTATAAGTACTTAAATGTTGTTGTTTTATCAATGTGGAGGCTTTATGAGACAATTACACCATTATTAAGTTAGTGGATGGCTAAATGTCTTAATAACCTTATTGTATTTTATCTTATATGATTAATAAAAGGGCAAAGTGGTAAAATGATAATTAAGTCATAATTCATAAAACAAAAAGCATGGAAATAGACCATTATTCATCCTTGTTGGTTGAATGTGTTGAAGAAAAGAAACCATCCATGGTTTTCTAAGTTTCGTCTAGTTCCAAGCTTAAATTAAGGTATGTTTTGGCTTCGATTTTTGATAATTTCTACGTTTTCGTAATCATTGCTTCGTGCTCTAGCTAACCCATGTTGTAATTTTGTGAATTGATGGTATTTTTGTGATGAGTCAATGATGAACATTTGAGCTATGTGCTAGTTTATAGTAAAATATGAGAACTTGGTGTTGGATGAACATGTGTTGTTTTTGAATTTTTAGTGAATTTAGCTAATTAGGGCTAAATTGTGAAAATAGCAAATTGAAGGGTTAAAATGTGAAATAAATGAAATGTGTGGGTTTGTATGGACATTAGTAAAATTCGGCCAAGCTTATACTAGGAGAAATTATGTGAATTTGGTGATTTTGCGAAAAAGGGACTAAAGTGTCAAAATGTGAAAATGTCAGGGCTATTGTGTAAAATGCCCTAAATATGTGTGTGTGGATTTAAATGAATGATTTGGTAATTGAATGGACTAAATTTGAATGTGTATAGACCAAGAGAGAAGAGGTTCGGATCGAGATCGAGGCAAAGATAAAATGCTCGATTAATCGACCGTATTGATAGTCGACGTCCGAGGTAAGTTCGGATATAATACATGTTATTAACATATGTTTTTGTATTATGAAATGAATGTGTATATGTGTATGAAATTGAGATGCTATGTGCAGGATTTAGTTAAGGGCACTAAGTGTGCGATATTAAAATCGAAATAGAAAAGAATAGCACCGTGGTGTGCGATGTTATGAAAGCTTCGACATAGAATTGGCACTGTGTGTGCATTACCGAGATAAGTCAGTTGGAAAATTTGGCACTAAGTGTTCGATGACTAATATGTACCGACCATGTGTATAGCACTGAGTGTGCGAATAAGTTGATTGAATATTAAAGGATTATCAACAAGTAATATTGAGCATTGAGTAGCTTGGAAATTGAATTACTATGTGTTAGCCAAGGTATGTCTTGAACCTTTGTGGTTGATGAATTTATAGATAAAGCTATAGATGGATGAATGAGTATCTTGAGTAGGGATAATATAGTATGGATAAGAGAGAAATGATCTATGTGATGGTTATTGATTATATTGGTTTGGTTTAATGACACGATTATATTGTATATCAAACTTACTAAGCTATAGAAAGCTTACTGTGTGATTTCTTTTTCTGCTTTGCAGTGTCAGTAAAGCTAGCTCTGATTTGGGGATCGTCAGCATCTCAGTCACACTATCGGCAATCTATTTTGGGTATTTTGGAAAGATGTACATAGTTAAAATATGGCATGTATAGGCTGGTCATTTGGATCATGTTTGATGTTTGTAAGTAGCCATGAGATGTGGCTAGATATGTTCTAGTCTTATCATGAATGAATTTGATATATGTGATGCATCTTTTGGCATGATTTGTGGGTTGAGAAATTGACTATTGAATGGTAACTTTGTGTTGGTAAAATGCTAGTAGGAATTAGTGAAATTTAGAAGGAATGATGTTTAGTATTGAATGTATTATACTTGTTATGAGATAGATTTTGGTATTGAATTTGTTATAATTGGAATGGGAATTGAATGCATAGATTGGATAGTCATATTGGTAAGTTTTTGGTTGCCTTATGTGCATGATATGTTTTGGTATGTGTTGCTTGTAGGTTTGACCTAAGTGGGTGGCATGTTGGCCTTGCAAAATGGCCTATAATGTCACACGGTCAAGGCACACGGGCGTGCCTACAAACCGTGGGTGAATTGACAGATTACAGCTTAGTAGCACATGGCCTCGACACGGGGGTGTCAGCTGACCGTGGTGTACAAGTCAGTAACTAGCTAAGAGCACACGGCCATGGCACACGGGCGTGCTTGGTGGCCGTGGTGGGGAAGACAGATAGGACCACGGTCGGACACACGGGCGTGCCTAATGGTCGTGGGGACTTAGTCGAGATAGACCACGGAGAGGACACACAGTGTGTCTAGCATTTACTGGGAGGCACACGCCTACCCCAGCGGCGTGTATCCCCTGAAACTCAGAAAAGTTTTAGATTTTCATGAAGTTTTTGTATGTGTTTCGGTTTAGTCCCGACCCCTCTCTAGCATGTGTTTAAGGTCTTATACGCCTTAATAAGGGACTATTTGATTATGTTTGATGTATTATGATGATGATTGACTTTGTGTCGTAATTGGGTTGTGAATTGATCTTATTATCTGGTAATGCCTCTTAACCCTATTTTGGCAGCGATTTCGGGTTAGGGGTGTTACATTTTATTGGTATCAGAGCTACGGTTTAGTCGATTCTCGGACTAACGTAGCGCGTGTGAGTCTAGCTATACATGCCATATATGAAATTGCGATAGTGTGATGAATGTTGACAGTTGAAAATGTGTTTTCTTATAGTAATGGATCCCGATCGAGCAGTTGCTGATGACGTAGAGAGTAATGCGCCTGCTCCTGCTCAAGGGACAGGGTCGGCCACATCGAGGCCGAATAAAGGTAGTGAGGGAGGAGAGGCTAAGCAATCCTTCTTCCGTATGATGAGTGAATGGTTTACAGAGTTCGTTCGGACGAATCCGACTACTCCACAACCTCCACCCCCATAAGTACCTGTTGTGCCACAAGTTGTAGATCTTATCAGATTGAATAAACCACCTGTAGATAAGATTCAGAAATACGGGGCCAAGGAGTTTAGGGCCACATTTGGTGACGATGCTAAGCGAACCGAGTTTTGGCTTGAGAATACAATCAGAGTATTCGATGAGATGTCGTTAAATCCTGATGAGTGCATTAAGTGTGCAGTTTCCTTGTTGAGAGACACGGGTTATAACTGGTGGAAAACATTGATATCTGTAGTTTCGAGAGAGAGAGTCACCTGGGACTTCTTTCAAGTTGAGTTCAGAAAGAAATATATTAGTCAGTGTTTCATTGATCAAAAACGTAAAGAGTTTCTAGAGTTGAAACAGGGTCGTTTGTCTGTTACTGAGTACGAACGGGATTTTGTAAGATTGAGTCAGTGGAATGTGTTTCGACCGAAGCTAGTATGTGCAAATGTTTCGAGGGATTGAATGAAGACATTATATTGTTGGTTGGGATACTTGATATAAATGAATTTGTTGTGTTAGTTGAAAGAGCATGTAAAGCTGAGGAGCTCAGTAAAGAGAAGAAGAAAGCCGATTCTGAGGCTCGTGATGAAAGAAAGAGATTAATGAATAAGTTCTCTCAACCTTCAGCAAAGAGATATAGAGATGAAAGAAATTGTTCAAATGTTTCGCTGGGACATACAAGTAGAGATCGTTCGAGACAAAGTACTGGTTTACGAATTCAAGCTCCGAATGAACCAAGTGTTGGTAGTGTTAAGAGTAACAAACACGAGTGCATACAGGTGTGAAAGACGACATGTGGGAGAGTCTTTGGGGCAAGTACAACAACGAGTTTGTTATAAATGTGGATCTCAAGATCATTTTATTCGAGATTGCCCAAAGATGGTCGAAGAGGAGAATGTTCAGAATGAAAGACCAAGTAATGTGACGGCTAGAGGTAGACCACCCAGAAATAACAAAAGTGTGAGCGAAAGTCAAAGGGGGACAACTGACATAGCTGTGATGTCGAAGCGAGCACTGCTGAGCCTATGCTATCTGCGCATACGAGAGGAAGCATCATCTCCAGACGTCATCACCGGTACTTTCACTTTATTTGATATTTATGTCGTTGCATTGATAGATCCTGGATCAACCCATTCCTATGTGTGTATGAACTTAGTATTGAATAAGACTCTACCTGTTGAGTCTACTGAATTTGTGATTAGAGTATCGAACCCCTTAGGTAAGTGTGTTTTGGTGGTTAAGGTGTGCAAGAATTGCCCATTGATGTTTCGTGATTTATGTTTTCCGGTCCACTTGATGTTGCTACCATTTGATGAATTTGACATAATTTTGGGTATGGATTGGCTTACTTTGCATAATGCCATCGTGAACTATAAGAGGAAGAATATTGAATTGAAGAGTCAGAATGGTGAGATAGTTCGAATTGAGTCCAGTGATATGAAAGGATTACCAACTGTTGTATCTGGGATGAAAGCTATGAACTTTGTGAGAAAAGGTTGTGAAGCTTATTTGGCGTACGTGATTGATACAAAGGTGTCGAAAAAGAAAGTTGAATCGGTGTCTGTGGTTTGTGAGTTTCCAGATGTATTTCCTGAAGAGTTACCAGGATTACCTCCAATTCAAGAAGTGGAATTTGGTATTGAGTTAGTGCCGGGAACTGCTCCTACTTCGATAGCTCCATATAGAATGGCCCCAACTGAATTGAAAGAGTTGAAATCTCAATTGCAAGAATTGACTGACAGAGGATTTGCACGACCGAGTTTCTCACCCTGGGGAGCTCCTGTGTTATTTGTGAAAAAGAAAGATGGAACTATGAGAATGTGTATTGATTATCGACAGTTGAATAAAGTGACGATAAAGAACAAATATCCGTTACCTCGTATCGATGATTTGTTTGATCAATTAAAAGGAGCTACCGTGTTTTCAAATATAGAGTTGAGATCTTGTTACTATCAGTTGAGAGTTAAAGAATCTGATGTGCCGAAAACTGCTTTCAGAACGAGGTATGGACATTACGAATTCTTAGTGATGCCTTTTGGACTAACAAATGCTCCAGCAGTGTTTATGGATCTGATGAATCGGATATTTAGACCGTATTTGGATCGTTTTGTTGTGGTATTTATTGATGATATTTTGATCTATTCGCGAGATGAGACGCAGCATGCCGAACATTTGAGAACCATGCTACAAACACTAAGTGAGAAATAGTTGTATGCAATGTTTAGCAAATGTGAATTTTGGTTGCATGAGGTCAGTTTTTTGGGGCATATTGTATCAGCTTCTGGGATACGAGTTGACCCGAGTAAAATCTCTGCTATTTTGGAATAGAAGCCTCCGAGAAATGTGTCTGAAGTCCGTAGTTTTTTGGGACTAGCAGGATATTATAGACAATTTGTGAAAGGCTTCTCGATGATTACAACTCCATTGACAAAGTTGTTACAAAAGGATGTTAGATTCGAGTGGTCAGAAAAGTGCCAACAGAGTTTTGAGCAGTTGAAAATGTTGTTAACAGAAGCACCAGGTTTGATTCAACCTGAATTGGGCAAAGAGTTCATAGTTTACAGTGATGCATCATTGAATGGTTTGGGATGTGTTCTGATGCAAGAAGGGAAAGTCATTGCTTACGCTTCAAGACAGTTAAAACAGCATGAAAAGAACTACCCAACGCATGATCTTGAATTGGCTGCGATTGTGTTCGCATTAAAGATTTGGCATCACTATCTATTCGGGGAGAAATGTCACATCTATACTGATCATAAGATTTTAAAGTACTTGATGACTCAAAAAGACTTGAACTTGCGACAGAGAAGATGGCTAGAGTTATTGAAAGATTACGAACTTGTGATAGATTACCATCCGGGTAAGGCTAATGTTGTAGCTGATGCCTTAAGCCGAAAATCGTTATATGCTTTGCGAGCTACGAGTAATCTGATAGATCTATGTGATGATGGTGTGGTTGTAGCTGAATTGAAAGTAAAGCCAATGTTTGTACAACAAATTAGTGATGCTCAGAAAAATGATATTGAAATGATGGCTAAACGAACTCAATGTGAATTGAATGTTGAATCAGAATTTTGAGTTGATAGTGATGATTGTTTGAGATTCAGAGATCAGATTTGTGTTCCAAGAAATTCAGAGTTGATTCAAATGATTTTGAATGAAGCTCACAATAGTCATTTGACTATACATCCGGGGAGTACTAAAATGTATAATGATCTGAAACAGTTTTATTTGTGGCATGGTATGAAAAGAGACATTTCTGACTTTGTGTCGAAATGTTTAGTTTGTCAGCAAGTTAAGGCTGAACATCAAGTTCCGTCCGGTTTATTACAACCGATTATGATTCCTGAGTGGAAATGGGAAAGAATCACGATGGACTTTGTGTTGGGTTTGCCTTTATCTCCGAGCAAGAAAGATGCGATATGGGTGATAGTTGATAGATTGACGAAGTCAGCTCACTTTATTCCAGTGAGAATAGATTATTCACTTGATAGATTGGCTGAATTATATATTGATGAGATCGTGAGATTGCACGGGGTACCTCTATCTATTGTGTCTGACAGAGATCCGAGATTTACCTCGCGATTCTAGAAGAAATTGCAAGATACTTTAGGCACGAAATTACATTTCAGTACTGCTTTTCATCCGCAAACAGATGGTCAATCCGAGCAAATCATTCAGATTCTCGAAGACATGCTGAGATGTTGCATACTTGAATTTGAAAGCACGTGGGAAAAGCATTTATCATTGGTTGAGTTTGCATATAACAATAGTTATCAATCTAGTATCAAAATGGCACCATATGAGGCTCTTTATGGTCGAAAGTGTCGAACTCCATTGTATTGGACTGAGTTGAGTGAGAATAAGATTCACGGGGTTGATCTGATAAAAGAGACTGAACAGAGAGTGAAAGTGATTCGTGATAGTTTGAAAGTAGCCTCAGATCGTCAGAAGTCTTATGCAGATCTGAAACGAAAAGATATCAAATTTGAGGTCGGTAATAAAGTGTTTTTGAAAGTGTCTCCGTGGAAGAAAATACTTCGATTTGGCCGAAAGGGCAAGCTGAGTCCGAGGTTCATCGGACCGTATGAGATTATTAAACGAGTTGGGCCGGTTGCTTATAGATTGAAATTGCCATCTGAGTTAGAAAAGATTCATAACGTGTTTCATGATTCAATGCTTCGACAGTACAGATCAGACCTGTCTCATGTGATTGCTCCTACTGAGGTTGAGATTCGGTCAGACTTGTCGTATAGTGAAGAACCAATCCGAATCTTGGCACAAGAGACTAAAGAGTTGATAAATAAGAAAATATCCTTAGTGAAAGTATTATGGCACAAACACAGAATTGAAGAGGCTATGTGGGAGCCTGAGAACATTATGAGAGAGCAATATTCTCATCTATTCACTGGTAAGATTTTCGGGGACGAAAATCCCTAAGGGGGGAGAGTTGTAACACCTTCGCTTTAGACCTGGTCGAGCAGTGGTTTCGAGACCATAAATCCGAGGTCGGAATGTTAATTTAATGTTATTTTCTGTGTGAATGGTATGTGACTTAGTCTGTGTGAAAATTCTGTGAGATAATTTGATCGTTTCAGTGTCGAATTAAGAGAAAGTACTTAATCGTATAAAGAGTAAAAGCTATGTGCTGAATTATAAGTACTTAAATGTTGTTGTTTTATTAATGTGGAGGCTTTATGAGACAATTACACCATTATTAAGTTAGTGGATGGCTAAATGACTTAATAACCTTATTGTATTTTGTCTTATATGATTAATAAAAGGGCAAAGTGGTAAAATGATAATTAAGTCATAATTTCATAAAATAAAAAGCATGGAAATAGGCCATTATTCATCCTTGTTGGCGGATATGTTGAAGAAAAAGAAAGCATCCATGGTTTTCTAAGTTTGACTAGTTCCAAGCTTAAATTAAGGTATGTTTTGGCTTCGATTTTTGATAATTTCTACGTTTTAATCGTGTTGTTGCTGCTCTAAGCTAACCCATGTTGTAATTTTGTGAATTGATGATGTTTTTGTGATGATTCAATGATGAACATTTGAGCTATGTGCTAGTTGATAGTAAAATATGAGAACTTGGTGTTGGATTAACATGTGTTGTTTTTGAAATTTTAGTGAATTTAGCTAATTAGGGCTAAATTGTGAAAATATCAAATTGAAGGGTTAAAATGCGAAATAAATGAAATGTGTGGGTTTGTATGGACATTAGTAAAATTCGGCCAAGCTTATACTAGGAGAAATTATTTGAATTTGGTGATTTTGCGAAATAGGGACTAAAGTGTCAAAATGTGAAAATGTGAGTGCTATTGTGTAAAATGCCCTAAATATGTGTGTGTGGATTTAAATGAATGATTTGGTAATTGAATGGACTGCATTTGAATGTGTATAGACCAAGAGAGAAGAGGTTCAGATCGAGATCGAGGCAAAGATAAAGTGCTCGATTAATCGACCGTATTGATAGTCGATGTCTGAGGTAAGTTCGGATATAATACATGTTATTAACATATGTTTTTGTATTATGAAATGAATGTGTATATGTGTATGAAATTGAGATGCTATGTGCAGGATTTAGTTAAGGGCACTAAGTGTGTGATATTAAAATCAAAATAGAAAAGAATGGCACTCTGTGTGCGATGTTATGAAAGCTTCGGCTTATAGAATTGTCACTGTGTGTGAATTACCGAGATAAGTCGGTTGGAAAATTTGGCACTAAGTGTGCGATGACTAATATGTACCGACCATGTATATAGCACTGAGTGTGTGAATAAGTTGATTGAATATTAAAGGATGATCAACAAGTAATATTGAGCATTGAGTAGCTTGGAAATTGAATAATTATGAGTTAGCCAAGGTATGTCTTGAACCTTTGTGGTTGATGAATTTATAGATAAAGCTATAGATGGATGAATGAGTTTCTTGACTAGGGATGATATAGTATGGATAAGAGAGAAATGATCTATGTGATGGTTATTGATTATATTGGTTTGGTTTAATGACACGATTATATTGTATATCGAACTTACTAAGCTATAGAAAGCTTCTTGTGTGATTTCTTTTTACGCTGCGGTGTGTCGATAAAAGCTAGCTCGGATCCGGGATCGTCGACATCTCGATCACACTATCGGCAATCTATTTTGGGTATTTTCGAAAGATGTACATAGTTTGAATATGGCATGTATAGGCTGGTCATTTGAATCATGTTTGATGTTTGTAAGTAGCCATGAGATGTGGCTAGATATGTTCTAGTCTTATCAGGAATGAATTTGATATATGTGATGCATCTTTTGGCATGATTTGTGGGTTGAGAAATTGACTATTGAATGGTAACTTTGTGTTGGTAAAATGCTAGTAGGAATTAGTGAAATTTAGAAGGAATGATGTTTGGTATTGAATGTATTATACTTGTGATGAGATAGATTTTGGTATTGAATTTGTTATAATTGGAAAGGGAATTGAATGCATAGATTGGATAGTCATATTGGTAAGTTTTTGGTTGTCTTATGTGCATGATATGTTTTGGTATGTGTTCCTTGTAGGTTTGACCTAAGTGGGTGGCATGTTGGCCTTGCAAAATGGCCTATAATGTCACACGGTCAAGGCACACGCGCGTGCCTACAAACTGTGGGTGAATTGGCGATTATAGCTTAGCGACACACGGCCTCGACACGGGGTGTCGACTAACCGTGGTGTACAAGTCGATAACTAGCTAAGAGCACCACGGCCATGGCACACGGGCGTGCTTGGTGACCGTGGTGGGGAAGACAGTATAGGACCACGGTTAGGACACACGGGCGTGCCTAATGGCCGTGGAGACTAAGTCAGTATAGACCACGGGGAGGACACACGGGTGTGTCTAGCAGCTGTGGGAGGCACACGACCTACCCCTACGGGCGTGTATCCCCTGAAACTTAGAAAAGTTTTAGATTTTCATGAAGTTTTTGTATGTGTTTCAGTTTAGTCCCGACCCCTCTCTAGCATGTGTTTAAGGTCTTATACGCCTTAATAAGGGACTATTTGATTATGTTTGATGTACTGTGATGATGATTGACTTTGTGTCATAATTGGGTTGTGAAATGATCTTATTATCCGGTAATGCCTCTTAACCCTATTCCGGCGGCGGTTTCGAGTTAGGTGTGTTACACTAAGTGTTGGTCCGAGAAATCAAGCTCCAATTGAATCAAATATTGAAAGTGCTAAAAGCAACAAACCTGAGTGTAGACAGTATGGAAGACGACATGTGGGAAAATGCTGGGGCAAATACAACAATAGAGTTTGCTATAAATGTGGATCACAAGAATATTTCATTAGAGATTGCCCAAAGTTAGCTGAGGAAGAAAATGTTCAGAACGTGAGATTGAGCAATGTGATGGTTAGGGGTAGATCACCCTGAAATACCGTAAATGTGAGCGGAAGCCAGAGAGGGACTACCGATACAGCTGTGAGATCAGAGGCGAGAGCACCTGCCCGAGCCTATGTTATACGAGCAGGAGAGGAAGCGTTATCTCCAGACGTCATCACTGGTACTTTCACTTTATTTGATACCGATGTGATTGCATTGATAGATTCAGGATCTACTCATTCGTATGTGTGTGTGAATTTAGTATCAAGCAAGACTCTACCTGTTGAGTCTATTGAATTGGTAATTAGAGTATCGAACCCTTAGATAAGTGTGTCTTGATGGATAAAGTGTGCAAAAATTACTGATTGATGTTTCAGGCTATATGCTTTTCGGCTAATTTGATGATGCTATCATTCGATAAATTTGATATAATTTTGAGTATGGATTGGCTCACATTGCATAATGCCATTGTGAATTGTAAACGAAAGAGTATAGATTTGAGAAGTCAGAACGGTGAGATAGTTTGAATTGAATCTAGTGGTATGAAAGGGGTACCAGTTGTTGCATCTGCGATGAAAGCTTTGAACTATGTGAGAAAGGGTTGCGAAGCTTATTTGACATATGTGATTGATATAAAAGTGATTGATAAGAAAGTTGAATCTGTGCCTGTGATTTATGAATTCTTAGTTAGGCCTTTCGGACTAGCGAATGCTCCTGCAGTGTTTATGGATTTGATGAACCGTATATTCAGACTGTACTTGGATCGTTTTGTTGTAGTGTTTATTAATGACATTCTGATTCATTTATGTGATGAGATGCAACATGTCGAGCATTTGAGAGTTGCGTTACAGACTTTGCGCGAGAAACAATTGTATGCTAAGTTTAGCAAATGTGAGTTTTGGTTGTGTGAGGTTGGATTTTTGGGCATATTGTATCAGCTGCGGGAATACGAGTTGTTAAATTTATATCTAAATGTTATGAAATAAATGAATATGTGATTATTGACTAGAAATGCTATATGTGGAATTGAGAAATGTGACACTAAGTGTGCGAAATTAAAAATCGGGACGAAGGTGAATAGCACTGTTTGTGCGAAGTAATGGAAGCCTCAGCTTTATCAATAGGCACTGTGTGCGCGATACCCAATTAAATTCGCTTTAAAGTAAAGGCACTAAATGTGCGATTAATTCGAATAAATAACAAAGAGCAACTGATGTGTGATATCGAGCATGGAATAGCATGTATGATCGTTAACTAAGTGTTGACAAAGGTATATATGGAACTTATGTAGTTGATGAATTTGAAAATAGATGAATGGATGGTTATGTGAGTATCGGATATAATTGTGCTTGAATATTTTTGGTGAAACTATCTATGTGATGGTTTACTTGGTACATTGATTTGATTCATTTAGTTGAATGTATTATATTATGAATTTGTGATTGATTTTCATTCGAGCAAAGAGAACATTGTAGTCTTTATGTGCTTTGCGAGCTATGAATTCTCTGATAGATCTGTGTGATGATGGTTCAGTTTTGGCTGAGTTGGAAGTGAGATTGATGTTCATACATCAGATCAGTGATGCCAGAAAATGGATGATGTGATGATTGAAAAACGAGCTCAATGTGATTTGAATTCTGATTCAGAACTTTGAATTGATAGTGATATTGTTTGAGATTCAGAAATCGGATTTGTGTTTCGAAGAATTCAGAGTTGATTCAGATGATTTTGGAATGAAGCTCACAATAGTCGTTTGACTGTTCATCCGAGGAGAATAAAAATGTATAATGATTTGAAATAGTTTTACTGGTGGCATGGAATGAAACGGGATATCTCTGACTTTGTGTCGAGACGTTTAAAATGTCAGCAAATTAAAGTTGAAAATCAGGTTCTGTTTGGTTTATTACAACTGATTATGATTCCAAAGTGGAAGTGGGAGGGAATCGCAATGGACTTTGTGTCGGGATTGTCTTTGTCTACATGAAAAAATATATACTTCGATTTGGTCGGAAAAAAAAGGTAAGTTGAATCTGAGGGTTATCGGGCTGTGTGAGATCATTGAATTAATAGGGCTGGTTGTTTATAGATTGATGTTACCATCTAAGTTAGAAAAGATTCATAATGTGTTTCATGCGTCGATGCTTCGACGGTACAGATGTGATCCATCTCATGTGATTGCTCCTACTGAGGTTGAGATTCAATCAGACTTGTCGTATAGTGAGGAACCGATTCGAATATTGGCACGAGAGACTAAAGAGTTGAGAAACAAAAGAATTTTCCTATTGAAAGTGTTGTGGCACAAACATGGAGTTGAAGAGGCTACATGGGAGCCTGAGAACATTGTGAGAAAGCAATATCCACATTTATTCACTGGTAAGATTTTCGGGGACGAAAATCCCTAAGGGGGGAGAGTTGTAACAGTCTGATTTAGACCCTAGTCGGAACAGTGGTTTTGAGACCACAAATCTGAGGTTAGAATAATATTTTAATATTATTCTATGTGTTTACGGTATGTGTTATGGCCTGTGTGAAATTTATGTGTGAATATTTTATTGATTGTGTGTTTAGTTAGTAATAAGGACTTAATCGCATAGTGTGTAAAATGTTGTGTGCTGATTGTTAAGTGCTTAATTGTTGTTGTCTTTATAATGAGGAGGACTTATGATGCAATTTGGCCATAAATGATAACATATATGTTTTTATATGTTAAAATTATAAGTTAAAATTTATATATTATATTATAAGGTTATAATAAAAACAAAAGAAAATAGATAGTGGAATTTTCATCTTGGTTCCACCGAAATTAGAAAGAAAAGAAAAGAGAAAGCTTGTTAAATATTCGACACTTGCACAAGCAAATTAAGGTATGATTTGGTTTCGGTTTCTATTAATTTCTACGTTTTCGTAATCGTTGCTTCATGTTCTAGTTAACCCATGTTGTAATTTTGTGAAATGATGATGTTTTTGTGATGAGCCATTGATGAATGCTTGAGCTATGTGCTAGTTGATAGTAAAATATGAAAACCTGGTGTTGGGTTAACATAGTTTGTATTGGGATTTTTAGTGAAATTAAGCATTTTAGGCTTAATTGAGAAAATGTGAAATTGAAGGATTAAAATGTGACATAAATGAAATATATGGGCTTGTATGAACAAAAGGAAAATTTTGCTAGGCTTGTGTGGAAAGAAATTATGTGAATTTGATGATTTTATGAATCAGGGACTAAAGTGTCGAAATGTGAAAATGTGAGGGCCATTATGTAAAATGCCCTAAATATGTTTGTTTGGACTAAAATGAATGATTTGGTAATTGAATGGATTGAATTTGAATGCGTATAGACCAAGAGATGAGAGGTTCGGATCGAGATCGAGGCAAAGATAAAGTGCTCGATTGACCGACCGTTTCGATAGTTCAACGTCCGAGGTAAGTTCGAACATAATACGAATATTTAGTTATGTTAAATGCTATGAAATGAATGTTATAATGATATTGAAATGTGGATGCTATGTGAGAGTTTGAGTTATGTGGCACTAAGTGTACGTATTTGGAAACGTGATTGAGATGATTAGCACTGTGTGTGCGAAATAATATAATCTTTGACTTTGTGATTGACACTGTGTGTGCGACACCGATTGAAGAACGGTTTGATATAGATGCACTATGTGTGCGATGTTAATTAAACTTCGGCTTACCAAATTGGCACTGTCTGTGCAATACCAATACAAGTTTGGTTTAACGAATTGGCACTAAGTGTGCGATGATAAATATGTTTCGACTATGAATTGGTACTAAGTGTGCAAATAAATCAAAAGTATAGTAAAGGTTGATCGAAATGTAAAAGTCAAGCAATTGAGTAGCTTGGTTGGTGAGTAACTATGTGTTGGCAAGGTATGTATGATAACTATGTGTTGGCAAGGTATGTACGATAACTATGTATTGGCTAAGGTATGAATGATATCTATGTGTTGGTGGTTTTGAAAGTAGTTGGATGATGTGCTATGTGAGCATTGAGCATAGTTGAGTTGGTGTATCATTGATAAATTAATCTAAGTGATGGCTTATTTTTGTATATTGACTTGAATTGTGAATTACATGTATTATGTTATGAACTTACTAAGCTTTGGAAAGCTTACTGTGTGATTTGTTTCTTTGCTTTGCAGTGTCAGTTAAACTAGCTCGGATCCAGGGACCGTCAGCATATCAATCACACTATCGGCAATCTATTTTGGTACTTTTGGAAGGATGTATATAGATTAAATATGGCATGCACAGGCTAGAAGTTATGGTATGATTTGTGATGTTTAATCATTGCCATGTGATTTGGCTCGGAAGTGAGATAATATTGAATTTGTGAATGAACTATGAATGTGGTATGTTTCATGACTTTATGGGTGATGAAAGAGGTGATTAGAAGATGAGTTTTGGTATGGATTATATGATGTTTGAGTTATAAATGTTTTGAGATGTATAATTGATACTTGGATGGACTTATTTGTGATCTCATTAGGTATAGAAGTAGATGATATTGTGGATGACTAATTGGTGTATGAAATGGTATGTTTGAATGCATTTAGAAGCATGAATTGGTATTACTTTAAAGCTAGTTGATTGACCCTAGTGTGTGTGGCATATTGGCCTTGCAAAGGGCCTCATTATGCATACATCGGTCCGTGGCAACTACAGGCGTGCCTAGTGACCTTGGGATTTAGTTAGTATATAGCCTAAGAGTACACGGCCATGGTACACGGGCGTGCCTAGTGGCCGTGAGGATGAGTTAGTATACATGCCCTGTTTTGGCACGGCCATGACACATGGGTGTGTCTTGTAGCCGTGGGAGGCACACGGCCTGACTGCACGAGCGTGTGACCTCTGCAGTGTTAAAAAAGTTTTAAGTTTTTGAGAATTTCCGTTTGTGTTTGGTTTAGTCCCGACTTCTTTCTAGCATGTGTTTGAGGTCTCATGGACCCTAATAAGGGACTATATGATTATGTTGGGATATGATTTAATGATGATTGACTTTGTGTTGTGAAATGGATGTGAAACATTCTGATGGTTCGGTAATGCCTCTTAACCCTATTCCGGCGATGACTTCGGGTTAGGGGTGTTACATATTTGTGAAAAAGAAGGACGGTTCCATGAGATTATGTATAGATTACCGGCAGCTTAATAAGGTTACTGTGAAGAATAAGTACCCATTTCCAAGAATCGATGACTTATTTGATCAATTGATGGGAGCCACTGTAATCTCTAAGATAGACTTGAGGTCCGATTATTACCAGTTGAGGGTTAAAGACTCAGATGTGTCAAAAACTGCATTTCGGACAAGGTATGGGCACTATGAATTTTTAGTCATGCCATTTGGCTTAACAAATGCCCCTGCTGTGTTTATGGATTTAATGAACCGTATATTTTGGCCATACTTGGATAAGTTTGTTGTGGTTTTTATTGATGATATACTGATTTACTCTCGTGATGAAAATGAGCATGCCGAACACTTGAGGACGGTTTTACAGATTTTACGAGATAATCATTTGTATGCCAAGATTAGCAAAAGTGAATTTTGGCTCAAAGAGGTTGGGTTTTTGGGGCACATTATCTCGGGAGATGGAATCCGAGTAGACCCAAGCAAGATTTCAGCTATTGTTGATTGGAAGCCGCCAAGAAACGTATCAGAGGTTAGAAGTTTTCTGGGCCTAGCTGGCTATTACCAGCGTTTTGTCAAGGGATTTTCCATGATAGCGACATCGATGACGAGGCTATTACAGAAGGATGTAAAGTTTGAATGGACAGAAAAGTGCCAACAGAGTTTTGAGAAACTAAAGGCATTGTTGACTGAGGCCCCAGTTCTAGTGCAACCTGAACAGGGAAAAGAATTTGTGATCTACAGCGATGCATCCTTTAATGGATTATGCTGTGTGCTTATGCAAGAGGGCAAGGTGATAGCATATGCCTCTAGACAGTTAAAGCCGCATGAGAAGAATTACCCGACACACGATTTAGAGTTGGTTGCCATTGTGTTTGCTTTAAAGATATGGAGACACCATTTGTATGGTGAGATATGTCGGATATTCACCGATCATAAGAGCCTAAAGTACTTGATGACTCAGAAGGAATTGAGTTTAAGGCAGCGAAGATGGTTAGAGCTGATAAAGGACTATGAGCAAGTCATTGACTACCACCCGGGAAAGGCGAATGTAGTCGCTGATGCTTTGAGTAGAAAGTCTCTATTTGCATTGAGGGCTATGAAAACACAAGTGACTTTTTCAGATGATGGTTCCATTCTAGCTGAGTTGAAGGCTAGACCTATGTTTCTCCAAGAGATTTATGAAGCTCAAAAGGATGACAGCGACATGCAAGCCAAAAGAGTTTAGTGCGAGTCGGGTGCTGAGTCTGACTTTCGAATTAATTCTGATAGATGTTTGACATTCAGAGACAGAGTCTGTGTACCGAGGAACAATGAGCTTATTCGGAAGATTTTACACGAGGCACATAGCGGATGTCTATCTGTACATCCAGGCAGTACAAAAATGTATAGTGACTTGAAGAAATGGTATTGGTGGCCAAGTATGAAGAAATATATCTCTGAGTTTGTATCGAGATGCTTGATTTGTCAACAAGTGAAAGCTGAACACCAAGTACCTTCGGGTTTACTTCGGCCTTGTAACACCCCAAACCCGGCCTAGAAGTTAGACCCGAATCTGGTGTGTCACATGGAAGTAAAAACTTGCTTGAGAAATACAGCCTCTTTGTTAAAACCCAGAACACTTAAGCAATTGATGTCTACTTGAAAACGTAATTATATTTAAAAACATTTTCGTTTGCGGAAGCATATTTGAAATAAACAATTTACGAAAATGTGACGTTTATAAATAGAGTTGCAGAAGCATTTTGAAAACGTTGCGGAAACGTAGATAAAATACAAGTATTCTTGAGAGGTTGTTTGATAAACCGATAATCGAACTAGTAATCTTTTAAAACCGTGACTTTTGAAAATGCCATTGATAATTTTAAAGAAAATCCGAGTTAAAATTATTTGTAAAAGTTTGTTATGAAATCCTTTTGTTAATCAATTTTGGAAAATCTTTATTTAAGTTTTTAGAAAAATTCCCATTTAAAAACAATTCAAGCAAAATTAAAGTACGTCAACATAAAGCAAAAATAAATACTCCAGAGGCCTTATTACATCATAAAAACCAAAATAGTAAAGTGGACGGAAATAGAAATCTAAAGTTCAAAATAAACACCATTTCTGAAGTATGGCCTCCACCGAGTCATCCATGGCCCCAAGTCCTCGTCACGGAGCATTACCTACAAGGGTTAAGAAAAGGGGGAGTAAGTTACAAGACCTCAGTGTGAAACCCCTTACCGTCATCCACTGGCCTGAACCAATATAGCAATATCTTGGGCTTAAGCCCATTTAACATACAGTTCTTAAAATGAAGCAAATGTATGAATGTATGCAATCCCAAACCAACCTAATAATCCATCCGCTACACACCACCCGTACCATCCATCACACCTATGGGTATCTTTTGTCAACCCACCCCGCCAACACACCAATCGCAGGCATTTAGCCATTTATAATACATCCGAATTGTGGTCAAGCCACCAGAATAATAGAATATACGTGGCTTAGCCACCAGACAAAATGTGACAGAGTCACCAGAATATGTGGCAGAGCCGCCAAATTTCACTTCCCCAATCATAAATATCCCAATCCCATGCAATTGATGTAAATGCAACATACATCGTAAATCATAATATTTACAATATAACCACGATAATTAATAACTCAGAGATTTATTACAAACAATTTGGCCCATTAACACTTTACAAAATCGGCCCATTAGGGCATTATATCAAATCGGCCCATTAAGCCATATATCAGATCGGCCCATTTAGCAATATATCAGATCGGCCTATTAAGCAATATATCAAATCGGCCCATTATGGCTATATATCAAATCAGCCCGTTAAGGTAATATATCAAATCGGCCCGTTAAGGCAATATAACAAATCAGCCCATTAAGGCAATATAACAATTCGGCCCGTTAAGGCAGTATAACAAATCAACCCATTAACAATACATCAGATCGGCCCATTAGGGGCATTTTCGTAATTCGGTAATCTTACCCACTAAGGGTAATTTGGTAATCTCGCAATCCAGGGATATTTCTGTAACACCCCGAATTTGGGCCTAGAAGTATTGGGCCTATTGGGTTTGGGCTTTAGATCTCAGAAAATTTTTAAGTAAGCAAGAAAAAGACAATTGGCATGTGGGCTTTGAGGGTAATGAATTTGGAGTGTCTAGGGGTGTTACAGATGTTCTAGGATCAAGTAAGGGTATAGGAAAAATTTTAGTTTTAGCCCAAGGGAACTGTGACTTCAGTTAGTAGGCCTTTTAAATAAATGAAGAAGAAAAATGACACAAAAGAGCTTTTGGAGTAGTGGCAAAGTGGCGCCACTTAGGGAGCAGGGAGGTGGCGTCATTAGCAGGCAAGGGAGTCCAAGGTTCGAGTAGTGGCATGGTATTTTGTTGGGGATTTAATTTTTGCCTTCTAGATTGTTAGTAGTGGCGTTGGATGTGAACTCTGAAGGAAGTGTTCATGAGAGAAAATTAAGGAAGGGATAAAGGAACTTATCTTAGAGAAAATTTAGGATGAGATTGAGGAGTTATCAGGGAGAAAAGTTAGGAGCTGAGAAGTGTGAAGAGTTGGTGTCGTTGTGGGAAGTGGGAAGTATATAAATTCGGCTTAGAAGGGTAAATGAGTGTCGTTCTTGGGTCTTTTAGGGGGTATTACGAATTTTCATTGTGGCTTTCGACATTTAGAGAGTTTTGCAAATAAGTTAGTCTTTCTTTTCTTTACCGAATATCCTGTAGTTACCCTCACATAAGCACATTTGATCTTTTCTTTTCTCCCCCTCATTCTAATCTTTTGTTGCCGAATTCTTCCATTTCCAAAAAACCATCATTCCTTTTTGCCGAGTTCTCTCTTAGCCAAACTTTTCTATTGCCGAATTACCATCATCTTCTCTTTCCGAAATCCCCCATTAGTTCCGAATCTTTGTTGTTTTTCTCTATCACAAATCAGTTGGTATCTACTCTCAGTCAAGGTTAAAAGCCGAATCTTGTTTGGTAGGATGTAGGATCTAAGGTTCGATTCCGTAAGTATTCTGTTAACTCCCCTTAGTTTGTTTTGTTGAAAGCCGAAGGGCTATCTAACCCTTCTTTGCCGTTACCATGTATTAACAAGGGTGAGGTTCAGCAATCGCAAGTGCTGTAAGTAAGGATTGCTATCAAGGCAGTAAGTATTCTCGACTCAGTTAGGGTTTAATAAGTGACCAAATCTATTGTGGCTCATAGGGGTGAATTATGATCAATATTGGTCACTTGGTTTTGACGATATAGGTGTTTGGGTGCAGATCTAGAGGATAATTGCCAATAGTAGCAAAGGAAGGGCTACTAGAACGTGGGGTACACGGTAAGGGTATGGTGAGGTTTCGATTTTAGTCAGTGTATGTTAAAACTTTGGTTAATCGCTAGTAATGTCAATTGTAGGTTCGTGACTAAGGATTTCGCAGCACGCAAGGTTACCAGGTGTGTACAAACACTACACACACGATATCGACAATGCCGAAAAGCTGAAAAGTCGAAAGTGGCTAAACGGGCCCGGTGGGCCCTGAGGCTAAGTTTGATAAAATGGTTTGGTTGATTATACGAATTAAGTTAGCCATGCTTGATACATGATCTGGATATGTTTTGGGCCTAATAGGCCATATGATGAGATTTGGGCCTAATGGGCCGTAAGCACATAAAATGGGCTTGATGGGCTTATGGGGGCGTAGACAAGTATGTTAGGGTAAATAGACTTTAGGCCTAGTTTGAACAACTTTGTAATTTCATAAGACTTAAGCTAATTAAACATGTCTGTGGACAAGTCGATTAGTTAGAGTGTGGTAACCGACATATGCATGTCTAGGATTGGATCTAGTGAGAGCTTGGTACTTAAGCGGTCCTAGTGACCCACCTCCTCTTTCTCGAGATCCTACCTCGCATAGTGTTTGTTCACTTTAACCGCGAGGACTTGTTTATGGGCCAAAGTTCAGAACTAAAACCCGAGAGGGACCAAATACCCTTATATTTGTAAAATTACTAAAATACCCCTAGATTTGTAAATTACCAAAATACCCCTATTTTGCAAAAGTACTAAAATACCCCTATTTTGTAAAAGTACCAAAACACCATTGTCTTGCAAAATTACCAAGATACCCCTATTTTTCCAAACTACCAAAATACCCCTGTAGGGTAGAATTACGAAAATAGCCCTGGGTAGTGAAATGACGAAAATACCCCTATGTGACGGATATGAGTTTATGGATGTTACTTGTGTGTTTGATGCATTCATATGATATTCTCGCTTAGGATGCATATGGGTGGGAATTATGGTACGGAGGAAGATTTGAGGATCGCATGGCCGTATGGTATGGATCCACCGAGAGCTTTAAGCCCAATATATGATTAGCGACTTTGTTTGCAACGTTCAGAGTAATCACAACCGGGCTACCCATGGTGTGTAGCGGAGGGTGGGTCAAGCTAGAATTCCCCACGAGTCATAAGGTTGGAAGGAAATGGTGTGTGTAGTGGATGGATTTTTGGGGTGGGTTTTGCATTATCTTGTTGTATATGATGCGATATGATGTGATATGAGGTCATGGTGGGCTAAGGCCCAAGACCACCGATTTGTTAGGGCTTAGGCCCAATGTGAATATTTGTATGAGAATTGATTGCCAAGGGTTGTACACACTGAGTTTCGAAACTCAAACCCTTTTATTTAATGTTTCAGTGATCCTGAATAGACGGCTCGACCGGGAGAGAGACTCGAGAGATGGCCACACTACAAGTCGATCAAATGTTTTATTTTGTTCAAATGAATTTATTTTGAATACTTTGTTTTTTTTCATTGGATTGTAATAAGGCCATGTAACTCCTAGGTGATTTTAGATTTTGGGTTTTATTATTATTGTTTCAGCTATCCGCTTATTAAATTTCATAAAATATCTAAAGTTAACATGGTTTTCGAAATAACTTAACCTATGAATGTTTTTTTAAAAATGGGCTTTTTCAACGTAACTTAACAAGATACAAGGGTTTTGGGCTTTTGGGCCTTAAATTGTTAAATGGTAAAATCGTTTTGAAGTTTTCCTTTGATGTGACATTCCAAACTGGGGCCTAACTTCTAGTTCGGGTTTGAGGTGTTACATTTAGTGGTATCAAAGCCCGGATGCAAAGCTCGGGCTGTGAAATGGGCCTTAGATTTTGGATTTTAAAAAGTTTTTGCAGGATTCTTGAAGTGTGGTTCATCGAGTCCTCGACGTTGAGCCAAGTAAGTTTTCTATACTACATTTGTTTAAATTACTGAACTATATAGATAATGGGCTACTTTAAAATAGGCTTTTAGAGACTAAAACCCGTAGGAAACTTAAGCCTGTAGTGGGTTCACGACCGCGAAATAGCTTTAAAAAAAAATTTGTTACTTACATATGACATGCGCTTTAAACAGTGGATGTACGAACTAATTTCAAAAAAAAATTAAATACCCAACGATGAGCGCTAGAAGAGGCACAAGAGGCCGTGGCCGAGGCCGTGGAAGTGTTAGGGCTTTGTAAACATTTGAATCGGAATTTGGTACTTATTCTGCGTATGTTTGAGAATGTTTGTGATAGGTGGATGTTTTGGGTATGTATTAAAATTATTAGGGCTAGAGTGCGCAGCGGTAGCATGGTGGGGTAGTTGATACACGACCATACTGTTGTTCGAAATTGCTAGAACGAAATTTCTTTAAGGGGGAAGAATTGTAACACCCCGAATTTGGGCCTAGAAGTATTGGGCCTATTTGGCTTTGGGCTTTAGATCTCAGTAAATTTTTAAGTAAGCAAGAAAAAGACAATTGGCATGTGGGCTTTGAGGGTAATGAATTTGGAGTGTCTAGGGGTGTTAGAGATGTTCTGGGATCAAGTAAGGATATAGGAAAAATTTTAGTTTTAGCCCAAGGGAACTGTGACTTCAGTTAGTAGGCCTTTTAAATAAATGAAGAAGAAAAATGACACAAAAGAGCTTGTGGTGTAGTGGCAAAGTGGCGCCACTTAGGGAGCAAGGAGGTGGCGTCATTAGCAGGCAAAGGAGTCCAAGGTTCGAGTAGTGGCATGGTATTTTGTTGGGGATTTAATTTTTGCCTTCTAGTTTGTTAGTAGTGGCGTTGGATGTGAACTCTGAAGGAAGTGTTCATAAGAGAAAATTAAGGAAGGGATAAAGGAACTTATCTTAGAGAAAATTTAGGATGAGATTGAGGAGTTATCAGGGAGAAAAGTTAGGAGCTGAGAAGTGTGAAGAGTTGGTGCCGTTGTGGGAAGTGGGAAGTGTATAAATTCGGCTTAGAAGGGTAAATGAGTGTCGTTTATGGGTCTTTTAGGGGGTATTACGAATTTTCATTGTGGCTTTCGGCATTTGGAGAGTTTTGCAAATAAGGTAGTCTTTCTTTTCTTTACCGAATATCCTGTAGTTACCCTCACATAAGCACATTTGATATTTTCTTTTCTCCCCCCTCATTCTAATCTTCTGTTGCCGAATTCTTCCATTGCCAAAAAACCATCATTCCTTTTTACCGAATTCTCTCTTAGCCAAACTTTTCTATTGCCGAATTACCATCATCTTCTCTTGCCGAAATCCCCCATTAGTTCCGAATCTTTGTTGTTTTTCTCTATCACAAATTAGTTGGTATCTACTCTCAGTCAAGGTTAAAAGCCGAATCTCGTTTGGTAGGCCGCAGGATCTAAGATTGGATTCGGTAAGTATTCTGTTAACTCCCCTTAGTTTGTTTTGTTGAAAGCCGAAGGGCTATCTAACCCCTCTTTGCTGTTACCATGTATTAACAAGGGTGAGGTTCAGCAATCGCAAGTGCGGTAGGTAAGGATTGCTATCAAGGAAGTAAGTATTCTCGACTCAGTTAGGGTTTAATAAGTGACCAAATCTATTGTGGCTCATAGGGGTGACTTATGATCAATATTGGTCACTTGGTTTTGACGATATAGGTGTTTGGGTGCAGATCTAGAGGATAATTGCCAATAGTAGCAAAGGAAGGGCTACTAGAACGTGGGGTACACGGTAAGGGTATGGTGAGGTTTCGGTTTTAGTCAGTGTATGTTAAAACTTTGGTTAATCGCTAGTAATGTCAATTGTAGGTTCGTGACTAAGGAGTTCGCAGCACGCAAGGTTACCAGGTGTGTACAAACACTACACAAACGATATCGGCAATGCCGGAAAGCCAAAAGTGGCTAAACGGGCCCGGTGGGCCCTGAGGTTAAGTTTGATAAAATGGTTTGGTTGATTATACGAGTTATGTTAGCCATGTTTGATACATGATCTAGATATGTTTTGGGCCTAATAGGCCATATGATGAGATTTGAGCCTAACGGTCCGTAAGGACATAAAATGGGCTTGATGGGCTTATGGGGGCGTAGACAAGTATGTTAGGGTTAATGGACTTTAGGCCTAGTTTGAACAACTTTGTAATTTCATAAGACTTAAGCTAATTAAACATGTCTGTGGACAAGTCGATTAGTTAGAGTGTGGTAACCGACATATGCATGTCTAGGATTGGATCTAGTGAGAGCTTGGTACTTAAGCGGTTCTAGTGACCCACCTCCTCTTTTCTGAGATCCTACCTGGTGCATAGTGTTTGTTCACTTTAACCGCGAGGACTTGTTTATGGGCCAAAGTTCAGAACTAAAACCCGAGAGGGACCAAATACCCTTATATTTGTAAAATTACTAAAATACCCCTAGATTTGTAAATTACCAAAATACCCCTATTTTGCAAAAGTACTAAAATACCCCTATTTTGTAAAAGTACCAAAATACCCCTGTCTTGCAAAATTACCAAGATACCTCTATTTTTCAAAATTACCAAAATACCCCTATAGGTTAGAATTACGAAAATAGCCCTGGGTAGTGAAATGACGAAAATACCCCTATGTGACGGATATGAGTTTATGGATGTTACTTGTGTGTTTGATGCATTCATATGATATTCTGCTTAGGATGCATATGGGTGGGAATTATGGTACGGAGGAAGATTTGAGGATCGCATGGCCGTATGGTATGGATCCACCGGAGGCTTTAAGCCCAATATATGATTAGCAGCTTTGTTGCAACGTTCGGTAGTACCGCAATCGGGCTACCCATGGTGTGTAGCGGAGGGGTGGGTCGAGCTAGAATTCCCCACAGGAGTCATAAGGTTGGAAGGGAAATGGTGTGTGCAGTGGATGGATTTTTGTGGTGGGTTTTGCATTATCTTATTGTATATGATGCGATATGATGTGATATGAGGTCATGGTGGGCTAAGGCCCAAGACCACCGATTTGTTAGGGCTTAGGCCCAATGTGAATATTTGTATGAGAATTGATTGCCAAGGGTTGTACACACTGAGTTTCAAAACTTACACCCTTTTATTTAATGTTTCAGGTGATCCTGAATAGATGGCTCGACGTGGGAGAGGACTCAGAGATGGCCACACTACAAGCTGATCAAATGTTTTATTTTGTTCAAATGATTTTATTTTGAATACTTTGTTTTTTTTTTCATTGGATTGTAATAAGGCCATGTAACTCCTAAGTGACTTTAGATTTTGTGTTTTATTATTATTGTTTCAGCTATCCTCTTATTAAATTTCATAAAATATCTAAAGTTAACATGGTTTTCGAAATAACTTAACCTATGAACGTTTTCTAAAAATGGGCTTTTTCAACGTAACTTAACAAGATACAAGGGTTTTGGGCTTTTGGGCCTTAAATTGTTAAATGGTAAAATCATTTTGAAGTTTGCCTTTGATGTGCCAATCCGAACTCGGGCCTAACTTCTAGGTCAGGTTTGGGGTGTTACAATTTCGGTAATTTACCCTCTAAGGGTATTATGGTAATTCCGCAACCTAGACTTAACTACTAATGTGGGGCATAAAAATCGAAACTGTCCATCTGCGTCGTACTGACTAAATTAACTATAACTCAAGTTAGGAATCTTGAAATCTAAATCCGTAAATTTTCCTTGAAACTAGACTCATATATATTATTACTACTATTTTTCCAAAATTTTTGGCTTAACCAATTAGTACAGTTTATTCCTTAAAATTTTCCTTGTTTCACTGTCCAACGATTTTGACCTCTCTTAACTAAAATTCAAATATCTCACTGTACAGTTTTTATATGTTGCTCCCACTTGTTTCTATTGAAAATAAGCTCACTAAGGAATCTATACATATAAATTATAACTCATAAGTCCCTTTGTACAATTTTAACCAATTTTTCCAAGACAGAATAGAGAACCGCGAAGTCGATCAGAACCAATCTAACTATAATTAAGATACCACAGAATATACAATTCCTCTTCCTCCTCTGTTTCTTTCATATAAAAATAGACACAGTAAGCTTTATTTGGATATCTTTTTCACTTTCTAACTCTCTTTATCTTATTTTTAATGATTTTTCAAAATCACGTCACTGCTGCTGACTAAACTATTTCATTGCAAAAATATGGTTACCACTACGAATATACGCACGCCCGAGTGGTCATGGATGCCGGTTTTTGGTTTTCTTCGGTATTTCAACCGAATCATAGAACATATCATACAAACATTCAGAGAGGTATGAGATTACACACCATTTCAAACATGTATTCGGAAGGGTACGGGATTACACACCTTGATTACGAGTTGTGCTTTCTACCGATTTCAACACCTATAATGATAGTTGATAGAAGGTTAGTCTCAACTTTGATAATTGTAACTAGAAACACTTTATTAGGCTAACTCCACTTACCACGAATGTGATCTCCCTCAGTGCACCAAGAATCGATCCTATCCTTTGACTACTGAAATCCCGTCCTAACAATATTTGGTAAGCGAAAGAGTTGTTAGCAATTATTCCACCTTTGGCCAAAACAAATCTCATAACAACGTTCTTACCCCACTTTCTTGACGAGTTGACGATAATGATTTGGTTAATACAAATCACTTGTGCTCCTTTACCTTGAAGATTTTTAGGACCTATTCCCAATGATTATACGATGATTTCGGAAGAATCAAGGTTTCGGCTTTCCACTATATCACGATTAATCAAGGATTGAGTGTAAATACGGATGAGAAGAAAAGATAGAAAAGAGATGAAGGTTCGATTATAGAAGAAAATGAATATTGATATTCGGCTATGGAGGATAATCAAACAAGAAAATGTGATTTTATGGTGGTGTCGATTTAGAGAAGAGAAAAGATTAAAGGAATGGTTAAAAGAAAAGGATGGAAGGTTGGATGGATGCTAGGTGATTCGGCTATCAAAGGGAGATGAACATGTTGCACAAATGTGCTAAGAGGTTTCGGCAAAGAAGAAAGAAAGAAGAAAAACTAAAACTCACAAAGAGTAGCAATTTGGAGAAAATGACACTATTGAAGCCAAAGGTGTTTTTGACCAAAACAAACACTGTAGTTTTACCAAAACACCAAGTAAAATTCGGCTACCTCCCTTTTACCACAAAACCGTCCACATTCATGACCATAATGGTAAAAAATTGGCCAACCACACTTTCCATAACACTTCCCTTGAAAAAGGCCACATGTTCCCCTTACTTTCCCCTTTCTCTTGATTTCTTTCCTCACCTTCATCCTTTCCTATTTTCCTTAGCTATCTTGCCAAAAATAAAAAGTCCACCTTGCCTTATTTACATGCTTGGCCGACACTTAGGGAAAGAATACAAAAATAATAGTCAAAATTTTGCATCAAGGGGATTCGAACCTCTTCCCTCCATACTATTCACTTAATGCCATATCCTCTTTACCATATGCTCAATTATGCTAGCAAATTGAATACTTATTTTCATAAGTATTGATGCCACTTACTATTTCTCCTAAATAGGCTTAAACACCAAATTTTTTCTAGGGCCCAATTCAACCGCGATCCTTCATAGAACCCCGTAACTTTCCAAAATCACCTTCTTAATAAGTCCAACTTGAAATAATGTCGTTCTCAAATTCCCATAAATTTTAAAACGCTTCTATGCTCAAGGTCCAATGGGCCCAATAGGTCCAATTCTACTAGGCCCAATTTTGGGATGTTACAATTCTACCCCCTTAAAGAAATTTCGTCCTCGATATTTCCAACCAACTACTAAACGCATCGATCAAATCACACCACTATGCTTTCGCTGCGCACTCTGATCTTAATAACACCAATGTACTTTTAACATAATCTTGAATCCTCTTTCACACAACCAAACACCTAACCACAAAAGCAAGCAGTTATCTACCACTTACACCTAAAATTTTCTACATTCAATCATCACATCCAACCATAACATACCTGACTTGATGGTGATGAAACAATCCCGAGCCTTATGCTCCTTAGACCCGTATCTCAAGCATGCTCCTGACCTCCTCCAACATTCTCTCGGATGACGCCTCTTGCAAAAATCACAAGCCTACCACTTACACCTAAAATTTTCTACATTCAATCATCACATCCAACCATAACATACCTGACTTGATGGTGATGAAATAATCCCGAGCCTTATGCTCCTTAGACCCGTATCTCAAGCATGCTCCTGACCTCCTCCAACATTCTCTCGGATGACGCCTCTTGCAAAAATCACAAGCCGGAAAGTTTTGTCGTGCCTTGACATGCTTTACAGAATGAGACTGTGACCCAAAAGAACCGCGATCTAATTTCCTCTTTCTGCTCACAGACCCAACTCGAAGCGCTTCACCGATTCCTTTAACCTCCTCCAATACCTCCTTAACTATCTGAGTTAGCTCATCAACCCCAGCTCGATCATGAGATCCTGTCTCAACCACTGGCGATGCCAGCGCCTCCCTTTCGGAAACATGCCCCGATGCTGAAGATCTAGCCTTAGCACCTCGGCCTCTACCACGTCCACATCTATCGCGTCTACGTCCTTTAATACTCATGTTCACTAATGTCGACTTAATCTTATTACGAGTCTTCTGAATCAGTATACTATTTCAGTGTTTATTAAACAATATTTTATGGTGTATAGGAAGTAAAGTCGTTTTCGCAAAACGTATCCTATAGTCTCAATCTCTATAATTTCAGCTCCTAAAACTAAAAGTTCTAGAGTATTCTATTTTGGGGAATTTTCTTACCACAAGATAACACAATAATCATAAATTAAAAACACATACTTACTTGACTTGGTGCCGATACTGTGGTGCCATACTTCCTTTAAAACATGCATTTATAATTTAAAATTCAAACAACTTTGGAAAACATTTTTGAACCCAAACCACAAATCGAGTTTTGCAACCTAGGCTCGATATTATAAAATGTAACACCCCAAACCCAAATTAGAAGTTAGGGCCGAATCGGGTGTGTCACATGGAAGTAAAACTTGCTTGAGAAATACAAATTTCTTTGTTAAAACCCAAAACACTTAAGCAATTGATGTCTACTTGAAAACGTAATTATCTTTAAAAACCTTTTCGTTTGCGGAAGCATATTTGAAATAAACAATTTACAAAAATGTGACGTTTATAAATAGAGTTGCAGAAGCATTTTGAAATCGTTGCGGAACCGTAGATAAAATACAAGTATTTTTAAAAGGTTGTTTGATAAATCGATAATCGAACTAGTAATCTTTTAAAACCGTGACTTTTGAAAATGTCATTGATAATTTTAAAGAAAATCCGAGTTAAAATTATTTGTAAAAGTTTGTTATGAAATCCTTTTGTTAATCAATTTTGGAAAATCTTTATTTAAGTTTTTAGAAAAATTCTCATTTAAAAACAATTCAAGAAAAATTAAACTACGTCAACATAAAGCAAAAATAAATACTCCAGAGGCCTTATTACATCATAAAAACCAAAATAGTAAAGTGGACGAAAATAGAAATCTAAAGTTCAAAATAAACACCATTTCTGAAGTGTGGCCTGCACCGAGTCATCCATGGCCCCAAGTCCTCGTCACGGAGCATTACCTACAAGGGTTAAAAAAAGGGGGAGTGAGTTACAAGAACTCAGTGTGAAACCCCTTACCGTCATCCACTAGCCTGAACCAATATAGCAATATCTTGGGCTTAAGCCCATTTAACATACAGTTCTTAAAATGAAGCAAATGTATGAATGTATGCAATCCCAAACCAACCTAATAATCCATCCGCTACACACCACCCGTACCATCCATCACACCTGTGGGGATCTTTTGTCAACCCACCCCGCCAACACACCAATCGCAGGCATTTAGCCATTTATAATGTATCTGAATTGTGGTCAAGCCACCAAAATACAGAATATACGTGGCTTAGCCACCAGACAAAATGTGACAGAGTCACAAGAATATGTGGCAGAGCCACCAAATTTCACTTCCCCGATCATCAATATCCCAATCTCATGCAACTTATGTAAATGCAACATACATTGTAAATCATAATATTTACAATATAACCACGATAATTAATAACTCAGATATTTATTACAAACATTTTGGCCCATTAACACTTTACAAAATCGGCCCATTAGGGCATTATATCAAATCGGCCCATTAAGCCATATATTAGATTGGCCCATTTAGCAATATATGAGACCGGCCCATTAAGCAATATATCAAATCGGCCCATTATGGCTATATATCAAATCGGCCCGTTAAGGAAATATATCAAATCGGCCCGTTAAGGCAATATAACAAATCAGCCCATTAAGGCAATATAACAATTCGGCCCGTTAAGGCAGTATAACAAATTGGCCCATTAACAATACATCAGATCGGCCCCTAATGGGGATTTTCGTAATTCGGTAATCTTACCCACTAAGGGTAATTTGGTAATCTCGCAATCCAGGGATATTTCGGTAATTTACCCTCTAAGGGTATTATGGTAATTCTGCAACATAGAGTTAACTACTAATGTGGGGCATAAAAATTGAAATTGTCCATCTACGTCATACTGTCTAAATTGACTATAACTCGAGTTACGAATCTCAAAATCTAAATCCGTAAATTTTCCTTGAAACTAGACTCATATATCTTCTTACTACTATTTTTCCAAAATTTTTGGCTTAACCAATTAGTACAGTTTATTTCTTAAAGTTTCCCTTGTTTCACTGTCCAATGATTCTAACCTCTCTTAACCCAAATTCAAATATCTCACTGTACAATTTTCATATGTTGCTCCCAATTGTTTCTATTGAAAAAAAGCTCACTAAGCAATCTATACATATAAATTATAACTCATAAGTCCCTTTGTACAATTTTAAACAATTTTTCAAAGACAGAATAGAGAACCGTGAAGTCGATCAGAACCAGTCTCACTAAAATTAAGATATCACAGAATATACAATTCATCTTCCTCCTCTACTTCTTTCATATAAAAATAGACACAGTAAGATTTATTTCAATATCTTTTTCACTTTCTAACTCCCTTTATCCTATTTTTCGTGATTTTTCAAATTCACATCACTGCTGCTGACCAAACTGTTTCATTGCAAAAATATGGTTACCACTACGAATATACGCACGCCTGAGTGGTCACGGATGCCGGTTTCCAGTTTTCTTCGGTATTTCGACCGAATCATAGAACATATCATACAAACATTGAGAGAGGTATGAGATTACACACCATTTCAAACATGTATTCGGAAGGGTACGGGATTACACACCTTGATTACGAGTTGTGCTTTCTACCGATTTCAACACCTATAATGATAGTTGATAGAAGGTTAGTCTCAACTTTGATAATCGTAACTAGAAACACTTTATTAGGCTAACTCCACTTACCACGAAATGTGATCTCCTCAAAGGCACTAAGAATCGATCCTATCCTTTGACTACTCAAATCCCGTCCAAACAATATTTGGTGAGCGAAAGAGTTGTTAGCAATTATGCCACCTTTGGCCAAAACAAATCTCATAACAACGTTCTTACCCCACTTGCTTGATGAGTCGATTTATAATGATTTGGTTAATACAAATCACTTGTGCTCCTTTACCTTGAAGATTTTTAGGACCGATTCCCAATGATTATACGATGACTTCTAAGAATCAAGGTTTCGCCTTCCACTATATCACGATTAATCAAGGATTGAGTGTAAATACGGATGAGAAGAAAAGATAGAAAAGAGATGAAGGTTCGGTTATAGAAGAAAATAAATATTGATATTCGGCTATGGAGGATAATCAAACAATAAAATGTGATTTTGTGGTGGTGTCGATTTAGAGAAGAGAAAAGATTAGAGGAATGGTTAAAAGAAAAGGATGGAAGGTTGGATGGATGCTAGGTGATTCGGCTATCAAAGGGAGATGAACATGTTGCACAAATGTGCTAAGAGGTTTCGGCAAAGAAGAAAGAAAGAAGAAAAACTAAAACTCACAAAGAGTAGCAACTTGGAGAAAATGACACTATTGAAGCCAAAGGTATTTTTGACCAAAACAAACACTATAGTTTTACCAAAACACCAAGTAAAATTCGGCTACCTCCCTTTTACCATAAAACCGTCCACATTCATGACCATAATGGTCAAAAATTGGCCAACCACACTTTCCATAACACTTCCCTTGAAAAAGGCCACATGTTCCCCTTACTTTCCCCTTTCTCTTGATTTCTTTCCTCACCTTCATCCTTTCCTATTTTCCTTAGCTATCTTGCAAAAAATAAAAAGTCCACCTTGCCTTATTTACATGCTTGGCCGACACTTAGGGAAAGAACAAAAAAATAATAGTCAAAATTTTGCATCAAGGGGATTCGAACCTCTTCCCTCCATACTCTTCACTTAATGCCATATCCTCTTTACCATATGCTCAATTATGCTAGCAAATTGAATACTTATTTTCATAAGTATTGATGCCACTCACTATTTCTCCTAAATAGGCTTAAACACCAAACTTTTTCTAGGGCCCAATTCAACCCCGAGCCTTCATAGAACCCCGTAACTTTCCAAAATCACCTTCCTAATAAGTCCAACTTGAAATAATGTCATTCTCAAATTCCCATAAATTTTAAAACGCTTCTACGCTCAAGGTCCAATGGGCCCAATAGGTCCAATTCTACTAGGCCCAATTTTGGGATGTTACAATTCTACCCCCCTTAAAGAAATTTCGTCCCCAAAATTTCCAACCAACTACTAAACGCATCACTCAAATCACACCACTATGCTTTCGCTGCGCACTCTGATCTTAATAACACTAATGTACTTTTAACATAATCTTGAATCCTCTTTCACACAACCAAACACTTAACCACAAAAGCAAGCCGTTATCTACCACTTACACCTAAAATTTTCTACATTCAATCATCACGTCCAACCATAACATACCTAACTTAATGGTGATGAAACAATCCCGAGCCTTATGCTCCTTAGACCCGTATCTCAAGCATGCTCCTGACCTCCTCCAGTATTCTCTCGGATGACGCCTCTTGCAAAAATCACAAGCCGGAAAGTTTGGTCGTGCCTTGACATGCTTTACAGAACGAGACTGCGACCCAAAAGAATCGCGATCTAATTTCTTCTTACAGCTCACAGACCCAACTCAAAGCGCTTCACCGATTCCTTTAACCTCCTCCAATACTTCCTTAACTATCTGAGTTAGCTCATCAACCCCAGCTCGATCATGAGATCCTATCTCAACCACTGGCGATGCCAACGCCTACCTTTCGGAAACATGCCCCGATGCTAAAGATCTAGCCTTTGCACCTCGGCCTCTACCACGTCCACATCTATCGCGTCTACGTCCTTTAATACTCATTCACTAATGTCGACTTAATCTTATTACGATTCTTCTGAATCAGTATACTATTTCAGTGTTTATTAAACAATGTTTTATGGTGTATAGGAAGTAAAGTCGTTTTCGCAAAACGTATCCTATAGTCTCAATCTCTATAATTTCAGCTCCTAAAACTAAAAGTTCTAGAGTATTCTATTTTGGGGAATTTTCTTACCACAATAATAATACAATAATCATAGATTAAAAACACATACTTACCTGACTTGGTGCCGGATACTCGTGGTGCCATACTTCCTTTAAAACATGCATTTATAATTTAAAATTTAAACAGCTTTGGAAAACATTTTTTGAACCCAAACCACAGCCAAGTTTTGTAACCTAGGCTCTGATACCATAAAATGTAACACCCCAAACCCGGCCTAGAAGTTAGGCCCGAATCTGGTGTGTCACATGGAAGTAAAAACTTGCTTAAGAAATACAGCCTCTTTCTTAAAACCCAAAACACTTAAGCAATTGATGTCTACTTGAAAACGTAATTATCTTTAAAAACCTTTTCGTTTGAGGAAGCATATTTGAAATAAATAATTTACAAAATTGTGACGTTTATAAATAGAGTTGCAGAAGCATTTTGAAATCGTTGCGAAAACGTAGATAAAATACAAGTATTTTTGAGAGGTTGTTTGATAAATCGATAATCGAACTAGTAATCTTTTAAAACCGTGACTTTTGAAAATGTCATTGATAATTTTAAAGAAAATCCGAGTTAAAATTATTTGTAAAAGTTTGTTATGAAATCCTTTTGTTAATCAATTTTGGAAAATCTTTATTTAAGTTTTTAGAAAAATTCTCATTTAAAAACAATTCAAGCAAAATTAAACTACGTCAACATAAAGCAAAAATAAATACTCCAGAGGACTTATTACATCATAAAAACCAAAATAGTAAAGTGGACGGAAATAGAAATCTAAAGTTCAAAATAAACACCATTTCTGAAGTATGGCCTCCACCGAGTCATCCATGGCCCCAAGTCTTCGTCACGGAGCATTACCTCCAAGGGTTAAGAAAAGGGGGAGTCAGTTACAAGAACTCAGTGTGAAACCCCTTACCGTCATCCACTAGCCCGAACCAATATAGCAATATCTTGGGCTTAAGCCCATTTAACATACAGTTCTTAAAATGAAGCAAATGTATGAATGTATGCAATCCCAAACCAACCTAATAATCCATCCGCTACACACCACCCGTACCATCCATCACACCTGTGGGGATCTTTTGTCAACCCACCCCGCCAACACACCAATCGCAGGTATTTAGCCATTTATAATGTATCTGAATTGTGGTCAAGCCACCAAAATACAGAATATACGTGGCTTTGCCACCAGACAAAATGTGACAGAGTCACCAGAATATGTGGCAGAGCCACCAAATTTCACTTCCCCGATCATCAATATCCCAATCCCATGCAACTTATGTAAATGCAACATACATCATAAATCATAATACTTACAATATAACCACGATAATTAATAACTCAGATATTTATTACAAACAATTTGGCCCATTAACACTTTACAAAATCAGCCCATTAGGGCATTATATCAAATCGGCCCTTTAAGCTATATATCAGATTGGCCCATTTAGTAATATATGAGACCGGCCGATTAAGCAATATATCAAATCGGCCCATTATGGCTATATATCAAATCGGCCCGCTAAGGAAATATATCAAATCGGCCCGTTAAGGTAATATAACAAATCAGCCCATTAAGGCAATATAACAATTCGGCCCGTTAAAGCAGTATAACAAATTGGCCCATTAACAATACATCAGATCGGCCCATTAGGGGCATTTTCGTAATTCGGTAATCTTACCCACTAAGGGTAATTTGGTAATCTCGCAATCCAGGGATATTTTGGTAATTTACCCTCTAAGGGTATTATGGTAATTCCGCAACCTAGAGTTAACTACTAATGTGGGGCATAAAAATTGAAACTGTCCATCTGCGTCATACTGTCTAAATTGACTATAACTCGAGTTACGAATCTCAAAATCTAAATCCGTAAATTTTCTGTGAAACTAGACTCATATATCGTCTTACTACTATTTTTCCAAAATTTTTGGCGTAACCAATTAGTACAGTATATTTCATAAAGTTTCCCTTGTTTCACTGTCCAACGATTCTAACCTCTCTTAACCAAAATTCAAATATCTCACTGTACAGTTTTCATATGTTGCTCCCAATTGTTTCTATTGAAAAAAGGCTCACTAAGGAATCTATACATATAAATTATAACTCATAAGTCCCTTTGTAAAATTTTAAATAATTTTTCCAAGACAGAACAGAGAACCGTGAAGTCGATCAGAACCAGTCTCACTAAAATAAAGATATCACAGAATATAAAATTCCTCTTCCTCTTCTATTTCTTTCATATAAAAATAGACACAGTAAGATTTATTTCAATATCTTTTTCACTTTCTAACTCCCTTTATCCTATTTTTCGTGATTTTTCAAAATCACATCACTGCTGCTGACCAAACTGTTTCATTGCAAAAATATGGTTACCACTACGAATATACGCACGCCCGAGTGGTCACGGATGCCGGTTTCCGGTTTTCTTCGGTATTTCGACCGAATCATAGAACATATCATACAAACATTGAGAGAGGTATGAGATTACACACCATTTCAAACATGTATTCGGAAGGGTACGGGATTACACACCTTGATTACGAGTTGTGCTTTCTACCGATTTCAACACCTATAATGATAGTTGATAGAAGGTTAGTCTCAACTTTGATAATCGTAACTAGAAACACTTTATTAGGCTAACTCGACTTACCACGAATGTGATCTCCCTCAGTGCACTAAGAATCGATCCTATCCTTTGACTACTGAAATCCCGTCCTAACAATATTTGGTGAGCGAAAGAGTTGTTAGCAATTATGCCACCTTTGGCCAAAACAAATCTCATAACAACGTTCTTACCCCACTTGCTTGATGAGTCGATGATAATGGTTTGGTTAATACAAATCACTTGTGCTCCTTTACCTTGAAGATTTTTAGGACCGATTCCCAATGATTATACGATGACTTCGGAAGAATCAAGGTTTCGGCCTTCCACTATATCACGATTAATCAAGGATTGAGTGTAAATACGGATGAGAAGAAAAGATAGAAAAGAGATGAAGGTTCGGTTATAGAAGAAAATAAATATTGATATTCGCCTATGGAGGATAATCAAACAATAAAATGTGATTTTATGGTGGTGTCGATTTAGAGAAGAGAAAAGATTAGAGGAATGGTTAAAAGAAAAGGATGGAAGGTTGGATGGATGCTAGGTGATTCGGCTATCAAAGGGAGATGAACATGTTTCACAAATGTGCTAAGAGGTTTCGGCAAAGAAGAAAGAAAGAAGAAAAACTAAAACTCACAAAGAGTAGCAATTTGGAGAAAATGACACTATTGAAGCCAAATGTATTTTTGACCAAAACAAACACTATAGTTTTACCAAAACACCAAGTAAAATTCGGCTACCTCCCTTTTACCACAAAACCGTCCACATTCATGACCATAATGGTCAAAAATTGGCCAACCACACTTTCCATAACACTTCCCTTGAAAAAGGCCACATGTTCCCTTACTTTCCCTTTCTCTTGATTTCTTTCCTCACCTTCATCCTTTCCTATTTTCCTTAGCTATCTTGCCAAAAATAAAAAGTCCACCTTGCCTTATTTACATGCTTGGCCGACACTTAGGGAAAGAATACAAAAATAATAGTCAAAATTTTGCATCAAGGGGATTCGAACCTCTTCCCTCCATACTCTTCACTTAATGCCATATCCTCTTTACCATATGCTCAATTATGCTAGCAAATTGAATACTTATTTTCATAAGTATTGATGCCACTTACTATTTCTCCTAAATAGGCTTAAACACCAAATTTTTTCTAGGGCCCAATTCAACCCCGAGCCTTCATAGAACCCCGTAACTTTCCAAAATCACCTTCCTAATAAGTCCAACTTGAAATAATGTCATTCTCAGATTCCCATAAATTTTAAAACGCTTCTACGCTCAAGGTCCAATGGGCCCAATAGGTCCAATTCTACTAGGCCCAATTTTGGGATGTTACAATTCTACCCCCTTAAAGAAATTTCGTCCCCGAAATTTCCAACCAACTACTAAACGCATCGCTCAAATCACACCACTATGCTTTCGGTGCGCACTCTGATCTTAATAACACTAATGTACTTTTAACATAATCTTGAATCCTCTTTCACACAACCAAACACCTAACCACAAAAGCAAGCAGTTATCTACCACTTACACCTAAAATTTTCTACATTCAATCATCACGTCCAACCATAACATACCTGACTTGATGGTGATGAAACAATCCCGAGCCTTATGCTCCTTAGACCCGTATCTCAAGCATGCTCCTAACCTCCTCCAGTATTCTCTCGGATGACGCCTCTTGCAAAAATCACAAGCCGGAAAGTTTGGTCGTGCCTTGACATGCTTTACAGAACGAGACTACGACCCAAAAGAACCGCGATCTAATTTCTTCTTACAGCTCACAGACCCAACTCGAAGCGCTTCACCGATTCCTTTAACCTCCTCCAATACTTCCTTAACTATCTGAGTTAGCTCATCAACCCCAGCTCGATCATGAGATCTTGTCTCAACCACTGGCGATGCCAGCGCCTCCCTTTCGGAAACATGCCCCGATGCTGAAGATCTAGCCTTAGCACCTCGACCTCTACCACGTCCACATCTATCGCGTCTACGTCCTTTAATACTCATGTTCACTAATGTCGACTTAATCTTATTACGAGTCTTCTGAATCAGTATACTATTTTAGTGTTTATTAAACAATGTTTTATGGTGTATAGGAAGTAAAGTCGTTTTCGCAAATCGTATCCTATAGTCTCAATCTCTATAATTTCAGCTCCTAAAACTAAAAGTTCTAGAGTATTCTACTTTGGGGAATTTTCTTACCACAGTACTAACACAATAATCATAGATTAAAAACACATACTTACTTGACTTGGTGCCCGATACTCGTGGTGCCATACTTCCTTTAAAACATGCATTTATAATTTAAAATTCAAACAGCTTTGGAAAACATTTTTTGAACCCAAACCACAGCCGAGTTTTGCAACCTAGGCTTTGATACCATAAAATGTAACACCCCAAACCCGGCCTAGAAGTTAGGCCCGAATCTGGTGTGTCACATGGAAGTAAAAACTTGCTTGAGAAATACAGCCTCTTTGTTAAAACCCAAAACACTTAAGCAATTGATGTCTACTTGAAAACGTAATTATCTTTAAAAACCTTTTCATTTGCGGAAGCATATTTGAAATAAACAATTTACAAAAATGTGACGTTTATAAATAGAGTTGCAGAAGCATTTTGAAATCGTTGCGAAAACGTAGATAAAATACAAGTATTTTTGAGAGGTTGTTTGATAAATCGATAATCGAACTAGTAATCTTTTAAAACCGTGACTTTTGAAAATGTCATTGATAATTTTAAAGAAAATCCGACTTAAAATTATTTGTAAAAGTTTGTTATAAAATCCTTTTGTTAATCAATTTTGGAAAATCTTTATTTAAGTTTTTAAAAAAATTCTCATTTAAAAACAATTCAAGCAAAATTAAACTACGTCAACATAAAGCAAAAATAAATACTCCAGAGGCCTTATTACATCATAAAAACCAAAATAGTAAAGTGGACGGAAATAGAAATCTAAAGTTCAAAATAAACACCATTTCAAGTATGGCCTCCACCGAGTCATCCATGGCCCCCATCCTCGCTCACGAGCATTACCTACAAGGGTTAAGAAAAGGGGGAGTGAGTTACAAGAACTCAGTGTGAAACCCCTTACCGTCATCCACTGGCCTGAACCAATATAGCAATATCTTGGGCTTAAGCCCATTTAACATACAGTTCTTAAAATGAAGCAAATGTATGAATGTATGCAATCCCAAATCAACCTAATAATCCATCCGCTACTTACCACCCGTACCATCCATCACACCTGTGGGGATCTTTTGTCAACCCACCCCGCCAACACACTAATCGCAGGCATTTAGCCATTTATAATGTATCTGAATTGTGGTCAAGCCACCAAAATACAGAATATACGTGGCTTAGCCACTAGACAAAATGTGACAGAGTCACCAGAATATGTGGTAGAGCCACCAAATTTCACTTCCCTGATCATCAATATCCCAATCCCATGCAACTTATGTAAATGCAACATACATCGTAAATCATAATATTTACAATATAACCACGATAATTAATAACTCAGATATTTATTACAAACAATTTGGCCCGTTAACACTTTACAAAATCGGCCCATTAGGGCATTATATCAAATCGGCCCATTAAGCCATATATCAGATTGGCCCATTTAGCAATATATGAGACCGGCCCATTAAGCAATATATCAAATCGGCCCATTATGGCTATATATCAAATCGGCCCGTTAAGGAAATATATCAAATCGGCCCGTTAAGGCAAATATAACAAATCAGCCCATTAAGGCAATATAACAATTCGGCCCGTTAAGGCTGTATAAAAAATTAGCCCATTAACAATACATCAGATCGGCCCATTAGGGGCATTTTCGTAATTCGGTAATCTTACCCACTAAGGGTAATTTGGTAATCTCGCAATCCAGGGATATTTCGGTAATTTACCATCTAAGGGTATTATGGTAATTCCGCAACCTGGAGTTAACTACTAATGTAGGGCATAAAAATCGAAACTGTCCATCTGCGTCATACTGTCTAAATTGACTATAACTCGAGTTAGGAATCTCAAAATCTAAATCCGTAAATTTTCCTTAAAACTAGACTCATATATCTTCCTACTACTATTTTTCCAAAATTTTTGGCTTAACCAATTAGTACAGTTTATTTCTTAAAGTTTCCCTTGTTTCACTGTCCAACGATTCTGACCTCTCTTAACCTATTTTTCGTGATTTTTTAAAATCACGTCACTGCTGCTGACCAAACTGTTTCATTGCAAAAATATGGTTAGCACTACGAATATACGCACGCCTGACTGGTCACGGATGCCGGTTTCCGATATTCTTCGATATTTCGACCGAATCATAGAACATATCATACAAAAATTGAGAGAGGTATGAGATTACACACCATTTCAAACATGTATTCGGAAGGGTACGGGATTACACACCTTGATTACGAGTTGTGCTTTCTACCAATTTCAACACCTATAATGATAGTTGATAGAAGGTTAGTCTCAACTTTGATAATCGTAACTAGAAACACTTTATTAGGCTAACTTCACTTACCACGAATGTGATCTCCCTCAGTGCACTAAGAATTGATCCTATCCTTTGACTACTGAAATCCCGTCCTAACAATATTTGGTGAGCGAAAGAGTTGTTAGCAATTATGCCACATTTGGCCAAAACAAATCTCATAACAACGTTCTTACCCCACTTGCTTGATGAGTCGACGATAATGATTTGGTTAATACAAATCACTTGTGCTCCTTTACCTTGAAGATTTTTAGGACCGATTCCTAACGATTATACGATGACTTTGGAAGAATTAAGGTTTCGGCCTTCCACTATATCACGATTAATCAAGGATTGAGTGTAAATACGGATGAGAAGAAAAGATAGAAAAGAGATGAAGGTTCAGTTATAGAAGAAAATAAATATTGATATTCGGCTATGGAGGATAATCAAACAATAAAATGTGATTTTATGGTGGTGTCGATTTAGAGAAGAGAAAAGATTAGAGGAATGGTTAAAAGAAAAGGATGGAAGGTTGGATGGATGCTAGGTGATTCGGCTATCAAAGGGAGATGAACATGTTGCACAAATGTGCTAAGAGGTTTCGGTAAAGAAGAAAGAAAGAGGAAAAACTAAAACTCACAAAGAGTAGCAATTTGGAGAAAATGACACTATTGAAGCCAAAGGTATTTTTGACCAAAACAAACACTATAGTTTTACCAAAACACCAAGTAAAATTCGGCTACCTCCCTTTTACCACAAAACCATCCACATTCATGACCATAATGGTCAAAAATTGGCCAACCACACTTTCCATAACACTTCCCTTGAAAAAGGCCACATGTTCCCCTTACTTTCCCCTTTCTCTTGATTTCTTTCCTCACCTTCATCCTTTCCTATTTTCCTTAGCTATCTTGCCAAAAATAAAAAGTCCACCTTGCCTTATTTACATGCTTGGCCGACACTTAGGGAAAGAATACAAAAATAATAGTCAAAATTTTGCATCAAGGGGATTCGAACCTCTTCCCTCCGTACTCTTCACTTAATGCCATATCCTCTTTACCATATGCTCAATTATGCTAGCAAATTGAATACTTATTTTCATAAGTATTGATGCCACTTACTATTTCTCCTAAATAGGCTTAAACACCAAATTTTTTCTAGGGCCCAATTCAACCCCGAGCCTTCATAGAACCCCGTAACTTTCCAAAATCACCTTCCTAATAAGTCCAACTTGAAATAATGTCGTTCTCAAATTCCCATAAATTTTAAAACGCTTCTACGCTCAAGGTCCAATGGGCCCAATAGGTCCACTTCTACTAGGCCCAATTTTGGGATGTTACAATTCTACCCCCTTAAAGAAATTTTGTCATCGAAATTTCCAACCAACTACTAAACGCATCGCTCAAATCACACCACTATGCTTTCGCTGCGCACTCTGATCTTAATAACACCAATGTACTTTTAACATAATCTTGAATCCTCTTTCACACAACCAAATACCTAACCACAAAAGCAAGTAGTTATCTACCACTTACACCTAAAATTTTCTACATTCAATCATCACGTCCAACCATAACATACCTGACATGATGGTGATGAAATAATCCCGAGCCTTATGCTTTTTAGACCCGCATCTCAAGCATGCTCCTGACCTCCTCCAGCTTTCTCTCGGATGACGCCTCTTGCAAAAATCACAAGCCGGAAAGTTTGGTCGTGCCTTGACATGCTTTACAGAACGAGACTGCGACCCAAAAGAACCGCGATCTAATTTCTTCTTACAGCTCACAGACCCAACTCGAAGCGCTTCACCGATTCCTTTAACCTCCTGCAATACTTCCTTAACTATCTGATTTAGCTCATCAACCCCAGCTCGATCATGAGATCTTGTCTCAACCACTGGCGATGCCAGCGCCTCCCTTTCGGAAACATGCCCCGATGCTGAAGATCTAGCCTTAGCACCTCGGCCTCTACCACGTCCACATCTATCGCGTCTACGTCCTTTAATACTCATGTTCACTAATGTTGACTTAATCTTATTACGAGTCTTCTGAATCAGTATACTATTTCAGTGTTTATTAAACAATGTTTTATGGTGTATAGGAAGTAAAGTCGTTTTCGTAAAACGTATCCTATAGTCTCAATCTCTATAATTTCAGCTCCTAAAACTAAAAGTTCTAGAGTATTCTATTTTAGGGAATTTTCTTACCACAGTACTAACACAATAATCATAAATTAAAAACACATACTTACTTGACTTGGTACCGGATACTCGTGGTGCCATACTTCCTTTAAAACATGCATTTATAATTTAAAATTAAACAGCTTTGGAAAACATTTTTTGAACCCAAACCACAGCCGAGTTTTGCAACCTAGGCTCTGATACCATAAAATGTAACACCCCAAACCCGGCCTAGAAGTTAGGCTCGAATTTGGTGTGTCACATGGAAGTAAAAACTTGCTTGAGAAATACAGCCTCTTTGTTAAAACCCAAAACACTTAAGCAATTGATGTCTACTTGAAAACGTAATTATCTTTAAAAACCTTTTAATTTGCGGAAGCATATTTGAAATAAACAATTTACAAAAATGTGACGTTTATAAATAGAGTTGCAGAAGCATTTTGAAATCGTTGCGGAAACGTAGATAAAATACAAGTATTTTTGAGAGGTTGTTTGATAAATCGATAATCGAACTAGTAATCTTTTAAAACCGTGACTTTTGAAAATGTCATTGATAATTTTAAAGAAAATCCAAGTTAAAATTATTTGTAAAAGTTTGTTATGAAATCCTTTTGTTAATCAATTTTTGAAAATCTTTATTTAAGTTTTTAGAAAAATTCCCATTTAAAAACAATTCAAGCAAAATTAAACTACGTCAACATAAAGCAAAAATAAATACTCTAGAGGCCTTATTACATCATAAAAACCAAAATAGTAAAGTGGACGGAAATAGAAATCTAAAGTTCAAAATAAACACCATTTCTGAAGTATGGCCTCCACCGAGTCATCCATGGCCCCAAGTCCTCGTCACGGAGCATTACCTACAAGGGTTAAGAAAAGGGGGAGTGAGTTACAAGAACTCAGTGTGAAACCCCTTACCGTCATCCACAGGCCTGAACCAATATAGCAATATCTTGGGCTTAAGCCCATTTAACATACAGTTCTTAAAATGAAGCAAATGTATGAATGTATGCAATCCCAAACCAACCTAATAATCCATCCGCTACACACCACCCGTACCATCCATCACACCTGTGGGGATCTGTTGTCAACCCACCCCGCCAACACACCAATCGCAGGCATTTAGCCATTTATAATATATCCAAATTGTGGTAAAGCCACCAGAATAACAGAATATACGTGGCTTAGCCACCAGACAAAATGTGACAGAGTCACCAGAATGTGGCAGAGCCACCAAATTTCACTTCCCCGATCATCAATATCCCAATCCCATGCAACATACATCGTAAATCATAATATTTACAATATAACCACGATAATTAATAACTCAGATATTTATTACAAACAATTTGGTCCATTAACACTTTACAAAATCGGCCCATTAGGGCATTATATCAAATCGGCCCATTAAGCCATATATCAGATCGGCCCATTTAACAATATATGAGATCGGCCCATTAAGCAATATATCAAATCGGCCCATTATGGCTATATATCAAATTGGCCCGTTAAGGAAATATATCAAATCGGCCCATTAAGGCAATATAACAAATCAACCCATTAAGGCAATATAACAATTCGGCCCGTTAAGGTAGTATAACAAATCGGCCCATTAACAATACATCAGATCGGCCCATTAGGGGCATTTTCGTAATTTGGTAATCTTACCCACTATGGGTAATTTGGTAATCTCGCAATCCAGGGATATTTCGGTAATTTACCCTCTAAGGGTATTATGGTAATTCCGCAACCTAGACTTAACTACTAATGTGGGGCATAAAAATCGAAACTATCCATCTGCGTCGTACTGTCTAAATTGACTACAACTCAAGTTAGGAATCTCAAAATCTAAATCCGTAAATTTTCCTTGAAACTAGACTCATATATCTTCTTACTACTATTTTTCAAAAATTTTTGGCTTAACCAATTAGTACAGTTTATTTCTTAAACTTTCCCTTGTTTCACTATCCAACGATTCTGTACTCTCTTAACCAAAATTCAAATATCTCACTGTACAGTTTTCATATGTTGCTCCCAATTGTTTCTATTGATAAACGGCTCACTAAGTAATCTATACATATAAATTATAACTCATAATTCCCTTTGTACAATTTTAAACAATTTTTCCAAGATAGAACTGAGAACCGCGAAGTCGATCAGAACCAGTCTCACTAAAATTAAGATATCACAGAATATACAATTCCTCTTCCTCCTATATTTCTTTCATATAAAAATAGACACGGTAAGATTTATTTCAATATCTTTTTTCACTTTCTAACTCCCTTTATCCTATTTTTCGTGATTTTTCAAAATCATGTCACTGCTGCTGACCAAACTGTTTCATTGCAAAAATATGGTTACCACTACGAATATATGCACGCCCGAGTGGTCACGGATGCCGGTTTCTGGTTTTCTTCGGTATTTTGACCGAATCATAGAACGTATCATACAAACATTGAGAGAGGTATGAGATTACACACCATTTCAATCATGTATTCGGAAGGGTACGGGATTACACACCTTGATTACGAGTTGTGCTTTCTACCGATTTCAACACCTATAATGATAGTTGATAGAAGGTTAGTCTCAACTTTGATAATCGTAACTAGAAACACTTTATTAGGCTAACTCCACTTACCACGAATGTGATCTCCCTCAGTGCACCAAGAATCGATCCTATCCTTTGACTACTGAAATCCCGTCTTAACAATATTTGGTGAGTGAAAGAGTTGTTAGCAATTATCTCACCTTTGGCCAAAACAAATCTCATAACAACGTTCTTACCCCACTTGCTTGATGAGTCGACGATAATGATTTGGTTAATACAAATCACTTGTGCTCCTTTACCTTGAAAATTTTTAGGACCGATTCCCAACGATTATACGATGACTTCTAAAGAATCAAGGTTTCGGCCTTCCACTATATCACGATTAATCAAGGATTGAGTGTAAATACAGATGAGAAGAAAAGATAGAAAAGAGATGAAGGTTCGGTTATAGAAGAAAATAAATATTGATATTCGGCTATGGAGGATAATCAAACAAGAAAATGTGATTTTATGGTGGTGTCGATTTAGAGAAGAGAAAAGATTAGAGGAATGGTTAAAAGAAAAGGATGGAAGGTTGGATGGATGCTAGGTGACTCGGCTATCAAAGGGAGATGAACACGTTGCACAAATGTGCTAAGAGGTTTCGGCAAAGAAGAAAGAAAGAAGAAAAACTAAAACTCACAAAGAGTAGCAATTTGGAGAAAATGACACTATTGAAGCCAAAGGTATTTTTGACCAAAACAAACACTATAGTTTTACCAAAACACCAAGTAAAATCCGGCTACCTCCCTTTTACCACAAAACCGTCCACACTCCTGACCATAATGGTCAAAAATTGGCCAACCACACTTTCCATAACACTTCCCTTGAAAAAGGCCACATGTTCCCCTTACTTTCCCCTTTCTCTTGATTTCTTTCCTCACCTTCATCCTTTCCTATTTTCCTTAGCTATCTTGCCAAAAATAAAAAGTCCACCTTGCCTTATTTACATGCTTGGCTGACACTTAGGGAAAGAATACAAAAATAATAGTCAAAATTTTGCATCAAGGGGATTCGAACCTCTTCCCTCCATACTCTTCACTTAATGCCATATCCTCTTTACCATATGCTCAATTATGCCAGCAAATTGAATACTTATTTTCATAAGTATTGATGCCACTTACTATTTCTCCTAAATAGGCTTAAACACCAAATTTTTCTAGGGCCCAATTCAACCCCGAGCCTTCATAGAACCCCTTAACTTTCCAAAATCACCTTCCTAATAAGTCCAACTTGAAATAATGTCGTTCTCAAATTCTCATAAATTTTAAAACGCTTCTATGCTCAAGGTCCAATGGGCCCAATAGGTCCAATTCTACTAGACCCAATTTTGGGATGTTACAGGCCTATCATGGTTCCCAAGTGGAAATGGGACCGTATTACGATGGATTTTGTAACGGGTTTTCCATTGACACCAAACAAGAAAGATGTCGTATGGGTAGTGGTAGATAGACTTACGAAGTCGGCCCACTTCATACCGGTAAGTGTTGATTTTTCGCTTGAAAAGTTGGCAGACTTGTATGTTTCTGAGATTGTAAGGCTTCATGGAGTGCCTTTATCTATTATATCGGATAGAGATCCGAGATTCACATCCCAATTTTGGAAAAAGTTGCAAGAAGCTTTGGGCACGAAGTTGAGTTTTAGTACGGCTTTTCACCCACAAACTGATGGACAGTCGGAGAGATTAATATAGATACTTGAGGATATGCTCCGATGTTGTGTTCTTGAGTTTCATGCCAGCTGGGAAAAGTATTTACCATTGGTAGAGTTTGCATACAATAACAGTTTTCAGTCGAGTTTGAAAATGGCACCTTATTAGGCTTTGTATGGGCGTAAGTGCCGAACGCCTTTGTATTGGACTGAACTTAAGGAAAATTAGATTCACGGGGTCAATCTGGTTGGAGAAAATGAAGAGAAAGTAAAAATAATCCGTGATTGTTTAAAAGCTACTTCTAATAGATAAAAGTCCTATTCGGACTTGAAATGGAAAGAGATCGAATTTCAAGTTGGTGATAAGGTATTCTTGAAAGTGTCACCACGGAGGAAAGTTCTCAGATTTGGCCGGAAAGGCAAATTGAGTCCGCATTTTATCGGACCATATGAGATTATCGAGAGGATAGGGCCGGTAGCTTATCGATTGGCTTTGCCATCTGAGCTGGAAAAGATACATGATGTGTTTCACGTATCCATTGTAACAGCCCGATTTAGACCCTATTCGAAACGGTGGTTTCAGGACCACGAATCTGAGTTAGAAAAATATTTTAAAATTATCTTCTGTGTTTATTATGTGTGAATTTATTTGTGTGAAATTTTCGTGCTTTAATTTCGTCGTTTGAGTGTCTGATTAAATAAAAGGATTAAATCGCGTAAAATGAAAATTTAGTGGTTATTTTTAGATGGGCCGAATAGTGGTTGTTCTTTTAATATGGAGGTTTTATGTTGCAATTATGCCATTGAATAAATGAATGGACGAAATTAGGCTTATATTATATAGTTTTCATATTAATTATAAAGGTTAAAATAATAAATAATATATTATAATGTTATTATAATAAGACAAACATAAATTTACAAAGCCATATTCATCTTATTCACCGAAAATAAGACCCTGTCTAGGACAATGGCATCGATATGTGATTACATGTAAGACCACATCTGGGACGTTGGCATTGTACGAGCCTTCCGACTATCCGAGTATCCTTTTTAATTCCGAATGGTTCAACGGGCAATGATAAATTAAGATCAAGTGTAAATCAAGTTAAAAATGCTCAGGTTTGTATTCATTCTATGTTATGAAATTAAGGTAAGTTGCATACTTGAATTGATGATATGAGTTCATGTGAAGTATGAATTATGAGATTGCATAATTGTACATATATGTATTCGGCCTTTTTATGTATATGTATTGAGGAAAGTGATGGTTAGCTATACTAATGTTTATTTAAGTATTCAACCAAGGTGAAATTTAATACAAAACATATATGTCTTGATATATGATATTAAGTTGGTAATGTGCATAAGTTATTAATGATTTATTTTTGTTTGAATTGATTAATTTTAGAATATATTTAAATGTTTCAATGCTTAAGACTTACTAAGCTGCGAAAGCTTACTGTGTGTATGTTTACTCTTCATTTTATAGATTTTGGAAGTTGGTACGAGCTCGAGGATCGTCAAAGAAATTCGTCACACTATCGATCGCTATTTCGGTACCTTTAAAGCTTGAATTTTCGAACCTATGGCATGTATAGTCTAGAATTTGTTTTGGTTAGTTTTGAAGTTGTAATTATTAAGCCATGCGAAAATGGCTAAATATGATGTTTAAGTTTGTGAAATTTTGGTCATGATATATATATGTGTGATATGCTTGGTATGATTTGCCATGGTGGTTTGATATAATTTGATTCAAATAAATTAGGTATGGTTAATGAATGAGTTTTATGTGTTGGTTAATATTTAAGTGTATTCGACTGTGTTTTAAATTATTTTAAGGTATGTTTCATGGTTTATATACTTGAAATGATTGGTTTATAAGTAGGTATTGAGTAGTGAATGGTAATAAGGTTGTTCAGCTATGTAATTAACTCATTTGGAAGTGCATTTTATGGTATAGTTTGTGTGTGAGGATGAACATATGTTTCGGTTTGAATAATATGATATTGGATGGACAAGTCTTGGATTTATGTTTCATGTATCTATAAGCTACGTGATAACTTTGATATGAACTGGGTAATTAGTAAATATATATATATGTGCTTATGATATGTTCTCTCATGAGATAGTTATTGAGGTTTGTGGTGTTGGTAAGTATGTGCATATACATGCATAAATAGTTGGTATAATATGCGGTTTTAGGTATAGATTATATGAGGTTATGAAAGTAATGTATAAACATGATTATATTATACGAATTTGGCGTGTATGGTTTAATATGAATGTTCGAAAATGACTCAAATGGATATGGTTATATATATACATTAAATATATAATAAGAAAAGTTGTATAGTTGATTTAGTCTTAATGTCACTCTATGTGTATTATATAGAAATAAGTGTATATGTCTTGTATGCCGTGTATGTGTAAATAAAATGTTATTTAACTAATTATATTATGAATCTATCTATTAGAATCCAAAATGGTGATTGATATAGTAGTCAAATGGATGTGAATTAATGGTTTAGTTGTTTTGAGTACATAGTAAATGGGTAATGAAGAACATGATTTATGCCTAAAGTTGACTTGTTTTTTGATTATGTGTTTGTATTTTAAATACGGTAAATTAGGCATATGAAATGGTGCATTATTTTGTGACTTAAATAAATGTATATAGCATGTTCGGTCATGGTCTTATAATGATAATGCCGCATATGATTTTGGTTTAGTAAGTGCACGTATACTATTATGAAACAAAATGTCATATATATATGTATATGTGTTCGATTTAAATTCGGTTGAATTTTAAAATATAATCCGTAAATGCTCTGTGGATACATAAATATATTTTAATATGACTTAAGTGATTATATGATTGTATAAAAGCTGTGACTTGTCCGGTAATGCCTCGTAACCCCATTTCGGTGACGGATATGGGTTAGGGGTGTTACATCCATGTTGCGATGTTACAGATTAGATCCTTTGCATGTGATTACACCGACAGAGGTAGAAATTCAACCTGACATGACATATGCGAAGAACCGGTTAAGATTCTAGCACGGGAAATTAAATAGCTAAGGAATAAAAGTATAGCTCATATGAAAGTATTATGGCAAAGACATGGGGTAGAAGAGGCTACATGGGAGCCCGATGAGGCTATGAGAAACTAGTACCCAAACCTTTTTACCGGTAAGATTTTCGGGGACGAAAATTCCTAGGGGGAGAATTGTAACAGCCCAATTTAGGGCCTAGTCAGAATAGTGGTTGCGAGACCACAAATTCAAAGTAGAAATATGAGTTTTATGAATTTTATGAGGCTCATGATGTGTTTGCATGATTGTGTGAAAATTTCATGAGGAAATTTTATGAATTAGTGATCAATTGGTCCGTTAGGACTAAATTGCAAAGATTAGAAAATATGAGATTCTAGAAGATTCAAGTATGAAATAGAATTATAAAAATTATTAGAGGTCATTATTTAGCAATTAGACCATTAAATGTTAAGATGGACAAAAATGGACATGGGAAGGAAAAATCTAAAGAAAGGGCCTTAAGGGCATTTTTGTCATTTGGTTAGTAAAAGAATTAAAAGGGAAAAAGAAGTCAAAATTCATGTCCATCTTCTTCTCCATAGCTGAAAATTACAAGGACTCAATAGCTAGGGTTTCTTCAACTTCCAAGCTTGATAGTAAGTGTCTCCTAGCCCCGTTTTTAATGTTTTTCGTATTTTTGAGATCCTCGTAGCTCGATTTAGCTATTTCTAGCTATATTTTGAGCTAGGGTTTATGTTCAAAAATTTACCCATGTATGAAATGCATGTATTTTGATGTTTTATGGAAGAATATGAAAGTTGATGTATGATAAACATCTTTTTTAAGTGATTTTCATGAAGAAATGCATAAAATGACCAAATTGCAAAAGTTATAAAAATGGTCATACATGGGTGAAATAGTTGCAATTAGGGGCTGTTGTAGTTAAGAAAATAATTTGGCTAGGCTTAAAATACAAGAAAGTTGAATAAAAATCATTTTTACGAGCCTAGGGGCAAAGGTGTAATTATGTGAAAGTTTAGGGGCAAAATCATACTTTTTCCAAAGTATGGTTCATGAGTCAATTTAGTCAATGTGAGTATTAAACAAGTGAAATTGTTATTATAGATCAAGAAACGCGAAGCCCAGACCGAAATCGAGGCAAGAACAAAGTGTTGGACTAAATTAAACATCTACGCACATTTTGGGTACCGAGGTAAGTTTGTGTGAAAGTATAGCTACATAATTTTTTATGTTTTTAATTGTTTGATATTATGAGAAATGGATATTATTTCTATGAAATTAACTAATGATGTCTTGATGAGGATTTGATGAAAATGTGTTAAGATGAAGTCCCGGTTGAATATTCAGAATACGAGGATACCTATGTCACGACATGAGATAAGGACGGTCCCGTATAAGACCATGTCTGGGACATGGCATCAGCACCGAATAAGGAAGGTCCCGTATAAGATCATGTCTAGGACATGGCATCGGCACCGAATAAGGAAGGTCCCGTATAAGACCATGTTTGGGACATGGCCTCGGCACCAAAGGAAGATCTCGTGTAAGACCATGTTTGGGACATGGCATCGACATCTATGTACGATCTCGTGTAAGACCATGTCTGGGACATGGCATTGACATCGAGCTAAGAGATCCCGTGTAAGACCATATATGGGATATGGCATTGGCATCGCGATACAAGTATGATAAGATTGAGTATCCTTCAGTATTCTGAGTAATTCAATGGGAAAAAGAGCTAAGTATGCCAAGATGGCAAGAGCTAAGCTATACATAGATGACGAAGAGATACATTTATGTTAAGGATAATAATGATACAAGTTTATGTTCATGATGACATAAGTGCTAAATTATGTGATGAAGTGATACAGGTACCATGAGTAAAATACGAGTTATGAAACCGTAATGTGATATGTGATGGGTAAGCGCAAGTATGAGTAAGTATGTCAAAGTACTTGAGAACTTGTGTTGTTATCGTTCTATGAGATGAATGGATTTTACCATGAGTACTTATGTTGCTATTTCAATTCATGCAAACTTACTAAGCTATGTGCTTACCCCTGTCTTTTCCCTTTTCCTAGTAGTTTCGCAATGCTAGCTCGGGGATCATAGGACTTCGGAGCTCGGATCACACTATCAACTATTCTTTTGGTATAATAAAGTTGGTTCATTTTGAGCATGGCATGTATAGGAACTTGGTCATTTTGTGTTATGTCATATTTGAAAGCCAAAGTGTTGGCTATTAATGTTATACACTCATTTTGTAAATGGCCATTAGGAATTGGCCAATATTTGTTAAGTTTTATATCTTAATGATGATGAGTTCTATGTAGTTCCTGAATGATGATTTGTGAGTCTTCATAGTGTATTATTGCCATGTTATGTATTGCTTGTGTTGGTATATGTGTGTTTATGTTTCAGGATGGCAATAGGCTTGGAAAATAGCCTTCTAATTGTCCACACGAGTAGACACACGGGCGTGTGTCTAAGCCGTGTGTGACACATGGCCAGCCCCATGGGTGTGTTGATAAGCCGTGTGTCCCCTGCATCAAAATTTCAAGAATTCGATTCGCCACATGGGCCAGCACACGGGCGTGTGCCTAGGCCGTGTGCCCCTTAAGAGTTTGCTAACGTCATAAACAGAATACCCAGGTTTTCACACACGGGTGAGGACACGGGTGTGTCTAGGCCGTGTGAGGAACACGGGCGTGTGTCCGGCCGTGTGAAAACTCCTGAAGGTTCAAAATGAAAAATAAATTCCACACGGACTAGGAACGTGGGCATGTGTGACCACACGGCCGTGTTCCATTCCACACGGTCGTGTGGCCCCGTTTAAGGCAAAAAATTTCTAAGAGTGCAAAAGTTTCCGGTTTAGTCCCGAACCGTTCTGTATGTATGTTTAGGGTCTCGTAGGCCCGTAATAGGGACGTTATGAATCTGAATGAAAAATTTTGAAGTTGAAATAAAATTTTATAGCCCGATGTTGTATGTTAAAGTATTTTAAGTCCGGTAATGCCTCGTACCCTGTCCCGGCATCGGATACGGGTAAGAGGTGTTACAGATATATACATTCTGGTATCTGTTATTCTATTATATATGGTATTCTGTTTGTATCTGGCTAAGGGGTTGGTTATGTATTATGTGGAGGAAGTGTTCTGTGTGAGGCGTTAACTCGCCATTATACCGACATCACTGCTGCGATTTTTCTGAAAATGTGTCGTGAGGACACTGAGTGGTGTGTAGGGCTAGGTGGGTGTTTTATACCCCACATGGTGTGTTGGGATGGTCGAAGATGGTGTGTAGTGGATGTGGGTAAGATTGTAATTTTCATGTAACTCTGATCTTGCATGAGAATTCGTGAATATCTGTTATGTTATTGATCGGCTGTTTAACGTCACAGCAATAATGTGCAACAGTACACTGCCGATGCAAGAATAGTAGACATATATGAGTCTGTAGGATATCATCCCACGAGGATGGTTGTCTTTTGTCTATCAATGTCAGTGCAATCAATAGATAGAAATGAGATAAATTGTGAGAGTAGTTATCGAAGCAATAACTTGAAAATAATAAGATAAAATATGATAATGATTAACTGGGATCTCCAACGTGAATATTCAACAGAATACTAAGTGCTCACAAGGTATAAAAGGATAGGTGATTTTCGATGCATTAAATTGCAATGAATATCTTACCAAGTTTAAATTCTATATTTAATCTAAGACTTAAACATGCACATTAGCCACACCTTCCGATGATGACAATGGAACACTATTAAGAACAAGTGGATAAAATTCCTCTAATCCTTAAGCAACTTCCGTTGTCATGCTTGTTAGCTTGAGTTGTCGCTGCACTTTCTAGTGTCAGTGACCACAATAACAATTCCACATTCAAACCCAAAGGTTAAACAATAGAAGCAAGATTGAATAAAATAACATTTAACCCAAAAATCATGTATACTTTCGTACAGACATAAAATGGAAAGTAATCACCATCGTTTAGAAAAGAAATATAAAAGAAACAAGTGGAGAGTACGATTCCTAGAAAATCTCAACTTGATCTCTCAACTCCCTCTTGCGTTGCACTCAGGGCTCCTCGTTAAGAGCTAATTTGCATCCGTTTCACGTCGGTTCACCCGTATGAGGTTTAAGCTGCCATCACGAAAAATGTTCAAAATATAGGTTGAAGAAGATACTCCTCTCTCTCCTTTCCTTTTCATGTCAATATTAATATTTATCCAAATATCACAGGTGTCCTTTCATCAGAATCATTCTGCCTCTGTACGTACAAGTTGGTTGTACCAGGCTGGACAGCTCACACCTTTTTGTTATTATCCGAACAGCTGTCAGATGCGGTGACAATTCTAGGCGCAATCTGCAAATACTCATGCAGCGACATTGGTACCAAAACATGACAAAATTAAGGATAAATAGGCTAAAATCCACTGAGTTATAAAATGCATTTTACTGAACTAGAAAATGCTAAAATATGTGTTAAAGATAACTAAATGAGTACAAATTAACCAATAAGAAAGGAGAAAACTTATGTTCCTTCTAGTATTATCACACCCCCAAACTTGAGTTTTAACTTGTCCTCAAGTAAAACAGAAACTAGCAAGGGTACACAAGAATTCACTAAGGCAGTTGATCATTCTAGCAACTTGAATCACCTAAAATCCCAATGAATGAGTCACATTCAGATGACAGAATATTTAATCAACAATACATAAGTATGAATGAATAAGATTGCAACTTCATCAAAACCAGCATCATGCTTTAAATCCTAAATTCTATCTACCAATACAGCATTTATTGTACAATATATGTCTCTCTTTTTTGTGAATAAGAGATATCGTTGCCTTACCGTACGCTTGTTCCTGAGAAGTAACGATGGGGCACAACAAACCCCCAGGGAGTACGTAATTGCGCCAACACACACTCATACAGCGACAGCCTTTGGCTAGATTCTTTTTTCTAACGATTGTACTGGAGTGTTCCCTCTTTAACAGTTCACAATACACCCACTTTGGAGTGTCTCTTATTGATAACTATATATACATATAAGCAACTGTAAAAGGCAGATTCATTCAAGATTCAAGGAATGCTACTAGTCATCCATTACTAATGCAACCTAAATCATTCATCAAAGAATTGAAGATACAACATTCAGTTAAATTTATGCAACTCTTTCATTGATAGTTCACATGATTCAAGAATTAAGCATCGAATGTAATAAAAATTTTCAAACACATTTGTATTAACCACAAATAAATCTTGAATGTTTCATTAAAAACTATTTTTTGAAATGTGGGTGTATTTCTAAAACCCATATGCATTCCCTCAAACTTAAAGTTTGCATTGTCCCCAATGCACTAACATTAAAATGCAATGAAAATAAAAATGCAACGACAATGTTCACTAACAAAATGAAAATTACAGCTACATGCATTGCATGAATAATATAGTTAAAACTTAAAATAAACTAACTCAGTTTTCCTCAGCCATCAATGTGGCTGCACGATGTTTCTTCTTCCTCCTCTTTTTCTCCTTCTTCTTGTGCTATTTGTCTTTGGAGCACTTTCTCTTCATTTTTTTGGGCTTTTCATGGTCCTCGGATCACTCCTCAGTTTTAAGCGTTGCCCCAGCATCATCGGCTGCTTCTTGTGTATGAGGGGTCACCTTGAGTGGTCCGGTATAGACCACTATCACTAATGAGTTGTGGTGCTTCTTACTTGTTACCTCTACAGCTTCCGCCGGTCTAGCTCCATCTCGCTCCAGATTATCAATAGTTGCACCCACAAACTCAGATGCATTGATAATGTTCTCAGCAGCTTTCCTCTCATTATTTTCTTCTTCGGCCTTCTTGTTCACAACTGCAACACAGACTTCCTCCTCTCTGACATCAACTTCCTCCTCAACAGCAAGCACCTCTTGACCAGCAATGAAGTCTCCCTTGACTTGGCTATCAATCCTTCGCATGCACTCCTCAATGTCCCTTGAGTCCTCTTCTTTCTCAACATCAGAGACGTGCACAATGGGAAGAGATTCCAGCGAACTGTCTCGGTCCCCTAAGTCATCTTCCTTGGATGAGGATTCATAATCTCAGATGATCGGTGGGAACACTGGAAATTCTGGGAGTTGGACCGAGCTTAACTTGCTTAATGCGGCTACAATAGAGTTGTTATAGGCCATATTATAAGCGTAGAACAAATTTTGTGATCTGTCCATATCCTCTATTGTAGCGACAAGCCTAATTTGCTTATTGCTGATAAAGAATAGCTTCCAGGATATGTGCAAAAAGTCTCCCACTTCAGCTTAGAGATGGTTTTTTAGACTTGCTTGCCCAAGTCTTGTTGTTGCGAAAGGAGAATGCCCTGTTCTGGGTGAAAGTTTCGCTTCAAAATGTTGTCTTGAAAACAATCCTTAGCCGCTTTAGTTAAAAAGATCACAGCTCTTTTTTCTCCATTGGCATGGAGGATTCTGATTAACAAAATGCAGTTGCAAAGGATGAGTGTTCTTCAACAGGCTTGGTGGTTTTCTTGATTGATCCTCTCGTTCTTGCCTTTTGTGGAGTGAAGATGGTTTAAAGTTGTAAAGGTGTGAGCTTGGGGAAGAAAAGGTGAATAAAAATGGTTTCTTTGTACGTGTTACAGTCGGCACAATGAAGAGGGGGTTTATAACGAGTGAAAGAAAATGATGGAAAGGTGTGACTTTTGTGAAGGGAAATAAAGCTGGCGGGAAGAAATATGTCCAATGAGAATTGTGCCCGCTCAGATAGATCAGATGGCTAGGTGACTTTTGATCAAATGGTGGGATCTGAAACTTCTGAAATGCCCTCATTATTGATGAGTCATAAGTGACAGTACAATAGTACGAACTGCGTTGACAATAAAGCCCAAGTGCTTCGACAATGGTACCTAATTATTCTGCAAAAAAAAAAAGTAAAACAAACTTGAACATAAAAAAATAAAATAAAATTACATAATAAATTTCATAAGAAGTAAAATTTTTCAACAATTTAATGGTCTCTGCCTACTTTTGATTAATATTCCCAAGATAATGTTTCAATCGCTGGCCATTCACTTTGAACTGGTGTCCATCATGTAAATCTCTAATTGTGACCGCACCATGAGGAAATACTTTGACAACTCCAAAAGAGACAGACCAATGAGAGCGCAATTTACTCGGGTGTAGTTTCAGTCTAGAATTGAACAATAAAACTTGTTTACCCGCGATAAATTATCGTTGCAAAATAATTTTGTCATGACATCGTTTGGTCTTTTTCTTGTAAATTGCAACATTTTCATAGGCATTTCGCCTAATTCCTCTAGTTCAGTGATATCCAACAACCTTTTCTTTCTAGCAGCTTCATAGTCCATGTTCACTTGCTTAATTGCCCACATTGCTTTGTGCACGAGTTCAACTGGCAAGTGACATACTTTCCTAAGAACCAATTGATACGGTGACATCCCTAATGGAGTTTTGTATGCTGTCCGCAATGCCTATAAAGAGTCATCCAATGTAGAAGACCAATCTTTCCTCAAAGGGTTCACAACCTTCTCAAGAATGTTTTTAATTTGTCGATTCGATACTTTGGCTTGTCTATTAGTTTGCGGATGATAAGTAGTAGCCATTCTATGATTAACTCCATATCTCTTCAGTGAAGCTGCCACTTGGTTGTAATGAAAGTGTGTACCCTGATCACTAATCAATGCCTTTGGTGTGCCAAAGTGGGTGAGTATATGCTTGTGAAAAAAATTAAGCACTGTCCTTGCATCATCCTTTGGGACTACAACAGCTTCAACCCACTTCGAGACATAGTCAACAGCTACTAATATATAAAGATTTCCAAATGAACTTGGAAATGGTCCCATAAAATCCATACCCTAAACATCGAACAATTCAACCTCTATAACTGGCTGCTCCAACATTTCATTGCATCGGAATATAGAGCCATCTATCGCGTTGATTCACAAAATTGTGGGCTTCTTTGAATAACGAAGGCCAGTAGAATCCTGATTGGAGAACCTTAGCAGTAGTCGTATGCCACTGAAGTGACCTCCATAAGGAGCATCATGACAGTGCTTCAGGATTGAAAGCATCTCCTCTTCCGGAACACAACACCAAATAATGTTGTCATTGCATACCTTGAATAAATACGGCTCGTTCCAACGGTACTTCACTACTTCACTAAGAAATATCTCTTTTTTATGGCCTGTGACACCCAATGGGAGCTTTCCACACACTAGATAATTAACCAAATCCGCATACCAAGGGTTGCATCTACAACAAATAACTTCTCATCTAGGAATGCATCGATAATTTGAAGTATGTTTCCATTTTCGCTGCCAACTTCCAATTGAGATAGATGGTCTGCAACCTAATTTTCTGAACCCTTGCGGTCTTTTATCTCGATGCCAAATTCTTGCAACAGTATGATCCAGCGTATTAGTCTTGGTTTTGCATCCTTTTTCGCAAAAAGATATCTCAACACTGAGTGATCAGTAAATACGGTAACCTTTGTACCGACAAGATAAAAACAAAACTTGTCGAAAGCAAAGACTACAACCAACAATTCTTTCTCTATAGTGGTATAAATTATTTGAGCCTCTGTAAGAGTTTTTCTAGCATAATAGATGGCGTGAAATATTTTTCCCTTGTGTTTTCCTAGAATAGCACCCACAGCAAAGTCGCTTGCATCGCACATAACTTCAAAAGATTGAGACCAATCTGGTGCAACGACAATGGGTGCATTTACTAACTGCGTCCTTAATTGAGTGAATGCATCGTCAAAGAGGAATTTTTTATTCTATTCTAGTAATGAGCATAAGGGCTTTGCATTTTTTGAGAAATCTCTAATAAATCTTCGGTAAAACCCTGCATACCCAAGAAAACTGTGAATACTTTTCACTTTTTTCGGTGGAGGTAATTTCTTAATGATTTCCACTTTAGCTTTGTCTACTTCAATGCCTTGACTAGTGATGTGATGACCTAACACAATGCCTTCAGTTTCCATGAAATGGCATTTTTCCCAATTTAGAACAAGATGTGTGTCTTCACATCGTTTCAATACTTTATCCAAATTGTCAGTGCAATGATCAAAATCATTCCTATAGACTGAGAAATTATCCATAAAAAACTCTAAAGAATCATCAATCATATTCGAGAATATTGCCATCATGCACATTTGAAATGTGGCTGGTGCGTTGCAAAGATCGAAAGGCATTCGGCGAAAAGAAAAAGTACCAAAAGGACTGGTGAAAGTTGCTTTCTCTTGATCCTTTGGTGCAATAGCAATTTTATTGTACCCAGAATAGTCATCTAAAAAGCAATAATAGGCTTTTCTAGCAAGCCTATCCAACATTTGGTCAATGAAAGGAAGTGGGAAGTGGTCTTTCCTTGTGGCAACATTAAGTCTGCGAAAATCCATATAGACTCACCATCCCGTAGGTATGCGTGTAGGAATTAATTCATCTTTTTCATTGCTAACCACAGTGATGCCACTCTTTTTAGGAACACATTGTATTGGACTTAACCAATTGCTATAAAAAATAGGGTAAATAATTCTAGCATCAAGCCATTTTATAATTTCTTTATTAACAACTTCCTTCATCTTCTCGTTTAACCTTCTTTGTTTCTCAATCGATTGCTTACCTTCATCTTCCAACTTGATCTTGTGCATGCAAAAAGATGGACTTATGCCTCGAATATCGGCAATACTCCAAGCAATAGCTAGTTTATGTTGCTTAAGAATATGGACCAATTTCTCTTCTTGAGTTACATCCAATGTTGCAGAGACAATAACTAGGAGAGTATTGTTATTACTAAGAAAGACGTATTTAAGATGAGTAGGTAATGGTTTCAATTCCAGAGTAGGAGCTTCATCGATAGATGGCTTGAAAATTAGAGCTATTCAGTTGGCTAAGTCGAAGGATTCATTCGGCCATCCATGCCTGAGTTCAATATTATTATCTTCAACCATGTTGTCACAATTATCTAAGAATTCATCATTAGATGTCACTGCAAACTCCTCAGAAATTATTGTGCTTTGGTCATTGAATTATTCCTCAATTAGATAATCTATCACATCGACAGTATGGCATTCTTCTTTGTCCTTGCATTGAATAGTTTCGAAAACACTGAAGGTAGCGTGCTCATCATTAAGTTGCATGGTCAGTTCACCTTTGTAAACATCAATAAGAGTTTGTTCTGTAACACCCCAAACCCGGACAAGGCACCATGCCCGAATCTGGTATGTTACGGGGAAGAACGTCTTTGAGTGACCAGTTTTTTTTTCGTTTAGAAGTGGGGTGAAAACATAGTGAATTGGAGGAAAGTTTGAGTAGGCTTGTTTGGTTAGATTTTGAAACCTTATCCAAGTATATAGTTAAAACGGGTTGATTTCATTTTAGTACTTCCAATAGTTTCTTAGTGCCGTTTTGAAACCTTCTAGACTTAGTGGCACATCGAGTTTGATTTGAAAATCATTTGAGTTTATTGAATAACGAAACATTGCGAGATACCCGATGGTATAGTTTAAAACACATTGCGATATAATTTTGAAAACGTTGTCTTTCCAATGTTTTAGCAAAATTTCATGCCAAGTTATTTGTTAAGCAGGTTGAGAATCTAATTAAAGCATACCCATCATAAAACTTAATTTAAAGGCCTTTTACAAATCCAAATTAAAACCCAAATAAAGGTAATTAAACTAAAGTACCCAAATGATAGAGTTGGAGTAAAACTTTATTAAGCATGGCATGAGCACCCCGAGTCCATCCCGGCTCCATGTCCGCGTCTACGAGTCACCTGAAATGTCAAAGGAGAGGGTGAGTCGAGTGACTCAGTGCATAAATCCCGCTCCCGATGAAGCAACATGCTAACACACATCATACATAGCAACATAATTAATGCAACCCGATCCTAACCATCCGTATCTCCTTTTTCTACCCCGTGTGGTACCAAACCACTGGTGGTGCCAAACCACTGGTGACATATAGTCACAATGTGTTACCAAAACACTGGTGTCCCAAAGACACAATGTGCTACCCAAGCACTGGTGACCGTAGTCACGATAATCGAATGATGGGGCCAACCCATCGTGTGATACCCAATCACTAGCGAGCGATCCCATAACTCAAAGTGGGGCCAACCCACGGTGGTGTTAACCACGGGGACAAGTCGCAATGAGGTGCCCAACCTCCGGTGTCCCAAAGACACAAATGTGCTACCAAAGCACCGGTGACCGTAGTCACAATAATCGAATGATGGGGCCAACCCATCGTGTGATACCCAATCACTAGCGACGATCCCATATCTCAAAGTGGGGCCAACCCACGGTGGTGTTAACCACGGGACAAGTCGCAATGAGGTGCCCAACCTCCGTGTCCCAAAGACACAAATGTGCTACCAAAGCACTTTGGTGACCCAAAGTCACAAGGTGTGTTACCAAAACACTGGTGCTCGTCAGCACAAAATATCATGCTCCCTCTACTCATCTCACCCATCAACATGCCATACTCATGTAATCATGCATATCATACAAGTCATGCATATCATGCTAATATGTTTAACTCATGCTCCATATCACATACATACATAGTCATGATACCATATAGATCGTCAGTAATCTAGTAACAATACTGACTTACCCGGATACGTACACATACCCCATTTGGGTATCCAAAATCCATCATACTGTCATGATTTTAATAGGCAAACAGGTTTATTAATAACATTACTAGATATCAGTGTGTTAGTTTACACACCTGGTAAATACGAGTCTAGAATCCAACGAAAACGATCTAAGTCCCTCGATTACTAGATCCTACAATCGGCCAAACATTAGGGGTTAGGCATCTATGACATTCGGCCATCAACAATTAACCAAAGGGGTTAATATCGAATCCTTACCTTTTAAGATGATTTGGTTTCCTACCAAATCCGAATCACCCAATGATTCTCCTTAGCAATCGGCTACACCATAAAAGATGAACAGTTAATCTTTTGTTACCTTTGCCTTAATCGAACCTAAAAAGATTGAAATAATAACAATACCACTCGTACTTACCCCTACTTACCAATCGATTAACAAAGAATAACGATTCCCTTGCTTGCTTTCACACTCCAAAGACCCTATAACAAAGAGATTAGAATCCTTCCAAAGATGACCATATTCGGCCCTTAATCAACCAACCTTGACAAAGTATAAGGAGAGAAAGGAGATGACCATTCGGCCAAGGACTTACCAATTCCAACCGATGGAAGGAAGGCCTCCAAACACCACCGATACTCGGCCAAGACAACCACTAGAAGAGGGGATAGATTCGGCCAACACCTTGATCAAAAGAAGGAAAGAATTCGCCAACCAAAACACTAAGAGAAGGGAGGTATTCCGCTTAAAACTCGTAGTACAACAGAGGAAAATGGTTTAAGAGATGAGAAGGAATCGCCAACAGATGAGAAGGGTTCGGCTTGAGTGCTTAACACCCCTACTTTCGGCTTTGTACAATTAAAGAAAGAGGAAGAAAATGTGAGAAGAAGGGATATAGGTTTGAAACACACAATTGAAAAGAAAAAGTGATGGATGAGCACATTCGGCTATCAAGGAGTTTGAAGAAAAATAAAACAAATTCGGCAACTAGGCTTTGACTTCACGAAGGAAAGATGGAGGAATTTACTTGGAAAGTTTCGGCTTGCTTTTGAGAGAAGAAGAATTTCGGTTTACAAAAGAAGAAATGGGAAAAGGAAATGTTTTTTTAGAGGCTTGAGTTTCGGTTCCAATAGATGAAAGAAAGAACAACAATGAGAGAATTTCTACAAAGGAAATTGGTTTGTTTTTTTGACAAAAAGAGAGGACTTTAGCTTACCAAAAATGACCGAAAAATGCACCAAAGATGCAAAGGCATATTCGGCCTTCCCCTCTCCCACACTAAGCCGTCACTTCCCCCCTCCAACTCCCCTAAATTTCGGCCACAATCCCCCCAAAAGCTCCCATTCACTCATTTGAAATGAGTGGACCAAGTCCTCCTCCACACTTTGCTCTCCACCATCCAAGTCACCACTTGACCAAGTCCAAGGTGGAGTTTAAATCACCCACAACTCCTCCCTCATATGCCGTCCAAAAATAAGTGACAAAAAGGGGACTCTGCTGCTTGAACTCTGGACCTCCCTCACATGTGGATGACGCCACACCAAGCTCCTCCCTTGCCACTCTGCCAGCTCTTCACTTGTGCAATAAAATACCAAAGAAAACCCTTATACCCTAGCTCCAACAGCTCCCCTGACTTGACACCCAAAAACCAAAATTTTCCCATTCACTCAGGCACACTCCTAGGCTACAATTAAGCCCCCAAGACACCAAAATAGCCACACAGCACACTAAACACATGCAATAACATGCAACAACAAAATTGCCCCTAACCCGGGATATTACAGTTCTACCCCCCTTAAAAATAATTTCGACCTCGAAATTACCTGATCAGAAGAGTTGCGGGTATTGCTGTCTCATCATATCCTCGGGTTCCCACGTCGCTTCTTCCACGCCATGATTCCGCCAAAGAACCTTAACCAAAGGCACAGACTTCTTACGCAGAACCTTCACATCTCGATCAAGAATCTGCACAGGTTCCTCCTCCATGGTCAAATCTGGATTTACCTCGATCTCCTCCACTGCTACTACATGCGACGGATCTGAACGGTAACGTCGAAGCATCGAAACGTGAAAAACGTCATGAATCTGACTCAGCTCTGCTGGCAACTCAAGTTGATACGCCACTGGTCCAACTCGCCTCAATACCTTATACAGCCCAATAAACCTCGGACTTAGCTTGCCTTTCTTCCCGAACCTCAACACCTTCTTCCAAGGCGAAACCTTCAGAACACTCGATCCCCACAAATAACTCTATATCTCTTCGCTTAAGATCGGCATAAGACTTCTGCCGGTCAAAGCTTCCTTCAATCGAGACTGAATCGAGCAACCTTGTCTTCGGTCTCAAAGAACCAACTCGGGTCCTAACAGCTGACGTTCACCTAACTCCGTCCAACACGTAGGTGAGCGACACTTCCTACCATACAACGCCTCATACGGTGCCATCTTAATGCTCGCTTGGTAACTGTTGTTGTATGCAAACTCAGCTAATGGTAGAAGCTCCTCCCAACTACCTCTGAAATCCAGGATACAACCTCTCAGCATATCCTCTAAGATCTGAATAACCCTTTCTGATTGACCGTCAGACTGTGGGTGAAAAGCCGTGCTGAAATCCAAACGAGTACCCAAAGCCTGATGCAACGCTTTCCAGAACCTTGACGTGAATCTGGGATCCCTATCCGAGATTATCGAAACTGGCACACCGTGCAACCTCACTATCTCACGAAACATACACCTTTCATTGGCTTCAAGTGAGTAGTCAACCCTCACCGGAATAAAGTGAGCTGATTTAGTCAGACGATCCACCACTACCCAAACTGAATCCTTCTTGCTTGGCGTGAGCGGTAACCCACTGACGAAATCCATGGTTATCCTTTCCCACTTCCACTGAGGAATCTTCACAGGCTGAAGCAAACCCGACGGCAACTGATGCTCAGCCTTGACCTGCTGACAAGTCAGACACTTTCCAACAAACTCTGTCACCTCTTTCTTCAAGCCAAAGCACCAAAATCGCTCTCTAGATCCCTATACATCTTGCTACCTCCAGGATGCATAGCATAAGGAGGCGCTAAATGTGCGTCTGAAGAATCTTCTGCCTTAGCCCAACGTCCTTAGGCATACAAGCCTTACCTTGAAAACACAGAACCTCATCGCTAGACAGACTATAACCCTCCAAACCACCATTCTGCACTTGCACCCTTCGCGCGCTCAGAACCTCATCCAATAACTGTTTCTCTCTGATCTGCTCAACCCAAGTAGGCTTAACCTGCAACTCTGCCAGAATACTCCCATCGTCATACAAACTCAAATGGGCAAACATCGCTCTTAAGTCCGAAACAACCTTGCGGCTCAACGCGTCTGCCACCACGTTAGCCTTGCCCGGATGGTACTCAATCGAACAGTCGTAATCTTTCAAAGAACTCAACCCATCTGCGCTGCCTCAAATTCAAATCCTTCTGAGTCAGCAGATACTTCAGACTCTTGTGATCTGTGTAGACTATCGATCTCTCTCCGTACAAGTAGTGCCTCCAAATCTTTAAAGCGAAGACTACAGCTGCTAGCTCCAAATCGTGTGTCGGATAGTTGACCTCATGTGGCCTCAGCTGCCGAGAAGCGTAAGCCACAACCTTACCTTCTTGCATCAGCACACAACCCAAGCCCGTATGTGATGCATCGCAATAGACTGTGAATTCCTTACCACCTCGAAGTTGAATTAGAACCGAGCCTCGGTCAAAATCTTCTTTAACTTATCGAAGCTTTCCTGCTGTTTCTCGGTCCATACAAACGGAACTTCTTTCCTCAAAGAACTTGGTCATCGGCACGCTATCAACGAAACCCTCAACAAACCTTCGGTAGTATCCGGCCAAACCGTAAAACTCCGAATCTCACCATCGACCTAGGCGGCTTCCAATCCAAAATCGCCTCAATCTTACGAGGATCTACTCGAATCCCCTCGGCCGACACTACATGACCCAAGAACGTCACTTCTCGGCGAACTCGCACTTACATCGAACTTAGCATAGAGCATCTTTTCCCTCAAAATCGCAACACCACTCGCAAATGCTTATCATGCTCTTCCTCTGTCCCTGAGTACACCAAGATGTCGTCTATGAAAACCACGACGAATCGATCCGATCTTCTGCTGAAACACCACCTTTCATCATGTCCATAAACGCCGCGGTCGTTAGTCAACCCGAATGGCATTACGTAAATTCGTAGTGCCCATACCGAGTCCGAAACGCTGTTTTATGGATATCCGCCTCCTTAACCTTCAATCGATGATACCCGGATCTCAAGTCGATCTTCGAGAATACCGCGAGCACCCTTCTTCACCGATCAAACAAGTCATCTATCCGTGGCAACGGATACTTGTTTTTAATCGTCGGCTTGTTCAATCGGCGTAGTCTATACACATCCGCATCGAGCCATCTTTCTTCTTGACAAAGAGTACCGCGCACTTACGGCGCGAAACACTTGGCCTAATAAAACCTCGATCCAATAACTCCTGGATCTGAGCCTTAAGCTCCACCAACTCCTTTGGCGCCATCCTATACGGAGCAATAGACACTGGCGCAATTGCGGGTAACAGATCAATCCCGAACTCCACCTCGCGATCTGGCGGCAAACCTGGAAGCTCCTCAGGAAAAACATCAGCAAACTCCCTAACGGTACAAACCTTCTCCACAGCAGACTCCTTAGCCTCCAAGGCATACACATGAACTACATACGCTTCACAGCCCTTCCTGACCATCTTCTCTGCTTTCAAAGCAGATACCACATTTGACAAGTAATCCCTCCTATTACCTATCATAGCCACCTCATCACCCTCAGCCGTCTTAAGAACCATGCGCTTGGCCGCGCAATCCAACCTCGCCTGATACTTGACCAACCAATCCATCCCAAGAATCGGATCGAACTCCCAAACGGCGGTTCCATCGGATCGACAGAAAAACACTACCCCTTGGAGTTCTAAGGGTACCTCTCTCTAAACAGCTTTATCTACTACTACAGAGTGACCTAGAGGGCTAATCACGGTCATCCGCCTAGAAGATATTTCTGAGTCTAAATCCATGGTCTCTACTATACTCACGGCAACATAAGAGTGCGTTGAACCCACATCAATCAAAGCGGTATAAGGAGAACCAAAAATCAAAAACGTCACGGCGTTATGACGTCCGGTGCAAGGCCGCTCTCCTCACGGCGCCTCGCGGCATACACTAATCCAGCCGTCCTAGCATCGAACTACTCGCACCTCTGCCCGGTGCTCCACGGCCCCGACCGGACCCATTACCACCTCGCCACTACCACGGCCCCTCTGCGGTGGCGGTCCACTACCTCTGAATCGATTACGGCCTCGACTCTCGGGACCAATCCTAGCCAACCTCGCGGGACGGTCCCTCACACGATGCTCCAGGAACCACACTCGAAGCAACCTTTTCCTCCACCCAAAGAACCACCCCAATGAGATTTCCCACACCGATCACATCATGCAGCGGCGGTCCTCGCTTAGCAAAGAAACAAACCTAGCAGTGGTTCGGCCCACTCGGTCTAGCCCTTTTCTCATGGATTACCTGACGATCCGTAAGACCCAAAGCTCCTCTTATGTCTATTTCTGTCCATGCCTTGTCTCACCGACTCCTTAACCCCTCGGCTACCTTAGCCTTCTCAACTAAGACAATGAACTCGCGCTCCTGGCGAGGAGCAATCAGCAAATTTCAAGTCGTCTCGCAGCCATCCTCGAACGAACACACCTCTCATGCTCGGTGGCCACAATGCCCTCGGCATACCTACTCACTTCAGAACTCACCTCGTGCTCGGCAGCGATTTACTCCCCAACAAGCCTCGAAATGCCTTCCGTTGGGAGTCAACATAACTAGCTCCGATGTACTTCTTTTGATATGCACCACGAAGTAAACCCATGTCGAGATCCTCTGCGCCACACTGTCCCGAACCGTGAGCCACCATCGATCGACTCATCTCGGAGAAGCGTCGATGCCCTTCACTTCTCTTCTTCGATCAAATCCAGATCATCCATGATCCGCTCGATGCGCCTCCAAACAGATTCGCAAAGGCCGGGAGCAACACCGAAACACCTCGGAAGAATTCGGCCGTTGGCCCAAGTCGCCAGAATGCAATTTCCTAACTCCCGCATTACCACCAACACCACTACTCTTTCCAACACTCGCAAAGACGCGCAGTGACATCTGCGTCGTCCCGATCGATCTTGGAACTCACCACCTCCACCGGTGGCGGAACCAGTATCTCATTTTCGAACCACGACCCGGATCCTACGGGCTAAAAACCGTCATCCTACCACGACCTGCGTCCACGACCACGCCCACCTCTAGCGCTCATGACTAATCTTTCTACGTGTCGATTAAGAATTTTTATGCATCGATGATTTATTCCACTTGTTTAAAAAGCAAGTCTTATGAATATTAAAGAGGATTTGTTCTCGCGAGTTCACAAAATCCTATCGCCTTCAATCTCTAAGTAGTATACTATTGCTATTCATCAAATCATATCACATCCAATCAATTCACAAGCAATGGTACGGGTACTTACACAGCGAATCTGGTGCCGGAGACTCGGTGCCATGCCTTTCAAACCTTACTTTAAGAATAAAACTAACAAAACAATCTTTGAAAACATTTTGGACCTCGGGCCCACAAACAGCTTTTTTTGAACTCGCTCGATACCACAATTGTAACACCCCAAACCCGGACAAGGCACCATGCCCGAATCTGGTATGTTACGGGGAAGAACGTCTTTGAGTGACCAGTTTTTTTTTCGTTTAGAAGTGGGGTGAAAACATAGTGAATTGGAGGAAAGTTTGAGTAGGCTTGTTTGGTTAGATTTTGAAACCTTATCCAAGTATATAGTTAAAACGGGTTGATTTCATTTTAGTACTTCCAATAGTTTCTTAGTGCCGTTTTGAAACCTTCTAGACTTAGTGGCACATCGAGTTTGATTTGAAAATCATTTGAGTTAATTGAATAACGAAACATTGCGAGATACCCGATGGTATAGTTTAAAACACATTGCGATATAATTTTGAAAACGTTGTCTTTCCAATGTTTTAGCAAAATTTCATGCCAAGTTATTTGTTAAGCAGGTTGAGAATCTAATTAAAGCATACCCATCATAAAACTTAATTTAAAGGCCTTTTACAAATCCAAATTAAAACCCAAATAAAGGTAATTAAACTAAAGTACCCAAATGATAGAGTTGGAGTAAAACTTTATTAAGCATGGCATGAGCACCCCGAGTCCATCCCGGCTCCATGTCCGCGTCTACGAGTCACCTGAAATGTCAAAGGAGAGGGTGAGTCGAGTGACTCAGTGCATAAATCCCGCTCCCGATGAAGCAACATGCTAACACACATCATACATAGCAACATAATTAATGCAACCCGATCCTAACCATCCGTATCTCCTTTTTCTACCCCGTGGTACCAAACCACCGGTGGTGCCAAACCACCGGTGACATATAGTCACAATGTATTACCAAAACACCGGTGTCCCAAAGACACAATGTGCTACCCAAGCACCGGTGACCGTAGTCACGATAATCGAATGATGGGGCCAACCCATCGTGTGATACCCAATCACTAGCGAGGCGATCCCATAACTCAAAGTGGGGCCAACCCACGGTGGTGTTAACCACAGGGACAAGTCGCAATGAGGTGCCCAACCTCTGGTGTCCCAAAGACACAAATGTGCTACCAAAGCACTGGTGACCGTAGTCACAATAATCGAATGATGGGGCCAACCCATCGTGTGATACCCAATCACTAGCGCATTTATCCCATATCTCAAAGTGGGGCCAACCCACGGTGGTGTTAACCACGGGGACAAGTCGCAATGAGGTGCCCAACCTCTGGTGTCCCAAAGACACAAATGTGCTACCAAAGCACTGGTGACCCAAAGTCACAAGGTGTGTTACCAAAACACTGGTGCTCGTCAGCACAAAATATCATGCTCCCTCTACTCATCTCACCCATCAACATGCCATACTCATGTAATCATGCATATCATACAAGTCATGCATATCATGCTAATATGTTTAACTCATGCTCCATATCACATACATACATAGTCATGATACCATATAGATCGTCAGTAATCTAGTAACAATACTGACTTACCCGGATACGTACACATACCCCGTTTGGGTATCCAAAATCCATCATACTGTCATGATTTTAATAGGCAAACAGGTTTATTAATAACATTACTAGATATCAGTGTGTTAGTTTACACACCTGGTAAATACGAGTCTAGAATCCAACGAAAACGATCTAAGTCCCTCGATTACTAGATCCTACAATCGGCCAAACATTAGGGGTTAGGCATCTATGACATTCGGCCATCAACAATTAACCAAAGGGGTTAATATCGAATCCTTACCTTTTAAGATGATTTGGTTTCCTACCAAATCCGAATCACCCAATGATTCTCCTTAGCAATCGGCTACACCATAAAAGATGAACAGTTAATCTTTTGTTACCTTTGCCTTAATCGAACCTAAAAGATTGAAATAATAACAATACCTGTACTTACCCCTACTTACCAATCGATTAACAAAAGAATAACGATTCCCTTGCTTGCTTTCACACTCCAAAGACCCTATAACAAAGAGATTAGAATCCTTCCAAATGACCATATTCGCCCTTAATCAACCAACCTTGACAAAGTATAAGGAGAGAAAGGAGATGACCATTCGGCCAAGGACTTACCAATTCCAACCGATGGAAGGAAGGCCTCCAAACACCACCGATACTCGGCCAAGACAACCACTAGAAGAGGGGATAGATTCGCCAACACCTTGATCAAAAGAAGGAAAGAATTCGCCAACCAAAACACTAAGAGAAGGGAGGTATTCCGCTTAAAACTCAGAAGTACAACAGAGGAAAATGGTTTAAGAGATGAGAAGGAATCGGCCAACAGATGAGAAGGGTTCGGCTTGAGTGCTTAACACCCCTACTTTCGGCTTTGTACAATTAAAGAAAGAGGAAGAAAATGTGAGAAGAAGGGATATAGGTTTCGGCTTACACAATTGAAAAAGAAAAAGTGATGGATGAGCACATTCGGCTATCAAGGAGTTTGAAGAAAAATAAAACAAATTCGGCAACTAGGCTTTGACTTCACGAAGGAAAGATGGAGGAATTTACTTGGAAAGTTTCGGCTTGCTTTTGAGAGAAGAAGAATTTCGGTTTACAAAAGAAGAAATGGGAAAAGGAAATGTTTTTTTTTTTAGAGGCTTGAGTTTCGGTTCCAATAGATGAAAGAAAGAACAACAATGAGAGAATTTCTACAAAGGAAATTGGTTTGTTTTTTTGACAAAAAGAGAGGACTTTAGCTTACCAAAAATGACCGAAAAATGCACCAAAGATGCAAAGGCATATTCGGCCTTCCCCTCTCCCACACTAAGCCGTCACTTCCCCCCTCCAACTCCCTAAATTTCGGGTCACAATCCCCCCCAAAAGCTCCCATTCACTCATTTGAAATGAGTGGACCAAGTCCTCCTCCACACTTTGCTCTCCACCATCCAAGTCACCACTTGACCAAGTCCAAGGTGGAGTTTAAATCACCCACAACTCCTCCCTCCTATGCCGTCCAAAAATAAGTGACAAAAAGGGGACTCTGCTGCTTGAACTCTGGACCTCCCTCACATGTGGATGACGCCACACCAAGCTCCTCCCTTGCCACTCTGCCAGCTCTTCACTTGTGCAATAAAATACCAAAGAAAACCCTTATACCCTAGCTCCAACAAAATTCCGACTTGACACCCAAAACCAAAATTTTCCCATTCACTCAGTGCACACTCCTAGGCTACAATTAAGCCCCCAAGACACCAAAATAGCCACACAGCACACTAAACACATGCAATAACATGCAACAACAAAATTGCCCCTAACCCGGGATATTACATGTTCGGTGGCTAAAAATGGTCGTCCCAAGATTATTGGAACCTCCTTGTCTACCTCGCAGTGAAGTATGATAAAATCTGTCGAAAAAATGAATTTATCCACACGACCTAAGATATCTTTGATTTTCCGTTCAAGTTGAGCCACGGATTGATCAGCTAGTTGCAATGTTACTGCAGTAGGTTTCATGTGACCAATTCCCAACTTTCTGAAAGTAGATAGTGGCATTAGTTTGATGCTAGCTCCCAAGTTGTAACACCCCTCACCCGTATTCAACGCCGAAAGAAGGTTATGAGGTATTACCGATCAATTCACAATACATATAGCATACATTTACGCAACAATAAGCATTAATTCTCATAAATCATTCAACACTATCACATTGTCCCTTATAAGGGCCTACGAGGCCTTAAACATTCTTTATAAGTGGTTCGGGACTAAACCGATATCATATGATAATTCTGAAAACTTAGAAATTTTTCATGTAAATAAGGGTCACACGCCCGTGTGAAGAGGCCGTGTGCCTCACACGGCTAATAGACACGCCCGTGTCTCAGGCCGTGTGAAAACAGGGCATACATACTGACTTGGGTCACACGGCCGACCACACGCCCGTGTACCCTTCGAAGTGGCCACACACGCCCGTGTCCCAATCTGTGTGTTAGGCCGTGCCAAAACTGTAGGGTATACTGACTTATGCAACACGGCCAAGTCACACGCACGTGTGCTAGGCCGTGTGCCAATTAGGGGGTAAACTGACTTGTACCACACGGCCAGTCACACGCTCGTGCATGAGACTGTGAGGAGCATACTGACTTCAATTCAATTTCAGCACCAGGGGACACATGGCCGTGTAACTTGACCATGTGTCACACACGGCTGAGACACACGCCCGTGTCTCTGCCCGTGTGGACAAAAATAGGCTATTTACCAAGCCATTTTGCCACCCCATTTTGCACATACGTATACAAACACAAATGGTACCAATTCAAGGCACTAATATGCATCCAAATAACATTAACAAATGTTCAAATCATACCCTTTCTTTACCATCAATATAATTTACAAATATGCTACAATTTATCATCTAATTTCATACCTAATTCACATATTCAATTCAATCAACTAAACCATTCCATACATACATTATCAATCACAATTCTCAAGCACATGGCTTTCTAGATTACCTAATATCATTTAGCATTATAGATTCAACTTCAACCACACAATATAGGTCAATTACCAAACTCAAAATAGAACCATTTACACATTTATAAACATCATCAGATTCATTATCATAAGCAAACTTAAATGGCTCAAAATACATGTTCATCAAACATACCAAAATGACTCAAGCCTATACATGACATATACCATATATACACAACTCAAAAGTACCAAGTAGATGGTTGGATAGTGTGACGTAGTCTCGGACGATCCCCGAATCCGAGCTAGCTTTGAATTCACTATAAAACACGAGAAAAACGAACAATGTAAGCTACAGAGCTTAGTAAGTTTGTTCTAAATATACTCAACAATTCATAAAATACAAATAATCAATTTGAACAAGTTAATGTATAATTCATGATAACATAAAACCTTTCATAAGCTTATTCATATACTTATATGCATAGTCATACCCTTTTCTATTTGAACTTCATACTTACATGTACATACCTGTACAAATTCATAATGAACTCATACATTCTCGTAACACTGTCGAATACTCGATGTTTTGCACACTAAGTGCCATCGCATAGCCGAAGCTATCTCAGTCTCGCACACTAAGTGCCATATATAGCCGAAGCTGTTCCAAATCGCACACTAAGTGCCATAAATAGCCGAAGCTATTCCAAATCGCACACTAAGTGCCATAAATAGCCGAAGATATCTTGAATCGCACATTAAGTGCTAAACATAGTCGATTTATCATCGAACATGACCATAGTCTCATGTATACAATTTATGCAATATCAAAGCATTTAAAAGCATAATTGTAACCATGTTTATCACGTACGAACTTACCTCGGATGCTTAAACAGCGAATCGAGTCGTTTAGTCGATAACTTTAGTTTTCCCCCGATCTAGGTCCGAATTCCGCTTTTCTTGATCTATATAATATCAATTTCAGCTTATTCAATCACTACTTTATTCAATTTAATCCAAAATACTCTTTAAGGCACATTTACACATTTGCCCCTAAACTTTCATATATTTCACAATTTAGTCATTATTTCATAAAATCACAAATTAATGAAATTCACAATAAACCCATGCTAGCCAAATTACCTTAATACCCCTAGCAGCCCATATTTTTCATTTATTTCACATTTTAACCACTAACTTTCAACATTTCTGAATTTAGCCCCTAATTTGCATTTTTACTAAAAATCACTTAACAAAACTTGTAATACTCATAACAAATATTCATAATCTATCATCAAACATCAAAACTCATACATATTCATCAATGGCATCATTCAAAATCTTTAACAGTTTGCAAATTAATCCCTGGGCTAGTTAGTACTAGCTGCAACGATCTCAAAAACATAGAAATCATTAAAAACGTGACGAAAATGAACTCACATGCAAAGGAGTGCTTGGCCGAACCTTTAAAGTTCTCCAATGGTGTTTTCTTTCTCAATATTCGGTTGGGAAAGATGGGAAAATAAATATGTTTTCTTTGTTTCTTTTATTATTTACTAACTTATTTATTCAATTACTTATTTAACCTTAATTATAAACTATTAATAACAACTAAATGATGTCCAAGATTGACCACTCTTAATAAAAATGGTCTATTTACCACATAAGGATCTTCACTTTAACGCAATTTAGTCCTTTTTATCAAATTGACTACTCAAAAGATAAAATTTCTTAACGAAAATTTCACACATACACTCAATCATGCTGTAAACATTAAAATACTAATAAAATAAATATTTTGACCTCAAATTTATGGTTTCAAAACCACTCTTCCAATTTGACCAAAAATGGGTTGTTACAACTCTTCCCCTTAGGGATTTTCGTCCCCGAAAATCTTACCAATGAATAGGTTTTGGTATTGTTTTCATATAGCTTCCTCGGTTTCCCACATAGCTTCTTCAACCCCGTGTTGATGCCATAATACTTTTACTAATACGATTCTCTTATTTATCAGCTCTTTGGTCTCACGAGCTAAAATTCGAATCCGTTCTTTAGCATATGACATATCAGACTGAATTTCAACCTCGGTCGGGGAAATGACATGTTAAGGGTCAGATTGATATCATTGAAGCATCGACACATGAAACACATTATGCATTTTCTCTAACTCAGACAGTAAAGATAGTCGATATGCCACTGGCCCAACTCGCTCAATAATTTCTGATTAATTGAAATCTCTTTCTAATTAAAACCCCTAGAATTGCATTAACTCGATCTATGGACTCCCATATTAGGTTTGACCCTAATCCGGTAGATTTTTGTCACCCTATCTCTAGGCGCGCGAGCAACTCCGCTTAACTATGCTAGATCTACTCTTAGACAGGGACTTTTGCTCCACTGCCTAAGCACATCAATACTTGAATCAATATCCTGAAATATCAAAACAAGAATTAAGAACACATAATTAAGAACAAATCAAGTATTTATCATATAATTCAGAAAACAATAACAAGATCCGTCCTAGGTTTCATCCCCCTCAGGTATCTGAGGGTTTAGTTCATAATCATAAAAATATACATCTCAGAAGAAAAGATAAAACAAAACATAAGAAAAACCCTAAAACCCCCTGAAGGAATTGAAGAGAAGATCTTCTGTCTTGAGTATGACTCCGGCTCCTTGAGATGAATTAACTGGCTTTCTTCGAGTAAATCCCACGATTCTGACCTCTCCAACTTGGCTCCTTGGCCTAGCTGGATGCCCCCTAAAGGTTGGCCTTTAGGGTGTTTATATAGGCTTTTGGAATGGCTTTCTTTGCCTCTAAGTACCCTAATTCGAATAAAATTCTTCTTTTCCACGACAGGGACACGCCCATGTCACATGCCCGTGTAAGTCGAGTTGTAGGCCGTGGTCGAGCCTGCTAAGGAGGCACGGCCGTATGGTGAAACCCCAGGCCGTGTCAATTTCGTACTTTAGCCCATTTGATCCGTTTTCAGCCCGTTTCTCGTTCTTTTCATCCTCCTATGCTCTCCTGAGTATAAAATATGAAATTAAAGGATTAAGAGCACCAAATTCCATAATTCAAGGAATAAATCATCCAAAAGCATGCTAAATGTGGAGATAAAATATGTTACTATTACGGTTTATCAATTCTATACGGTCCAATGAATCGCGGACTCAATTTCCCTTTCTGACCAAACCATAATATCTTTTTCCCCGGTGACACTTTCAAAGACACTTTATCCCTGATCTGGAACTCAATATCTTTCCGTTTCAAGTCTACATACGATTTTTGTCGATCCGAAGCTGCTTTCACTTTTTCTTTAGTCTATCTAATCAGATCAACCCCGTGAATCTTGTTCTCGCTAAGCTCAGTCCAGTACAATGGTGTTTGATATTTACAACCATATAGAGCTTCGTACGGTGCCATTTTAATACTCGATTGGAAGCTATTATTGTAAGAAAATTCAATTAGCGGTAGATATTTCTCCCAGCTCCCTTCAAACTCAAGAATGCAACAACGCAACATATCCTCAAGTATTTGAATAACTCGCTTGGATTGACCATCCGTTTGCAGATGAAACGCAGTGCTAAAATGCAACTTTGAACCCAAAGCTTCTTGTAATTTCTTCCAAAATCGCGAAGTAAATCTTGGATCTCTATCCGAAACAATAGATAGGGGAACACCATGTAATCTAACAATTTCAGAAATATACAGCTCAGCTAATTTATCAAGCGAGAAATCTATACGTACCGAAATAAAATGAGCTGATTTCGTCAATCTGTCAATAACAACCCAGATCGCATCTTTCTTTTTCAGAGATAAGGGCAAACCCGATACGAAATCCATTATTACTCTATCCCATTTCCACTCATGAATCATAATAGGCTCTAATAAACCTGATGGCACTTGATGCTCAGCTTTGACTTGCTGACAAATCAAACATTTCGAAACAAATTCTGAGATATCACGTTTCATACCGTGCCACCAATAAAGCTGTTTCAGATCATTATATATTTTCGTGCTTCCCAGATGTACTGATAAACAACTACTGTGTACTTCGTTTAAAATCTTCTGAATCAGCTTAGGATTTCTCGATACATAAATTCTACCTCGGAACATCAAACATTCATCAGGCCCTATTCGAAACTCTGAATCAGAAGTCGACTTACACTGAGTTCATTTTGCTTGCAATTCATTATCAAATTTTTGAGCCTCACAAATCTACAGTAAAAATAGTGGTCTTGCTTTCAACTCGGCTAAAATCGAACCGTCATCAGGCAAAGCTAATTGTGTGTTCCAAGCACGTAAAGAAAATAAGGACTTTCGGCTCAAAGTATCAACAACTATATTAGCTTTCCCTGGATGATAGTCAATCACTAATTCATAGTTTTTTAGCAATTCTAACAATCTCCGCTGTCGCAAATTCAAATATTTCTGAGTCATCAGATATTTCAAACTTTTGTGGTCGGTATAAACATGACATTTCTCACCAAACAAATAATGACGCCAAATTTTCAATGCAAAAACTATAGCAGCCAACTCCAAATCATGCGTCGGATAGTTCTTTTCATACGGTTTCAACTGTCTGGAGGCATAAGCTACAATTTTTCCCTCTTGCATCAATAAAAACCCAAACCGTTCAGTGATGCATCGCTGTAAATCATAAATTCTTTATCTGACTTAGGTTGAACCAACACTGGTGCCTCAGTTAACAATGCTTTCAACTATTCAAAACTCTGTTGACATTTTTCTGACCATTCGAATTTCACATCTTTCTAAAGTAGTCGTGTCATTAGTGTCACAATCATCGAAAATCCTTTCACGAATCTTCGGGAATAACCCGCTAAACCCAGAAAACTACGAACTTCTAATACATTCCTCGGAGGTTTCCAGTCAACAATAGTAGAAATCTTACTCGGATCAACTTGAATGCCATCCGCCGAGACTATATGTCCCAAAAATCTAACTTCCCGGAGCCAAAACTCACATTTGCTGAATTTAGCATACAGCTGCTTATCTCTCAAGGTTTGCAACACAATCCTCAAATGCTCGGCATGCTTAGGCTCATCTCGTGAATAGATCAGAATGTCGTCAATGAATACAACAACAAATCTGTCTAAATACGGTCTAAAAATATGATTCATCAAATCCATAAAAATGGCAGGAGCATTAGTTAGTCCAAAAGGCATAACAAGGAATTCATAATGTTCGTACCTCATTCTAAATGCAGTTTTCGACACTTCTGAGTCTTTTACTCGCAACTGATAATAACCCGATCTCAAGTCAATCTTTGAAAACACTGTTGCACCTTTCAACTAATCAAATAAATCATCAATCCATGGTAGAGGGTATTTGTTCTTTATAGTCACTTTATTCAACTGTCTGTAATTGATACACATTCTCATCATGCCTTCTTTCTTCTTTACAAACAATACAGGCGCACCCTAGTGCGAAAAACTCGATCGTGCAAAACCTCTATCTGTTAACTCTTGCAACTGAGCTTTCAACTCTTTTAATTCTGATGGAGCCATTCTGTATGGTGCTATCAATATTGGTGTTGTTCCCGGTACTAATTCAATATCAAATTTAACCTCTCTGATTAGTGGCGAACCCGATAATTCTTCTGGAAGTACATCCAAAAATTCATAAACAACAGGTAGAGATTCAATCTTTGATTCAGACACCTTTGTATCCAGTACATATGCAAGATATGCATCATAGCCCTTTTTCATACATTTCTGAGCTAACATAGACGATATCACAGTAGGTAATTCACTCGAATCATCAGACTCAATCCGGAGAATTTCACCATTCTGACATTTCAATTCGATAATCTTTCATCTACAATTCACAACTGCATCATGCATAGTTAGCCAGTCCATATCTAGAATTACATCAAACTCATTGAACGGTAGAAGCATCAAGTCAGCCGGAAAATAGTAACCCCGAGTCACCAAAAGACAATTCTTACAAATCTTATCAACTAAAACAGACTTGCCTAAGGGGTTCGATACTTTAATTACAAACTCTGTACACTCGACATGTAAACTCTTTTTAGACACCAAGTTCATACATATATACGAATGGGTCGATCCAGGGTCAATCAATGCAATAACATTAGTGTCGTAAAGAGAAAATGTGCCAGTAATGACATTTGGTGATGACGCATCTTCGCGAGCACAAATAGTGTAAGCTCTAGCAGGTACTCTGGCCTCAGATCTCACTGTAGAATCTCTCATTGTACCACGATTACCACTTGCATTTCCCGCATTTCTTGGCGGCCTTCCTCGAGTAGCTGTATTGCTTGATCTTACATTCTGAGATTTATCTTTTTTGTTTAGCTCGGGACAATCTTTGATAAAATGATATCGTGAACCACAACTGTAACAAGCTCTATTATTATTTTTCATCCAACAATCTCCAAAATGCCGTCTTCCACACAGTTGACACTCGAGTTTAACATCTTTCACATTACCAATACTCAATACCGATGTGGCTTGAGCCTTAGGGTTGGTGTATTGCTTTCCACGATCTCTATTAGAATATCCCACTGAAGTTGTCGATCGGTTAAAATAGTCTCTAGATTTTTTCGACGAGGAATGATAAGGTTTACTTATTGATCTCTTCCTCGAATCTCTTGCTTCTGAATTAGCCTTTTTCTTTTCCCGGCTAAAATCTTCGACTTTGGCAGCCCGTTCAACTAACACAACAAATTCTTTTAAATCTAAAATCCCGACCAAAAGTTTAATATCTTCATTCAGCCCATCTACAAACCGCTTGCACATAATTTCTTCGGTAGAAACAACTCACGAGCGTACTTGCTCAACCGTACAAATTCTCTCTCATACTCGGTTACAGTCATGCGGCCTTGTTTCAGTTCTAAAAACTCTTTATGCTTTTGATCCAAAAATCGTTGACTAATGTATTTGTTTCAAAATTTAGTCTTAAAAAAATCCCAGGTAACTCTCTCCCTCGGCACCACCGATACTAATGTATTCCACCACTGATACGCAGTATCTCTCAAAAGGGATATAGCACACTTTAAACATTCAGCTGGCGTGTAAGAAAGCTCGTCAAACACTCTAATCGTATTTTCAAGCCAAAACTCGGCTCTTTTAGGGTCATCATCAACATTAGCTCTAAACTCTTCAGCCCTGTGTTTACGAATCTTGTCAACTGGAGGTTTATTCAATCTTAAAAGCTTGACTCCTTGAGGAGCTACGGGTACGGGTTGGGGATTAGGGGGGTGAAGGTTGTTGAGCAGCCGGCTTCGTTCAAATATATTGAGTGAACCACTTATTCATCATTTGGAAGAAGGCTTCTTTAGCCTTTCCTCCCTGGCTACCCGTCACAGGTCTAGGAAAGAGAAAGAAATCTTTCTTGGCCAAATAAGGTAAGTATTCAAGCCTCATTTTTAGTATTTTTTATATTTTTGAAACCGGGATAGTCTAATCTATCTATTTGGGGGATTAATTTGAAAAGTTATCAAAGTATAGAAATTATGTCATGGTTTAATATGCTGAAAATTTGAAATTTATGGTAGAATATGAAAGGTTGATGATAGATAAACAACTTTTACAAAGTGATTTTTGATGAAAACATGATTTAGGGACTAAATTGTAAAGTTGTGTAAATTGAAGAAAATTTCTAAATTTTATAGAATACATGTGCCGTAAATTTTATATTGAAATTTTGGTTAGGCTTGGAATAAGAATTAATTTGCATGAATTTTATTTTCCGAGCCTAGGGATGAAATCATCATTAATTAAAAGTTTAGGGGCAAAATGGTAATTTTGCCTAAGATGTAAATTAGATTGAATTGAGTTTAAATTGTATTAAATTGATGTTAAATTTACTCGTATAGATCCGGATAGACCAAATTCATAACTAGAACGAGGAAAAGAGAAAAATGTCGGATTAGTAGATTTTACGTACACGTACATTTGTCGAGGTAAGTTTGTGTAACTAAATTGTATATTTAAACAATTGAATTAGATTTTTTGTATGTGAATTATATAAATATCATATATATATATATATATGACATTGAAAACATATCTGACAAAGCCCGATCAATGATAATGCCTGATAAATGATAAATGATAAAAATGTTACTTTTATGCTTGAAATGAATGTGGAATGTGTTTATTTAAATTATATGACTGTTATAGATGTATGAAATAGTCACATGCCTGATAATGCTTGAAAAATGTTAAATCCCGTTTGTATAAATGAAAATCGATGGATAAAGGTGATTTCCCTTATTGAATGAGGTCCTGCATTTGTTGCTGGCGGGATTTAGCTCGGACGAGTAATCCTATTGACCTCATTACAGAAAGGATTTAGCCTAGACTAGTAATCCTGATATAAGCCCTCTTGAGCATATGTACAGATAGGATTTAGCCCGGACGGGTAATCCTGATTAAACCCTTGAGAGTATATGTTGGAAACATGATTTAGCTTGGACAAGTAATCCTGTTATATGATATGAGGCTCAAGGGTGTGCTTTCTGATTAAGTACCCTGACGGGTACCCCTGAATATGAATTGATGGATCCTGATTTGTACATCTCGAGTGTACTACCCGTGTATCCATCGATATTTCGAATAAATTCAACGGGTAAAATCCTGATATGATAAGATATGAATAAGAAATGAGTCATTACACGTAACTGCCTGAAATACATGAAAATGATGATATATGATAATTGATACATGGAATTTATTTGATAAATATGTTCATCCTTGATTATAGATTTGTACACCTTGAGTGTACTACTCGGGTGGCATTGATATTTCGAATTATATGAGTAAAGTTCTGACATGAAATAATCTAAACTCGAGATGAATTATTGTGAAAATATACTTGTAATATAAATATATGATTTATACATGTTAAATGAATACGTGATGTGGAAAGCATATGTGCCTGGAAACCTAATTATTGTTGATGCCATGTATGTTTCTTGGTTTTATTATGGAATATATTACTAACAAGGGCAATGAGGATATGTGTAGGGCTTGAGATCAAATTGATTGAATATGCCTTACATGTTTATCTTGAAATAGAATAAATGGTAAGTTAAGTACCATGTTATACGAACTTACTAAGCATTATATGCTTACTTAGTTTTATTTCCCTGTTTTATAGTAAATCGAAAGCTCGTTGGATTGGAAGCTTGGCGGAGATCACTCACACTATCCATCAACTCATTTTGGTACATATGGTAAATTAGTTATGGTTATAATGTCATGTATAGGTTAATTGGCCATATTGGCATATAAAAGGGTTGATTGTAATCTAGCCATTTGGAATGGCTAGTAAAGATTTGTTTTGGTAAAATTATAAGGTTATACCATGATGAATATCCATGTGTTTAGTGTGGTTGATTAAATTATGTTAACATGTATGTTCATAAAAGGGTAAGATTAAAAACATGAATGCATGTAATGATGTACCATGTTAGATGCATGTAATGATGTACCATGTTAGATGTTAAAAATTTACTTGATTATGATGCTTGAATTGGTTGGTAAATGAATGAAAGTTTTGGTGTAGGTTATTGGCAAAGTTTGGGTGAGAAATAAAGCTATAAAATGGCTTTATTTTGTCCACACGGATAGACATACGGGCGTGTGTCTTGACCGTGTGTGACACACGGCCTGGTACATGGGCGTGTGGTTAGGCCGTGTGTCCCCTGCACCTTAAATTTGAGAAACAAAATGTTCAGAATTGAGCACACAGGCAGAGACACGGGCATGTGTCTCAGCCATGTGTTACACGACCTAGCACACAGGCGTATGGCTGTCCGTGTGGCACAAGTTAGAGAGTTACACGGGGTCGAACACGACCTGCAGCATGGGCGTGTCCTAGGGTCACACAGGCGTGTCCCTTGGACCACATGGGCGTGTGTGCCCTGTATCTTGAAAAATTTTAGAAATTTCGTGAAAAATTCTCTGAGTTCCTGATTTAGTCCCGATTTGATTCTAATACTCATTGTGGGCCTCGAGGGTCCATTTAAGGGACGATATGAATAATATTCGGAAAATGAATAGAATTTGACATGAATTATCTATAAATGTACTGAAAACTCTGGTAACGCTCTGTAGCCCTGTTCCGGCGACAGATACGGATTAAGGGTGTTACAATACAAATTCTCTTCCATATTCAGTTACAGTCATCCGGCCCTGTTTCAGTTCTAAAAACTCTTGATCCAAAAATCGTTGACTTATGTATTTCTTCCGAAACTCGGTCTGAAAGAATTCCCAAGTGATGTATTCCACCACTGGTATGCGGTGCCCTTTAGAAGTGATATAGCACATTTTAAACATTCTGCCGGTGTGCAAGAAAGTTCGTCAAACACTCGAACTGTATTTTCAAGCCAAAACTCAGCTCTCTCTTAGGATCGTCATCAACATTAGCTCTAAACTCTTCAGCCCCGTGTTTACGAATCTTATCAAATGGAGGCTTATTCAATCTTAAAAGCTCAACTCCTTGAGGAGCCACATAAATCAGTTGGGGACTAGGAGGGGGTAGAGGTTGTTGAGCAGCCGGGTTCGTTCGAATATATTGCGTGAACCATTCATTCATCATTTGGAAGAAGGCTTCTTTAGCCTCTCTTCTCTGGCTGCCCGTTACAGGTCTAGAATCAGACGATGCTATCCCTTGAGAGGGAGCTGGCGCATTACTCTCAACCTCATCAGCTATAGCTCGATCGAGATCCATTACTATATGAAAACACATTTTAAAATGTCAGGAGTCATCACGCTATCACAGTTTATATATGGCATGTATAGTTAGACTCTCACACACGCTATGTTAGTCCTAGAATCGACTAAATCGTAGTTCTAATACCAATAAATGTAACACCCCTCACCCGTATTCAACGCCAGAATAGGGTTACGGAGTATTACCGAACTTATAAAATAATTAAATATTCAATAAGCATACATTTCTCAATTCAACCATTTATCATTCAATCTCTATCAATTTGTCCCTAATACAAGCCCACGAGGCCTTAATTATACATTGGGAGTGGTTCGGGACTAAACCAATAACTTAAGAATCTTTCACAAAACTTTGAAAATTTTTCTCAAAACAGGGGACGCACGCCCGTGTGGTCAGGCCGTGTGTCTCACACGGCTACTAGACACGCCTGTGTAATAGGCCGTGTGGACATTCAAAATGGGAGTACATGGCCGTGTCCCAGCCCGTGTTCGACCCCGTGTAGCTCTCTGACTTGGGTCACACGGCCAACACACACGCCTGTGTGGCCTAAAAAACTCCGTACACGACCGTATGCCAGGCCATGTACTAGGCCGTGCCAAACCTGTAGGGTATACTGACTTATGCCACACAGCCAAGTCACATGCCCAGTGTGACGCTGTGTGGAGCATACTGACTTGATTTTAATTTCAACACCAGGGGACACACGGCCGTGTAACATGACCGTGTGTAACACACGGCTAAGACACACGCCCGTGTCTCTGCCCGTGTAGACAAAAATAGGCTATTTACCAAGCCATTTTGCCACCCCATTTGGCACACATCATCACCTACACAAATGATACCAAACCATAGCATAATATGCAATCCAAAACAACCAAACGAAGCCTGAATGTAGCAGCCTGATTTAGGGGCTAGTTGGAATAGTGGTCTCGGGATCACTAATCCGAGGTTAGAGAAAATTTATTTTCATTTTATTTTATGGGCTATAGCATGTTTATAAAGGAGCATGGAAATTTTGGTGTTTTAATTTCAGCGATTTCATGCTTAATCGCGAAAAAGGACTAAATCGCATAAAGTACGAAAGTTCTATTTTATTTTCTAGAGGTGCCAAATAGCTAAGGAATAATAATTGGATGTCCTCAATGTGCAATTAGGCCTTATTTTAAGAGGTGGCTGGCCATAGGGGACAAAGAATTGACTTTGTCATATTGTTAGGTTGAATTGGTGATAAAATCTTATTTTTATAATAAAATAAAGAGAAGAAAAGATATCATCTTTTCTTTCCCTTCTCTCCACCGAAATTTCCCAAGAAAAATAGCCATGGAGCTTGAAAATTTTCAACAACTCCTCACCTCTACTAGTAAGTCATCTTGATGATTATTTTTTATGATTTTTGTACTTTTAGAACCCTTAAAGCTTAAGCTAGCTAATGAGGGGACTATTTTGAAAAATGGTTAAGAGTCTAGGGTTTTGCCATGAGAGAAATTGAGTTTTTTGCTGCATTTTTATGGAATAATATGAGTTTTAGTTGTTAGATAAACAACTTTTGTTAAGGGTGTTACCATGAAAACACCTAAAAGGACCTTTTTGTAAAGGTTGTGAAATAAGTGGTAAATGTGTGTAATAGTTGAAATCTTGAGTTTCTATAGAAGGGAATATGAATCAGCTAAAATCGATATACGAGCCTAGGGGCAAAATCGTAATTTTGCCAAAGTTTAAGGGCAAAATGGTAATTTTGTCAAAGTAAATTTTTTAAAATGTATTAATTAGTGTGGTGATTAAATGAGTAAATTTTATTGTTCTAGATCAAAGAAAATGAGATTCAGACCTAGAATGGGAGAAAAGAATTTTTAAAATGTATTAATTAGTGTGTCCCTTTCTACCCTTTTCGGTATCGAGGTAAGTTCGTGTGCTAATAATTCAACTATAGTGAAGTATTTAATATTTCGATTATGTATGAATTGTATATTGACTCTATGAATATATTAAATACGTTTTGACGAGATGTCAAGAATTGAAAGTCTCCAATTGAATCTAAGAATAGAGGGAATGCAAATAGCATGATACTATGATAATTAAGGTCCCGTGTAAGACCATATTTGGAATATGGCTTCGGTGTGAGATTTTGTATAAGACCATGTCAGGGACATGGCATCGATATGATATTTCATGTAAGACCCTATCGGGGGCATGATGTTTATTTGGTGCTATATGTATGAAATTCAAGAGTGTTCTTTAGCATTTTGAATAATTCAACAGGTATGTTGAAAATGAGAAAGTATGAGGTTATACTATGAGAGGTACATGTATGTGCCTAGAACTCATTTGAGGTGAATTCGGTATATGAAAAAACCATGGTGAGTTATGTGTTAACAATGCACCCTGATTGCATATGTTATATTTATAAATGCATTTCGTGAATGCGAATGATTATTGTAGAAATCTATTTAAGAATAATAGTGTGTGAGGATATTCCCGGATGAACATTCAAAATAAAAAAATTTACATGGATAAATATCCGTGAATTTGTAATAATGGTGGGCTGTGTGTGGTACCACCTTATTAATTATTAAATGGTGGGCTATGTGCGATACCACCTTATAAATTGTTAGCGATGGGCTGTGTGTGATACCATCGCCAATATTATCAATGGTGGGCTGTGTGCGATACCACCTTATTATTTGTTACTGATGGGCTGTGTGCGATACCATCGTGTTTAGTATTAATGGTGGGCTGTGTGTGATACCACCTTATTAATTATTGAATGGTGGGTTGTGTGCGAATCCACTGAGCATTTATTATTATTCTGGGCTGATAACGAGAAGCTTGACTAAGTGAAATTTGTATGTGGCTTTGTGGTGATAAATGCCAGTAAAGATGAACAATGTTTTATGATATGAGTTTGTGACAGGTGAAAGTTTAGAATGAGTAAGCATTATGAATGATTGAATGGGTAACTATTACCTTTAGTGTAAATCTCATTATATTACCTTGTGGTTGAGGGTAATAAATAAATGACAATAGTTTCTTATCATTTGCATATGAACTTACTAAGCGATATTGCTTACTCCTCTTCCTTTCCTATCTCTTATAGGTTAACTTAACTGGCTCGGGTTAGAAACCGCCGGAGATGCTTTCACACTATCGAGCAGACACTTGGGTATGAGATTCAAGTCTTCTTGAGATATGGCATGTATAGGGATCTTATTTTGGTATAATTAAATCTTAGTTAAAGTAGCCAAATGTGTTGGCCTAAAAGAGTTTACGGTTCGGTTGTATATAGCCATAGATGATGGCTCAAGCTGGTTGTAATTGTACTAGTAATAGTTCTCCCTCGTATATGGGATGAAGATTTGATTTTCATGATTCAAATGTGATAATTCATGAGTTATTATTGATGATTTGAAAATGTATTGTGATGATGTGTGAATGTGTGCAGGTGAGGGTGGCTAAATGGCTTGGAAAATAGCCTTGAATTGGTCCACACAGGTAGACACACGGGCGTGTGTCTAGACCGTATGTGACACACGGTCGGTCCCATTGGCATGTGACTTGGCCATGTGTCCCCTACATGTTAGTGTTGCAAGTCAGTGTCGACCACGGGCTAGACACACGGGCGTGTGCCTAGGCCGTGTGCCCATAAATGGGTTGCTGACGTCACAAACAGAATACTCAGGTTTTTACACACAGGTAAGGACACGGGCGTGTCTAGGCCGTGTGGAGCACACAAGCCAAGCACACGGGAGTGTGTTCGGCCGTGTGAAAACCCCTGTAGGTTTGAAAAGAAAATAATTCTATATGGGCATAGAACACAGGTGTGTGATATGTCACACGGGCGTGTCCCACTCTTCACACGGGCGTGTGGTCAAATTTTATGTCAAAAATTTTAAAGTGTGTAAAAGTTTCGGTTTGGTCCCTCAGCATCCCGAGTATATGAAAAGGATCTTGTAGACCAATGATAGGGACGTTACGATTGTAAATGAAAAAGTTTTAAATTGGGACGAATTTTATAGCCCAAAGTCGAATGCTCAAGCAAGTCAAGTCCGGTAATGCCTCATACCCAGTTCCGGAGTTGAATACGAGTAATGGGTGTTACACTAAATTCTACCAATTCAATACTAACAAATTCAAAGCACATAAGTATCACAATATGCTATCTCAATTCACACCAATCCTTGTCTTCTCAAATCATCAAAATGACCATTATCAAATATGCATTATTTGACCTAATTTTACAAGCATACCTATATCCACAAGTCATCAATTTACCATTCATAGTACCTATTATCAGTAATCATCACATAACCATCAACCAACTCAATTCACAAGACATAACTATACATATATGTACATTATTCAAACATACCAAACAAACCAAATTAAGTCATAACACATGGCTATATATACTTGCCAAAGCATAAACATTTACAATGCCAAATCATATGGCCAAAATCCTTACCAAAACATAAACAAAAGAACTCAAAGTCCCTATACATGCCATATACTTAATATACCAACGTTCAAAAGTACCAAATGATAGGTAGATAGTGTGACGATGTCTCCGACGATCCCCGAATCCGAGTTAGCTTTGAATTCACTATAAAACATAGAAAAATAAACGATGTAAGCTTTAAAGCTTAGTATGTAACACCCCTAACTCGTAACCGTCGCCGGAATAGGGTTAAAGAATATTATCAAACAAACTGGAACATTTACAAACATTTTACAACATAAAGTATATCATCATTCAAACATATCAAGATATATACGTGTAGTCCCTTAATGAGGTCTACAAGACCTTAAACACGTGTTAAAAAGGGGTTGGGACTAAACCAAACACATACAAAAATCTCTAAAAATCAAACATTTTTCAAAGCTACAAAGGTCACACGCCCGTGTGGGTAGGCCATGTGCCCCACACGGCCTCGGACACGCCCATGTGTCCAAGCCGTGGCAAAACAAGGCATACATACTGACTTGTCCACACGGCCGGAGACACGCCCGTATGTCTCACCCGTGGTCGACACTGACTTGCACCACACGGCCAGTCACACGCCCGTGTGTCTAGCCCGTGTGCTAGCGTGACTTGTTTCGATTTGCAAACTTAAATGACACGGTCGAGCCACACGCCCATGTGCTCAACCGTGTAGGCAATTATAGGCCATTTGCAAGGCCAATTTGCCACCCACACTAAGGGTCTCACCTACAAGCATCAAACCATATGCATTTACATCTCAAAAGGCAACCAAAACATACCATTATATCCACCATTTAACCATCAACTTCACCATTTATTTCCATACTCAATGTAACACCCTGGTTCTAGGGGTTAGGCTTTTGGTGCATAGCTCAGGTGTTGGCACACTTCAGTGTGTGGTTGGGTAGTTTTAGGGGTCCTGAGAACCCTAGGTGGTGGTGGAATGCCTTGGAAAATTTTTAGTTTTAGGGGTTAAGAAGGGAGCTTGGATGGAGGAGGCCTTAGGAGTTTTATTTGGGGAGGTTTAGACACAAAGAATGGCTTGGCAGAGTGGCAAGGAGGCGCCACATAAGGCATGGAGAAGTGACGCCTCAAGGGGGAGCTGAAAGGGGTCTCAAGTTCGATTCGCAAAGGCAGCAGGTGGGCCTTTGTTTTTGCGTCAATATGGTAAGGTGTTGGGCGGTTTTTGAATGCTAAAAAGATGGAGGAAGACTTGGTCTTCCATTTTGAATTCGGCTAGGAAGGTGGGTTGTTGGGTGGACTCATTCAAATCTTTTTGAATGAGTGTTAGGGAGGTGATTTAGGAGAGAATTGTGGGATTTTGTGGGGAGGTTGGGTTGTTGGCCGAATCTTGCTTTCTTCTAGGGGGAGCTTTGGCCGAATGTTATAAATAGGGGGGTGTTACAAATTGGTATCAGAGCCTGGCTCAAAACTCGGCTTTGAGGGTTTTGGGCCCAAAAACATTTTCAAAATGGGTTTTTCGAAATGTGGGCTTTTATAAAAAGTTTTTCAGGTTATTCTGCATGGCACTGTACCTCAGGCCCAAGTCCACTGTAAGTACTTGGACCTTCTTGAAGTGATTTGTCTATATGAATTATTATGGGCTTAGGTTGGGCTCGTAGATTAGAAATTAGGACTATTGGACCCTAGGACTAGTCTACTCAAACATATGCATAAAACTTAAAGCTCTTAAACAAACCCGTGAAGCAAGTCGCCAAGTTAAGGTGTGGTAACCTTGGTGCGCATGTCTAGGATCGGATCCGGAAGAGCTTGGTACTTAAGCAGTCGTCGTGACTCACCTCCTCTTCGCAGAATCCTACAGTGCGCGTAGCTACTGGTTCACCTTAACCAAGAGGACTTGTTCATAGGCTAAACCAATCATTAAAACCCGAAAGGGATTAACCTTGCTTTGTTTTCAAACCTTTAGTTTTAAAATTTTCAATTTGCCCCTTTGGTTTGTAAATCCTAAATCTAATTTTGAAAGACGTTTTCTCGATTTACAAAATTACTAAAATACCCCTACTCGCAAAATTTACAAAAAAATGCCCCTGTGTGATAAAATTACCATATTACCCTCAACTTTTGATAAAATGATTTTTACTTTGTAAAATACCAAAATCTCAGAATTTCAAATATTAAGATACTCTGGTTTGTGGAAATTTACGAAAATATCCCTGGTTGATAAAAATTACCAAAATGCCCTTGGTTTCTAAATTTTTAGATTTCTCTCGACTTTTATTGAAATATTCCTATTTTACCAAATATCAGCAAATCCTATTTTGTGAAACATTGTGATATTCCGATTTTAAGAATGTACGAAAATGCCCATGATTTCCAAAATTACAAAAATAACCCTGCTTTCTGAAATTTTTGCAACACATTTTGTATGAAAAACAAAATTTTCAAGATGACCCCGAGATTTTGTAAATTTTGAAATATCTTTAAGTTGGAAAACTACTTTCAGAATTGACCCTGAGTTATTACCGATATACCTCTATAGGAAAAAGATGAAATTACCCCTGGGTTGGGAATGGAATTTTGATTGCTCGAAAGAACCACTTCTAGGACTTTTTCCATAAAATTGCTCGTAAATTATTTGGAACCTTGGGTTTAGACTTAGATATTGTGCCTAGAAATGTGTTGGTTCTTTGAGATCAGAGTACGCAGCTATAGCGTAGTGGGTTGTTAGTCTAGCCAAGTAATTTCGAGGACGAAATTATTTTAAGGAGGGTAGAATTGTAACACCCTGGTTCTAGGGGTTAGGCTTTTGGTGCATAGCTCAGGTGTTGGCACACTTCAGTGTGTGGTTGGGTAGTTTTAGGGGTCCTGAGAACCCTAGGTGGTGGTGGAATGCCTTGGAAAATTTTTAGTTTTAGGGGTTAAGAAGGGAGCTTGGATGGAGGAGGCCTTAGGAGTTTTATTTGGGGAGGTTTAGACACAAAGAATGGCTTGGCAGAGTGGCAAGGAGGCGCCACATAAGGCATGGAGAAGTGACGCCTCAAGGGGGAGCTGGAAGGGGTCTCAAGTTCGATTCGCAAAGGCAGCAGGTGGGCCTTTGTTTTTGCGTCAATATGGTAAGGTGTTGGGCGGTTTTTGAATGCTAAAAAGATGGAGGAAGACTTGGTCTTCCATTTTGAATTCGGCTAGGAAGGTGGGTTGTTGGGTGGACTCATTCAAATCTTTTTGAATGAGTGTTAGGGAGGTGATTTAGGAGAGAATTGTGGGATTTTGTGGGGAGGTTGGGTTGTTGGCGAATCTTGCTTTCTTCTAGGGGGGAGCTTTGGCCGAATGTTATAAATAGGGGGTGCTCACCTTTTTGGTTTTTCCCATTTTGCTTGCTTGCCGAAAAGTGCTTCACAAATTCTCCATTTGTTCTCCCCATTTCACCTGAGCCGAAACCTCCATTGCCATCTTCTTTTTCTCTTCTTTTGGATCCTTGGTCGAACCACTCACCTTTCATCTCTCTTTTCTTCCATTTTGCTAAACCGAAAGTACACCCTCATACTTTTCTTTCCTCTTCTCAAACCTTTGGCCGAAACCCCTATTCCCTTTTCATTGATTTTCTTTCATTGTTAACCGAATCTGCATCCCATCTTTGTGCCGTGTTCCTTTTCCCTTACTTGGTAGCACCTTGGCCGAATGTTAGCATAGATCTTGTTGGGTTTCCGTTTGCAACCGTTGTTAAAGGTACTGTGGGGTTTGAAGTAGGCAGTCAAGCCTCCGTTTGTTAGCGATCGACTTGGTAAGTGATTTTGGGTAAGGGATATTTTTTAAGATTTGTTACTTAGTTTGTGATTTGGAGGGTTAACCCGCTTATCCGATTAAGTGTGTTGATGGAGGTCAACACCACCAAGGTGGGCGGGAGAAAACCCTATCCCGAAGTTCAAGAAGAGAGCTGTCTCGGCGATTCGAGATCTGCCACCGGGGTGTGGGCAAAGCGAGGGGATAGTTATAGGCGGATAGTCATTGTCTCGTTGAGCGATAGCGTTGGGGTCGAGAGTCTAGAACTCCAAGTGATTAGGTGCGTAATCATCGCACTATTTCTCGATTAATTGCTTGCTAATGCTTATACATATGCATGATGTGTGGTAGCCGATATAATGGCTTAAGTGGTGAATGCTTATTTTGGGTAATTGGATATCGTGAGTAAGTCTTTGACATTAAGTTATTTATGTTATGTACATGATATGGTAATTAACATGTGATGCCTACTCTTATGTTATGATCCGACATGTCACATTTTTACATACATACATGGGAGGTGGATTGGATCGATGAAGGAAGGAGTGTACATGTTGATGTACGTGGTCTAATGTTAGCTCGGGCTACATTAGCGCTTGATGGTTAGTCGTGTGCTACCTCAAGGGAGGTGTTGGCTCGGTGCCCATCTCGGCGGTTGATGGCTATAAAGGCCACCGTAGACGGAGTACGTTGTGGGGATCACTTTGGTTGATCGGTGGCTCACCACGGCCTTGAGCAACGAGTTTGCCAAGGTAAGGTTTATAGATCACGATGTGATCGGTGGTGGGTTAGCCACGGCCTTAGGCGAGGAGTCCGCTAAGGTTGGTGTTACGGTTGGATAGTAGTTGGGCTGAAATGCATTCTTGCATGATTTGTTACGAGGGATCGTGTGGGAATGGGCCAAGCCCATACGTGTGGGAATAAGTGTTGTGGTTATGCACTGAGTCAGTGGACTCACCCTATTTTCTTAACCATTTCAGGTGATGCGTAAAGTTGGACCGGGTTCGAAAGGATGCAAGGTGGCCCGTGCAAAGAAGATGTTTTTAGTTATGGTTATATTAAATACTTGGTTTTAGATAAAAGATGTAATAAGGGCCTTTCTATTTTTATTTATTTTGGGAACTATTTTATTATTATTTTAAATTATGGTTGGATTATATTAAATTACCATGTGAAGACGAATTTTTCCTAACAACGTGATTATTCAAATTGGTTTTAGATATTCACTAAGGTTGATTTAGACATTTTATAACAATTAAGTTTTAGTTATGTTTTCGAAAGAACTTGGTTTCAAAAAGATGATTAATTTCCATGTTTATTTCAAAGTCAAAAATACTTCCAACTGCCTTTCTGCAGTGACATAACCAGATTCGGTCGTAGTGAATGGGCCGGGTTTGGGGATGTTACACTCAATTTCAACCCAAACATGTCCATCTAAAATATAAATTTCTACATCCCAAAACATATAATCTATTCATCATTTCATCTTAAGCAAATCTCTCAAGAAACATACCATTTCCATTTTGCTAATTTATACCATAATGATCACTCACACAGAACATACACATACACATATAAGTCATTCTTTCACATGTTCAAACAATATACCAAACCATCAAACTACCAAGCCAATTCACATGGCAAAGCTTATACACTTCAAAACATGCCATAATCACTAGCCTATACATGCCATATACCAAATATATATACATCTTCCAAAAGTACCAAAATAGATAGCCGATAGTGTGATTTAGTCACTGACGATCCCCAGATCCGAGCTAGCTTTAAAGACACTGTAAAACAGAGAAACACTTCACACAGTAAGCTTTTAAAGCTTAGTAAGTTCTTAACATAATACATTTAACTCAATAATTCAATTACAATACACAATATAAACCATCACTTAGATTAATTCACAAGAATGCACAATCTCATCCATATCCAATACTCACATCACTATTCATTCATCTATTCCAAATTCATCAACCACATAGGTTCCATACATACCTTTTCCAACACTTAGTTAATGACAAATTTTGCTACTCAATGTTTGATACCACATTTCGATCAATCTTCATTATTCCTTCGATTCAATCGCACACTTAGTGCCCATTTCATAGCCGAAGCTTAAATATCATCGTACACTTAGTGCCTTTACATTTAACCGAATTTATCTCGGTATCGCACACACAGTGCCAATCAATAAATCCGAGGCTTCCATTACTTCGCACACATAGTGCTATTCACCTCTGTCCCGATTCTAATTTTGCACACTTAGTGCCACATTTCTCAATTCCACATATAGCATTTCTAATTAAATAATCACATATTCATTCATTTCATAGCACTTAGACATAAATTTAACAACTCGTATTATATCCGAACTTACCTCAGACGTCGAAGTAACAAAACGAGTCGATTAATGGAGCACTTTATCTTTGCCTCGATCTCGATCCAAATCCCTCTTTTCTTGATCTATACATATTCAAATTTAGCTCATTCAATCACCAAATCATTCAATTTAGTCCAAACACATATATTTAGGGCATTTTACAAAATAGCCCTCACATTTTCACGTTTTGACACTTTAGTCCCTATTTCATAAAATCATCAAATTCACATAATTTCACTTCACACATGCCTAGCCGAATTTTCCTTATGCTCATACAAGCCCATATATTTCATTTATTTTACATTTTAGCCCTCCAATTTCTCATTTTCACAATTTAGCCCAAAATTGCCAATTTCATTAAAAATTCAAATACAAACTATGTTAACCCAGCCTTAAGCTTTCATAATTCACCAACTATAAACATAAAGCTCATATATTCATCAATGGAACATCTCAAAATCTTCATCAAATTCTAAAATTAAAGCATGGACTTAAGAGAACACGAAGCAACGATCACAAAAACGTAGAAATTATCAAAAATCGAGCTAAAAACATACCTTGATTTAGCCAAAGTCTTAGCCGAAACCTTGCAAGCTTACTTTCATTCTTTTTCTTTCAATTTCGGTGGAAGAAAGATGATAATGGCTTCCTTTTTCTTATTTGTTTTATTTAATACATATTATTTCATCATTTACTAAAATACCCTTTGTTAAAACATTATTATTTCATTCATTTAATGGCTATAAATGTCAACTTCCACTATCAAAGGTCTAATTACAACATAAGAACTCCTAATTTAAAAAGCCATGCCAAATAAGCACTTTAACAATCAGCACACAGCTTTTGCATTTTATGCGATTAAGTCCTTTTTGCAAATTAAGCACACAATCGTTAAAATTTTTACACAGAACTTTCACACATGCTCAATCACATATTGTAAACACCAAAAATATTTTTAAAATATTTTTCCGACCTCGGATTTGTGGTCTCGAAACCACTATTCTGACTAGGGTCTAAACCAGGCTGTTACATAGTAAGCTCATATGAAATAAACTCGATACAATCTCACAAATTTAATTCAATAAATTGAATAAAACAACAATAAGCTTACTAACTAACAAACCTTCCACGTACTTATTCACAAACTATATAATTTCATCCTCATTTCTTCGATTTAGTACTAAAATAGTTTATACACATGCCTGTACCATCCCGTACAAATTTCATACACATTCTCTTCTTACATTTACTCGTTGAACCATTTGGAATAGAAGTTGGATACTCAAGGATCTCACACGATAAGTACCTAAACCATGGCCCGTAGCCAAATTAAGGTAACTTATCCAAAATACTGATATCATGGCCCGAAGCCAAATCAACCGATATGCATGGCCTGAAGTCAAATCGGTATGACTCACACCCAAAGTGCTATATCATGGCCCGAAGCCAACTCAATGTATTCCCTAATGACATGTCACTAGCATCCTAAACTATTCCTAAGGTTCAACCGGGATTTTGAATGTCGATTCGTCGTCGAAACACTATCGTTCATATCCACAGTCTCATATTCGCAATTTATGCAATATCAAAGCATATGAAATACATTGTATTCAAATTTATCACATACGAACTTACCTCGATTCAAAAACGATGAAATTGTCAATTAATTGAGTACTTTATCTTTTCCCCGATCCAAGTCTGTATTTCTCCTTTCTTGATCGAAATATATTTAGAATTAACTTATTCAATCATCTATTCATTCAATTTAGTCCAAAACACACTTTAAAACATATTTACACTTTTGCCCCACATATTTCACATTTTTCACAATTTAGTCATTATTTCATAAAATCACAGATTAATGAAATTCACAATAGACCCATGCTAGACGAATTACTATTATACCCCTAGCAGCCCATATTTTTCATTTATTTCACATTTTAACCACTAACTTTACACATTTCACAATTTAATCCCAATTTCGCATTTTTTACTAAAAATCACTTAACAAAACTTGTTTAACTATGAACAATTATTCAAAATCTATCAAGAAACTTCAAAATACACATGTATTCATCAACGGAATAATTCAAAATCTTCAACAGTTTTTCAAAATAGTCCCTGGACAGCTAGTACTAGTTACAACGATCTCAAAAATGAGACAAAAATGAACTTACAATTGCACAAATAAGCTTGGCCAAATGTTGAGTGTGTAACACCCCTAACCCGTATCCATCGCTGGATTAGGGTTACAGGCTTTACCAGACAGATCGAAGACTTTTACAGATAATTCATAACTTAATCATCATTTCACATCAAAGCGTCCCTTAATTAGGTCAACGAGACCTTAATCATGCTTTAAAATAGGATCGGGACTAAACCGAACACATACTAAAGTTCTCAGAAATTTAAAACTTTTCAAAGTTACAGAGGTCACACGCCCGTGTGGGCAGGCCGCGTGCCTCCCACAGCTACTAGACACACCCATGTGTCCTGGCCGTTCCAAAATAGAGCTTGTATACTGACTTAACTCCACGGCCACTAGGCACGCCCGTGTGCCATGGCCGTGTATTCTTAGGATAGATACTGACTATTTCACACGGCTACCAGGCACGTCCGTGTACCATGGTCGTGTATACTTGGGCTAGCTGATGACTAAATCCCACGGTCACTAGGCACACCCGTGTGCCACGACCGTATAAGAAAAACAGGCTATTTGCAAGGCCATAATGCCACCCACACTTGGGTTTACCCTACCAGCAACATACCAATTCATTTCAAACACATTTGACATTCAAAAATTATGTCTAAAGATCAACATATAATTTCATCCAATCACAACTCCAATCACGCTAACTTATATACCAATTTGTACAACCAAAACACATATACATCCAAGCATGATTCATCTACATTTACCTTCCATGTAACCATTTCATTGATCAAACATACATACTCATAATGCATTCATAAGCTTACCATAGCCTTGACCATTTCAATAGCTAACTTGCCATACCAAAACATGCATCATATATCGTATTTACTCATGCATATTACCAACACTTATCTAGCCACATCTCATGGCTACTTTTACACAAATCAAACATATCCAATATGACTAGCCTATACATGCCATATCTAGCTATATACATATTTCAAAAGTACCAAAACAAGTTGAGTAGTGTGATGACGATCTTCGACGATCCCAGAGCCTTCAGTAGCTTTAACGATCTATAAAACAGAGCAAACACCCACAGAGTAAGCTTTCAAAAGCTTAGTAAGCCATATACAAATAAACTTAGCATAAAATGCATATAACCAATGGGTTACTGACGTCACAAACAGAATACTCAGGTTTTTACACACGGGTAAGGACACGGGCGTGTCTAGGCCGTGTGGAGCACACAAGCCAAGCACAAGGGAGTGTGTTTTGAAACTCAGTGTGTACAACCCTTGGCAACCAAATCAACATACAAATATTACATTGGGCCTAAGCCCTATCAAAAATAGTGGTCTTGGGCCTTGGCCCACAATGACCTCATATCACATCAGTATCACATGAATGCAATGCACCCATCCCAAATCCAACCCTGCACACCATTTCCCTTCCAACCCTACACACCTGTGGGGATATAAATATCAACCCACCCATCCTTACACACCAAAGGTAGCACCAGCAGCGGCACTACTCAAATGTTGCAGCAAAGCTGCTATAATGGGCTTAAAGCCACCGGTGGATCCATGGTCGTCAAGCGACTATGCGATCCTCAAATCTTCCTCCGTATCATCAAAACCCACCCAAGTGAAACATATAATTAATGAATGCAACATACAAATTCTCACACATTCGGCACTTAGGGGTATTTTAGTCATTTCACTAGCCAAGGGTATTTCCGTAAATTTACTCTATAGGGGTATTTAGTTAATTTTGTAAATCAGGGATATTTTGGTGATTCCACAAGTCAAGGGTATTCTGTTAATTTTACAATCAGGGGTATTTTAGTAATTTTTCAAATCTAAGGATATTTTGGTAAATTTCAAACTAAAGGGGTATTTTGGTCCCTCTCGGGTTTTAGTTATGAACTTTGGCCCATTAATAAGTCCTTGCAGCTAAAGTGAACAGACACTATGCACCAGGTAGGATTCTAGAGAAGAGAAGGTGGGTCACTAGGACCGCTTAAGTACCAAGCTCTCCCTCGATCCACTCCTAGACATGCATATGTCCGTTGCCACACTCTAACCCAGCGACTTGTCCACAGACATGTTTAATTATTAGATTAAGTCTTATGCGGATTAAGAGTTGTTCAGAACTAGGCCTAAAGTCCATTAAACCCTAGCATACTTGTCTACGTCTTCATAAAGCCCATCAAGCCCATTTCACGTTCATATAACCCATTATGCCCAATTCACATCCTTATGGCCCATTAGACCCAAATATCATTCATATGGCCTGTTAGGCCCAAAATAATTCCATATCATGTAACATGCATGCCTAACTCAATTCATATAATCAAATCAATAAATTTCATCCAACTTAGCCTCAGGGCCCACCGGGCCCATTTAGCCACTTTTGGCTTTTCGGCTTTCCGACATTGCCGATATCATTTGTGTGTAGCGTTTGTACACACCTGGTTATTGCGACGTGCTATACTATCCTTGGTCTTGAACCTACAACCAACCAACCTTCAATCAATCACCCATACTTAAACAAAATATCTACCAAAAGCCGACACCTTACCGTAACCTTACAGTGTACCAGCGGGTTCTAATAGCCCTTCCTTAGCTACTAATCAGAAGTATCCCCTAGATCTGCACTTACACACACACCATCAAGATTCAAGTGACTCATAATCCACACAAGTCACCCCTATAGATCAAACTCACATTCGGCCTTTCACTTAAACCACAATCGAGTAGAGTACACTTACCCTTGCTAACGATCCTACCACGCTTGCGATCTTTGAACCTTATCCTTGTTATCACAGAGTTAACGATAGGATAGTTAGATAGCCTTTCAGTTTTTAGCAAAACATACAAAAAAGGTTAACCGATTACTTACCAAATCCCCTTTTGAGGCCTAGATAGCTATTAACTAGATTCGGCTTTCAACACTTGACTGAGAGTAGGTAATAATCGATTTGTGATGGAGGAACAACCACCAAGATTCGGCACTATTAGGAATTTCGGCAAGAGAAAAGATGGTGGTAATTCGGCTATAGAAGAGTTTGGCTATGAGAGAATTCGGCACAAAGGAATTCGGCTTTAGGAGATTTCGGCAATGGGAGAGTTTGGCTATGGGAGGAACCGATTGAAGGGAAGAAAAGAAAGAAAAAATAATGGAAAATTCGGCATTACGTAGGACCCCATATTTGGCACACACACATTTATATAGCCTATAGCCGAAACTTAGCCACCCCTAAAGTCCAATTCGGCACCACTTCATCCACTGCTCATCTCCTAATTTTTGTCCATGATATCTCCCTTATCCTTCTCCTAAATTCTCTCAAGAGATCACTTCTCCTTAGAGTCCCTCTACACGCCACTTCCAGCCTTCTAGAAGCCTAAAATTAAATTCCAAAATAAAACTAAGCTAGCACTCGAACCTCAGACCTCCCTGCATGCATATGTTGCCACCTCTCTAAACCCTAGTGGCGTCACTTAGCCACTTCATCACAGGCTTCTTTGTGCCATTTTTCACTTATTTCTATTTAAAAGCCCACTACTCACAACCCTGATTCCTTAATTAATTAAATTAAGAATCCTCCACCACAAAACTCGAACCCAGAGCTTCTCTAACACACCTACACACTCCAAATTCATTAAACCTTTAAAGACGTCATGTCATTTGTCATTTTCTTGCTCACATAATAAATTTTTATGAAACCCAAAGCCCAATGGGCCCAACTCTACTAGGCCCGAAATTCGAGGCGTTACAATTCTACCCCTTTAAAGAAATTTTTTCCTCGAAATTTCCAACTAACTATTAATCGCACCGCTCAAGTCACACCACTATGCTTTTGCTGTGCACTCTGATTTTAATAACATTAACACACTTTAACTCTAATTCGACCCTCTTGCACCTCTTCTAGTGCTCATCGTTGCGTACGTATTTCTGGATTAGAATTTTATGAAATTAGTTCATAGTTCCTCTGTTTAAAACACATGTCTTATGCAAGTAACAATTTAAAAGTTGTTTCGCGGTCGAAGATCCACTACAGGCTTAAGTTTCCTACGGGCTTTAGTCTCTAAAAACCTATTTTAAAGTAGCCCATATCTAGATATAGTTCCGTAATTTAAACAACGGTAAACACAGAAAACTTACTTGGCTCGACGTCGAGGGCTCGGTGAACCACACTTCAGAAATCCTGCAAAAACTTTTTAATCTACTTGTTTTAAAAACCAAAATTTAAGACCCCTTTCACTACCCGAGCTTTGCAACTTGGCTCTGATACTACTAAATGTAACACCACCAGACCTGGCCCAAACGTTATGGTTGAATCCGGGAATGTCACATCAAAGGCATAACTCAAAACCATTTTGCTAAGTTAAAATTTAAGGCCTAAAAGCCCAAAATCCTTGACACCTTGTTAAGTAGCGATAAAAGCCCATTTAATTATTTTAAGTATCCCGAAAACCATGCTTAAACATAAGAAATTACTCAGGTTTAATAATTATGTAATCAGTTGAAACAACAAAACTCAAAATCCAAAGTCAAAACGGAGTACAAGGCCTTATTACATCTAATGAAAATAAAGCAATTAAAATCATGTCTTTTGAAACAAATAAATAAAACTTCTAAATGTCTTGTAGTGTGGCCATCTCCGAGTCCTCTCCCACGTCGAGCCGTTTACTGAGGATCACTTGAAACATTTAATAAAAAGGGGTGTGAGTTTTGAAACTCAGTGTGTACGACCCTTGGCAACCAAATCAACATACAAATATTACATTGGGCCTAAGCCCTATCAAAAATGGTGGTCTTGGGCCTTGGCCCACAATGACCTCATATCACATCAGTATCACATGAATACAATGCACCCATCTCAAATCCAACCCTGCGCACCATTTCCCTTCCAACCCTACACACCTGTGGGGATATAAATATCAACCCACCCATCCCTACACACCAAAGGTAGCACCAACAGCGGAACTACTCAAACGTTGTAGCAAAGCTGCTATAATGGGCTTAAAGCCACCGGTGGATCCACGGTCATCAAGCGACTATGCGAACCTCAAATCTTCCTCCGTATCATCAAAACCCACCCAAGTGCAACATATATTTCATGAATGCAACATACACATTCTCACACATTCCGCACTTAGGGGTATTTTAGTCATTTCACTACCCAAGGGTATTTCGGTAAATCTACTCTACAGGGGTATTTAGTTAATTTTGTAAATCAGGGATATTTTGGTGATTTCGCAAGTCAAGGGTATTTTGGTAATTTTACAATCAGGGGTATTTTAGTAATTTTTTAAAACTAAGGATATTTTTGTAAATTTCAAACTAAAGGGGTATTTTGGTAATTTTCAAATCAGGGGTATTTTAGTAATTTTACAAATCTAAGGGTATTTTGGTCCCTCTCGGGTTTTAGTTATGAACTTTGGCCCATTAACAAGTCCTTGCGGCTAAAGTGAACAGACACTATGCACCGGGTAGGATTCTAGAGAAGAGGAGGTGGGTCACTAGGACCGCTTAAGTACCAAGCTCTCCCTCGATCCACTCCTACACATGCATATGTCTGTTGCCACACTCTAACCCAGCGACTTGTCCACGAACATGTTTAATTATTAGATTAAGTCTTATGCGGATTAAGAGTTGTTCAGAACTAGGCCTAAAGTCCATTAAACCCTAGCATACTTGTCTACGCCTTCATAAAGCCCATCAAGCCCATTTCACGTTCATATAACCCATTATGCCCAATTCACATCCTTATGGCCCATTAGACCCAAATTTCATTCATATGGCCCGTTAGGCCCAAAACAATTCCAGATCATGTAACATGCATGCCTAACTCAATTCATATAATCAAATCAATAAATTTCATCCAACTTAGCCTCAGGGCCCACCGGGCCAATTTAGCCACTTTCGGCTTTTCAGCTTTTCGGCATTGCCGATATCATGTGTGTGTAGTGTTTGTACACACCTGGTTACTGCGACGTGCTATACTATCCTTGATCTTGAACCTACAACCAACCAACCTTCAATCAATCACCCATACTTAAAAAAAATATCTACCAAAAGCCAAAACCTTACCGTAACCTTACCGTGTGCCACCGTGTTCTAATAGCCCTTCCTTAGCTACTAATCAGAAGTATCCCCTAGATCTGCACTTACACACACACCATCAAGATTCGAGTGACTCATAATCCACACAAGTCACCCCTATAGATCAAAATCACATTCGGCCATTCACTTATACCACAATCGAGTTGAGTACACTTACCCTTGCTAACGATCCTACCACGCTTGTGATCTTTGAACCTTATCCTTGCTATCACAGAGATAACGACAGGACAGTTAGATAGCCTTTCGGGTTTTAGCAAAATGTACAATAGAGGTTAACCGATTACTTACCAAATCCCCTTTCGATCCTGCGGCCTAGATAGCTATTAACTAGATTCAGCTTTCAACACTTAACTGAGAGTAGGTAACAATCGATTTGTGATGGAGGAACAACCACCAAGATTCGGCACTATAAGGAATTTCGGTAAGAGAAAAGATGGTGGTAATTCGGCAATAGAAGAGTTTGGCTATGAGACAATTCGGCACAAAGGAATTCGGGTTTATGAGATTTCGGCAATGGGAGAGTTTGGCTATGGGAGGAACCGATTGAGGGGAAGAAAAGAAAGAAAAAGAATGGAAAATTCGGCATTACCTAGGACCCCATTCGTCACACACACATTTATATAGCCTATAGCCGAAACTTAGCCACCCCTAAAGTCCAATTCGGCACCACTTCATCCACTGCTCATCTCCTATTTTTTCTCTATGATATCTCCCTTATCCTTCTCCTAAATTCTCTCTACTGATCACTTCTCCTTAGAGTCCCTTTACACACCACTTCCAGCCTTCTAGAAGCCTAAAATTAAATTCCAAAATAAAACTAAGCTAGCACTCGAACCTCAGACCTCCCTGCATGCATATGTTGCCACCTCTCTACATCCTAGTGGCGTCACTTAGCCACTTCACCACAGGCTCTTTTGCGCCATTTTTCACTTATTTTTATTTAAAAGCCCACTACTCACAACCCTGATTCCTTAATTAATTAAATTAAGAATCCTCCACCACAAAACTCGAACCTAGAGCTTCTCCAACACACCTACACACTCCAAAATCATTACACCTTTAAAGACGTAATGTCATTTGTCATTTTCTTGCTCACTTAAAAAAAATTTATGAAACCCAAAGCCCAATGGGCCCAACTCTACTAGGCCCAAAATTCGGGGCGTTACACATACACACTTAGTGTACATATCAAACATACCTGAAACGGATATACAAATCACATAGTCGTTCGTATCTCGGATTTGCCTATTGACCCATTCGGAATCTAATAGGATTTTCAGAGTGCTCAAAATAGTCGTATAATGCCAACGTCCCAGATGTGGTCTTACATGTAATCAGATATCGATGCCACTGTCCCAGACAGGGTCTTTCACGAATCAATATGATGCCAATGTCCCAGACATGGTCTTACACGTAAATCTCATATCGATGCCAACGTCCCAGACGTGGTCTTACACGAAATCTCGAATCAATGCCAACGTCCCAGACGTGGTCTTACATGATATCACATAGCAGACACCTATGTCATGACATATACTATCCTATCTATTCCTAGGTTCAAACGGGACTTCTCGGATGTTGACACTATGTCGATTCTATCTCTGAATTCATGTATACATTATCTCATATGCATTCATCCTTATCAATAGTCATATGAACATATATATAATTCAACACAAATACAATTATTTTTATATCAACTTACCTCGGATTCGAATATTCGATCGGACTCGGTTATTCGACTACTTTCGCTTTCCTGCGATCTAAGTCTATTTTCTTCGGTTCTTGATCTATACATATTCAAATTTAACCCTTTCAATCATCAACTTACTCAATTCAATCCAAAAACATACATTTAGGGCAATTTGCAATTTGGCCCTCATATTTTCACATTTGGACATTTTAGTCCCTATTCCATAAAATCACAAAATACAACAAATTTCAATACACCCATGCTTAGCCGCGTGTTCATGTATCTCATACAAGTCCATACATTTCATTTATTTCACAATTTAGTCCCTCAAAATGTTATTTTCTCAATTAGCCCAAATTACTCAAATTCATCAAAAACTCAAAGACAAACTATGATAATCATATACATATCTTTCATATTTCACTATTAAACATCACAAATCACATGAGTCCATCAAAGTCTCATTTCAAAAATATTATCAATTCTCAAAATTAAGACATGGGTTTTGTAGAGAACAAAGCAACGATTACAAAAACGTAGAAATTATCAAAAACCGATCAAAAACACATACCCGATTTAAGCTTGAACCTTGGCCGAAAGAAACAAAGCTTAACCCTTTCTTTTCTTTTCTACATTCGGTGGAGAAAATGGATGAACCATGTCTATTTTCATACTTTATTTTTATTATAAGCATGTTATTATAATATTTACTTTATTAACCTTTTTATTATCATAAAAGACAAATTAACAACAAGGTTATTTTGTAATTTAATCATCCACTATCATAAAATGGCTTAATTGCCTCATAAGGCTTCCTCATTTAAAAGCCACATCGAAAAGATACTTTATCAAAGAGCATGCTAATTTAACATTTCTCACAATTAGATCCTTTTACCAAATTAAGCACACAGACGGACAAATTAACTTACGAAACTTTAACACATGCTTAATCACATATAAAAGGCACAGAAAATAATATTAAAATAATTTACTGACTCGGATTTGTGGTCCCGAAACCACTGTTCCGACTAGGGTCTAAACCAGACTGTTACAATTCTTCCCCCCTTAGGGATTTTCGTCCCCGAAAATCTTATCGTTAAACAGATTCGGATATTGCTGTTTCATTGAACTTTCAGGCTCCCACGTAGCCTCTTCTTTTCCGTGTCGATGCCATAACACTTTAACTAACAGAATTCTTTTGTTTGTCAATTCTTTCACTTCACAAGCTAAGATACGGATCGGCTCTTCTTCGTAAGTCATATCAGATCAGATTTCAATTTCAGACGGAGCAATCACATGTGACGGATTAGATCGGTATCTACGGTGCATCGAAACATGGAATACATTGTGTATCTTTTCTAGCTCGGAGGGCAACAACAATCTATACGCAACAGGTCCAACACGCTCAATGATCTCATACGGTCCAATGAACCTCGGACTCAACTTGCCTTTACGTCTGAATCAGAGTACTTTCTTCCACGGAGATACTTTTAAAAACACTTTGTCATCGATCTCAAATTCAATCTCTTTTCGTTTTAAGTCCGCATAGGACTTCTGACGATTAGACGCTTCTTTCAGACTGTCACGGATCACTTTCACTTTTTGTTCGGTATCTTTTATCAAATCAACCCCGTGTAGCTTATTTTCACTGAGCTCAGTCCAATACAGTGGTGTTCGACATTTACGTCCGTACAAAGCTTCATATGGTTCCATTCTGATACTCGACTGAAAACTATTATTGTATGCAAATTCAATCAGTGGTAAATACTGTTCCCACGTACCATTAAATTCAAGAATGCAGCATCTCAACATATCTTCAAGGATCTAAATAATTCGCTCGGACTGACCATCCGTTTGCGGATGAAAAGCGGTACTGAAATGTAATTTTGTACCTAAAGCTTTTTGTAGTTTCTTCCAGAACCGTGATGTAAACCTCGGATCTCTGTCTGACACAATGGATAGTGGCACCCCGTGCAATCTCATAATCTCATAAATATAAAGCTCAGCTAGTCTGTCAAGTGAGTAATCTGATCGTACCGGAATAAAATAGGCAGATTTCGTCAATCGATCAACTACGACCCAAATCGCATCTTTCTTTCTCGGAGTCAGAGGTAATCCAAAAACAATGTCCATCGTCACTCTATCCCATTTCCACTCAGGAATCAGAATCGATTGTAACAAACCAGACGGAACCTGATGTTCAACTTTTACTTGCTGACAGACTAAACATTTCGAAACAAAGTCAGAAATGTCTCTTTTTATACTAGACCACCAATAGTGTTGCTTCAGATCATGGTACATTTTAGTGCTTCCCGGATGAACAGATAGGCGACTATTATGAGCCTCACTCAGAATCAGCTATAATAACTCAGAGTTTCTCGAAACACAAATATGATCTCGAAATCTCAAGCAATCATCAACAACTCGAAATTTAGAATCAAAATTTAAATCACACAGAGCTCGTTTCGCTAACATTTCATTATCAACTTTCTGAGCATCAACTATTTGTTGTAAAAACAACGGTTTCGCTTTCAATTCAGGTATCACTGAACTATCATCAGACAGATCTAATTGAGCATTCAAAGCACGTAGTGCAAACAATGATTTCCTACTCGAAGGCATCAAGATATGACATTTGCTTTACCCGTGATAATCAATTACAAGTTTATAATCTTTCAATAGCTCTAACCATCTTCTCTGTCGTAGATTCAAATCTTTCTGAGTCATCAGATATTTCAGACTTTTATGATCTGAAAACATGTGACATTTTTTACCAAATAAGTAGTGATGCAAAATTTTCAATGCGAACACAATCGCGACTAATTCAAGGTCGTGCGTCAGATAGTTCTTTACATGAGGCTTCAGTTGTCTCGAGGCATAAGCTATTACCTTGCCTTCTTGCATCAGAACACAACCCAGACCATTTAACAAAGCATCACTGTATATCATGAATTCTTTACCCGATTCTTGCTGTACTAAAACTGGTGTTTCAGTCAAAAGGGCTTTTAACTGATCAAAACTTTTCTGACATTTATTGGACCATTCAAATCTCACATCTTTTTGAAGCAATCTAGTTAACGGAGTTGCTATCATTGAAAAGCTTTTTACGAATCTTTGATAATAACCAGCAAGTCCCAAAAAGCTTCGAACTTCAGACACATTTTTCGGAGGTTTCCAATCCAAAATAGCAGAAATCTTGCTCGAATCAACTCGTATTTCTGAAGCCGATACAATATGTCCCAGAAAACTGACTTCACGCAACCAGAATTCACATTTGCTGAATTTCGCATACAATTACTTTTCTCGTAGAGTTTGCAACACAACTCTCAGATGTTCAGCATGCTCAATCTCATCACGTGAATAAATCAAGATGTCATCAATGAATACGACAAAAAATCGATCTAGGTACGGTCTGAAGATTCTGTTCATCAAATCCATAAAAACAGCAGGAGCATTTATTAGTCCGAAAGGCATAACTAAAAACTCATAATGCCCGTACCTCATTCTGAAAGCAGTTTTCGAAATGTTTGAATCTTTTACTCTCAACTGGTAATATCCCGATCTCAGATCTATCTTAGAAAACGCAGTTGCTCGTTTTAACTGATCAAACAAATCGTCTATTCTGGGCAACGGATATTTGTTCTTTATAGTCACTTTATTCAACTGACGATAGTCAATGCACATTCTCATCATACTATCCTTCTTTTTCACAAACAGAACAAGAGCACCCCAAGGTGAGAAACTCGGTCTAGCGAATCCTCTGTCAGTTAACTCTTGCAGCTGTGACTTTAATTCTTTTAACTCTGTTGGTGCCATTCTATACGGAGTTATCGAAACGGGTGTCGTACCAGGCAACAGATCAATACCAAATTCAACTTCACATATCGGAGGCAATCCCGGTAATTCTTCAGGAAATACATCAAAAAACTCACAAACAACTGGCACCGATTCAACTTTCTTTTCAAACACTTTCGAATCAATCACATAAGCAAAATATACCTCATATCCCTTTTTCACATATCTTTGACCTTTCAACACATATATCATAGTAGGCAATCCATTCAAATCATTAGACTCAACCCGAACTATTTCATCATTCGGACATCTTAAATCAATAGTCTTTCTTTTACAGTTCACAACAGCATCATGCAATGTCAACCAATCCATACCCAGCATGATATCAAACTCATCAAATGGTAATAACATCAGATCAGTAGGAAAATAGATATCTCAAAACATTAACGGGCAGTTCTTGCATACTTTGTCAACCAGGACACTTTTACCTAAGGGGTTCGATACTTTTATAAGAAATTCAGTATACTCTACAGGCAAAGTCTTATTGGATACTAAGTTCATGCATATATACAAATGAGTAGAACCAGGGTCTATCAATGCAATCACAAAAGTATCATAAAGAGTAAATGTACCCGTTATAACATCTGGAGATGAAGCTTCCTCACGAGCTCGAATTGCATACACTCTGGCAGGCGCTCTAGCTTCAGATCTCGCAAAATTATCTCTCGTAGTTCTCTGACTACCACTGACATTTCTTGCATTCCGAAAAGGTCTACCTCTCACTGGGACGTTATCGGATCTCAGATTCTGGGCAGTTTCTTGCTCAACAGACTCTGGGCAATCACAAATGAAATGATCGAATGATCCACATCTGAAGCAAGCTCGATCATTCAATCTGCAACTTCCCAGATGTCTTTTACCACAATGCTTACACTCAGGTCGTTCGAATCGAACATTTCCAACACTTGCTATTGAAGATGCCGGAGTTTTGGAACTCAACTGTGATCTAGCTCGATCTCTACTAGAATGTCCCACATTAATTCTCGAACGACTTTGTTCATCTCTGAATTTCTTCTAAGCAGACTGAAATGATTTGCCCAGAAATCTCTTTCTCATCTCTCTAGCTTCAGACTCAGCTTTTCCTTTATCTTTCCCGAGTGCTTTAGCTTTGCACGCTTTGTCAACAAGCACTACAAACTCTTTTATTTCCAGAATCCCAACTAGCCAGCGGATATCTTCATTAAGACCATCTTCGAATCTCTTACACATTATTGATTCCGATGATACACATTCTCGGGCATACTGACTTAGCCTTACGAACTCTCGTTCATATTCAGTAACAGACATGCGGCCCTGTTTCTGATCAATCAATCTCTCACTTATGTATTTCTTCTGGAACTTAATCTAAAAGAAATCCCATGTTACCAGCTCTTTCGGAACAACAGAAACCAGGGTCTTCCACCACTGATATGCTGCGTCTCGTAACAATGATACAACACATTTTATACATTCTTCTGGTGTTAGTGACATCTCATCTAATACCCGGATTGTGTTTTCTAACCAGAACTCGGCTTTCTCAGCATCGTCGTCATTAGTAGCCCTGAACTCTTCGGCCCCATACTTACGAATTTTGTCGACTGGAGGCTTGTTCAACAGATTTAGATTCATAGTCTGAGGCATAGCAGATGTCTGAGGGGGATTAACCGGGGGCAGAGGTTGTGAAACAGCCAGATTATTTCTCACAAATTAAGTGAACCATTCACTCATCATTTAGAAGAAAGCTTGTTTAGCTTCTCCCTCTTGACCGCTCGTAGCCAGTCTCGGATCAGAGGGCGCTGTCCCTTGCGCAGGAGCAGGCACATTGCTTTCTACATCGTCAGCTACGACTCTTTCGAGATCCATTACTATACGAAAATCATATTTTACACGTCAGGATTCATCATACTATCATAATTCAGATATATGGCATGTATAGCTAGACTCTGACTCGCTATGTTAGTCTGAGAATCGACTAAATCGTAGCTCTGATACCAACCAAATGTAACACCCTTAACCCGTATCCGTCGTCGGATTAGGGTTACAGGCGTTACCAGATAGATCAGAGACTTTTACATATAATTCATAACTTAATCATCATTTCACATCAAAGTGTCCCTTAATTAGGTCAACGAGACCTTAATCATGCTTTAAAATAGGATCGGGACTAAACCGAACACATACTAATGTTCTCAGAAATTTAAAACTTTTCAAAGTTACAGAGGTCACATGCCCGTGTGGGCAGGCCGTGTGCCTCCCACGGCTACTAGACACACCCATGTGTCCTGGCCGTGCCAAAACAGAGCTTGTATACTGACTTAACTCCACGGCCACCAGGCACGCCCGTGTGTCATGGCCGTGTACTCTTAGGCTAGATACTTACTATTTCACACAGCTACCAGGCACGTTCGTGTACCATGGCCGTGTATACTTGGGCTAGCCACTGACTAAATCCCACGGTCACTAGGCACGCCCGTGTGCCACGACCGTATAAGCAAAACAGGCCATTTGCAAGGCCATAATGCCACCCACACTTGGGTTTACCCTACAAGCAACATACCAATTCATTTCAAGCACATTTGACATTCAAAAATTATGTCTAAAGATCAACATATAATTTCATCCAATCACAACTCCAATCATGCTAACTTATATACCAATTTGTACAACCAAAACACATATACATCCAAGCATGATTCATCCACATTTACCTTCCATGTAACCATTTCATTGATCAAACATACATACTCATAATGTATTCATAAGCTTACCATAGCCTTGACCATTTCAATAGCTAACTTGCCATACCAAAACATGCATCATATATCATATTTACTCATGCATATTACCAACACTTATCTAGCCACATCTCATGGCTACTTTTACACAAATCAAACATATCCAAAATGACTAGCCTATACATGCCATATCTAGCTATATACATATTTCAAAAGTACCAAAACAAGTTGAGTAGTGTGATGACGATCCTCGACGATCCCAGAGCCTTCAGTAGCTTTAACAATCTATAAAATAGAGCAAACACACACAGAGTAAGCTTTCAAAAGCTTAGTAAGCCATATACAAATAAACTTAGCATAAAATGCATATAACCAATTTGATACAATAACATTATTGATTCTCTTAACAAATTCATCACATACATTCTTTGGCTCATTTGCTTAGCCATATCTTACCATATTCTTCAACTCAAATATCACATATACACATGGCTCATTCAAGCATATCTTCACATATTATCTCATCATTTCCATATACATAATCATCTTAGTAAGTTCATATAGATACTTACCTTTCATACACACTTAGTGTACATACCAAACGTACCTGAAACGGATATAAAAATCACATAGTCGTTCGTATCTTGGATTTTCCCGTTGAACTATTCAGAATCAAATAGGATTTTTAGAGTCCTCAGAATAGTCATACAATGCCAACGTCCCAGACGTGGTCTTAAATGTAATCAGATATCGATGCCACTATCCCAGACAGGGTCTTACACGAATCAATACGATGCCAATGTCTCAGACATGGTCTTACACGTAAATCTCATATCGATGCCAACGTCCCAGACGTGGTCTTACACGAAATCTCGAATCAATGCCAACGTCCCAGACGTGGTCTTACATGATATCACATAACAGACACCTATTTCATGACATATACTATCCTATCTATTCCTAGGTTCAAACGGGACTTCTCGGATGTTGACACTATGTCGATTCTATCTCTGATTTCATGTATACATTATCTCATATGCATTCATCCTTATCAATAGTCATACGAACATATATATAATTCAACACAAATACATTTATTTGTATATCGACTTACCTCGAATTTGGATATTCGATCGGACTCGGTTATTCGACTACTTTCGCTTTCTTGCGATCTAAGTCCATTTTCTTCGGTTCTTGATCTATACATATTCAAATTTAACCCTTTCAATCATCAACTTACTCAATTCAATCCAAAAACATACATTTAGGGCAATTTGCAATTTGGCCCTCATATTTTCACATTTGGACATTTTAGTCCCTATTCTACAAAATCACAAAATACAACAAATTTCAATACACCCATGCTTAGCCACGTGTTCATGTATCCCATACAAGTCCATACATTTCATTTATTTCACAATTTAGTCCCTCAAAATGCTATTTTCTCAATTAGCCCAAATTACTCAAATTCATCAAAAACTCAAAGACAAACTATGATAATCATATACATATCTTTCATATTTCACTATTAAACATCACAAATCACATGAGTCCATCAAAGTCTCATTTCAAAAACATTATCAAATCTCAAAATTAAGACATGGGTTTTGTAGAGAACAAAGCAACGATTACAAAAACGTAGAAATTATCAAAAATTGATCAAAAATACATACCTGATTTAAGCTTGAACCTTGGCCAAAAGAAACAAAGCTTAACCCTTTCTTTTCTTTTCTACATTCGGTGGAGAAAATGGATGAACCATGTCTATTTTCATACTTTATTTTTATTATAAACATGTTATTATAATATTTACTTTATTAACCTTTTTATTACAACAAATTTATTTTGTCATTTAATCATCCACTATCATAAAATGGCTTAATTGCCTCATAAGGCTTCCTCATTTAAAAGCCACATCAAAAAGATACTTTATCAAAGAGCATGCTAATTTAACATTTCTCACAATTAGATCCTTTTACCAAATTAAGCACGCAGACGGACAAATTAACTTACGGAACTTTAACACATGATTAATCACATATCAAAGGCACATAAATAATATTAAAATAATTTACTGACTCGGATTTGTGGTCCCAAAACCACTGTTCCGACTAGGGTCTAAACCGGACTTTTACAGAGTGTTCAACAATGGAGTTTGCCTTCTAATATTTGGTTGATGAAGAAACTAAAAGATGATAAAAGGTTTTGATTTTATTTATTTTCTCATTTATTAACTATTTTCCCATTTTATCCTTAAAATTAATTCAAAATTTCATTTATGCCAAACCATTAACATCCACTAACATATTAATGGTATATTTACCACTTAAGGACCTAAAATTTAAGGTTCTTGAGCTATTTAACACCATTAGCTAATAGAACAGCACTTTTGCACTTTACGCGATTTAGTCCTTTTTATCGAATTAACCAACCAAACGATAAAATTTCTAAACGAAACTTTCACACAATCACATATTCATACTGTAAACATTAAAATAATTATAAAATAAATATTTCTACCTCAAATTTGTGGTTCCAAAACCACTATTCTGATTTGACCAAAAACGGGTTGTTACAGGCCTAACTATTCTAGCCCGTTTCCAAAATTGCAGATTCAAGTCAACACAACCAGAGCTCTTCTTATTTCATACTTATTAATTTCCTTTTCCTTTCTCTCTCTAAGCGATTAATCCCTTTCGCTAACTTAGTCTCATTCGATCGAAGTCGCTCAGTCACATACCCTAAACTTACAGATACAGATTGGACCTTAATGGCCCTTTGTAGATCTCTAAACATATCCTGGGACACAACATCGTCTCCAACTTTCTAATTACCACCCTTAGAAATGGGAATCTCCACAGTATCGCTAATTTAGAATTTGGGCACGCTGCTCGGAGAAGAGGACTCGGCGTGAGTCATTCGACAACGTCTGCCACGTCCTCGCACACCACGATCACATGTACAGCAAAAACTTCATCTTACTTTTCTATAGTTCAGAAGTCCCAAAGTTGAGCTTAGGTTTATGTTTAAACCCTAAGTCTAAAGTTTATTTCATATATTTATCTTAAGATAGAGAAGTCTTATTTTATAGTTTCTAAATCTAATAGTTTTACTAAAGTACTAAAGTAAAAGTAACTAAAGTACAGTTAACTGAAGTATACATAAATACTTGAACTGATGTCGGAGGCTCGGATTCACATTTTATAACCAGACATAAAATATGTTATCAGAATTCAAAATTCTGAATTAAAACAATTTCATTTGAAAATTTTGGAACCCAAAAATTACAGCCCAAGTTTTACAACCTGGCTTTGATACTACTAAATGTAACACCCCAAACCTAGCCATATCGTTATGGCCGAATCATAAGAAGTTACTTCATCTCGTTTGAAAAACTAATTTCAAATCTAGCTTAAAAATTGTATGATACGAAAATATTGTTTCCAGCAAAACACTTACAAGTTATTTATGAAATCACGCACAAAATTCATTTATTTTTTGAAAAATGCTTAATTTCATACTTAGACTTGTAGCATAAATTTTTTCAAAGTTTTAGTTTTAAAATCTGAATTTTAGTTGGTTAACCCTATGATATTTGCAGTTTTACATTTGAAGATATCAAATATCGACGAACAAAGCAAAAGAAAGCAAAACAAAACCAAAACCAAGCCCAAAAATAGATTACATACCAAAAAGTCCAAAAATAGATAATTACGAAAATCACCAAATTTTAATTATTTTAGAAAACAATCTGAGCTCCTGCACGCCGTCCGATCCTAAGTTGGGAGTTAACCTGAAACGTATTAAACAAACGAATGAGCTAGAAGCCCAGTGTGTGACTCGGCCCACAAACATAATTTTATTCAACAAGCACATATGTAAACATCATCACAAAATTTTACTTATAATGTACAAAATCATATCAAAATGTTGTATTACCAAAAACATATATTAAATCATTATGTCATATTTTCAGAACATAATTCGGATTGGAATATCATATTTTCATAAACATATATCAGACCAGATTTTCAAGTTTTCAGAAACACATATATCATATCATATTAGAATAAATGCATACACAAATCTTACCCCCATCCGCTACACACCAACTTCGTCCAACCAATCACACCAATTAGGACTACAAGAGTCCATCCATCCAATCACATTGGGTCGTGGTGGTATGCCACTCAAAAAGGTGCAGTTGAGCTACCAAAGCCGAAAATACAGTAATACTGCTTGAAGACACTTCCTCCAACATCATAACCCACCCAATTGCACATTCAGAATCATAATATCATATGTTCATATTACATGGTTGAATCAAATAGCATATCAGAACAGATAACAGAATACGTATAACACACATGGTTTACAAAATAGTCATGCTTAACTCACGTACCTACTTATAGCAAATCATAATGCATTATTATACTTATCGAAACTTATTTAACATACCTCCTACACTTACCCATGTTTTTTTATTGAAACTTATGCTTTTCTGAGCCTATATAATACCCACAAACCCAATTTCTGAGTCCTTTAATTGACCCCTAATTGAGCCTCAAAATTGGCCTAAAAAGCCCACACGGCCCAAAAACCTAGCCTGTGTGGTCCACACGGTCCATGTAATTTCACATGGCTGTGTGCTCCACACGGCCTACCACACGGTCATCTGGTGCACACGATCGTGTGGTGCACACGATCTACCACACAGGCTACTAAATTACACACGGTCGTCTGCTCCACATAGCCTACCTATAACACCCCAAATTTGGGCCTAGTAGAATTGGGCCCATTGGGCCTTGGGCATAGGAGCTTTTAAAATTTGTTTTGAGAATAAGAGAATGGCACTAAGGCAAGTTGGACCTATTAGGCATGGGATTTTGGAGTGTTTAGAGGGTACTATGAAGTCCCGGGTTCAAGTTAGGTCAAGGGAGAGGATTGTTGGAAGCTAGACTTAAGGAAATTTGTTGGTGTTTTGCTAGTACAAGAGGAGCTTGTGGAAAGGTGGTGTGGAGTCAAGGGGAGTGTAAAGAGGTTTGAGGTTTGAATCTCACAAGTGACATTTTGGATGGCTATTATTTTTTGTGCTCGGGAAAGGAGGAAGCAGAGTTGAGATCAAACTCTGCCTTGGAGGATGGAGACTTGGTCAAATGGTTTGAATGGGAGGTAGAGAGTGCATTGTGGAGCAAAAAGAAGAGAAAATCAGGGGATAGGGGAGTGTGGAAGTGTTTGTCCAAATGTTGAGTGTGTGGGGGATGAGAATTTCGGCTAGGGGTTAGATTTGAGTAGGAAATTCGGCATTTGGGAGGGGGTAGCAGAGAAACCAAAACCTTTTGTGTGTGTGCTGAAATTCTCTAGTTCTCCTTAGCATTTTTTCTTTCATTTTGGTCACTTTTTCTTTTCTAAGCATTTCAGGTCATTTTTGCTTCAACTCTCCCCTACCGAAACCTCAACTTCACTTATTCTTTTCTTCTCAAGTTCTTCCCAAACTCTCTTCTTTAATCATTGTTGCCAAAACTTTTGGGGGCCGAATTCTTACTCTGACATTTTTCTTCTAGTAGTCGAACCTTGCCTACACCAACACTTTCATTCTGTGTTCTCTGATTGGTAAGCCTCTACTCTCAAATTCTTCTTTTCTCTTTGCAGTATTCTTCTTCTCCTATTGTTCTTTCCCCTCTCCATTAAAAACGTAAGCCGAATACTTTCTATCTTGTTATTTTTTAGTAGGGCCGAATCTATTCTTCCCTGGTACTTCATCTTTTGTTCTCTTTTTGGTCAAGCCGAAATTGATCTCTTCTTCTTTCCAGTCGATTATCAACTCTGAGGGTTATACGTGTTCAACTCCTAGGTGCTCAAGAATTTGTCTTTGCCGAATCTGTGAGTGTAGCCAATCAAGAGTTCTTCATGAAGGTAGGTAATAGCCAGTCTGAGGGGGGATCTAGAAGTGTGCCTTATGGAAGTGGACTCGTAACCCCTACTCCCAAGTTTAAGCGGCGTAGGGTGTCAGCGGTTCGGGACTTTCCACCTGGTTGCAGAAGGGCTTCGACATCTGGTTTAGATAAGTAAATCGTAGTTGATCGCGCTAGTGAAGGTAAGTGTTAATAAGCCGTATAGTTAGGTGGTTGGATTAAAGATCTCCCATTTCTATTGATATAGAGTTAAATTGTGTGTTATGTTTGATATAGGTGACGGCGATCGTGAGTGTATAGTACTCTACGTGATCAGGTGTGTAATCTCACACCCCTCTGAATGATTGCATGTGATGTTTGTGAATCGGCCAAAAGCCGGAAAGCCGAAAAGTCGGCAACTGTGACCACCCGAGTGTGCGAGCGCTCATAGTGGTAACCGAAACACGAATATTGACGGTAAGCCATTGAGAGTGTCACGAGCACTCCCGCGATACTGAGGTTGTAATGGGCCTAACCGAGCCGGAACGGGCTGAGTGGGCCCATATGGGAAAATTTGATGGAAAACTATCAAATGATAGATGTTGTTTTGAAATCTGAGAAACTGAGATCGAAACCATGCGAAATGGGCCACACAAGCGTGTGGGCCCATTTGGGCCTGAAATGGATTTCAGGCCCAATAGCTCCGTAGAGACCCAAAAAGGGTTCTATGTCGCTCGAGATGATAGTAGGCCTTCAGAAAGGCCGTTAAATGATAAAATTACCAAAATACCCCTGGAGGGTAAATTACTGAAATACCCCTAAAGTGTAAGTGATCGTTATACCCTTGATTATGGTTGGTTATCATGTATATGCTTTATTTATACTTTTGTGCGTATGATGCATTGCATTTATAATATGTTGCATGGGTTGGGTTTGATTATCGGAGGAAGTGTATTCTGGTGGCTCTGCCACATTCTGTAAAGTGGCTATGCCACGTATGTTCTGTTATTCTGGTGGCATCGCCACAAATTCTGTGATTTGCAGCTTGTCTGCCATATTGGTGTGTAGGGCTGGGTGGGTTGACTTGGTCCCCACAGGTATGTAGGGCTGGTACGGGTGGTGTGGAGGGTTGGATTGGGTTGGGCTGCATTTTCTCTGTTTGCATTATCACGTTTATAGGGCTAAGGCCCAAATTGTTACCGAATAGGGCTTCGGCCCAGTCTGTTTCTGTATGGGCTCGAGCCCAATTAATGACCGATTAGGGGATTACACACTGAGTTCTCGTAACTCACCCCTATGTTTTAACCTTGCAGGTGATCCCCAGCGTTAGAGGATTTAGAGCTGCGGAGGACTCTATGGTGGCCATACATCGGAGTACTTCTCACAAACTTTAGTAAATTTCATTTTTGCTTCATTTTAAGATTATTTTAATTTGGGTTTAATATTGTGTAATAAGGCCATTGGATTTTATTTTTCTTTTAACTTTCTTTTCGGCTATTATTAAATTGTTAAACGTTTAATACTGGGTTTTCCTAAAATGTTAATAACTATTTTTCAAAATATCACGTTTCCGCAACTATTCAAGTTCGATTTTCACGACAAAAACTATTTTTTTCAAAATAATAACAACTTTACAAAAACGGACATTAAGCAAATCGCATTTTTTCAAACAAACAACGAAACTCTGAGTTTCAAAAAGAGATGCAATTTTTTTTTAACGATCACTTAGCTTTTAAACAACCCTTCTATATGGCATGCTAGATCCGGTCATAATGTCTAGGCCGAGTTTGGGGTGTTACATTTTATTGTATCAGAGCCCGGTTGCAAAACTCGGCTGTGGAATGGGTTTGAAATTTTTTTCCAAATCTGTTTAAACTTTGGTTTAGAAAAAGTGATAGTGTTATTGAAAGTATGGCACACCGAGTCTCCGGCACCAAATCCGTAAGTTTCCTGACACTATGCTCTGTTATATGCTATAATGACTGTATTTTTGGTATTTATTCTGTGCGTGTTTTGTATGGATGTGATGTTTGGATATAGAAATTGGTTGCGTATGAGATATTTGTCTGCTTTAATGGTTAAGTGTTTTGAGTATGTGTAAGGAGTTCCAAATTCTAGTTAAAATGTGATAGGGATATTAGAATCAGAGTACGCAGCAGTAGCATAGTGGGGTAGTTGTTACACGACTACCCTATTAGCTGGAAATTTTGGGGACAAAATTTCTTTAAGGGGGTAGATTTGTAACGCCCCAAATTTGGGCCTAGTAGAATTGGGCCCATTGGGCCTTGGGCGTAGGAGCTTTTAAAATTTTTTCGAGAACAAGAGAATGGCACTAAGGCAAGTTGGACCTATTAGGCATGGGATTTTGGAGTGTTTAGAGGGTACTATGAAGTCCCGGGTTCAAGTTAGGTTAAGGGAGAATTTTCATTTTTGGCCCTTTAGTGGAGAGGACTGTTGGAAGCTAGACTTAAGGAAATTTGTTGGTGTTTTTCTAGCACAAGAGGAGCTTGTGGCAAGGTGGTGTGGCATCAAGGGGAGTGTAAAGAGGTTGGAGGTTCGAATCTCACAAGTGACATTTTGGATGGCTATTATTTTTGTGCTCAGGAAAGGAGGAAGCAGAGTTGAGATCAAACTCTACCTTGGAGGATGGAGACTTGGTGAAATGGTTTGAATGGGAGGTGGAAAGTGAATTGTGGAGCAAAAAGTGGAGAAAATCAGGGGATAGGGGAGTGTGGAAGTGTTTGGCTGAATGTGGAGTGTGTGAGGGATGAGAATTTCGGCTAGGGGTTAGTTTTGAGCAGCAAATTTGGCATTCGGGAGGGGGTAGCAGAGAAACCAAAACCTTTTGTGTGTGTGCCGAAATTCTCTAGTTCTCCTTAGCATTTTTTCTTTCATTTTGGTCACTTTTTCTTTTCTAAGCATTTCAGGTCATTTTTGCTTCAACTCTCCCCTACCGAAACCTCAACTTCACTTATTCTTTTCTTCTCAAGTTCTTTCCAAACTCTCTTCTTTATTCATTGTTGCCTAAACTTTTGGGGGCCGAATTCTTACTCTGACATTTTTCTTCTAGTAGCCGAACCTTGCCTACACCAACACTTTCATTCTGTGTTCTCTGATTGGTAAGCCTCTACTCTCAAATTCTTCTTTTCTCTTTGTAGTATTCTTCTTCTCCTATTGTTCTTTCCCTTCTCCATTCAAAACGTAACCCGAATACTTTCTATCCTGTTATTTTTGAGTAGGACCGAATCTATTCTTCCCTGGTACTTCATCTTTTGTTCTCTTTTTGGTCAAGCCGAAACTGATCTCTTCTTCTTTCCAGTCGATTATCAACTCTGAGGGTTATACGTGTTCAACTCCTAAGTGCTCAAGAATTTGTCTTTGCCGAATCTGTGAGTGTAGCCAATCAAGAGTTCTTCATGAAGGTAGGTAATAGCCAGTGTGAGGGGGGATCTAGAAGTGTGCCTTATGGAAGTGGACTCGTAACCCCTGCTCCCAAGTTTAACTAGCGTAGGGTGTCAGCGGTTCGGGACTTTCTGCCTGGTTGCGGAAGGGAATCGACATCTGGTTTAGATAAGCAAATCGTAGTTGATCGTGCTAGTGAAGGTAAGTGTTAGTAAACCGTATAGTTAGGTGGTTGGATTAAAGATCTCCCATTTCTATTGATATAGAGTTAAATTGTGTGTTATGTTTGATATAGGTGACGGCGATCGTGAGTGTATAGTACTCTACGTGATCAGGTGTGTAATCTCACACCCGTCTGAATGATTGCATGTGATGTTTGTGAGTTGGCCAAAAGTCGGAAAGCCGAAAAGTCGGCAACTATGACCACCCGAGCGTGCGAGTGCTCGTAGTGGTAACCGAAACACGAATATTGACGGTAAGCCATTGAGAGTGTCACGAGCACTCCCGCGATACTGAGGTTGTAATGGGCCTAACCGAGCCGGAACGGGCTGAGTGGGCCCATATGGGCAAAATTGATGGAAAACTATCAAATGATAGATGTGGTTGTGAAATTTGAGAAACTGAGACCGAAACCATGCGAAATGGGCCACACGAGCGTGTGGGCCGGTTTGGGCCTGAAATGGATTTTAGGCCCAATAGCTCCGTAGAGACCCAAAAAGGGTTCTGTGTCGCTCGAGGCTACAGTAGGCCTTCGGAAAGGCCGTTAAATAATAAAATTACTGAAATACCCCTGGAGGGTAAATTACCGAAATACCCCTAAAGTGTAAGTGACCGTTATACCCTTGGTTATGAATGGTTATCATGTATATGCTTTATTTATACTTTTGTACGTATGATGCATTACATTTATAATATGTTGCATGGGTTGGGTTTGATGATCGGAGGAAGTGTATTCTGGTGGCTCTGCCACATTCTGTAAAGTGGCTATGCCACGTATGTTCTGTTATTCTGGTGGCATCGCCACAAATTCTGTGATTTGCAGCTTGTCTTCCATATTGGTGTGTAGGGCTGGGTGGGTTGACTTTGTCCCCACAGGTGTGTAGGGCTGGTACGGGTGGTGTGTAGGGTTGGATTGGGTTGGGCTGCATTTTCTCTGTTTGCATTATCACGTTTATAGGGCTAAGGCCCAGATTGTTACCGAATAGGGCTTTGGCCCAGTCTGTGTCCATATGGGCTCGAGCCCAGTTAATGACCGATTAGGGGATTACACACTGAGTTCTCGTAACTCACCCTCTGCTTTAACCTTGCAGGTGATCCCCAGCGTTAGAGGATTTGGAGCTGCAGAGGACTCTGTGGTGGCCATACATCGGAGTACTTCTCACAAACTTTAGTAAATTTCAGTTTTGCTTTATTTTAAGATTATTTTAATTTGGGTTTAATGTTTTGTAATAAGGCCATTGGATTTTATTTTTTTTTAACTTTCTTTTCGGCTATTATTAAATTGTTAAACGTTTAATACTGGGTTTTCCTAAAATGTTAATAACCGTTTTTCAAAATATCACGTTTTCGCAACTATTCAAGTTCGATTTTCACAACAAAAACAGTTTTTTCAAAATAATAACAACTTTACAAAAACGGACATTAAGCAAATCGCGTTTTTTCAAACAAACAACGAAACTCGGAGTTTCAAAAAGAGATGCAACTTTTTTTAACGAACGCTTAGCTTTTAAACAACCCTTCTATGTGGCATGCTAGATGCGGTCATAATGTCTAGGCCGAGTTTGGGGTGTTACACTACCACACGACTTTCTGCTCCACACGGCCTACCACACGGCCGTGTGTCGCAGCCTGCAGTTCAAAATTTGCTATTGTTTTTTTTATTTCTAGGTTTCGAAAATGTGTTTTCGGGTTAGAGATATGCACCTGATTGTTATTCTAATTAACCACACAAACTAGCACTGTCGAATCCTACAATTGACATTATATCACATCAATTAACAATCATGAATTAAGCCAATACCAACACCAAAACTTGAATTCGATAAACACAACTTAGCAAAACTAGTCCCTAAACTAATATACTAAACTTACCTGGCAAAACATCAACTTAACACTGAGACTTAGTTCGTCGGAGTACTATCGTTAAACTTATGTCCTTCACCTAACCAAAGCGTAAATGATTATCATTAATAAACTCAAAAACGCCAAAATTCTTCCAACATATTCATAACAACGATTAAACTCCCTACCCTTCATATGGAAAAGAAAAACTTATTCTTACCACGAAACGAAAGAAAATAAAAATCGTATACATTACCTATACTGAGACGGAAATAAGAATTTGCCCCAATAAAAAATACGACACAATCGAAACACTACGATAATTAAGCAGTAGCAGAGACCATAATAAATAAAAATTCCATAAAATAAGAATTTGCTACGATTGTCTTTAGAGGAAATAGTGAATGAAACAAAAGAGAAAGTAGAAGTTAAAAACGTCAGGGAAGTAATTCAAAAAGAAAAAGAAAAGAAAAGAAAAGAAGAATAATAATTGAAGAATAAGGGGAAAGATGAGAAAATAGGAGAGAGGGGGAGAAAAAGGGACGACAATTTTTTGTAGAGGGATTTGAGGAGTTAATCCCCTATTTCTTTTTTTAATAAAACTACCCACTAACTCTTAGCAAATATCCACATCAATTTTTTCTCAGATTTTAAAATAAAAATAACTTTTCCATTTTACATACACAGGAATTCAAACACAAGACCAAAGGATAAGCTAATGCCTTATCACTAAACCAGCAGGTTCATTGTTGTCATCATTTAAGCTAAAATAATATATAAGTCGAACGTTCAAAGATACGGGTTGGAATAAAAATAAAAAATTCAAAGGAAAGATTTGAACCCAAAACCTTATATACGCAAGCACAACACCTATCCACTGAACCAGATTAACTCACTTGAAATAATTACACAATCTCAATTTCTTCTAATTCAGTTTTCGGGATGTGACACACCTTCAGCATTGAGGTTAACACTATGCATATGGGTTGGAGGTGCATATGCCTTAAAATTCGGATAGGTTCCTCCAGCATTGCCCAAACCTTCACAATTGGAACCACCATCTTCTGGTTCAATAGGAATCAACTCTGGTTCATAAACAATGCAATTTTTGAACCATCCAACCCAGACTCTTGGATGGGTTTGTTATCCTATTCAGATCCCTCTTCGTTATCAACTCCAGTTGCATGTCCAAAGTTGGATGACCCTTCTCTGGTGCAGGTTGTAGGGAGTACATCATCCCTTCTTGTGTACCTTTCGTTACAACCAAAATAACTTGTGAATTACCCCCAGTGTAACTTCATGGCATAACCATATAAGTATTTCCAACATAGAACATCGACCTTTGCAAGTTGAAATCAAAAGCACTAAAAGAATGTCATGTCGAGGTGTCAAGTTGCAGTTATCGACAAACCTCAACTGCTGGATGGACTTTGTGCCAAAGTTGAAATCGAGGGCTGAAACCGGTGAATGTCTTCCCATTGATAATTCTGGGATTTCATAATGGGAGCTTTGCAACAATGCTATTAACCCACCACACAACTTTATGGTTGGACTTTCAGCTTTATGTACCATTCCAACATTAACTGGAACTATTGTCAAACTCGGACCACCTTCATAGACATCGACAAACTCGACATATAACTCTAGTATAGATGATCCACTGGAGCAATGTGTCTCGAGAATTACCTCGACCACCATGTTCCCTCTAAGCTGAAATATTTCAAATCAAACAAGGTCCACTGACGCTAGATATTTATGTTTCAAGCTCAAAATTTTCTCCAGCTTGAACTCCCCATTTTTAATCTAATTTTGGATCTATAACATTTTGATTTAGACCCTAGTTGGAATAGTGGTTTCGGGACAACAAATCCGAGTCTAAAATATTTTAATATTATTTTCTATGCTTACAGTGTGTGATTAAGCATGTGTGAAAGTTTCGTGAAATAATTTATCTGTTTGTGTGCTTAATTTGATAAAAGGACTAAATCGCGTAAAATGCAAAAGTGACTTGCTATTTGTTAAAGGGCTATATCGACATGGCTTTATAAGTATGAGGTCCTTATAATGCAATTGGACCATTTGAATTATGGATGGACATTAAGGTACATGGTTAGTGGAGTTTTAATGTTGATATTAAAAGGTTAATTAAGTAAATTAGTTAATAATATACATTATAATAAAACAAATGAAAGATGATAGTGGATTGTTCATCCATCCACCACCGAAAATAGAAAAGAAAATAAGGTTTTAAGCTCTTCAAATATTCAGCCATAAAGTTCTTTGATTCAAGGTTAGTTTTTGATCGTTTTTTGATAATTTCTACGTTTTTGTAATCGTTGCTTCGAATACTTCAAAACCCATGTCTTAATTTTGTAAATTGATGGTGATTTTGAAATGTGCCATTGATGAATTCATGATTTTTGTGATATTAGTTGATGAAAAATGAAAGATATGTGATAGGTTAACATAGTTTGTCTTTGGACTTTTGATGAATTTGAGTAATTTGGACTAAATTGAGAAAATAATATTTTGAGGGACTAAAAGGTGAAATAAATGAAATATATGGACTTGTATGAATCTTGTGACAATTCGGCTAAGCATGGGTAATATGGAATTTTGTTTATTTTGTGATTTTATGAAATAGGGACTAAAATGTCAAAATGTGAAAATATGAGGGCTAATTTGTAAATTGCCCTAAATGTGTGTTCTTGGATTGAATTGAATGAATTGGTGAATAAAAGAGTTAAATTTTAATATGTATAGATCAAGAACCGAAGAAAACAGATTTAGACCGCGGAAAGTCGGAAGTGATCAAATAGTCGAATCCGTCTTTTTATCTGAATCCGAGGTAAGTATATATACAAATAAATGTATTTGAATTTGTTTAATTATGTACCTATGAAATTTAATTGTGATGAATGTGTACAAGATGATATATACATGAAATCCGAGAAAGTATCGACAATGCATCAATATCCGAAAAGTCTCGTACGAACCTTAGGAATAGATATGATTAATATGTCATGACATAGGTTTCTGATATGTGATATCGTGTAAGACCACGTCTGGGACGTTGGCGTCGATTTGAGTTTTATGTGTAAGACCATGTCTGGGACATTGGCATCATATTTGATTCGTGTAAGACCCTGTCTGGGACAGTGGCATCGATATTTGGTTACATGTAAGACCACGTCCAGGATGTTGGCATTGTACGAGTATTTCGAGTTATCTGAGTATCCTATTTGATTCTGAATAGTTCAACGGGCAATTCTGAAAAATGAAATACTATGTGAAATGCGTAATCGTTTTAGGTACATATGTGATGTACTCTATGATTGAGTATGAAAGGTAAGTATTTGAGAACTTGCAAGAGATATATGTGCATAGATTTAATGAGACAAAATGTGATATAGGTTTGAATGTGTTATGTACAAAAGAGATACTTGGAGACATGACTAGTTGGTATGCAATGGCTAAACTAATGAGCCAAAGGAGAATTATGAATTTACATATGTGATATTCTAATGACTATGTATTTGATATGTTAAGAATGTTTTATGATAAGTTTATTTGTATATGGCTTACTAAGCTTTTGGAAAGCTTACTCTATGTGTGTGTTTGTTTTGTCTTATAGATCGTTAAAGCTACGGAAGGCTCGGGGATCGTCAAGGATCATTACCACACTATCAAACTCTATTTTGGTACCTTTTGAAAGTGTCTATACTAAAGTATGGCATGTATAGTCTAGAGAGTTTTAAAATATATTTAAGATGTATAAATAGCCATGTGATATGGTTAGGTAATGAATATGATATGAATGAGTATTTCATGCCTAATGATTGCATAGTTTGGTATGGTTTGTTGGCCAATGTTTGAGCTAATGAGATAGTCCAACTTATGGTAAGATTTATGATGCAAAACTAGTATTATATTGATGAAAGAGTATCATGATGAATTTGTAAGTTGTCAATGAGTTGTGTAACACCTCATACCCGAGTTCGAGGCTTAAACTGAATACGAGATATTACTATGCTTTAACTTGCTTAATCGTGCACTTACGGGCTGTAAAATTTTGTTCCAAATGAAAAACTTCTCTTTCTTAGTCAAGTCATTCGTATCATGGGCCTACGAGGCCTTAAACTTGCGTTCAGAAACTTTTACGAGTTAAAGGAAACTTTTCTTTAAAACAGGGGCCACACGCCCGTGTATAAAGAGACACGCCCGTGTGTAGACACACACGGCCATGTTCAACAATCGTGCTTAAAAACCTAAGCATTTTGCCAAATGCCCCACGGTTAAGGCACACGCCCATGCGGTTTCGGACACGCCTGTGCACCCCTTTACACGCCCATGTCTTCCGACCGTGGTCGACACTGACTAATTACACATGGCCTTGACACGCCCGTGGACTTAGACCGTGTACTATACCTTGATATACCGACTTATTACACCTGCGGGGCACACGCCCCCATGTTCTAACCGTGTGTCATGCACGGATTCAACTCACGGCCGTGGGATTAACCCGTGGCCTATTCTAACTTATGAGATTAAGGTGCAGGTTACATGCGGCCTGAACACACGCCTTGTGTGTCTAACCATGTGGGTACCCAGAAGCTATCTACCAAGCCTTTTCTTACTCTCCATTGCATACATTCATATGCTTCTTCAAAACATTCTCAAAACATCAATTGAAACACATAAATTAACACGTTTGGTTCATGAAAATAAAGTTTCCTCTCATACACTTGGGCGAATTGTTCCCACAACATTTACAACAACTTAAACCATCATAAATGGCTATACACAACCATACTATGAATACTCTTTGGCCAACAACATTTGGCTACCATAATTAGACTTCATCAACCTTAAATGAATCCCTATACATGCCATGACTCTTAAAAACTTGATACCTCATACCGTATGTCTGCTCGATAGTGTGAAAACATCTCCGGCGGCCTCCAACCCGAGCTAAGTAATAAAACCTATAAGAGATGAGAAAAGTAAGGGAGCAAGCAATAATGCTTAGTATGTTCATCTGTATAATTTGACAAATATTGATATTCACTGAATATACATAACACCAAGGCAATATGTTGAGTTTTTCTCATCAACTCATGGTTACTTACTCAACCATTCTTGAAACTTACTCATTCAATCTCTTACCACATTCTTACCATATCACAAGCCAATTCGCTCGTTTAATTAGCATACGTTCCTGCACTGATCGTCACAAGATCATATGTAACAACACATCAAGCATTTTCAATAAGCCGCTCATGCAACTAATATCTCGGTGGTTTCGCACTTAGCCCACCATTCCTTTATAAGTGATGATAATATCACACATAGCCCATCGATCAATAATCAATAAGGTGACATTGCACATAGCTTACCTTTATTTACATTCGTGGATAATAATTCACAAGTATATCTTTATTTCAAATATTCACTCAAGAACATCGTCACATGTTCCCATTTTTACTTAACTTTCTACGATGCTCGTTCTCATTCACACAGTGCATAAAATACACATACCCTACTAGGGGTTCATCATTTATTGAATTCATCTCAATTCAATTCTATACCTACTTGTGCTACTCATAGTACAACCACATATATTCACATATATATTGAATCATTCGAATTGTTAAATAACTCTCTTGAGTCTCATGCACATAGTTCTCGTTGTCACTCTACCCCAATTGGGTTTTACATACTCTAACATATCGATGCCATCTCCCTGACATGGTCTTATACGAATTTTTACACCGAGGCCATATCCAAATATGGTCTTACTCGAGCCTTTAACCATCATTCTATCGTGCTATACACCTTTCCCATTATTCTAAATTCGATTTCATTGACATCTCATCAAGAGACATTTCATACATTCACATAATAATATACATTCCATACAAGCTCATACGTATTTTCAACATTTGCACATGAACTTACCTCGATGTCGAAAGAGCCGAAAAGGACTTTTTGCCTACATTTGTCTTTTCATCTGTTCTAGGTCCGAAACTCATTTTCGTTGATCTAAAACAATGAAATTTACTCATTTAATCACTTAATGGTCGTATTACAACATAATCTCTACTTAGGCAAAAATGACCATTTTGCCCCTATATTTTGGCAAAAATTATGATTTTGCCCCTAGGCTCGTAAATAAATTTTCATCACATTTTCTTGTTAAACAAGCCTAGCTGAACATTTAATCTTCGTACAACTATTCTCAATTCCATCAATTTCATGCCTTAATGAACAAATTACAACTTTTGCATTTTAGTCCCAAATAGGTGTTTTCACAACAACACCTTTCACAAAAGTTGTTTATCAACATCCTATCATTCATTTTCTTCCATAAAAACTCATCAAACAACATGAACTCTATCATGGCAAGTCCCTAGACTTTCAACCATTTTGCAAACTAGTCCCCCCTTTAGAAAGCTTAAGCTTTGGGGACTCCAAAAGTACATTTTTTATCAATAAAGATCATCAAAATCACTTACTTGTGAGGAGAAATGCTTGCTGAAATTTTAAGCTTCCAAACCCCTCTCATGGCTGATATTTTCGGTTGGAGAAGAAAGAGAAATAAAAAGATGATAACTTTTACTTATATCATCTTATTTTATTTCTTTTTCCAACTAATATCACCAACTAAACATCATAATAAATGCACTTGTCCCCTATGCATTATCATGGCCGGTCAACACATTTAACAAGGCCAAATTGCACATTTGAGACCTCTAATTAATATTCTATGACTATTTGGCACCTCTAGCAATTAAAATAGAACTTTCGCACTTTATGCGATTTAGTCCTTTTTCACAATTTAGCTAGAATTCGCTAAAATTAATGCACCAAAATTTCCATGCATCCTTATAAACATGTTATATCACATAACATATCATGAAAATAATTTTCTCTAACCTCGAATTAGTGATTCCGAGATCACTGTTCCGACTAGCCCCTAAATCGGGCTGTTACAATTCTCCCCCCTTAGTGGTTTTCGTCCCCGAAAATCTTATAAGGAGGGTTAGCTACCAACATTCTTAAAATGTTTCCATCTAATCTTCAAAATCGCAATTCCACTTATCATCAAATTCCTCTTGCCAAAAACTCTTAAGCTGTGATACATAAGATCGAAACGTAACTTGAGACCTAGGTTATTCTTCCTCTGGGGCTTATACTATATCCAAAAATCCACTAATTTAGAACTCCGTACGTGCCCAAATGATCGTTCGGATCTTCACTGGTTGATTCACTACAATTCGAATGACATCCCCTTCTTAGGGAATCTTGTCAAACTGAATTTGAAATCTATAAGGTTTCATCTCACTTTCTCATTAAAGCATTCACCGACTGTAATAGTCCTGACTTGTACGCTTGAAAACTCAGCTTTTTAGTGATCAACTACTTCTGATCATAAACTCAATCGTATCATGGAATATACTCTATTGTCGAAACATTTATGCACATAACTGCATTTCCTTATTCTTGCATTAGTAGATATGCTACTACTAAATCTCATACCAAAACTCTTGTATAAGTTCTGAATTCATCATCATTCACTTTCTATCTCGAGGAAGCACCAACAACGAAACCTTATCCAACATGGATAACTTTCATTCGGACATCATACTATGTCTACTATCCGAGTAGTATCACAATAACTATACCCACCATTATAATAGCTCAAGCCGTTTCACTATTTCATTTTCAAAATCTTACAGAGCATATGCTACTCTTTCATCACAAAAAAAAAATTTAGAAAATACACATCGATGATCCCATGGATCAATACGTAATATCTAACCCACAACACAGACATAAAAGTGATCGTCTCTGAATCACCAACTTTGTCAACTCTTTCTCTCGATTGGTGATCTCTCGTACTAGAACTTTCAAATAAATAGTTCTTTCAATAGCTTTCAACTCAACAACGTCATGGTTTGAACATTTCGATGAGCATATCTTTATATCATGCTCCCTACTCATGTACACACCACGAATTTTATTCTCTTTCTTGATTCATGCGTGAATATACATAGAACTTGAATCATATCTCAATACCTTAATCTACTCTTTTCTCCATCACGAGAACATATTTTAAGCACACTCTCATCCGAGTTTCTCTTGCTATGCCAATCTAGAACCTTTACGATCGTCATATCTCACGATAGCGGGGACATCTCGATCGAATTAGTTAACTCTATTCGACACGAAAACCCATCACACAACGTGAAACTTGTGATTTCATCTCTTATACACGAATCATCACCAATTTCCTCCTCAAGGTGCCCAATTAAGGTTACGAGGAGATAAAGGAAATGTCGATTTCAATTAACTAAATCGACAACCGTTTTGTCTGATTTTCAATATCAGCTAACATTCTCACATAGTCACAGTTTATGAAAAGAACAACCACAACCGCTCCGAAAGGTAACATATAATAGTACACAATACTCAAGGGGATTATTATAATCCATCTATGGCATCAACTAACCATGCACAATCTACAGGATTCAAGCCAACTTACTCAAACTTGCCATTTATTTAGCACATATCGTGCCACACATCGCACCTGCTTCTTCGTGATTTATTCACGAATATCTGTATTCACTCCTTCACATGACTTTAGTACTAGTCTCATTTCTATTTCTATCTCATCTACCTATCCCTTCGATCATTAGGGATAATCAAAGATGTATATTCATCGTCATACATATAGGTACGACACCAATGTCACATCTCCAAGGTGGTCTTATATGGAGTCACCTCTAAATGCCAATGCCATTTCCCAGATAAGGTCTTATATGGGCTTCCACATCAAGTATCGATGCCATATTCTGAATATGGTCTTATAAGGAATCATAACTTGGTGCCGAGGCCATGCCTCGAACATGATCTTATACGGGACCTTATCTCTTTCATATATCAATGATAACCCTTTTTATTATAGTCCCCAAGGACTTCAACCTCATTTTCAAAAACAACTACTCTATATAGTAGAGTATCATGTATCAATGTGATACAAAGCATTCTCAATTATACTAACATAATTATTGCATTAATCGAATGCAAACTTACTCAACTTAACTCTCATAACATCTCATCATAATCCAACAGTGGTAAGGGGGTAAGGTCATAGCGTCCCATAACTTGACTCTCATGACCACATACATATGATTTATCATTCATCATCAATAGAATATCATCATAGTCACACAACTCACTCCAAGTGAGTTTTCACATTTTTCAGGCCACAATTGTTTCTATTACTCGTACTTTCGAACAATGACTTTACTTACTCAAGTTCCACATTAATATCTACTTGAGCATTCAACATTTGATTCTACTTCCTCTTACTATTGCTTATCGATTTAGTGAATGTCTTACGGGTTTTGAGTACGTCGTTTGCTTGATCGCCATAGTCCAACTATGGTCTTACTCGTATCACAACATCATAGTCCAGCTATTGTTTTACATGTCGTCATGATGCCATAGCCTCGCTATGGTCTTACACAAAATCTTATATCGATGTCGATGCCATATCCCAGATATGGTCTTACACGATCTCATACCAAAGCCAGGTCCCAGACGTGGTCTCACACGGGATTACTATTTGATGCCGATGCCATATCCCAGATATGGTCTTGTACGGGATCTTGTAACTCGATGTCGATGCCATATCCCAGATATGGTCTTATACGGGATCATAATTAGATGTCGATGCCATGTCCCGGACATGGTCTTATACGAGATCTTTCTTTGGTGCTGAAGCCATGTCCCAGACATGGTCTTACACTAGCACACGTATCAACGCCGATGCCATGTTCCAAACATGGTCTTACACTGGCCCTCATAATGTGGTCGATGCCATGTCCCAGACATGGTCTTACACTAGCACACGTATCATCACCAGTGCCACGTCCCAGACATGGTCTTATATGGGATTTCCTCTAGGTGCCAACGCCATATCCAAGATATGGTCTTACTTGGGATGACATGTACCGCCATGGTCTTATTCATCATTTTATCATTGGACGACCGTACTCATATCCTGCATTTTACTCTTACCGCTTTTCACATACATCATGGCACTTACTAGTCTCATGCTTGTAAGGTAAACAAGGTACCTGTAATACTTGATCACATAGATCAGTGTACCTTACTATAATAAACATAATCTTAGCATCATTATTCATAATGTGTATTATACTTGTTAGTCAGCCTTAACTAGCATGGCATAATATCAACTTTGCTACTAACTTTCTTGCTATCTCATTTAAGCTTTACTTGTGTGCCCGATGAATTTCCATGAATAACAGAGGATACTGAATTTCATCTCACATGCTCGATGCCAAAGCCATATCCTAGATACGATCTTACGTGGAATCTCTCTTCTCGGTTTCGAGGCCATGTCTTGACATGGGCTTATACGAAGTCTTTCTCATTCTCACCAATGCCATGCCTTGGCCTGGACTTACATGATAACTTGTTCAATGCCAAGCTTGCCTTGGACTTACATGATAACTTACTCAATGCCAAGCTTGCCTTGGACTTACATGATAACTTGTTCAATGCCAAGCTTGCCTTGGACTTACATGATAACTTGTTCAATGCCAAGCTTGCCTTGGACTTACATGATAACTTGTTCAATGCCAAGCTTGCCTTGGACTTACATGATAACTTACTCAATGCCAAGATTTCCTTGGGCTTACATGATATCTTGCTTGCTTGTCGATGCCATGCCTCGGGTTGGTCTTATACGGACTTTCTTGTTTCATGTGGTAGATCGAGTATCCTAAGTTATTCAACTTCAATCGGGGCTTTCTCATGATTGATCTCATTAATTTCTTTGTTTAACATAACATTAAACATTTTTCATAATAACATTGTACATTATACTAAGCAATTCAATGATATAAATCATAAAGCTTAGAAATCATACAAACTTACTGAAATTAGCTCGGTTGGCAATCATCACTGTCTTAACAAAAAAATTTCGTTAGAGCCGAGAGACATCACACTATCACGATCCACATACGGCATGTATAGTTAGACTCTTACTCTCGCTAGGTTAGTCTTAGAACCGACTAAACCATAGCTCTGATACCACTAAACGTAACACCCAATACCCGAGTCCGAGGCTTAGACCGAATACGAGATATTACTATGCTTTAACTTGCTTAATCGTGCACTTACAGGTTGTAAAATTTTGTTCCAAATGAAAAACTTCTCTTTCTTAGTCAAGTCATTCGTATCGTGGGCCTACGAGGCCTTAAACTTGCGTTCGGAAATTTTTACTAGTTAAAGGAAACTTTTCTTTAAAACAGGGGCCACACGCCCGTGTGTAGACACACACGGCCATGTTCAACAACCGTGCTTAAAAACCTAAGCATTCTGCCAAATGCCCCACGGTTAAGGCACACGCCCATGCGGTTTGGGACACGCCCGTGCACCCCTTTACACGCCCATGTCTTCCGACCCTGGTCGACACTGACTAATTACACACGGCCTTGACACGCCCGTGGACTTAGACCGTGTACTATACCTTGATATACTGACTTATTACACACAGCTGGGCCACACGCCCATGTTCTAACCGTGAGTCATGCACGGCTTCAACACACGGTCGTGGGATTAACCCATGGCCTATTCTAACTTATGAAATTAAGGTGCAGGTTACGCACGGTCTAGACACACGCCCGTGTGTCTAACCGTGTGGGCACTCAGAAGCTATCTACCAAGCCTTTTCTTACTCTCCATTGCATACATTCATATGCTTCTTCAAAACATTCTCAAAACATCAATTGACACACATAAATTAACACGTTTGGTTCATGAAAATAAAGTTTCCTCTCATACACTTGAGAGAATTGTTCCCACAACATTTACAACAACTTAAACCATCATAAATGGCTATACACAACCATACTATGAATACTCTTTGGCCAACAACATTTGGCTACCACAATTAGACTTCATCAACCTTAAACGAATCCTTATACATGCCATGACTCTTAAAAACTTGATACCTCATACCGTATGTCTGCTCGATAGTGTGGAAACATCTCCGGCGGCCTCCAACCCGAGCTAAGTAATAAAACCTATAAGAGATGAGAAAAGTAAGGGAGTAAGCAATAATGCTTAGTAAGTCCATCTGTATAATTTGACAAATATTGATATTCACTGAATATACATAACACCAAGGCAATATGTTGAGTTTTTCTCATCAACTCATGGTTACTTACTCAACCATTCTTGAAACTTACTCATTCAATCTCTTACCATATTCTTACCATATCACAAGCCAATTCGCTCGTTTAATTAGCATACGTTCCTGCACTGATCGTCACAAGATCATATGTAACAACACATCAAGCATTTTCAATAAGTCGCTCATGCAACTAATATCTCGGTGGTTTTGCACTTAGCCCACCATTCCTTTATAAGTGATGATATCACACATAGCCCATCGATTAATAATCAATAAGGTGACATTGCACATAGCTTACCGTTATTTACATTCATGGATAATAATTCACAAGTATATCTCTATTTCAAATGTTCATTCAAGAACATCCTCACATGTTCCCATTTTTACTTAACTTTCTACGATACTCGTTCTCATTCACACAGTGCATCAAATACACATACCCCACTAGGGGTTCATCATTTATTGAATTCATCTTAATTCAATTCTACACCTACTTGTGCTACTCATAGTACAACCACATATATTCACATATACATTGAATCATTCGAATAGTTAAATAACTCTCTTGAGTCTCATGCACATAGTTCTCGTTGTCACTCTACCCCAATTGGAATTTACATACTCTAACATATCGATGCCATGTCCCTGACATGGTCTTATACGAATTCTTACATCGAGGCCATATCCCAATATGGTCTTACTCGAGCCTTTAACCATCGTTCTATCGTGCTATACACCTTTCCCATTATTCTAAATTCAATTTCATTGACATCTCATCAAGAGACATTTCATACATTCACATAATAATATACATTCCATAAAACATTGGAATACTAAATAAGCTCATACGTAATTTTAACATTTGCACATGAACTTACCTCGATGTCGAAAGAGCCGAAAAGGGCTTTTTGCCTACATTTCTCTTTTCATCTGTTCTAGGTCCGAAACTCATTTTCGTTGATCTAAAACAATGAAATTTACTCATTTAATCACTTAATGATCGTATTACAACATAACCTCTACTTAGGCAAAAATGACCATTTTGCCCCTATACTTTGGGAAAAATTACAATTTTGCCCCTAGGCTCGTAAATAAATTTTCATCACATTTTCTTGTTAAAAAAGCCTAGCTGAACATTTAATCCTCTTACAACTATTCTCAATTCCATTAATTTCATGCCTTAATGAACAAATTACAACTTTTGCATTTTAGTCCCAAATAGGTGTTTTCACAACAACACCTTTCACAAAAGTTGTTTATCAACATCCTATAATTCATTTTATTCCATAAAAACTCATCAAACAACATGAACTCTATCATGGCAAGTCCCTAGACTTTCAACCATTTTGCAAACTAGTCCCCCCTTTAGAAAGCTTAAGCTTTGGGGACTCCAAAAGTACAATTTTTATCAAGAAAGATCATCAAAATCACTTACTTGTGAGGAGAAATGCTTGCTGAAATTTTAAGCTTCCAAACCCCTCTCATGGCTGATATTTTCGGTTTGAGAAGAAAGAGAAATAAAAAGATGATAACTTTTACTTATATCATCTTATTTTATTTCTTTTTCCAACTAATATCACCAACTAAACATCATAATAAATGCACTTGTCCCCTATGCATTATCATGGCCGGTCAACACATTTAACAAGGCCAAATAGCACATTTGGGACCTCCAATTAATATTCTATGACTATTTGGCACCTCTAGCAATTAAAATAGAACTTTTGCACTTTATGCGATTTAGTCCTTTTTCACAATTTAGCTAGAATTCGCTAAAATTAAGGTACCAAAATTTCCATGCATCCTTATTAACATGTTATATCACATAACATATCATGAAAATAATTTTCTCTAACCTCGAATTAGTGATTTCAAGATCACTCTTCTGACTAGCCCCTAAATCGGGCTGTTACAAGTTGTGCTTGAAAAATGTTTGTGATTAGATTGAGCTAAATGGTATGTAAGTTGATGTGTTGAATATGTTCTTGAGTGGATAGAAAATATGACCATTATGGTATGTTTTGTTGCATTGGTGATATGATTTGAATTGGTATAGTGCTTGTAGGTATAGCCTAATGTGTGGGTTGCAATTTGGCCTTGTAAATGGCCTATAATTTCCCATACAATTGAGCACACGAGCGTGTGGCTCGATCGTGTCCTTCGTGGTTGAATTTCAAAACAAGTCAGGCTCGACCACGGGTGAGGCACACGGGCGTGTCTTAGGCCGTGTGGATAAGTCAGTATGTATGCCCTGTTTTGGCACGGCTTAGACACACGGGCGTGTCTGTGGCCGTGTGAGGCACACGGCCTGCCCACACGGGTGTGTGACCTCTGTAACTTTGAAAAAATGTTTAATTTTTGGAAAAATTTTGTATGATCTCAGTTTAGTCCCGACCCCTCTCTAATGCATGTTTAAGGTCTCCTAGATCTCATTAAGGGACTATATACTTGTATTCTGCTATGATATGATAATGATATACGTATTGATGTGTAATGTTCGTAAAAATTTCTGATTATCCGGTAATGCCTCTTAACCCTAGACCGGCGATGGTTACGGGTTAGGGGTGTTACATTTTATTGCTATCAGAGCTACGATTTAGTCGATTCTAAGACTAACGTAGCATGTGAGAGTCTAGCTATACATGCCATATATATGAACTGTGATAGTGTGATGAATCCTGACGTATAAAATGAGTTTTTGTATAGTAAATGGATCCCGAAAGAGCTGTAGCTGACGATGTTGAAAGCAATGTGCCTGCTCCCGCTCAAGGGACAACGCCATCTGATTTGAGACCGGCTACTAGCGGTCAGGAAGGAGAGGCTAAACAAGCCTTCTTCCAAATGATTAATGAGTGGTTCACTCAATATGTTAGAATAAATCCGACTGTTTCACAACCTCCGCCCCTGCCCAATCCTCCTCAGACTTCTGTTGTACCTCCGGTTATGAATCTGAATCTTTTAAATAAGCCTCCAGTCGACAAAATCCGTAAATATGGGGCCGAAGAGTTCAGGGCCACTACTGATGATGATGGTGAGAAAGCTAAGTTTTGGCTCGAGAACACAATCCGAGTGTTTGATGAAATGTCATTGACCCCTGATGAATGCATGAAATGTTTCGTTTCTTTGTTACGAGATGCAGCCTATCAGTGGTGGAAGACTTTGATTTCTGTTGTTCCAAAAGAACGTATTACATGGGATTTCTTTCAGTCTAAGTTCCGAAAGAAATATATCAGCCAGAGATTTATAGATCAAAAGTGAAAAGAGTTTTTAGAATTGAAACAGGGTCGTATGACTATCACTGAGTATGAACGAGAATTCGTGAGATTAAGTCAATATGCTCGGGAATGTGTTTCGATCGAAGCGATAATGTGTAAAAGATTTGAAGACGGCTTGAATTAAGACATTCATTTGTTAGTTGGGATCTTAGAAATAAAAGAATTTGTTGTGCTTGTTGATCGAGCGTGTAAAGCTGAAGCACTCGGGAAAGATAAAAGAAAAGCTGAGACAGAAGCTAGAGATATGAAAAAGAGATTCTCGAATAAACCATTTCAGTCTGTTTCAAAGAAATTTAGAGATGAACATAGTTGTTCAAAGGCTACTGTGGGACATTCAAACAGAGATCGTGCTAGATCGCAGTCGAACTTCAAAGCTCCAGCAACTTTGATGGCTAGTATGGGAAATGTCCGATCCGAACAGCCTGAATGTAAGCATTATAGTAAAAGACATCTGGGAAGTTGTAGATTAAATGATCGAGCTTGTTTCAGATGTGGATCATTAGACCATTTCATTCGAGACTGTCCAGAGTCGGTTGAACAAGAGATCGTTCAGAATTCGAGGTCAGATAATGTTTCAGTTAGAGCTAGACCTTCTCGAAACACAAGAAATGTCAGTGGTGGCCAAAGAACTACAAAAGATATAGTTGCGAGGTCTGAAGCTAGGGCACCTACCGGAGCTTACGCCATTCGAGCCCGTGAGAAAGCTTCGTCTCCAGATGTTATTACGGGTACATTTACTCTTTATGATACTTCTGTGATTACATTGATAGACCCAGGATCTACTCATTCGTATATATGTATGAACTTGGTATTCAATAAGACTTTGCCTGTAGAGTTTACTGAATTTGTTATTAGAGTATCGAACCCCTTAGGTAAAAGTGCCTTGGTTGATAAAGTGTGTAAGAACTGTCCGTTGATGTTCCGAGATGTTTGTTTTTTGGCTGATCTAATTCTATTACCATTTGATGAGTTTGATATAATTTTGGGTATGGATTGGTTAACATTACATGATGTTGTTGTGAACTACAAACGAAAGACTATTGATTTAAGATGTCAGAATGATGAAATAGTTCAGATTGAATCTAATGATTTGAATGGATTACCGGCTGTGATATCAATGATGAAAGCTTATAGTTATGTGAAAAAGGGTTGTGAAGCTTATTTTGCTTATGTGATTGATTCGAGAGTGAATGAAAAGAAGGTTAAATTTGTGGCAGTTGTTTGTGAGTTTCCTGATGTATTTCCTGAAGAATTACCGGGATTGCCTCCGATACGGGAAGTTGAGTTTGGTATAGATTTAATACCGGGAATGACTCCTATTTCGATAGCTCTGTACAGAATGGAACCAACAGATTTGAAAGAGTTGAAGTCACAGTTACAAGAGTTGACCGATAGAGGATTTGCACGACCGAGTTTCTCACCTTGGGGTGCTCCCGTTTTATTTGTGAAAAAGAAAGATGGCACGAAGAGAATGTGTATTGATTACCGTAAGTTGAACAAAGTGATTATTAAGAACAAATATCCTCTACCCAGAATTGATGATTTGTTCGATCAGTTGAAAGGAGCTACAGTATTTTCAAAGATAGATTTGAGATCAGGGTATTATCAGTTGCGAGTAAAAGATTCAGACATTCCGAAAACTGCTTTCAGAACGAGGTACGGGCATTATGAGTTTTTAGTTATGCCTTTCGGACTAACAAATGCTCCTGCTATTTTTATGGATTTAATGAACAGAATTTTTAGACCGTATTTAGATCGATTTGTTGTTGTATTCATTGATGACATTTTGATTTATTCGCGTGATGAAATTGAGCATGCTGAACATCTGAGAATCGTACTACAAACTCTACGAGATAAGCAATTGTATGCAAAGTTTAGTAAATGTGAATTCTGGTTGTGTGAAGTTGGTTTTCTGGGACATATTGTGTCAGCATCCGGTATACGAGTCGATCCGAGCAAGATTTCAGCTATTTTGGAGTAGAAGCCTCCGAGAAATGTGTCTGAAGTTTGCAGTTTTCTGGGACTTGCTGGTTATTATCGATGGTTCGTAAAAGGCTTTTCAATGATTGCAACTCCTATGACGAGATTACTTCAGAAAGATGTGAAGTTTGAATGGTCCGATAAATGTCAGAAAAGTTTCGATCAGTTGAAAGCTCTTTTGACCGAAGCTCCAGTTTTGGTACAGCCAGAATTGGGTAAAGAGTTTGTGATTTATAGTGATGCTTCGTTGAACGGACTGGGATGTGTTTTAATGCAGGAAGGCAAAGTTATAGCTTATGCCTCGAGATAATTGAAGCCGCATGAAAAGAATTATCCGACACACAACCTTAAGCTAGCCACAATTGTGTTTGCTTTAAAGATTTGGCGTCACTATCTTTTTGGTGAAAAATGTCATGTGTTCTCGGATCATAAAAGTCTAAAATATTTAATGACTCAGAAAGACCTGAATTTGCGACAAAGACGATGGTTAGAGCTGTTGAAAGACTACAAGCTTGTGATAGATTATCATCCGGGTAAAGCAAATATTGTTGCTGATGCATTGAGTCAGAAATCCCTGTTTGTATTGCGTGCTATGAATGCTTATTTAGACTTGTCTGATGATGGTTCAGTTTTAGCTGAGTTGAAAGCAAAACTGTTGTTTTTACAGTAAATATGTGATGTAACACCCCAAACCAGGTCAAAATGTTACGACCAGATCTGGCATGTCAAAATTACGCGTTTGTTAAAAATTTCGAGTTTAATTATGTATTCGCTTGCTCTCCTTTTGTTAACATTTTGGAAAACGGTTATTAAGGGTTTAGGAAAATCTCGTATTAAACATTTAAGAATAATAGGCAGTATCATATTAAAAGCTAAACCAAATAAAATACAAAATTTAAAGTTAAAGCAGCCTTATTACAAAATATTAACCCAAGTTAAAAATAAGTAAAATACTAAAGTCCAAAATCGCTCGTAGTGTGGCCAACTCCAGTCCTCCAAAGACGTCGAACCGCCTCACGAGGATTACCTAAGAAAAATTAAAAAGAGGGGGTGAGTTTACGAAAACTCGGTGTGTAATTCCCTTACGAACAAAATCTGTAAGAACATGCATCAAAACAATTCGGGCCCAAGCCCATTAAAGTAACGGTGGCAATTGGGCATTAGCCCAAAATAGCCTCGGTTGGGCCTTAACCTAAGTCAAATGTCACATGTCATACATATAAATCGGGGCCTAAGCCCATCTCGATAATATAATCCGGATATGCAATGCGTTAATGCCCATACCAACCACAGTACTCCGTCTCTGTCCAACCCTACACTCGCGTGGGATTTAATCAACCCACCCATCCCTACACTCCGCATGTATGCACCGGTTGTGGCACTAACATTATCGGTGCGGCATGGTCGCTTTCGGTGGCTAAAAAGCCTTGATGGCGGTATTACAATTGGCACAAAGCCATCGATGATCATAATATATTTGGCACATAGCCATCGGCGACGGTAATATAATCGGCACACAACCTTGGGTAAATATGATCGACACGAGTCATCGATATATAAGTTAGGCACATAGCCACGGTAAATACGATTGGCACAAAGCCATAATATCGGTACAAAGCCTTGATGTTGGCACAAAGCCCATAATTACGACGCGAAGCCATATTAATGGCACACACGACCCTCGATAACATTATCGGTGCGGCATGGTGCGCTCGGTGGCTAAAAGCTGCGGTGGCTATAAAGCCTTCTGGTGGATCCACGATCGTCAGCGACCATGCGATCCTATTAGCACTTCCTCCGTATTAATAATCCCAACCCCATGCAATATGTCGTGTATGTCATGCTCAATCATTACACGTGTATGCAAAATGGACATGCTCAGTAACAATTATTTAAACATGTAATAAAAGCATATCAGTCATACAACCACATACAAATTAGACAACTCATTGCACAAGTCGATCATTTACCTACAAGGGCAAATCAGTCATTTTACCCTATAAGGGTATTTCGGTAATTCCACCCTACAAGGGTAGTTCGATAATTCTACTCATAACCAATCCATGTAAGCAACGCATCTCAAACATAATCAATCATACAATTAACACATACAACGCTAGTACTACCACGAGGGTACAACGATCATTTTGTCGTGTAGGGGTAAAACGGTAATTTCGCAAACTGAGGGTATTTCAGTAATTTCACAAATTGAGGGTATTTCACAAATTTCACAAATCGGGGGTATTTCAGTAATTTCGCAAATCGAGGGTATTTCGGTAATTTCGCTAACTGGGGGTATTTTGGTAATTTCACAAATCGAGGTATTTCACTAATTTCGTAAACCGGGGTATTTCAGTAATTTCACAAATCAAGTGTATTTCTGTAATTTTATAAATCGGGGGTATTTCTGTAATTTTGCAAATTGAGAGTATTTCGGTAATTTCACAAACTGGGGGTATTTCGGTAATTTTGAAAACCAAGGGTATTTCAGTAATTTTGTAAACCAAGGGTATTTTAGTAATTTTATAAACCAAGGGTATTTTAGTAATTTTGTAAACCAAGGGTATTTTAGTAATTTAAGACTTTGCAATGGCCTTTCCAAAGTAGAATGTCGCCTCGGCGACTCAACTACCACTTCCGGTCAGATGCAACTATTGGGCCTAAAACCCGTTTGGCCCATTTGGGCCCACACGCTCGTGTGGCCCACCTAACACAAATCTAGTCACGTATATGAGATTCACCTAGTCTAGTTCACTATATACTACACCATCATACATTTTATTCAATTGGGCCCACGGGCCATTAGGCCCACTTCCCCCATCGTGGCCCAAGCGACCCCAACCCACAAGAATACTCACGATGGCCTCAACTATCGCGTCGAAGCCCCACACGCACGCGTGCGTGCACGCTCGTGTAACTACTATTGCTTTGTGGCCAAGACTTCCGGCATTTGCCGCTCTACAACTAGAGTAGAGAGTTACACACGTGATAGGAATCGGTGCTAATCCGCGCTCAGACAACTCCACGTGCTTAAACGCCCTTCAAGGTATCCTTCCTCCTATCATAGAATGCTCTATATATAGCTAGCTTCTCACCTTCCTTCTTTGTATCTTTCCGATGTGGGATCCTTCGTCGATGAGTTTAAATCCAACTCAAACTATTGCCGTCCAATTCGCAAAATAAATACGCCCTTGCTTTTCATGAGATTCGAGCCTGGCTCCCTCAATAGTTCAACACGCCACTTGCCACCAAGCCACAAGCTCCTCTTGTGTCTTAAACCATGCGCAACTAAATATAAATCTATAGCCAAATTCTAAAGTCCATTTAAAAAGAAGACCAAAATGCAAGAGCCAAGACTTGAACCTTGGACCTCCTTCCTTCCCTGTGGCGTCACCCCATTGTCTCTTAAGTGGCGTCACTTTGCCACTACACCACACACTCCACTTGTGTCATTTTTCTCCACATTTTATTCTTAAAGCCTACCTACCAACTCCCAGGGTTTTTTTCACCTAAAACCAAAATTTTCCTAAAGCTCAAGTTTAATCCCGGGACTTCATAGAAGCCCCCTAACCTTCCAAAATCACTCACCTAATAGGTCCAGCAAGCCGTTCTCTTGTTCTCAAAAATTTTAAACGCTACTATGCCCAAGGCCCATTGGGCCCAATTCTCCTAGGCCCAATTTTGGGATGATACAAATCTACCCTCCTTAAAAAAAATTTCGTCCTCAAAATTTCCAGCTAACAGGGTAGTCGTGTAACAACTACCCCACTACGCTACCGCTGCGTACTATGATTCTAATATCCCTATCACATTTTAACTAGAATTTAGAACTCCCTACACATACTCAAAACACCTAACCATTAAAGCAGACAGATAACTTATACGCAACCAATTTCTATATCCAAACATCACATCCAAACAAAACACATACAAAATAAATACCAAAAATATAGTCATTACAGCATATAATAGAGTATAAGGTCAGGAAACTTACAGATTCGACGCTGGAGACTCGGTGTACCACACTTTCAAAAATCGGTCAATACAATTTCAGAACTTTAGATATTTTCAAGCCTTTTTGAAACAATACTTTCAGAAATTCAATTTTGAAAACCCAATCCACAGCTGAGTTTTACAACCTAGGCTCTGATACCATAATTATAACACCCCAAACCAGGTCAAAACGTTACGACCAGATCTGGCATGTCACATAAAAGGGTTGTTTCAAAATTGCGCGTTTGTTAAAAATTTCGAGTTTAATTATGTATTCGCTTGTTCTCCTTTTGTTAACATTTTGGAAAACGGTTATTAAGGGTTTAGGAAAATCTCGTATTAAACATTTAAGAATAATAGGCAGTATCATATTAAAAGCTAAACAAAATAAAATACCAAATTTACAGTTAAAGCGGCCTTATTACAAAATATTAACATGTCATACATATAAATCGGGGCCTAAGCCCATCTCAATAATATAATCCAGATATGCAATGCGTTAATGCCCATACCAACCCTGCACTCTGTCTCCTGTCCAACCCTACACTCCTGTGGGGATTTAATCGACCCACCCATCCCTACACTCCATATGTAGCACCTGCGTTGCGCACTAACATTATCGGTGCAACATAGGCCGCTTGGTGGCTAAAAAGCCTTGATGGCGGTATTACAATTGGCACAAAGCCATCGGTGATTGTATTATATTTAGCACATAGCCATCGACGACGGTAATATAATCGGCACACACCCTGGGTAAATATGATCGACACACGAGTCATCGATATATAATTTAGGCACATAGCCACGGTAAATACGATTGGCACAAAGCCATAATATCGGCACACACTTTCCTTGGTATTGGCACAAAGCCCATAATTACGACGCCATATTAATGGCACCACGACCCTCGATAACATTATCGGTGCGGCATGGCTGCTCGGTGGCTAAAAAGCTGCGGTGGCTATAAAGCCTTCGGTGGATCCACAGTCGTCAAGCGACCATGCGATCCTATTAGCACTTCCTCCGTATTAATAATCCCAACCCCATGCAATATGTCGTGTATGTCATGCTCAATCATTACACGTGTATGCAAAATGGACATGCTCAGTAACAATTATTTAAACATGTAATAAAAGCATATCAGTCATACAACCATAGACAAATTAGACAACTCATTGAACAAGTCGATCATTTACCTACAAGGGTAAATCAGTCATTTTACCCTATAAGGGTATTTCGGTAATTCCACCCTATAGGGGTAGTTCGGTAATTCTACTCATAACCAATCCATGTAAGCAACGCATCTCAAACATAATCAATCATACAATTAACACATACAACGCTAGTACTACCACGAGGGTACAACGATCATTTTGTCGTGTAGGGGTAAAACGGTAATTTCACAAACTGAAGGTATTTCAGTAATTTCGCAAATTAGGGGTATTTCACAAATTTCGTAAATCGGGGGTATTTTGGTAATTTCACAAACTGGGGGTATTTCAGTAGTTTCGCTAACTGGGGGTATTTTGGTAATTTCACAAATCGGGGTATTTCAGTAATTTTGCAAACCGGGGTATTTCAGTAATTTCACAAATAGAGTGTATTTCTGTAATTTTGCAAATCAGGGGTATTTCGATAATTTTGCAAACCGAGGGTATTTCAATAATTTCACAAACCGGGGGTATTTCGTTAATTTTGTAAACCAAGGGTATTTTAGTAATTTTGTAAACCAAGGGTATTTTAGTAATTTTGTAAACCAAGGGTATTTTAGTAATTTTGTAAACCAAAGGTATTTTAGTAATTTTGCACCTGCAATGGCCTTTCCAAATGCCTAATGTCGCCTCGAGCGACTCAACTACCACTTCCGGTCGTACCGAACTATTGGGCCTAAAACCCGGTTTCGGCCCATTCGGGCCCACACGCTCGTGTGGCCCACCTAACACAAATCTAGTAACGTATATGAGATTCACCTAGTCTAGTTCACTATATACTACACCATCATACATTCTATTCAATTGGGCCTACGGGCCCATTAGGCCCACTTCGGCCCATCGTGGCCCAAGCAGCCCCAACCCACAAGAATACTACTGATGGCCTCAACTATCGCGTCGAAGCCCCACACGTGCGTTTGCACGCTCGTGTGGCTACTATTGCTTGTGGCCAAGCTTCTTTGATTTGCCGCTCTCTACAACTAGAGTAGAGAGAGTTACACACGTGATAGGAATCTGGTGCTAATCCGCGCTCTGACCACTCTTGTGCCAAAACGCCCTTCAAGGTATCCTTCCTCCTATCATAGAATGCTCTATATATAGCTAGCTTCTCACCTTCCTTATTTGTATCTTTCCGATGTGGGATCCCTTCGTCAGTAGAGTTTAAATCCAACTCAAACTCTTGCCGTCCAATTCGCAAAATAAATACTCCCTTGCTTTTCATGAGATTCGAGCCCAGGCTCCCTTCAATAGTTCAACACGCCACTTGCCACCAAGCCACAAGCTCCTCTTGTGTCTTAAACCATGCGCAACTAAATATAAATCTATAGCCAAATTCTAAAGTCCATTTAAAAAGAAAACCAAAATGCAAGAGCCAAGACTTGAACCTTGGACCTCATTCCTTCCCTGTGGCGTCACCCCATTGTCTCTTAAGTGGCGTCACTTTGCCACTACACCACACACTCCACTTGTGTCATTTTTCTCCACATTTTATTCTTAAAGCCTACCTACCAACTCCCAGGGTTTTTTTCACCTAAAACCAAAATTTTCCTAAAGCTCAAGTTTAATCCCGGGACTTCATAGAAGCCCCCTAACCTTCCAAAATCACTCACCTAATAGGTCCAACAAGCCGTTCTCTTGTTCTCAAAAAATTTAAACGCTACTACGCCCAAGGCCCATTGGGCCCAATTCTCCTAGGCCCAATTTTGAGATGTTACATGTGATGCTCAGAAAGTTGATAATGAAATGCTAGCAAAACGAGCTCAGTGTGATTCGAATTTTGATTCTGAATTTCGAGTTGATATTGATGATTGTTTGAGATTTCGAGATCGGATTTGTGTTCCGAGAAATCCAGAGTTGATTCAGTCAATTTTGAAAGAAGCACATTGTAGCCGCCTATCTATTTATCCGGGAAGTACAAAGATGTATCATGATCTAAAGCAACATTATTGGTGGTTTGGTATGAAACAGGATATATCAAAGTTTGTATCGAAATGTTTACTCTGTCAGCAAGTTAAAGCTGAACATCAGGTTCCATCTTGTTTGTTACAACCGATAATGATTCCTGAATGGAAATGGGATAGAGTGACAATGGATTTTGTTTCTGGGTTGCCTTTGAATCTGAGAAAGAAAGATGCAATTTGGGTCGTAGTTGATAGATTGACGAAATTAGCTCATTTTATTTCGGTGAGAACGTATTATTCGCTTGATAAGTTAGCTGAGCTTTATATTTCTGATATTGTGAGATTGCACGGGGTGCCACTATCTATTGTATCTGACAGAGATCTGAGGTTTACTTCACGATTCTGGAAGAAACTGCAAGAAGCTTTAGGGACTAAATTGCATTTTAGTACAGCTTTTCACCCACAGACGAATGGTCAATCTGAGCGAATTATTCGATTCTCGAGGATATGCTGAGATGTTGTATTCTTGAGTTTAATGGTACGTGGGAACAATATTTGCCTTTGATTGAGTTTGTGTATAATAATAGTTTTCAGTCGAGCATCAAAATGGCACCTTATGAAGCTTTGTACGGGCGCAAATGTCGAACACCTTTGTATTGGACCGAGCTTAGTGAAAATAAGATACACGGGGTTGATTTGATTAAAGAAACTGAACAGAAAGTGAAAGTGATTCGTGATAGTCTGAAAGCTGCCTATGATCGTCAGAAATCTTATGCAGACTTGAAACGAAAAGATATCAAGTTTGAGATCGGTGATAAAGTATTCTTAAAAGTGTCTCCATAGAAGAAAATACTCCGATTTAGACATAAAGGCAAATTGAGTCAGAGGTTCATCGGGCCGTATGAGATCATCGAACGAATTGGGCCTGTTGTATACAGATTGTTGTGGCCACTGGAACTAGAAAAGATTCATAATGTGTTTCATGTATCAATGCTTGATCGATACAGATCTGATTCCTTGCATGTAATTTCTCCGTCTGAGATAGAAATTCAATCTGATATGACTTATGAAGAAGAGTCGATTCGTATCTTAACTCGTGAGGTTAAAGAATTGCGAAATAATAAAATTTCGTTAGTAAAAGTAGTATGGCATCGACATGGTGTTGAAGAAGCTACGTGGGAACCTGAAGATGCTATGAGACAACAATAACTGAATCTATTCAACGGTAAGATTTTTGGGGACGAAAATCCCTAAGGGGGGAGAATTGTAACAGTCCGGTTTAAACCCTAATCGGAATAGTGGTTTCGGGACCACAAATTCGAGTCTGAAAAATATTTTAATATTTTTTCTGTGCTTACAGTATTTGATTAAGCATGAGTAAAAGTTTCGTGAAATAATTTATCCATTTGTGTGCTTAATTTGATAAAAGGACTAAATCGTGTAAAATGAAAAAGTGACTTGCTATTTGTTAGAGAGCTATATCGACATGGCTTTATAAGTATGAGTTCCTTATAATGTAATTGGACCATTTGAATTATGGATGGACATTAAGGTACATGGTTAGTGGAATTTTAATGTTGATATTAAAAGGTTAATTAAGTAAATTAGTTAATAATATACATTATAATAAAACAAATGAAAGATGATATTGGATTGTTCATCCATCCACCACCGAAAATAGAAAAGAAAATAAGGTTTTAAGCTCTACTAATATTCGGCCATAAAGTTCTTTGATTCAAGGTTAGTTTTTGATTGATTTTTGATAATTTCTACGTTTTTGTAGTCGTTGCTTCGAATACTTCAAAACCTATGTCTTAATTTTGTAAATTGATGATGATTTTGAAATGTGCCATTGATGAATTGATGAGTTTTGTGATGTTAGTTTATGAAATATGAAAGATATGTGATAGGTTAACATAGTTTATCTTTGGACTTTTGATGAATTTGAGTAATTTGGACTAAATTGAGAAAATAATATTTTGAGGGACTAAAAGGTGAAATAAATGAAATATATGGACTTGTATGATGCTTGTGAAAATTCAGCTAAGCATGGGTAATATGGAATTTTGTGTATTTTGTGATTTTATGAAATAGGGACTAAAATGTCAAAATGTGAAAATATGAGGGCTAATTTGTAAATTGCCCTAAATGTGTGTTCTTGGATTGAATTGAATGAATTAGTGAATAAAAGAGTTAAATTTGAATATGTATAGATCAAGAACCGAAGAAAACGGATTTAGACCGCGGAAAGTCGAAAGTGATCAAATAGTCGAATCCGTCTGTTTATCCGAATCCGAGGTAAGTCTATATACAAATAAATGTATTTGAATTGGTTTAATTATGTACCTATGAAATTTAATTGTGATGAATGTGTACAAGATGATATATACATGAAATCTGAGAAAGTATCAACAAGGCATCAATATCCGAAAAGTCCCATGCGAACCTTAGGAATAGATAATTTTAATATGTCATGACATAGGTTTCTGATATGTGATATCGTGTAAGACCACGTCTGGGATGTTGGCGTCGATTTGAATTTTACGTGTAAGACCATGTCCGGGACATTGGCATCGTATTTGATTCGTGTAAGACCCTGTCTGGGACAGTGGCATCGATATTTGGTTACATGTAAGACCACGTTCGAGACGTTGGCATTGTACGAGTATTTTGAGTTATTCGAGTATCCTATTTGATTCCGAATGGTTCAACGGAAAATTCCAAAAAATAAAATACTATGTGAAATGCGTAATCGTTTCAGGTACGTATGTGATGTACTCTATGATTGAGTATGAAAGGTAAGTATTTGAGAACTTGCAAGAGATATATGTGAATAGATTTAATGAGATAAAATGTGATATAGGTATGAATGTGTTATGTACAAAAGAGATACTTGGAGACATGACTAGTTGGTATGCAATGGCTAAACTAATGAGCCAAAGGAGAATTATGAATTTACATATGTGATATTCTAATGACTATGTATTTGATAAGTTAAGAATGTTTTATGATAAGTTTATTTGTATATGACTTACTAAGCTTTTGGAAAGCTTACTCTATGTGTGTGTTTGTTTTGTCTTATAGATCGTTAAAGCTACGGAAGGCTCGGGGATCGTCGAGGATCATCACCACACTATCAAACTCTATTTTGGTACCTTTTCAAATTGTATATACTAAAGTATGGCATGTATAGTCTAAAGAGTTTTAAAATATGTTTGAGATGTATAAATAGCCATATGATATGGCTAGGTAATGAATATGATATGAATGAGTATTTCATGCCTAATGATTGCATAGTTTGGTATGGTTTGCTGGCCAATGTTTGAGCTAATGAGATAGTCCAACTTATGGTAAGATTTATGATGCAAAACTAGTATTATATTGATGAAAGAGTATCATGATGAATTGGTAAGTTGTGAATGAGTTGTGCTTGAAAAATGTTTGTGATTAGATTGAGCTAAATGGTATGTAAGTTGATGTGTTGAATATGTTCTTGAATGGCTAGAAAAGATGACCATTATGGTATGTTTTGTTGCATTGGTGATATGATTTGAATTGGTATAGTGCTTGTAGGTATAGCCTAATGTGTGGGTGGCAATTTGGCCTTGTAAATAGCCTATAATTGCCCACACGATTGAGCACACAGGCGTGTGGCTTGACTGTGTCCTTCGTGGTTGAATTTCAAAACAAGTCAGGCTCGACCACGGGTGAGGCACACGGGCGTGTCTTAGGCCGTGTGGACAATTCAGTATGTATGCCCTGTTTTGGCACGACTTAGACACATGGGTGTGTCTGTGGTTGTGCGAGGCACACGGCCTACCCACACGGGCGTGTGACCTCTGTAACTTTGAAAAAATGTTTGATTTTTGGAAAAATTTTGTATGATCTCGGTTTAGTCCCGACCCCTCTCTAATGCATGTTTAAGGTCTCGTAGATCTCATTAAGGGACTATATACTTGTATTCTGCTATGATATGATAATGATATACGTATTGATGTGTAATGTTCGTAAAAGTTTCCGATTGTCCGGTAATGCCTCTTAACCCTAGACCGGCGATGGTTACGGGTTAGGGGTGTTACAGGATCGAAACTCCGACATTTGTATTGTCTGGTCGAAAGCCAATTCCATTATTTGGGCTGATGCAAAAATGACCCTAATTTTGATATTACAAATTTCACAATCGTAATGAATAATGGCTTTAACTCGTGACTCATCTTCAACGAAATTACTTGTTTCACATGTTTAAAATGAAATCATTATGTAGAAAAGAAGAGTACTAATTATCCAATAAGAACACCCAGGAAACTTACTTGATCTAATTTAGTGTGTTGGGTCGATTTTTGAAATTCAACTCTTTAACATAAACAATCTTATCCTTATGCAAATCTCTTTATACCGACAGCCTACTCAAAATTTAGTTATAGAAGGTGTCAAATAGAACGGACGCTCGTTTTATACGAAATACTACCCCGAATATCAAACATAACTTCAAATGGTTCAAAAAGATTGGACATGACAAGTTTTAGTAGTTTTTTTTTAAATGTCTTGTTAGAAGAGTTTAGATTAAAAAATATATAATATGTATCACGCATATCTGAAATTATCATGAGATTCCTAGGATGTCTAAAAAAAAGGACGAATATTCTCGAGTTCTAGAAAGTTTTCACGGGTTGGGGTGGGGGTTGAAAAAAGGAGGGGGAATGCATCCTACAAGACGCGTTTTCAGCTAAGGTGGCAGAAATATTCACTAAAAGCATGCCCTGTAGAACGGGCTTTTAGCCTGCACAACAGCCATGCTAACTGAAAAAGCGTCCTTAGTAATTTACGTTTTTTATTTTGTTTTAGTTTATTTTTAAAGACAACTTATTTTCTTGTTCTTCCAAGCCTTCATTATTAAGTATTTCAATAATTCCATTTTGTTTCTTGTTTTAAATCAACGATACCTCAATCACTGTAAAAGGATTTCACGATTTCGAGCGCATCAAGTTTATCAAACAAAACAATTTCTATCCTTTTATCATTTTAATTTATTTGTGTGTTTGTGCATGGTTAAATTGATTTTAGAGAATATGGAAGTTGTGTTCATGAGTGGCTAGATCCTTAGGTAGATTAACGAGAGAATATAGGAGTGATTAACGAAAGAATTTGGGTTTTCCAATAGAATTAGTTGGTATAAATTCATGCCCTAGGATTGATAACCTTTGAAAGTAATCTAGGATAAACAAGGTCGAGAGATAAGTTTACCGAGTAAATCGTGGATTATCCCGATTAGGAAAATGAGGTCAAGACATAAGTGTGTATTGGTCGATTAGTTAAGTAGTAAAGGTCGAGAGGTAATACTGTTTAAGTACTAACTAATTCCCTAATGAAAACCCAAGTTCTGAAGTTAATTACAACCATTGAAGCGAGTTAATCTTCTGCCTGTTGATTGAAAGATTTCTGTTTTTTAACTTTGTTTTTAGTAGTTAGTTTTTATTTTACAATCTTAATCTTTAATTTTAATTATCGTAATATGAGTTTTGGTGATTACTGTTTAGATCTGTAACACCCCTAACCCGTATCCGTCGTCGAAATAGGGTTACGGAGCGTTACTGAAACTTTTCAGAACATTTTCAAATAAATTATGACAATCACTACTCATTTACCGAGATTATACATAATGTCCCTTAAATGGACCCTCGAGGCCCAATATGAGCATTAGAATCAAGTCGGGACTAAATCGGGAACACAGGGAATTTTTCGCGAAATTCCAAAATTTTCCAAGGTGCAGGGCTCACACGCCCGTGTGGTCCAAGGGACACACCCGTGTGACCCTTAGACACACCCGTGCCTCAGGCCGTGTCTGATTTGGGTTGCTCTCTGACTTGCGCCACACGGCCATGCCACATCCCGTGTGCTAGGCCGTGTGGTTTATTAGTTCAATTCGAATTAAGTGCAGGTTTCACACGGCCAAGACACACGCCCATGTTCAAGGTCGTGTCACCCACACGGCTGAGACACACGCCCATGTCTCTGCCCGTGTGCTCAATTCTGAGCATTCTATTTTCTCAAATTTAAGGTGCAGGGGACACATAGCTAGGCCACACGCCCATGGGGTAGGCCGTGTGTCACACACGGTCTAGACACATGCCCGTGTGTCTTCCCGTGTGGACAAAATAAAGCCATTTCTTAGCCTCATTTGTAACCCAAATTTACCATTTTCCTGCACTAAAACATACAGAGTACAATCCAACCATTCCAAGCATTCAAATAAGCAAATTTCATCATTCTACATGGCCTATCATTGCATGCATACATGTTTACTAACTTACCTTGGTTCAATACATGTGTTAAACATGATTTGATCAACTACTTGACATACATATATAGTTACCATAGCATAACATTACAAGTATATCAAAACAACCATTACTAGCCATTCCAATGGCTAGATTACAAGTATCATTGATATTTACATGCCAATATGGCCAACATATCCTATACATGCCATTGCAACCATAATTTATTTACCATATTATACCGACATGGGCCGATGGATAGTGTGAGTGATCTTTGCCGAGCTTCCAATCCAACGAACTTCCTATTTACTCTAAAACAGGAAAAATGAAATGGGGTAAGCATTGTATGCTTAGTAAGTTCGTATAACATGGTACTTAACTTACCATTCATTCTATTTTGAGGTAACTATGTAAGGCACATTCATTCAATTTGACTTCAAGCCCTACAGATATCCTCATTGCCCTTGTTAGTCATATATTCCATAATAACCTCAAAACATGTTTGGGCTAAACAACAATCAAGTTTCCATACACATTTGCATTCCATAACATTTGTTCATTTAACATGCATAAATCATCTCTTTATATTACAAGTATAATTTCATAATAGTTCATCTCAAGTTCAGATTATTTCATATCAGGAATTTATTCATATTTCTCGAAATATCAATGTCACACGAGTAGTTGTACACTCAAAGTATACAAGTCTATAATCAAGGATGACATATTCATCAAATGAATTTCACGTACAAGTATCATCATCTCATGTTTTCTTATATCAATCGTCACGTATCATCATTTTCGTGTATTTCAGACATATACGTGTGATAACTCATTTCTTATTCATATTCTTCTCATGTCAAGAGTTTTACCCATTGAATTTATTTGGAATATCTATGGATACACCGGTAGTACACTTGAGATGTACAAATCAGAATCCATCAATTCATACTCAGTAGTACCTTGTAGGTACACTCTCGAGCCACGTATCATACAACAGAATTACTGTCGTGCTAAATTCTAGTCAGAACATATACTCTAAGGGCTTTGTCGGATTACATCCAGCAAATCCTTTATATGACAAAGAATTCCCTATAGAGTCCGATCTGGATTACCAGTCCAGGTTAAATCCAGTCAATTAGGATTACCAGTCCGGGCTAAATCCATTCTGCAACACATGCAGTTTTATCAGAGAAATCACATTTATCCATCGACTTCCATTTATTCAAACAGGATTTAACATTTATCAGGCAATTGTCGGGTATATGTTCAATCTCATAAATTTATGCATTCATACAATTCAAGTGTTCACATTCAACTCAAGTATAAAATTTACATTTTTATCATTTATCATTTATCGAGCATTATTGCTGATCGGGCACATTTCATTTATTGGGCTTTGACGAATATGTGATCATTTCACAAAATTTAGGGCATTTATACAATTCACAAGCACAACATTTAATTCAATCATAAAAATATATACAATTTAGTTACATGAACTTACCTTGACAAAGGTTCATGTACAAACATCTACTAATCCAACATTTTCATCTTTTTCCTCGTTCTAACTCCGAATTTGGTCTATCCGGATCCAAATTGGCCATGAAAGTCTCTTCTCTCTCTCCTAGGGTTTCCATGTTTTATTTTGGGGAAGATGATGAGAAAATAAGATGATATCTAATTTATCATCTTTTAATTAATTAAAATTTTCACTTTCCAATTTAGTCCTTACCCTTTTTCTATATTTCCATGGACGAGTTACCAAGAAAAAATCTACATACTTTTCTTAATGGTCTAATTACCATATAAGGACCTTAAGTTTTGAATTCCATAACTATTTAATCCTTATAGCTACTAGAATTTAACTTTCGCATTTTATGCTATTTAGTCCTTCTTGTAATTAAGCACTCAATCGATAAAATTTTCGTACCAAAATTTTCACATGTCATATCTATCATAATACGAACCATATAATAAAATAAAAATAAACTTTATTTTCGGATCGAATTTGTGGTCCCGAAACCACTGTTCCGATTTCACCAAAATTTGGGCTATTACAAGATCTGCTAGTGTAGATAATATATTTAGATTTAATTCAATCTCCCTTGGGTATAATCCTCGAAACACTTCCCTGTATTTTATTGTAGCACTAAATTATATTACAATTTGACATGTTCACTTACAATACTGCATTGATTTTATATCTTTTTTTTTGCACGATTTTTACTCTAAATATTCGCATGTTTGAAGGCGGTCAACATCGTTCTAATTACTCGGTTGAACAACGAAGGTTTTCCAATTAGTGAAGCAACTTAGGAAGACAAGGAACATATCCTTACGTCCTTTCGTGAATGAAGTCAATGAGCAACAAGGACCCATGGGTGTGGCTAGGCCCAATGATTAACAAGGACCAAGAAGTTTACAGGCAAGGATAAATTCTAGAAGATTTGATTATTTTTTTGATGAATGCCATGTCAGCTATAATTAAGTCAGCAAAGGGGTATTTGCACGAGAGTTAGGAGCTGCTACTTAAAGGGGAGAAATAAGTTAGAATTGGTTATGAATTCCTTATGCACTTGTTTGTTATTTTTCCTAATCTTGATTCTATTTCTTTCCTCATCTCTTTCTTTGAACATATCTAACGCAATTTATTCTTGAATTTCCATGAATTAAAGGCTTAGAAAATACAACCCATCTGTTCTTCATTTTGCTGCAATTACTTTCTGGTTTGCATTACTATTTGTTGCAGTTTCCCGCAATCCAACAAGGGAGATTCATAAAATAGGCGATTTGTATGTGTACATCATGGAAGCGTTTGATAGAGAAGATCCCAAAAGAGAAATCATTACCACGTAAGAAATGGGCAAATGAGAGATTTTATATGCCCTACGATTTAGAAAGTAGAATGAAGTTAGTGTCTTAGCATTCCAAAGGGACCGGAGAGGTTATCATTTGGAACAACATCAATCATACAAAATAGAGAAGGTTCTCAACTTATTGTCTGCAGAAATATTGAGGCGGATTCAAGGAACATGATAACAAGGGGAAAAGATGAACTAATCTTATTTGAGGAAAATCAATGGTGGGATGGAAGCTTAGAAATGGGCAACGTGTGCAGCTAAAGCCAATATATCATTTGTCTGGCCCTAGAAATCTCTTTTGTTTCGTTTTTTTTTGCTTTTACAACTTATCTACGGATTTTGCTTGTAAAAGAAGAAAAAAGAATTGGGAAGAATGAAATAGATTCAGATGTAACCCCCTAAATGGTAGTTCCCATTATACCAAATTTATTACTTTATTTTTTTTCTCCTTTCTCCTTTTTCGTTTTTCCTTTTTTGTGTTAGTGGGCCAAATATGGAGCAAAACATATGTATTATGTTATGGGCAAAACCAAAGCTTTCCCTTTCTGAAATAAATAAATAAACTGAGGATAAAAAAATTAACTTGAACTTATAATTGAAATAATAATATTTAGGCTGATTATTTTGAACGGCATGTGTATAGGATAATTTATTTTACTATTTTCAATTTTTAAAGTTAATAAATTTATATGATATATCTATTTTATTAATAATATAATTAAAGGATTTACGTTGAATTGACGTTTAGCCTCGAAATTAAATTACAATTCTTTCCTTTTCTTATATATAAAAATTTTTAATCAAACCTGCTTTTTGTTATTAAAATAATTAATTTCCCTAAGCTGATATCACTCTTTTACACCAAATACCAACCCCATTTCATTTTTGGACATATATATTAACGATGATTTAAAATATTACTTAGCCTTGCTAATTATTTATTTAGGTCAATGCCAACCTTATGTTTAAATTAAGAAAATTGTTTCTACCCCAAATTCTTGATTAAAAATTGCAATGGGCTAATTTGAAGTGGCTCTAAAAGGACATCAAATCATTGCTCAACAAATTTATATTTAATAAGCACAATTTTTTATTTATTTTGCGTTATGATTGTATAATTTTGTATCTAATAATTATGTTTTATATGTAACATGATACATTATGATAATTTGTATTTTTCTTCGTAATATTTTAACCTCACCTTATTCTTATCCATGTTTGAAAAGAAAGTAATTGGGAAAAATTCCGTGCCCCTTGAATTTGTTGTATAAATAAATTTATTTCAATCAACCGGTCATCAAAACTAGTTTTAATTAAATTGAAAGAAGATTTGAAAGAATTTTGATTTTCTATTAACTAATTCAAAAAAAATATCGATTAATCAAATTTGCTAAAATACTATGCAAATTAATTGAAAATATATTGAAATACTAGAAACAATAACCTTTCATTTAATAATACTATATTTTATGATACAATACAATATTTTGACTTCCATTTTTTTTTTTTAAAATCTAAAATGTACAATATTGATGATCATATCTAATGTAACACTATGTTTAATTGTTTTTTTTTTTTTTTTGAGAGAGAATGTTTAATGTTTGTTAGACTCTAGAAATTATAACTTAATAATTTAATATTTTATTAGATGATTTTATTTAAATTAAGAGCTTCAAATATAATAATTTGAATTTTCTTAAAAACAAATAATGATTTAAATAAAACTTTTATTTGCTAACTGAACTAAGAACCGTTCCAAAATGTATATTCAGTTCAATTTATAAAAATAAAATTATACAAATCGATTTTGGCTAATTCAGTTGGCAATTTTATATCCACCCAAAAAAAAAAAAAATTGGCCTACCACCGTCGTCAAGGCCGCCATGCACTAGCCCAAACCACTGGCTGATCTTTCCAAGACAAGAATATTCCTGCGTCGGAACACTGTGTCATGGACCAACCTTCCTTGTACCTTCTCAACAAGGCGCGTACATCATCGCACACTTCATCACTCAAAACCAGGGGGTTAAACCCACTTCCATGGAACCGTCTTGACCATCGATTGGCCGTCTCGCGTCTCTCTACGGACTCGGATGGTGCACAAGCCACCAACTCAACTATGGCTCGACCAGCTGCACGTTCCAGCATCAACCTTTCATTGCTTGTTCTAGCGAAGCTCTCATCCAGGGCTTCAAAATAAACCCTAAACCATCTTAAACATTCTTGGAAACCCTTTACGAACTCCATCCCATCAACCCCTACATCAAGATCAGCTTCTTCTTCCACAACCGTGATTATTCTTGGCTGCAGTTTCTTGAAATTCGATATCATCATATCTCTACGATTATCAACGGCTCTGATGGAATGCAACGTGCCAACGCAGTTTATGGCTAAGGCCTCATCTTCTTTTATATCAAGTTTTGATAAATCTAACTCACATAAATCACCGCCATGGTGTATTACGTTGAATTTGAAGGGAACTCCCATAAGCCTAGCGAACTTTTCCATTCGGTTTTCTATTTCTTTCATTATATCTTGGACTGCAGCTAAGCTTCCTGCTGCTGTTCCTGAAGTACTACTCCCTGGAACGCCACCGTTTTTGGTAGCAACGATTGTGGTCAGCTTCAAATGTGGGGTTTCATCGGTGCGGGTCGCTAGGGATTCAAGCAAGGTTGGCCATTGAGTGCAATAAGTGCTGCTTATATCAATTATATGTAATTTGCTTTCACCTTCGAAAGCTTCCATAATTGCACCATTACAAGCAACGTGACCAAAGGTAGTCCAGGGACTTACCTCTTGAAACTTCAATACCATCTTCCTTGTTGTCTCGAAACTACAGGTTTTCTCAGATACCGAGGCTAAGGTTCGATAGCAACGCTCACCAGAGTCGGTCATGCGGCTAAACAATGCTTGGAGAAAGTAAGAACCAAGCTTCTGGTCGGTGTCACCGTAAGGTGAACTAAGCTCGTTGAGCATCCACATGAGTTGCTGGAAACGTCCGCTGTTCCGATTTGCAATAGCGGTTGCTGTTTCCAGGAGGATATCGTTAGCCCACTTACCGGAGAAATCTAAGGTGAGGTCACGAGCAGGGGAGAAAGTGGAGAATTCAGAAGTTTCAAAGGCATGGTGTATGCTGGTGGGCGTAGTGGTGGTGGTGCCGGTGGCAGAAGGGTGGGGCTGGGGGTGCGGATAGTAAGGATAGTACTGTTTAGAAGAAGATGCAGAGAAATCTTCTTCATCCATGAAAAAGTTGAAGCATTCTTCGTGTGATATGAGACTCACAAGTTTAACCCATCTAATACCAAATAAAAATAGACCAACTGTAAACACAAATTACTGGTTCAAAATAAACAATTAACTTATTAAAAATGTAAAGAACGGTATGGGGTTAAATAGTATGTTTTAATTTATTACAAATGTGAACTAGAGCAGTCTCTAAAATAATATGTTTTAATTTAATTAAGAGATAATTGGATGGCTAAAACACATATTTTATTGGTTTTATTTTGATTTGTCAATTTTCAATTAATTTATTTAACAATAAATAACAGAATTTTAATTTTCAATAAATAAAGTTGAAAAAGAAAAAGAAGCTTATGTCACATATAAGTGGTCAAAAAGTTTGCTCCACTTAAGTCCATGTCAATAAACTTTGTTGGGAGCTAGGGTATTGGGGGATGTTTGAAGAGATAGGTGCGTAGAACAAAGGGGGATATAGTGGAATAAAAGAAAGGATTAAAGAAAAAAAAAGATTGGGAATCTAAAAAACGATAGGTTTCTTTTTAGGTAATCGATGAGAAAAATGGAGCATGGACTAGCTGGCTGGTGCTTTAAGAATAGAATTTCTGTCTGACAAAAGATTAAAGAGAGATTCCAGTATTTTCATGGGGAGAAAGAGATTTTTAAAATATTATAATATATGATGTACATGAACATGATATAAAAATACTAAAAGATGAATATAAAATATAAAAATAATAAATATCTTATAATCTTGTTAATATGAATTATTAATAATATTTAAGAATATATAATATATTAATTATATATGAAATATGATGAGTACGTGAATGGTTGGGTCTAGGTATTAGTGGGAGCAGGCAGGCGTGCGAAGAGGGTTGGAGAGAGATATTGGGAGAGTAAAGCTGCGGGCGTGCATCACCATCATCACACCCACTACCATTAACACATCAAGCCATTCTCAATCACATTGATTGCCTCCTAATCCCTCTCCATACTCTGCCACAATTCTTGTTACTGTTTCCTTTACTTTTACATTATCCCATACTCTATACCTTCAATTTGACATATAATAACGGCTATTATAAAAACTTCGAATAAATCAAACTAGATTAAATTAGTCTTGGATAATTAAAATGAATTTATTACAATGTAAATTTATTTGATAGATTAAGTTGATTCATTGAATAATAGAGGGATTAATTTAATTTAATTTAATTCCTACAATACAAGAACCTTCCAAATATTTTAACCTATAATAACACTATCTTTTAAGAATAATTTAGAAAATTAGTTAAGAAGGAAGATGTTAAAATTTTGCTAAAAGTATTCACACTTGTTAGATAAATTTTTTTTATTCATAAGTGTTACTTGCAGTGGGGAAGTATATTGTACTTTCAGAAAGAAAACTCAAGTTCAAACCTTAAAGATGATATTATTGACTTGGCATCAAGGAACCTGAAAAGATTAATGTTCATGGATTTAAAATGGACATGAATAATACATTGGCCATACAAAAAAAGAACTCAATTACCATTGTGAGGCTGATGCGAACCCGGTTGCATCATGTTATGACTCAACTCGACGCCACCGAGAATGGCCTAAGCTCGAGGGGCCCAAGTGCAAAATGAAACTTAATTTCAGCTCAACGAGCTCAATCTTGGTTTTATTCAGCTCAATGGAGCTCATTTCAACTTGTTGCTAGCTCATTGAGCTTGATTCTAATTTATTTAATTTCATGCATTTTAAGCTGCTGGAATAAATTTATCCATTTAATTGAGTTATTTAATTTAGTTAAAGTTCAGCTCAAATAATTAAATTGCGTTTAATGTGCCTAAATTCTGGACATTTTAATTTAGCTTAAATGTGTCATAGTTAATGCATATTTTTAATGTGTCAAGTTTAGGACAAATTTAATTCTTGTTGCTAATTAATTTGTCCAGCCAAATATAGCTCATTTAAGTTGTCATAGCTGCTGCCGATTTAATATGTCTTAAGCTGATTAATTTGTTGAATTTAATGTGCAGCTACATGCATGGAACAACAATAAAGGAGCTGATGATTACTCTTTTTCATGTGGCTGTTCGTGAAGCTCAATGGACCTTGAGCTGAATTAAACTTCTAGCTGATGCTTTCTTTTCCCCAAGCTGACCGTCCAGCTCTCCAACCAGCTATGAAAGCTTTCACATTTGCTGGAAAATACCATTCACACTTGTGCCCATTCAGTTATGTATTTTCACACACAATGGACTTCTCAAATTCGGTTTCACACTTCCATGCCCATTGAAGTGATCTAAGCTGCTCATTAAGTTCAATGGCTCTTCAAATAGCCAAGGCAGCTCAATTAACACTTATTAAATCACCTAGGCCGAATCTGTCCAACAAATTCAGCTCATTTCAGTTCTTTATCTGATGACCACAATTCAGCTGATTCAAACCCCCAAGTGGCTACCCAAGGAGGAACTAAAGGCTGCTCATAATGTCTTCAGCTGGTCAAACATGGAACAAACTCATTTAAGCTCATTAGTGCCAATTATTAGCTGAATTGGAAGACTAAACAACCTGCCATTGGCGTCACCTATGCATAGAAGATTCCAAATGACTTTTTTGTTATTTCAACAGCCATTTGAGTTCAATTAAGTGTAATTAAGTTGATTGCTTTGAGTCCATTCGGCTGGAACATATTCAGCCTATAAATTATTATTTTTGTAATCATTTGAAGGTTACTCAATTTTAGACTTTTGATCAATTATGAACTTTTTGTAACATCCCTTACCCGTGTCCAACGCCGGGACAGGATACGAGGCATTACCGAACTTAACTTGCTTAAACATACAACATCGGGCTATAAAATTTCACTTCAACTTAAAACTTTTCATTCGTATTCATAACATCCTTATTATGGGCCTACGAGGCCCTAAACATACATACGGAAAGTTTTAGAATTTAGACCGAAAACTTTTGCGCTCTTAGAAAATTTTTGCCTAAACAGGGCCACACGCCCATGTGAAATGGAACACGCTCGTGTGGGCAGGCCGTCTGGTCACACAAACCCATATTCCTAGCCCGTGTGGAAATTATTTTTCATTTTGAACCTACAGGGGTTTTCACACGGCCGGACACACGTCCGTGTCTGTGGCTCGTGTCTCTCACACGGCCTAGACACGCCCGTGTCCTCACCCGTGTGTGAAAAACCTGGGTATTCTGTTTATGACATCAGCAAGCTCTTAAGGGGTACACGGCCTAGGCACACGCCCGTGTGCTGGCCCGTGTGACGAATCGAATTCTCGCAATTTGATACAGGGGACACACAACCTATCAACACATCCATGGGGCTGACCGTGTGTCACACACGGCCTAGACACACGCCCGTGTGTCTACCCGTGTGGATGATTAGAAGGCTATTTTCTAAGCCAATTGTCACCCTGAAACATAAACATACATATACCAACACAAGCAAAACATAACATGGCAATAATACATTATGAAGAATCCCTAATCATCATTCATACACTTCACATTTTACTCCATCAATTGCATGAACTTTCACTTCATGAAACTCGTCATCATTAGAAATATGAAAATTGACAAATATTGGCCAATTCCCAATGGCCATTTACAAAATGAGTGTATAACATTAGTAGCCAACACTTTGGCTTCCAAATAGGACATAACTGTAACAGCCCAATTTTGGGGCTAGTCGGAACAGTAGTTTCGAGACCACTAATCCGAGGTTGAAGAAAAATATTTTTTATATTATTTTATGTGTTATAGCATGATTATAAGGATGCATGAAAATTTTGGTGCTTTAATTTTAGAGATTGTATGCTTAATTGTGAAAAAGGACTAAATCGCATAAAGTGCGAAAGTTCTATTTTACAAGCTAAAGGTGTCTAATAGTTGTAGAATATTAATTGGAAGCCCTAAATATAAAATTAGACCCTTAGAGGATGAGTGGACGGCCATAGGGGACAACAAATGTCAAAATTTGGTCAAAGTGGGTGTATTAGGTGACTAAATTGAAGGAAAGAAATAAAATAAAGAAAAGATGACATCACCCTATTCATTCATCTTCTCCCATCGAAAATATCAGCTAAGGAAGGGTTTTGAAAGCCAAAAATTTTCAGCAACTTCTCACCTTTGTAAGTAAGTGATTTTAGAGGTCTTTCTTGATAATTTTTGTACTTTTATAACCCCCAAAGCTTAAGCTAGCTAATGAGGGGACTATCTTGCAAAATGGTTGAAAGTTTAGGGACTTTATATGAGAGTGTCTATGTTGTTTGCTGAGTTTTTATGGAAGAAAATGAATGTTAGTGGGTTAAGGGATAACATTTGTGAAAGGTGTTACCATGAAAACACCTAAATGTGACTTATTTGTAAAGATTTCAATTGAGTAATAAATGCATGAGATAATTGGTTTTGTGAATTGTTGTAAGAGGAATAAATTTTCGGCTAGGCTTGTTTAATGTGAAAATGTGATGAAAAATGATTTACGAGCCTAGAGGCAAAATCAAAATTTTGCCAAAGTAGAAGGGCAAAATGGTCATTTTTGTCTAAGTAGAAATTTTGATGTATCATGAGTTATGTAGTGATGAAATGAGTGAATTTTATTATTATAGATCAAGAAGAAACATCATTGACCGAGGAAAAGGCAAGGTTATGGATTAAACCGTCGATTAATACATTTTGCACCGATGTAAGTTTATGTGTAAAAGATACGTCTTTAATACATATGTTGTTACCTATTGATACATTGTTTAAATGAGATCAATTATTAGTGAAATTGATAAATAATGAGTAATTCTTATATGAACCTCAGAATAGATATGTAAGTACGGGCAAATATCCGTAATTATTATTGGTGGGCTGTGTGCGATACCACCGTAATTATCATTGTTGGTGGGCTGAGTGCGTTAACACCTTATCATTTATTCACGATGGGATGTGTGTGATACCATCGTTTATATTATCATTTGGTGGGCTATGTGCGATACCACCCTAATATTGATTAATGGTGGGCTGTGTTCGAAACTACCGGGTACTAGTGTTATTCCGAAGAGTTCATCGGAAAACTTGGTTAAGTAAATATTTTATGTGACTTGTGGTGATGAGTGCAGGGTATATGTGCAAGTAAGTGTGAGCAATATATATGTTATATGGTTGGAATGTGGTAAGAGATGAGATGAGTAAGCATGATTAAGAAAATGCGAATTGTTCTTATATAATATATAATGTTTGTGGTTGCTTGCATATGGTATGATGCTTATTGTTTACATGTAAACTTACTAAGCTTAAAGCTTACTCCCTTTATTTTCCCTTGTTTTATAGTGTCAAAGAGCCAGCTCGAGATACGAAGATAATCAGAAGATCACCTACACTATCAGCACACCTTGGAATATTTAGACTTAACATTTTGAGTATGGCATGTATAGGGTCTAGACTTAGCATAATGTCTTGTTGTTTGGCCAAGTGTGTTGGCTCTTTTAAAGATGAACTCTTTTGTATAAGGCCATAGTTGATGGCTCATTATTATTAATCTATGAAAAGATGAGGTTATTCATGAATGTGTATGATGCATAATTGGGTTGCTTGGTTTAAGTATGCATGGATGGATTGATGGTTGAATGTGATTATGTTGGTATGAGTTAGGGTGATAAGAAGAGCTTGGCAAATAGCCTTGTTCTTGTCAACACGGGTAGACACACGGGCGTGTGTGACACAAGGTCGGCCTCATGGGCGTGTGGTTAGGCCGTGTGTCCCCTTGCATGCTAGGTTCGCAAGTCTTAATGCTCAGTAGTAAACACACGGGCGGAGACACGGCCGTGTGTCTCAGCCGTGTGGAAGGCACGGCCATGGACATGGGCATGTTCCTAGGCCGTGTGAAGTCTGCACCTGAAATTGAAATTTAATTTGCTATACGGTCGAGGGACACGGGCATGTGCCTAGGCCGTGTGACATTTTTGATTTGATGACGTCAGAAACAGAATGCCAAGGTTTTGACACACGGGCTAAGACACGGGCGTGTCAAGGCTGTGTGAGAGACACGGGCCAGGAACACGAGTGTGTGTCTGGCTGTGTGAAAACCCCTGTAGGTTCAAATTGAAAAATAATTCCACACGAGTGTGGAACACGGGCATGTGATATGACACACGGGCGTGTCCCTTACTCCACACGGGCGTGTGGACTGTTTAGTGAAAATTTTCTAAGGTTTTCTAGAGGGCTTCAGAAGGGTTCGATTTGGTCCCGACCCATTCCTAAAGGGAGGACTTAGGCCATATAGGCTTGTTTAAGAGACTTTATGAAAAGTTTTAAATCGAGAGTAGAAAGTCAAGTCTCGTAGTTGTATGACTGATCGCGAGTAAGTCTAGTAATGCCTCGTACCCTGTTTCGGCATTGAATACGGGTAAGGGGTGTTACATTTAGTGGTATGAGAGCTATGGTTTAGTCGGTTCTCGGACTACCGTAGCGTGTGTAAGAGTCTAGCTATACATACCATGAACGTATATTGATAGTGTGGTGATTCTTGACTGTATTAAACTATGTTTTCATATATTAAATGGATCCTGAACGAGCTGCTGCTGATGACGCTGCTAGTAATGCTCCAGCTCCCGCGCAAGGAACCGCGCCTGTAGAGAGTAGACCCGAGGCTTTGGGTCAGGGAGAAGAGGCTCGGGAAGCCTTTCTCCACATGATGAGTAATTGGTACACGGAGTATGTAGAAGCGAACCCTAATGCTCAACCTCCTCCACCCCCTCCTATACCTCAGCCAGTTCCTGTGGCTCATCAAGGTATAAATTTGGTGAGAATGACCAAACCCCCGGTCGATAAGATTCGGAAACAAGGGGCCAAGGAATTCAGAGCTAATATAGATGATGATCCCGAGAGGGTGGAGTTCTGGCTTGAGAACTCAATGCGGGTATTTGATGAACTCTCCTACACACCTGAGGAGAGCTTGAAATGTGTCGTATCATTGCTGAAGGACTCGGCATATCGTTGGTGGAAAACGTTGACATCGGTAGTTCCAAAGGAGAGAGTGACATGGGACTTCTTCCTAGAAGAGTTTCGAAAGAAGTATATAAGTCAGCGATTTGTTGACCAGAAACGGAAGGAGTTCCTTGAACTGAAGCAAGGCAAGATGACTGTGGCAGAGTATGAGCGCGAGTTTGTTAGCCTCAGCAAGTATATGCAATAGTGTGTGTCTACGAAAGCTATTTTATACAAGAGGTTCGAAGATGGGCTGAATGAGGATATCAGACTGCTAGTTGGGATCTTGGAATTGAAAGAATTTGTGGTGTTGGTCGATAGAGCTTACAAGGCTGAGGAGTTGAATAAGGAAAAGAGAAAAGCCATGATAGAGGCCCGAGATGCAAGGAAGAGGCCGATGAGTAAATCGTTCCAAACCCAATCAAAGAGGTCCAAGGAAATGAACCCTCAGACAACTGCTTCAGTTGGGTATTCACACCGCGATAGAGGTAATACAAATACGGGCCCGAGAGTTCAAGCCACCTCAATGGCAAGTGTGGGCAATACAAAGTCAAATAAACCGGAGTGTCCAAATTGTGGTAGACAACATATTGAGGAGTGTTGGGAAAGACTCGAGCTTGCTACAAGTGTGGTTCACTAGACCACTTCATTCGGGACTGTCCAGAGAGGGATGAGAAAAACAGAAAATAAGAAGTAAGAGCGAGCAATGTACCTTCGAGGGGTAGACCACAAAGGAACCGGGGAGCGGGACTAATAGTAGAGGTGCACCCAGAGATTCTGCTGTGAGATCAGAGGGTAGAGCACCTGCAAGGACTTATGCCATTCGCGCTCTCGAAGAGGCATCATCTTCAGATGTGATAACGGGTACTTTTTCTCTTCATGATATCTCTGTTGTTGCTTTGATTGATCCAGGGTCCACCCATTCTTACATTTGCATGAAATTGGCATCTAGCATGAGTATGATTGTTGAGTCTACGGAATTTTTAGTAAAAGTGTCAAACCCGTTAGGCAAACATGTGCTAGTTGATAAGGTGTGTAGGAATTATCCTTTGACAATTAGAGGTCATTATTTTTCGGCAAATCTCATGTTGTATCCGTTTGACGAGTTTGATCTGATTCTTGGCATGGATTGGCTGACTGCTCATAATGTTTTAGTAAATTGTAGTAGTAAGTTTATTGAATTGAGATGTGTAAATGGAGATGTCATTCGGGTTGAATCAGGTAAATCGGATAGTTTGCCTGTAGTGATTTCGTCTATGGTAGCTAAAAAATATTTAAGAAAAGGGTATGAGTCCTATCTCGCCTTCTTGTTGAATACTCAAGAATCAGAAGTAAAGATTGAATCAGTGCCTGTAGTGTGCGAGTATTAGGATGTATTTCTGGAAGAGTTACTCGGATTACCTCCAGTTAGAGAGGTCGAGTTTGGCATTGAGTTAACTCCGGGTGGGGCACCTATTTCGGTTGCTCCGTATAGGATGGCACCATTAGAGTTGAAATAATTGAAGGTTCAGTTGTAAGAGTTAACGGACAAGGGTTTTGCAAGACCGAGCTATTCACCGTAGGGTGCTCCGGTACTTTTTTTCAAGAAGAAAGACGAGTCAATGAGATTATGTATATATTACAGACAACTCAACAAGGTGACAGTAAAGAATAAGTATCCTTTGCCAAGGATAGATGATTTATTTGACCAGTTGAAGGGAGCTACGGTGTTCTCTAAGATAGACCTAAGGTCTGGCTACTACCAGTTGAGGGTTAAGGAACAAGACGTACCGAAAACTACATTTCGAACGAGGTATGGCCACTATGAGTTTCTTGTCATACCATTTGGCTTAACGAATGCTCCTGCGATTTTTATGGATTTAATGAACCGTATCTTCCGGCCGTATTTGGATAAGTTTGTGGTTGTTTTTATCAACGACATATTAATTTATTCCCAGGATGAGAGTGAGCATGCAGAGCACTTGAGAATTATTTTGCAGACTTTAAGAGACAATCAGTTGTACGCTAAATTCAACAAGAGTGAGTTTTGGCTCTGAGAAGTCGGATCCTTAGGACACATTGTGTCGGGCGATGGCATTAGAGTCGATCCGAGTAAGATCTCGGCTATTGTGGAGTGGAAATCACTGAGAAATGTGTTAGATATTAGAAGCTTTTTGGGTTTAGCGGGGTACTACAGACGATTCGTAAAAAGGTTCTCCATGATTGCTACCCCGATGACGAAACTATTGCATAAAGATGTTAAGTTTGAATGGACTGAGAAATGCCAACAGAGTTTCGAGAGATTGAAAGCATTGGTAACTGAGGCGTCAGTTTTAGTACAACCTGAGTCGGGGAAGGAGTTTGTGGTCTACAGTGATGCGTCGTTAAATGGTCTTGGCTGTGTGTTGATGCAAGAGGGTAAAGTAGTAGCTTACGCCTCGAGACAGCTAAAACCGCATGAGAAGAATTATCCGACTCATGATTTGGAGTTGGCTGTGATCGTTTTCAATTTGAAGATTTGGCGTCATTATTTATATGGTGAGAAGTGCCGAATCTTCACCGGTCACAAGAGTTTGAAGTACTTGATGGACCAAAAAGATTTGAATTTGCAACAATGGCGGTGGCTCGAATTATGAAAGGATTATGAGTTATTAATTAATTACCATCCGGGGAAAGTGAATGTGGTTGCGGATGCCTTAAGCAGAAAATCCCTGTATGCTTTGAGAGCTATGAGTACGAGCTTAGCGTTGTCTGATGATGGTGCTATATTGGCCGATTTGAGGGCTAGACCATTATTTATTCAGCAGATATGTGAAGCTCAAAAGAATGATAGTGAGATGCAAGCTAAGAGAGCTCAGTGCGAATCGGGAAATGAATCTGATTTTTGGGTTAGTTCAGAGGATTGCTTGATGTTTCATGATAGAATTTGTGTACCAAAGGATGATGAGTTAATCCAGAAAATTTTACATGAAGCACACAGTGGTTGTTTGTCAGTACACCCGGGCAACACAAAAATGTACAATGATTTAAAGAAGTTGTATTGGTGGCCGGGTGATAAACCGTAAAAGTAACATATTTTAATTCCACATTTAGCATACTTTTGGATGATTTATCCCTTGATTTATGTAAAAAGGTGCTCTTAATCCTTTCTTTTCATGTTTTATACTAAGGAAAGCACCGGAGGATGGAAAGATTGAGAAACGGGCTCAAAACGGACCAAATTGGGCCAAAGTGAAAATCGACTCGGCCTGGACTTGAGCCAACACGGGCGTGTCTCCTTGATAGACTAGAACACGGCCTGATCACGATTTACACGGGCGTGTCACCTCATTAAAAGTCCGAACACGGCCTAAAGACGATTCACACGGGCGTGTGCCATGGCCGTGTCCCTATCGTGGAAAAGAGCAATTTCACTCGGAAAAGGATACTTAGGGGCAAAGAAACTTATTTCAAAAGCCTATATAAACACCCTAAGTATAACCTAGAAGGGGGCGGTGAGCTAGGCCAAGGAGCCGAGCCGAAAAGGTCAGATTTGTGGGAAACACTCGAAGATAGCCAGTTGATCCATCTCAAGAAGCCGGAATTCTACTCAAGACGGCGGATCTCTCTTTCAATTCCTTCAGGGGGTTTTAGGGATTTCTTATGTTTTGTTTTATCTTTTCTTCTGAGATGTTTTATTTTATTGTTATGAACTAAACCCTTCAGATACCTGAAGGGGATGAAACTTAGATGAATCTTGTTATCGTGTGCTGAACTATATGATAAATATTTGACTTGTTCTTAATTCTTGTGTTAATATTTCCGGGATATTGATTCAAGTTTGATGTGCGTAGGTGGAGGAGCAAAAGTCTCTTCTTAAGAGTAGATCTAGCATAATTAAGCGGAGTTGATCGCGCGCCTAGAGATAGGGTGACGAGATTTTTCCAGATTAGGGTGAAACCTAATATGGGAATCCATAGATCGAGTTAATGCAATTCTAGGGGTTTTAATTAGAAAGAGATTTCAATTAATCAACCTAGGGTTAGACGTTATTAAGCCGAGAGAGGGTTTAATATACATTAGGGAGTCTTACGGATCATGTCAAGTGAATAAATCGTGCAGTTCGAGTTAGATAACAAGTGAAGTCTAGGTGGATTCTTCCTAAGGGTATCGTCTTAATCAACTGAGTTTTTCCAACAGTATTTCCCCAATTCATTCTTTTTTGTCTTTGCGTCTTTAGCTTAGTAGTTAGTTAAATTTAGATTAAATAACAACTTCACTTATTTTAGGCTAGATAATAAAAAGAAAGTTAGTATTAGTACTTTTGGTTCCTTTGGGTTCGACAATCCGGTCTTGCCTAAGCTATACTACTGTTCGATAGGTGCGCTTGCCTCAAAATCGTTGTCATAGTTAGTTTCCAGGTTTGATAATTCTTTTTATAAATTGAAAACTCTGAAATCACAGTGATCAAGTTTTTGGCGCCGTTGCCGGGGAACTAAAATATTAAGAAAGCTCTATTTTTATTACTTTAGCCATTATTTTACGCAACTTTATTTTTATTTTTATTTTGTTTTGAACTTTGCTAAATTTTTCTTTCTTTCTTTTCCTAGCAGGTGCCTCTAGTTTATGACTAGAAGGAACTCGAGAGGACCACTAGTATATGACAGTGATATTGAAGCTACCACTCATGAGAATCGTAGAGAAATTAGGCGAGCCCTAAATTACACGAGAAGAAGAGCGAGAAGGCGGATCTAATCCTCTTGAAGGGATGGACGAGAATAATCCACCACCATAAGATGTGGTAGAAAATAATGCTCGCGTTCTATGTATGATTATGCTAAACCTCATTTAACGACGCAGAATCAAGTATTGTTAGGCTCTTATAGTCGCTAATAATTTTGAATTAAAGCCTAACACTATACAAATGATTCAACAATTTGTTCAATTTGATGGTTTACTGGAGGCGAAGACCCAAATACTCATATAGCTAATTTTTAGAGTTACGTGATACCTTCAAAATAAATGGCGTTTACGATGATGCCATCTGTCTTGATTATTTCCCTTTTCATTAAGGAATAAAGCCAAACAGTGGTTAAACTCGTTACCACGAGGGTCAATCACTACATGGGATCAAATGACTGAAATTTTTTTATTAAAATATTTCCCACCGGCCAAAACGACCAAATTACGGAATGATATCTCTTTTTTTTGTGTAGATGGATTTAGAGACATTATACGATGCATGGGAGAGATACAAGGATCTCTTGAGAAGGTGTCCGCACCATGGTTTACCCTTGTGGCTCCAAGTCCAAACTTTCTATAACGGTGTAAACCCCTCAACGAGGCAACTAATTGATTCGATCGCCGGTGGAACCACTGAACAACGAAACTCTGAAGGCGACCTACGAGTTTATTGAAGAGATGTCACTTTGAAAAACTATCGGTGGCGGGTTACAAGGACAAAACCAACAAAATCAGCGGAGTTTTCAACCTCGACGCAGATAACCATGCTATCAACACGGTAGAGATGATGAATAAAAAGCTTGATAGTTTGTGTTCTTCGCAGGTACATCTAGTAATGCAGTGCGACGCAAGTGGAACTGTGGCGAATCCTGAGTACCCACCCTACCAACCGGGCACAGAAAGCCAATAGATGAACTATATAGGTAATAATTTCAGATCTAATAATAACTCTTATAGTAATACTTATAATCCAGGTTGGAGGAACCACCCAAATTTTTCATGGGGAGGTCAAGGAAATCAAGGAATTCAGAGACAACAACCTCCTCAAAATTTCCAAAATCAGCGCTATCCACAGGAAAAGAGGCCGAACCTTGAAGAGATGCTGACAAAATTCATGGCAGCCACAGATAACCGTTTCCAAGACACTGAAACCACCCTTAAAAATCAACAAGTATCGATCAAAGGGATTGAGAATCAAGTCGGGGAACTTACTAAGACAGTTGGACAACTTGTAAAGTTAATTTCTGAACGACCGCAATGGCGTCTACCAAGCAACACTGAGATTAACCCAAAGGAGCAAATCCAAGCCATAACAGCTCAAGAAAGTGAAGGGTTAGACGAGCCCAATTTAAGGCAAGAGAATGTGGTCAAAGAAGGTAAGGTTGAGGTAAGTAATAACAAGCCAAAACCGGTAATCAAAGAGTACCAACCTCGCATACCATATCCCGAAGCATTAAAGAGAGACGATACAGAGGAACAGTTCGGTAAGTTTCTTAAACTTTTAAAGAAATTACATATTAACTTACTGCTACTTGAAGCCCTTTCGCAGATGCCAGATTCTATAAAATTTTTAAAAGAGCTTTTGACGAACAAACGAAGGATAGACGAGGCATCACACGTGGAACTAAACGCAATGTACTCGGCAATCTTGCAAAATAAACTACCACAAAAATTAAAAGATCCAGGGAGTTTTACGATTCCATATTTAATTAGTAGTTTACCTATTGATAATGCGTTAGCTGATTTAGGGGCAAGCATAAATGTGATGCCTTATAAATTGTTTAAACAACTAGGTCTAGGGAAACCCAAACAAACTAGGATGAACATTCAACTAGCTGATAAAACTGTTAGAATTCCTAGGGGTATTATCGAAGATGTTCTTGTAAAAATTGATAAATTCGTTTTCCCAGTAGATTTTGTTGTCTTAGACATGGATGAGGACAATAGTATCCCCCTAATCTTAAGAACACCATTTTTAGCAACTGCCAGGACTAAAATTGACATTGATGCAGGAGAACTAATACTTCGTGTAGGTAATGAGACAGTCACTCTCCAAGCTCTCGATTCGGCTAGAATAACGAGTAACCAAGGTGAGAAAACGAATTCTATTGATAACCATTCGGTAAAACCTTCTTTTCAGGAAGCACCACAAAAGAATACAACTGAACCCGATCCTAGACCCAGTGTTAACAAAGAAATAACTCGTGAGGAACGAAGGATTTAGATCGACGATCTAGACGAGTGGAAGACGCATTTTAAGAAAAAATTAGGAATACACGAAGCAGAACCCGAGCCATTCCACGAAGCAAACAAGTTCAAAATCGGAGATCAGGTATTGATAGAAAAAATAGACCCTCGAATATCTCCTCCTGACCCTAACACAAACAAAGAAATACCGTTTAGGGTAATCAGTGTTTTTCCATACGGAACAGTCGAGGTAAGTAATCCTACTTTTGGTACTTTCAATATAAACGCATCTCGCCTTGAACACTATTATGATAATGAAACTGATAGCATGAGGGAAGATATTCAAATTTTCAAACCACCCTGATGAAACGAGTGAGAGGTAAGTCTAGCTTAAGACTTTAAACGAGCGCTTCTCGGGAGGCAACCCGAGCACTAACCCTAATTACTTTCGTATTTGTTTTCATTTTATTTTGTTCTCTTATCTTAGTCTTAAACACTTAGTTTTAAACTAACCAAAAGTGTAGATTTCCAGCCCACACGGCCTTGCACACGGTCGTGGCCGTGGCCATGTGGAGGTACAGAATCTCTGTACTGACAATGGCAGAAGAGGTACAAGTCAGAAAGAATTAAATTTTTAGAGTCACAGACTCCAACCACCACCCCACGGGCACCAACAAAATGCCACGGCCATGCGACGCGGCCGTGGACGACACTGACTTATCACCCACGGGTGTGGCAACAAGAACATGGGCGTGGGAGAAACGATACGATGCATAACACAGCCGTGCGAGGCAGCCGTGTAAATTAACACGCCCATGGTACACGGGCGTGGGAATATACCTGACTTGAGAATTCTATTTAAACCACCCACCCCTCCCTCTGCTCACCCATTCAGCCATTTAGTTTTTCTTTTCTTTCTCAACCCTCTCCCTACTTTTCTTCCCCAATACATTCCCAAAACCCTTGAGCTATACCAAATGCCGAAGAAGCGGAAAGAGTCAAGCATAGTCTCCCAGAGAGAGACCGATCTATATAAGTTCATGCCGACCGCTTCATTCACTCGCCAAGCCAAGGGTCTTTGAGACCATTTATCTTTTCTTTTACTTTTATCTTCTCCTTTATTTTCCCTCTCTTTGACTATCTTATGCTTAATTTAGTTTATTTTAATTTCGTGTCTTAGTGTCGGGATCTTGGTCGCTTGGGAATCACGCCACTTTCGCCACCGCCAAAGCACCTCCATGACCTTAGAGGGTCACACCCACCTCATGAACCATCCAACAATAATGACCCTCAGTCCATCCATCTTTTCTTTTAATTTTATTTTACTTTTTGTTTTCTTTCTCTTTATCTTTCTTGTCTTTAATTATATATTTAGTTTATTTTAAATGTGTCTTCATAATTCCTGGCTAATCCTCCATGAGCTACCCAATTTCTTCATCTAGCACAAAGCTCGTTAGTAACCGCCACAACAAAAAGATGACACCTCCAACGTAGCTTTCACCTCCAATCCAAGGATGTCATCCATAATTCAGGGAGTTTCACTTCTCTCCATATCTTTTGAATTTATACTTAATTGTCTATATATATATATCTTTGTACATTGAGGGCAATGTACATCTTAAGTGTGGGGGGGTGAACAACCTAAAAAGGTGCCTAACTTTTTTCATTATTCTCAAATTCCTGAAATTAGGTGCCAAACTTTTTGCATTGTTCTCAAATCCCTGAATTATGCCTTGTCTTAAAGTAAATTTCTCATATTATCATTAGAATGAAATTCCCATGATTGATGATTTTTATTGATATGTTTTAGATTAAGTCATTGATAATTGTGCATTGATAATTAAATTCTAAGATACTAGAGAATCAAGCATGATAAGTCTATTTTTCGGTATTAAAATTTTTTTCTAGGTTGTTAACCTGAATTTGAATATTACTTTGAAATTTGAAATTTATGAGGTTGATATCAAAATACCCATAATTTTTGTGAGATTTTGAGCCTTATAAGAGCATATATCCTTTTTCATGCTCACTTTTTGATTATGAGTGTGTCAACATTGAACTGTTATTCTAGAACTTGCATCGATTATACATGTTGAGACCACATCTTTGATTTGATATACAGAAATGATAAAGGCACCTAGGATTTAAACCACTTACTCCATAAAAAGCCTACCTTCATAATTAACCCCTAGTGAACCCCTTTGATCCTAACAACCCTTTTTATTGATTCACCCACTAATATTAACCCAAAACCCTTTGTATTTGTTATCACCATTCTTCTTGACTACCCTTTTTTTTTGAGATTTGATTTGATTTGATCAGTTGCCTAACTATGTTCTTTATTTCAGTTTTTAAAGTTCTTTATTATGATTTGTTCTAAAAAAAATCGAAGTATATTCAGTATTAGTATGATGAAAAGCGAGTTTGTACAGTTAACGTCTATTTATTGAAGAAGAAGCTCGTATTATTAGTTTCAAAGTTTCAATTCATGTAATTATTTATTTTTTAGTTCATTGTTTCTAGTTAGGTAATTTTTCAGGTCGATCTCGATTCTAACCCTCTAATTCAGCCTTTATCCACACCTTAACCCAAGCCCCGTTACAACCCTTTCAAAGAACTTTTGATTTGTGCATCATCTCATATTACAGTGGTGGAGATTTGATTTTCATGCAAGCCTATGGGATTAACTTTTCAGTTTTGACATTTGAGTGCTTAATTATGAACCTTAAACACTTGAGTGATTTGAGTGAATCTTTTATGAGGATGTCAATCCTTGTAGGTTTTGGATCGAGAGGTAATTATTTAGATGAGAAAAACACCTATATTTTGTGCTACAAATGTATGACTTATATTGTTTGAATCTTTAGGACTCTTTGAGTTAAATTATCCATGTATAAATTATCTATGAATTATGATGAGACATTGTTGATAGGAATATTGAATCATGGAAAGTTCATTTTAATTATAAGTTGAGAATTTTGCTTGAGGACAAGCAAAAGCTTAAGTGTGGGGGTATGTGATAAACCGTAAAAGTAACATATTTTAATCCCACATTTAGCATACTTTTGGATGATTTATCCCTTGATTTATGTAAAAAGGTTCTCTTAATCCTTTCTTTTCATTTTTTATACTCAGGAAAGCACTGGAGGATGGAAAGAACGAGAAATGGGCTCAGAACGGACCAAATTGGGCCAAAGTGAAAATCGACTCGGCCTGGACTTGAGCCAACAAGGCCGTGTCTCCTTGATAGACTAGAACACGGCCTGATCACGATTTACACGGGCGTGTCACCTCATTAAAAGTCCAAACACGGCCTAAAGACGATTCACACGGGCGTGTGCCATGGCCATGTCCCTGTCGTGGAAAAGAGCAATTTCACTCGGAAAAGGATACTTAGGGGCAAAGAAACCTATTTCAAAAGCCTATATAAACACCCTAAGTATAACCTAGAAGGGGGCGGTGAGCTAGGCAATGGAGCCGAGCCGAAAAGGTCAGATTTGTGGGAAACACTCGAAGATAGCCAGTTGATCCATCTCAAGAAGCCGAAATTCTACTCAAGACGGCAGATCTCTCTTTCAATTCCTTCAGGGGGTTTTAGGGATTTCTTATGTTTTGTTTTATCTTTTCTTCTGAGATGTTTTCTTTTATTGTTATGAATTAAACCCTTCAGATACCTGAAGGGGATGAAACTTAGATGAATCTTGTTATCGTTTGCTGAACTATATGATAAATATTTGACTTGTTCTTAATTCTTGTGTTAATATTTCTAGGATATTGATTCAAGTTTGATGTGCTTAGGTGGAGGAGCAAAAGTCCCTGCTTAAGTGTAGATCTAGCATAATTAAGCGGAGTTGATCGCGCGTCTAGAGATAGGGTGATTTAGATTTTGCCAGTTAGGGTGAAACCTAATATGGGAGTCCATAGATCGAGTTAATGCAATTCTAGGGGTTTTAATTAGAAAGAGATTTCAATTAATCAACCTAGGGTTAGACGTTATTCGCTTGAGAGAGGGTTTAATATACATTAGGGAGTCTTACGGATCAAGTCAAGTGAATAAATAAATGCAGTTCGAGTTAGATAACAAGTGAAGTCTAGGTGGATTCTTCCTAAGGGGATCGTCTTAATCAACCGAGTTTTTCCAATAGTATTTCCCCAATTCATTCTTTTTTGTCTTTGCGTCTTTAGCTTAGTAGTTAGTTAAATTTAGATTAAATAACAACTTCACTTATTTTAGGCTAGATAATAAAAAGAAAGTTAGTATTAGTACTTTTGGTTCCTTTGGGTTCGACAATCCGGTCTTGCCTAAGCTATACTACTGTTCGATAGGTGCGATTGCCTCAAAATTGTTGTCATAGTTAGTTTCCAGGTTCGATCATTCTTTTTATAAATTTAAAACTCTGAAATCACAGCAATCACCGAGTATGAAAAAAGACATCTCTGAGTTTGTTACAAGATGTTTAATTTGTCAACAAGTGAAAGCCGAGCATCAAGTACCCTTGGGATTACTTCAGCCAGTGATGGTTCTAGAGTGGAAGAGGGATCGAATCACAATGGATTTCGTAACGGGGTTACCAATGACTCCGAAAAAGAAAGATGATGTATGGGTGATTGTAGACAGATTAACGAAATCGGCTCACTTTATACTGGTGCGTGTGGATTACTCACTTGACAGACTGGCTGAATTGTATGTTGCCTAGGTGGTGAGATTACATGGAGTGCCTATGTCTATTATCTCGGATAGAGATCCAAGATTTAATTCGAGATTTTGGAAGAAGTTGCAAGAAGCCTTGGGTACAAAATTGAATTTTAGTATCGCGTTCCATCCTCAAACCGATGGCCAATCTAAAAGAGTAATTCAAGTTCTCAGAGATATGCTCCGATGTTGTGTTTTAGAGTTCGAAGGTGGGTGGGAAAAATATCTACCTTTGGTTGAGTTTGCCTACAACAACAGCTATCAGCTGAGTATACGGATGGCACCGTACGAAGCTTTATATGGTCGTAAATGTCAGACTCCCTTGTATTGGACCGACCTTAGTGAGAAGCAAATTCACGGGGTTGATGTAGTTAAAGAAACCGAGGAGAAGGTGAAAGTGATCTGTGATAGCCTGAAAGCTGCATCATATCAACAAAAGTGATACGCGAATTTAAAAAGGAAAGAAAACGAGTTTCAAGTGGGTGACAAGGTATTTTTGAAAGTATCTTCGTGGAAGAAAATATTGATATTTGGTCAAAAGGGCAAATTGATTCCACGATTCATAGGGCCGTATGAGGTTATTGAAAGAATTGGGCCAGTAGCTTACTAGTTGGCTTTGCCGGCAGAGTTAGAGAAAATACACAACGTGTTTCATGTGTTGATGTTGCGGCTATATAGTTCTGATCCTTCACACATGATTCCTCCGGCCGAGATTGAGATACGATCGGACATGACTTATGAAGAAGAACCAATTAAGATTTTGGCTCGAGACACTAAACTGTTGAGGAACAAAAGTATAGCCTTAGTGAAAGTGTTGTGGAAAAAACACGGTGTAGAAGAGGCTACGTGGGAACCGGAAGAAGCCATGAGGGAACAATACCCAAACCTTTTTACTAGAAAGATTTTCGGGGACAAAAATCTCTAAAAGGGGGAGAGTTGTAACAGCCCGATTTTAGGGCTAGTCGAAACAGTGGTTTTGGGACCACTAATCCGAGGTTGAAGAAAAATATTTTTTTATATTATTTTATGTGTTATAGCATGATTATAAGGATGCATGAAAATTTTGGTGCTTTAATTTTAGCGATTGTATGCTTAATTGTGAAATAGGACTAAATCGCATAAAGTGCAAAAGTTCTATTTTACAAGCTAAAGGTGTCTAATAGTTGTAGAATATTAATTGGAAGCCCTAAATGTGCAATTAGACCCTTAGAAGATGAGTGGCCGGCCATAGGGTACAAGAAATGTCAAAATTTGGTCAAAGTGGGTGTATTAGGTAACTAAATTGAAGGAAATAAATAAAATAAAGAAAAGATGATATCACCCTATTCATTCATCTTCTCCCACCAAAAATATCAGCTAAGGAAGGGTTTTAGAAGCCAAAAATTTTCAGCAACTTCTCACCTTTGAAAGTAAGTGATTTTAGAGGTCTTTCTTGATAATTTTTGTACTTTTGGAACCCCCAAAGCTTAAGTAGCTAGAGGGGACTATCTTGCAAAATGGCTGAAAGTTTAGGGACTTGCCATGAGAGTGTCTATGTTGTTTGCTGAGTTCTTATGGAAGAAAATGAATGCTAGTGGGTTAAGGGATAACATTTGTGAAAGGTGTTACCATGAAAACACCTAAATGGGACTTATTTGTAAAGATTTCAATTGAGTAATAAATGCATGAGATAATTGATTTTGTGAATTGTTGTAAGAGGAATAAATGTTCGGCTAGGCTTGTTTAATGTGAAAATATGATGAAAAACGATTTATGAGCCTAGAGGCAAAATCGTAATTTTGTCAAAGTAGAAGGGAAAAATGGTCATTTTTGCCTAAGTAGAAATTTTGATGTATCATGAGTTATGTAGTGATGAAATGAGTGAATTTTATTATTATAGATCAAGAAGAGCGCGGAAACATCCTTGACCAAGGAAAAGGCAAGGTTACGGATTAAACCGTCGATTAATACATTTTGTATTGAGGTAAGTTTATTTGTAAACGATACGTCTTTAATACATATGCTTTTACCTATTGATACATTGTGTAAATGAGATAAATTATTAGTGAAATTGATAAATAATGAGTAATTCTTGTATGAACCTCAGAATAGAAATGTAAGTACAGACAAATATCCGTAATTATTATTGGTGGGCTGTGTGCGATACCACCGTAATTATCATTGTTGGTGGGCTGAGTGCATTACCACCTTGTCATTTATTCACGATGGGCTGTGTGCAATACCATCGTTTATTTTATCATTTGGTGGGCTATGTGCGATACCACCTTAATATTGATTAATGGTGGGCTGTGTGCAAAACTACTGGGTACTAGTGTTATTCCGAAGAGTTCATCGGAAAACTTAGTTAAGTAAATATTTTATGTGACTTGTGTTGATGAGTGCAGGGTATATGTGCAAGTAAATGTGAGCAATATATATGTTATATGATTGGAATGTGGTAAGAGATGAGATGAGTAAGCATGATTAAGAAAATGTGAATTGTTCTTATATACTATATAATGTTTGTGGTTGCTTGCATATGGTATGATGCTTATTGTTTACATGTAAACTTACTGAGCTTAAAGCTTACTCCCTTTATTTTCCCTTGTTTTATAGTGTCAAAGAGCCAGCTCGGGATACGAAGATAATCAGAAGATCACCTACACTGTCAGCACACCTTGGTATATTTAGATTTAACATTTTGAGTATGGCATGTATAGGGTCTAGACTTAGCATAAAGTCTTGTTGTTTGGCCAAGTGTGTTGGCTCCTTTAAAGATGAACTCTTTTGTATAAGGCCATAATTGATGGCTTATTATTATTAATCTATGAAAAGATGAGGTTAATCAGGAATGTGTATGATGCATGATTGGGTTGCTTGGTTTAAGTATGCATGGATGGATTGATGGTTGAATGTGATTATGTTGGTATGAGTTAGGGTGATAAAAAGAGCTTGGAAAATAGCCTTGTTCTTGTCCATACGGGTAGATACACGGGCGTGTGTCTAGGCCGTGTGTGACACAAGGTCGGCCTCATGGGCATGTGGTTAGGCCATGTGTCCCTTTGCATGCTAGGTTTGCAAGTCTGAATGCTCAGTAGTAAACACGCAGGCGGAGACACGGCCGTGTGTCTCAGCCGTGTGGAAGGAACGACCATGGACATGGGCGTGTGCCTAGGCCGTGTAAAGTCTGCACCTGAAATTGGAATTTAATTTGCCAGACGGTCGAGGGACATGGGCATGTGCCTAGCCCGTGTGACATTTTTGAGTTGATGACGTTAGAAACAGAATGTCAAGGTTTCGACACACGGGCTAAGACACGGGCGTGTCGAGGCCGTGTGAGGGACACGGGCCAGGAACACGGGCGTTTGTTCGGCCGTGTGAAAACCCCTGTAGGTTCAAATTGAAAAATAATTCCACACGAGTGTGGAACACGGGCATGTGATATGACACACGGGCGTGTCCCTTACTCCACACGGGCATGTGGACTGTTTAGTGAAAATTTTCTAAGGTTTTCTAGAGGGCTTCAGAAGGGTTCGATTTGGTCTCGACCCATTCTTAAAGGGAGGACTTAGGCCATATAAGCTTGTTTAAGAGACTTTATGAAATGTTTTAAATCAGGAGTAGAAAGTCAAGTCTCGTAGTTGTATGATTGATCGCGTGTAAGTCTAATAATGCCTCGTACCCTGTTCCGGCATTTGAATACGGGTAAGGGGTGTTACAATAACAAAAGATGATCAAGTTCCTATACATGCCATACTCAAAATTAATCAACTTTACTCTACCAGAAGAATAGTTGATAGTGTGATCCGAGCTCTGATGTTCTACGATCCCCGAGCTAGCTTGGCTATACTACAAGGAAAAGGGAAAAGAAAGGGGTAAGCATATAGCTTAGTAAGTTTACACGAAATAAGTACCATCATTAAGACTTATAATAGCATCCATTTATCTCATCGAATGATACTCAAATTCTCAAATACATCAACATAACTTACTCATGGGTACTCTTACCAAATTACATATCACATATTGCATGCATTTCTCGAAACTCATGGGTACCTGTATCACTTCATCACACATCTTTAGAACTTTCATACACTTTAAAACATAGACTGTAACAGCCCGATTTAGGGGCTAGTCAGAATAGTAATCTCGGGATCACAAATTTGAGGTTAGAGAAAATTATTTTAATGTTATTTTATGTGTTATAACATGTTTATAGAGATGCATGAAAATTTTGGTGCTTTAATTTTAGCAATTTCTTGCTTAATCGCGAAAAAGGACTAAATCACATAAAGTGCGAAAGTTCCATTCTATTAGCTAAAGGTACCAAATAGCCATAGATTGATAATTGGAGGTCTTTAAAAGGCAATTAGACCCCCAATATTTGCTTGGTCGGCCATAGAGGACAAGGAATGACCAAGTTGGTCAAAGTCGGTGAGTAGGTGGACTAATTTGACTAGTTTAATATTAGAATAAAGAAAAGGTGATATCCATATTTCTTGCTCATCTCTCCCACCAAAAATTGGCAGCCAAATAGGGGTTGAAAGCTTCAAAAATTTTAGCACACTCTTCTCTTCACAAGTAAGTGTTCTGGTGATCTTTTCTTGAAAATAGTTGTACTTTTGAGCCCCGTAAAGCTTATGCTTTCAAATGAGGGGACTATTGTGCAATATGGTGAAAAGTTTAGATTTTTGCCATGAGAGCTATCATTGTTATTTGCTGCATATTTATGGAAGAAATTGAGTCTTAGTTGTTAGATGAACAACTTTTGTGAAAGGTGTTGTCTTGAAAACACCTAATTGGACCTTGATGAAAAGGTTACAAATTTGTAGTAATTATGTGAAAGGTTGAGTTTTGATGATAGCTATAAGAGTATTAAATGTTCACCTAGGCTTGTTGAAGGTAGAAATGTGATTAGAATTTATTTCCGAGCCTAGGGGCAAAATGGTCATTTTGCCAAAGTCTAGGGGCAAAATAGTAAATTTGCCTAAGCATGATTTTTGAAATGCTTTTATTAATGTGGTGATTAAAATGAGCTAAATTGCTATTATAGAGCAAGAAGAACTGAGAATCCGCCTCGATCGGGAAAGAACAAAGTCTTGGACTAAACCGACGAGTTGGCTCATTTTGAAAACGAGGTAAGTTTGTATGTGATTAATGCAACATTCATGTTAGCATATTTGAGAACGCTTGGTATCGTATTGATGCATGATACTCTACTAAATTGAGTGATTGATGTTGAATATGATGTTGAAGTCCTAGTGGACTATAATGAATATGAAAAGGCTATCATCGAGATATGAAATAGATAAGGTCCCGTATAAAACCATGTCCGGGACATGGCCTCGGCACCGAGTTGAGATCCCGTATAAGACCATATCCGGGATATGGCTTCGGTAATGAATATGAGAATCATATAAGACCATATCCGGGATATGGCATCAATATTTGATGAGAATGTCCATATAAGACCTTATCCGAGATATGGCATTGGCATTTAGAGGTGACTCCATGTAAGACCACCTCGGGGATGTGGTATTGGCTTCGTACCTACAGTAATGACGTTGAATATGCTTCTTTGACTTTCTCTAGTGATTAATGGGATAAGTAGATGAGTTTAGAAATAGAAATGAGATTTGTACTAAAGTCATGTAAATGAATGAGTAGAGATACTCGTGAATGAGTCACGAAAAAATTACTACGATGTGTGGCACGGTATGTGCTAAATAAGGGAAATTGTATGTAAGTATGGCAAGAAGCCTATGACTCATATATGGTTATTTAATGCCATGGATGGATTAAATTATGAGCTTATTATTGCTATTTATTTCCATGCAAACTTACTAAGCTTTGTGCTTATTTCATTGCCCTTTCTCCTTGTAGTATTGCCAAGATAACTCGAGGAACGAGGACGTAGGAGTTCGGAGATCACACTATCGATATCACTTTGGTATAACAATTTAGACTTATTTTGAGTATGGCATGTATAGGACTCGAGTATTTTGTTAGGTTGTAATTGTTGGCCAAAGTGTTGGCTTTGTAAGGTATTAAAGTCTTTTTGTAATGGTCTATTAAGTTAGGCCGATGCTTGGCAAACTCTTATGCTTAATGAAAGTGATTTTCTTGAAGTGTATGCCCTTGTGCATGGATGTTGAATCGAGTACTTAGATATGCCTTTGGGTTATGAATTATGTTGAATTGAATTGGTGTTTGTATGTGTGCAATGTAGGGTGGCATAGGGCTTGGTAGATAGTCATCTAATTGTCCACACGGGTAGACACACGGGCGTATGTCTATGCCGTGTGTGACACACAGTCAGCCCTATGGGCGTGTGGATCGACCGTGTGCCCCTTTGCATGCTAGGTTTGCAAGTCAGTGTGTCTCAGCCGTGTGGGAGACACGACCTAGGACATGGGCGTGTGCCCAGGCCGTGTGAAGTTTGCACCTTAAATGTGGAATTTAATTCGACACACGGGCGTGTGCCTTGGCCATGTGACCTTAGTGAGATGATGACATCATAGTCAGGATCGGCCACGAGTGGAAGACACGGGCATGCCTTAGGGGCACACGGGCGTGTCCCTAGACCAACACGAGCGTGTGGCCCTTGTTTTAAAGAAAAGTTTTCCAAGTTCGCGAAAGTTCCCAGAATAGTTTTGATACCTCTCAGAGGTATGTTTAGGGCCTCTTAGGCTGAGTATGTGCAAGTGATGGGTTTAAACGAAATTTTATAACCCTATTCGAGACGTTTAAGCAAGATTAGTTAGGTAATGCCTCAAACCCGATTCTGATTGGATACAGGTAAGGGGCGTTACATTTATTGGTATCAGAGCTATGGTTTAGTCAATTTTAGGACTAATGTAGCGTAAGTACGAGTTTAGCTATACATGCCATATGTAAGAGTGTCTGAGTAATGATAGTGTGATGGCTCCTGACATTTAAAACTCGTGTTTATGTATTAAATAGATTCTGGTCCAGACCGAACTGTAGCCGATGATACTGCGAGTAATGCGCCGGCTCCCGCTCAAGGGACTGCGCCAGGAAATAGTAGACCCGAGACCTTGGGTTAGGGAAAAGAGGCCCGAGAAGCCTTTCTCCACATGATGAACAAATGGTATACTTAGTATACCCGAGCAAATCCTAATGCTCAACCCCTCCACCCCCACCAATCCCTCAACCCGCTCTAGTAGCTTCTCAAGTGGTTGAGGTGGTGAGAAGAGAAAGGCCTCCGGTCGATAAGATCCAGAAGCAAGGAGCCGAGGAATTTTGAGCCAGTAAGGATGATGATCCGGAGAGGGTGGAATTTTGGCTAGAGAATACCATCAGGGTATTCGATGAATTTTCGTGCACACCTGAGGAGTGTCTAAAGTGTGCAGTATCTCTCTTGAGAGATTCAGCCTACCGGTGGTGGAACACCCTTGTGTCGGTGGTACCAAGGGAGAGAGTTAGTTGGGAATTCTTCCAAGAGGAATACCGGAAGAAGTACATCAGCCAGAGGTTCATTGACCATAAGAGGAAGGAGTTCTTGGAACTAAAGCAAGGCCGTATGTTAGTAACTGATTACGAACGGGAGTTCGTAAGGCTTAGCAAGTATGCCCGGGAGTGCGTGTCTACTGAGGCCGTAATGTGTAAGAGATTTGAGGACGGGCTGAATGAGGATATCCGTTTATATGTTGGAGTCCTTGAACTAAAAGAGTTTGTAGTGTTGGTAGATAGAGCCTGTAAAGCCGAAGAGTTGGCTAAGGAGAAGAGAAGAGCTGAGAATGAGTCTCGTGACTTGAGGAAGAGGCAGTTGAATAAGTCCTACCAATCCTCATCTAAGAAATCGAGGGATTTTGTCGCTTGATCAGTCACCTCAGTCGGGTTTTCAACCCGAAGTAAAGGCAAGCAGTTTTCGGGGTCTAAAGGGCAGACCACGTCAGTTACTAGTGTGAGCAATGTTTGATCGAGTAGACCGGAATGCCCTCAGTGTGGCAGGCGCCATTCTGGTGAGTGCCAAGCCAATGAGAAAGCTTGTTTCAGATATGGGTCCTTAGACCACTTCATCAGAGATTGCCCTGAGGAGGGTGAGAAAGAGAAGTCTCAGAATACAAGGCCGGGAAGTACTGCTAGGGGAAGACAACAGAGAAACTCAGGAAATTAGATGGGTAGCAAGAATCCATCTAGAGAGCAAGCTATAAGAGTCGAGGTAGAGCACCGGCGAGAACATATGCCATTCGTGCTCGTGAAGAGGCATCTTCCCTTGATGTAATCACGGGTACCTTTTCTCTCCATAATTTTTCTCATGCGATTTTAGCTGTCTCGAGGCGTATGCGACTACCTTACCCTCTTGCATCAACACACAACCGAGACCATTTAATGATGTGTCACTGTAGACCACAAACTCTTTCCCCAATTCTGGTTGAACCAAAACCGGCGCCTCAGTCAACAATGTTTTTAATCTCTCAAAACTCTGTTGACATCTTTCAGTCCATTCGAACTTCATATCTTTGTGCAATAGTTTCGTCATCGGGGTAGCAATCATGGAGAACCCCTTCACAAAACGTCTGTAATACCCCGTTAAACCCAAAAAGCTTCTGACTTCTGACACGTTTCTCGGCAGTTTCCACTCCATAATAGCCGAGATCTTACTCGGGTCAACTCTAATACCATCACCCGACACAATGTGTCTTAGAAATCTGACCTCTCAGAGCCAAAATTCGCTCTTGCTAAATTTAACATATAACTATTTGTCTCTTAAAGTCTGTAAGACAATCCTCAGATGTTCCGCATGATCACCTTCATCTCGAGAATAAATCAATATGTCATCAATAAAGACAACCACAAACTTGTCTAAATATGGTCGGAAGATACGGTTCATTAAGTCCATAAAAATCGCAGGGGCATTCGTTAAACCGAACGGCATGACCAGAAACTCATAATGGCCATACCTCGTCTGAAATGCGTTTTTCGGCACGTCTTGCTCCTTAACCCTCAACTGGTAATAGCCAGACCTCAGGTCTATCTTGGAGAACACCATAGCTCCCTTCAATTGATCAAATAGGTCATCTATCCTTGGTAAAGGATACTTATTCTTCACCGTCACCTTGTTGAGTTATCTGTAGTCTATACACAATCTCATCGACCCATCCTTCTTCTTTACAAAAAGCACCAGAACACCCCACGGTGAATAGCTCGGTCTTGCAAAACCCTTGTCCGTTAACTCTTGCAACTGAACCTTCAGTTCTTTCAACTCTAGTGGGGCCATCCTATATGGAGTAACCGAAATAGGTGCCGTTCCCGAAACTAACTCAATTCCAAACTCGACCTCTCTAACTGGAGGAAGTTAGGGTAACTCTTACGGGAATACATCCGGATACTCGCATACAACCGGCACTGTTTCAATCTTTACTTCAGACTCTTGAGTATTTAACACGAAAGCGAGATAAGACTCGTACCCTTTTCTCAATATTTCTCAGCCATCATGGAAGAAATCATCACCGGTAAACTATCTGACCCACCTGATTCAACCCGAATAACATCTCCATTTTCACATTTCAACTCAATAAATTTACTACCACAGTTCACTAAAACACTATGGGTAGTCAACCAATCCATGCCAAGAATCAAGTCAAATTCATCAAACGGCAACAACATAAGGTTTGCTGGAAAACAATGACCCCTAATTGTCAAAGGACAACTTCTACACACCTTGTCAACTAGCACATGTTTGCCTAACGTGTTTGACACCTTTACCACTAATTTCGTAGACTCAACAGTCATACTTAAACTAGATGCCAATCTCATGCAAATATAGGAATGGGTAGACCCCGGATCAATCAAAGCAATAACAAAGGTGTCATAAAGAGAAAAAGTACCCGTTATTACATCTAGAGATGATGCCTCTTCGCGAGCGCGATGGCATAAGTCCTTGCAGGTGCCCGACCCTCTGGCCTCAGAGCAGAGTCTCGTGATGCACCTCTACCACTAGTCCCACCTCCTGGGTTCTTTTGTGGCCTACCCCTAGAAGATGCACTGCTTGATCTTATCTCTTGCTTCCTCTCTTTGTTATCCTTCTCAGGACAGTTTCGGATGAAATGGTCGGGGGAGCCACACTTATAACAATTCCGGTTGTTTCCCCAACACTCCCCAGTGTGATGTCTGCCACAACTTGGGCACTTTGGGTTGGACTTTGAATTGCCCACACTTGCCATCGAGGTGGCTTGAACTCTTGAACCCGGGTACGTGTCGCCTCGCTCTCTTTGCGAAAATCCAACTGATGCGGTCGTTTGAGGATTCACTTCCTTGGACCTCTTCGATTGAGCTTGGTAGGATTTACTCATCGGTCTTTTCCTTGCATCCCGGGCTCACTCACGGCTTTCCTCTTTTCCTTACTCAATTCTTCTGCCTTAGTCGCCCTATCCACCAATACCACAAATTCTTTTAGTTCTAAAATCCCGAATAAAAGTCTGACATCGTCATTCAGCCCATCTTCAAACCTCTTGCATAAGATAGCTTCTGTTGACACACATTCTTGTGCATACTTACTGAGCCTAACAAATTCACGCTCATATTCCACCACAGTCATTTTTCCTTATTTTAACTCAAGGAATTCCTTCCGTTTCTGATCAACATATCGCTGACTGATATACTTCTTACGAAACTCTTCCAAAAAGAAGTCCCACGTTACTCTTTCTTTAGGAACCACTGATGTCAACGTTTTCCACCAATAGTATGACGAGTCCCTCAGCAAAGACATGACACATTTTAAACTCTCCTCAAGTGTACATGAGAGTTCATCAAATACTCTCATCGAGTTCTCAAGCTAGAATTCCGCCCTCTCAGGGTCATCATCTTTATTAGATTTATTAGATCAAAAGTCCTCAGTCCCTTGCTTCTGGATTTTGTCTACCGGGGGCTTAGTTGTCCTCACTAAGTCTATACCTTGGAGAGCCACAGGAACTGGCTGAGGTATAGGAGGGGGAGGAGGAGGTTGGGCATTGGGGTTTGCTCACACATACTCCGTGTACCAGTTACTCATCATTTGGAGAAAGGCTTCCCGAGCCTCTTCTCCTTGACCCATAGTCTCGGGTCCACTCTGCATAGGCGTAGTCCCTTGCGCGGGAGCCGACGCATTACTAGCTGCGTCATCAGCAGCCGATTGATTGGGATCCATACACTATATATAAATAAAGTATAAAATCATCAGAAGCCACCACACTATCATTATACACTTATGGCATGTATAGCTAGACTCCCACACACGCTACGGTAGTCCTAGAACTGACTAAACCATAGCTCTGATACCACTAAATGTAACACCCTTTACCCATATTCTGTACCGGAATTGGGTACGAGGCATTACCGTACTTAACTCACACAATCATACAACTTTGGGCTATTAGGTTCGTTTCAAATTAAAACTTTTCCATTCATGTGTCTATCACCCTCATAATGGACCTACGAGGCCTTGGATATGCTTCCAAATGGTTTCGGAGATAATTCGAAAACTTCTACGCACTTAAGAAAATTTTTCCTAAACAGGGGCCACACGCTCGAGGGGAAGATGACACGCCCGTGTATCATCTCACACGCCCGTGTTCAACGCCCGTGGTCGACACTGACTAACTTCACACGGCGTTGGAACGCCTGTGGCCCTAGCTCGTGTGCCAAACCTTGACATTTTGACATATCCACACGGCCGTGTACTTCAGTCGTGTGGCGAATTAAATTCCAATTGCAAGGTGCAGACTTCACACGGCCTGGGCATACGCCCGTGTGCTAGCCGTGCCTCCCACACGGTCTAGACACACGCCCATGTGTCTACCCATGTGAACGATTAGAAGGCTATCTACCAAGCCCTTTGCCACCCTACATTGCATACATACATACTCCAAATTCCATTCAACGTAATTCATGACCCAAAGACACATCTAAATATTCAATTCATATATCAATAAACACTCATAATTTGCAATAGGAACTTCCATGAGTAATTTCATATTTTTATGAATAACAAAGTGAGACATCAACCATGACAATATACTAGTTATCTTAAAAGGGGCCAACACATCTTGGCCAAAATAACAAAATAATCTAACTAGTCTAGCCCCTATACATGCCATACACAAAATCACTAAGTCTAGATATACCGAGATGAGTTGATAGTGTGGGCGAACTTCTGATTATCGGCGTACCCCGGCTCAGCTCTTAAACTCTATAAAACAAGGGAAAAGAAAGGGGGAGTAAGCATTAAGCTTAGTAAGTTTACATGTAAACAATATAAAGTTATAGCATTACATACTAAACAAGAAACGATCCACATTCATAATTAAGCTTACTCGTTTCTTCCATTTCTATATTCCAACCTTATCACTAGCTTAATGTATACATTCATTAGCATGCTTCCCTACACTTAGCACCACAATGTCACATGACACAGCACATCACAAACTCTTAGTCAATTACTCATAATCAAATTACTCGGTGGTTTCGCACTTAGCCCACCATCAGTCTTTATTAGGGTGGTACCGCACATAGCCCACCGAAAAGGTTAGTTACGGTGGTATCGCACATAGCCCACCAATTGTTAAATAGACAATGGTATCGCACATAGCCCATCATAATCAAATAACTAGGTGGTATCGTACATAGCCCACCATCAAGTGTTTATTACACGTTTATATGACTATTTCGTCATTCATACAATAATTATACCATAACTACCGCATTCAATCCACTTGTATCACACATGTTCTCAATCATGCCATGCACCAATCAACAACGACAATGTATGTATATAAAATGTATAGTTTACACATAAACTTACCTCGGTGCAAAACGTGTCAACAACGGCTTAATCCGTAACCTTGCCTTTTCCCCGGTCAAGGTTAATTTCATGCACTTCTTGATCTATAACAATAAAATTCATTCATTTAGATCACTCTATGATCATAATGCACCAAAATCTACACTTAGGCAAAAATGACCATTTTGCCCTTTTATGATGGCAAAATTACGATTTTGCCCCTAGGCTCATAAATAATTTTTTATCACATTTTCTCAATAAACAAGCCTAGGTGAACATTTATTTCTCTTACAACTACTCACCATTCCAACTATTTCTTGCATTTATGACACAATTTAAATCTTTGCATTCTAGTCCTATTTAGGTGTTTTCATGCTAACATCTTTCACAAAAGTTGTTTCTCATCTCCCTAACATTTATTTTATTCTATAAAACTCAGCTAACAACTCAACTACTCTCATGGAAAGTCCCTATACTTTCAACCATATCTCAAATTAGTCCCCTCATTAGCTAGCTTAAGCTTTGGGACTCCAAAAACACAAAAATAATCAATTAAAACCACCTATATCACTTACTTGAATATGAATTGAGTGGCTGAAAGTTTGAACCCCCAAGAGCTCTATTTCTTCTTCAATTTTCGGTGGAAAGAGATGAGTGAATAGTGAAAGATGATAGTTTTGCTTTTACTATATTTTTATTCATCTTTTTTCACCTAATTTTGACTAAACATTAAATGCTCTTGTCTCCCCATACCATATGGCAGTCCATCACACTCCAAAATGGCCTATTTGCACCTTAAAGTCCTCTAATTTGCATTCTATAGTCATTAGGTACTTCTACCTTAAAAATTAGAACTTTCGCACTTTACGCAATTTAGTCCTTTTTCAAAATTAAGCATGCAATCATTAAAATTAAAGTACCAAAATTTTCACATAGTCATATATTAACACTATATCGCATAAAATAACATCAAAATAGTTTCTTTAAACCTCGAATTAGTGATCCCAAGATCACTGTTTCGACTAGCCCCAAAATCGGGCTGTTACAGTATTGGTTAGAACTCAGAGAGAAACAGATTCATGGGGTTGACCTGGTTAGAGAGACTGAAGAGAAAGTGAAAGTGATACGAGATTGTCTGAAAGTCGCCTCAGATAGACAAAAGTCCTATTCGGATTTGAAAAGGAAAGAGATTGAATTCAAAGTCGATGATAAAGTGTTCTTGAAAGTATCACCTTGGAGAAAAGTCCTTAGATTTGGATGGAAGGGCAAATTGAGTCCGTGTTTTATCGGTCCTTATGAAGTTACCGAGTGGATAAGACCGGTATCTTATCGGTTGGCCTTACCACCTGAGCTAGAAAAGATTCATCATGTCTTTCACGTATCCATGTTGTGTCGTTACCGTTCAGATCCTTCACATGTCATTGTACCAACAGAGGTAGAGATACAACCGGACTTGACTTATGGTGAAGAGTCGGTTAAGATAATGGTGCAAGAGGTCAAACAGTTTAGAAACAAAAGCATATCCCTTGTGAAAGTATTATGGAAAAGGCACGGAATAGAAGAGGCTACATGGGAGCCCGAGGAAATGATGAGAAACCAATATCCCAACCTTTTCACCGGTAAGATTTTCGGGGACGAAAATCCTTAAGGAGGGGAGAATTGTAACATCCCGATTTAGGGGCTAGTCGGAACAGTGATCTCGGGATCACAAATCTAAGGTTAGATAAAATTATTTTCATGTTATTTTATGTGTTATAACATGTTTATAGAGATGCATGAAAATTTTGGTGCTTTAATTTCAGCGATTTCTTGCTTAATCGCAAAAAAGGACTAAATCGCATAAAGTGCGAAAGTTCCATTCTATTAGCTAAAGGTACCAAATAGCCATAGATTGATAATTGGAGGTCTTTAAAAGGCAATTAGACCCCTAATATTTTCTTGGCCGCCCATAGGGGACAAGGAATGACCAAGTTGGTCAAAGTTGGTGAGTAGGTGGACTAAATTGACTAGTTTAATATTAGAATAAAGAAAATATGATATCCATCTTTCTTGCTCATCTCTCCCACCGAAAATTGGAAGCCAAATAGGGTTTGAAAGCTTCAAAAATTTCAGCACACTCTTCTCTTCACAAGTAAGTGTTCTGGTGATCTTTTCTTGAAAATAGTTGTACTTTTGTGACCCCTAAAGCTTATGCTTTCAAATGAGGAGACTATTGTGCAATATGGAAAAAAGTTTAGATTTTTTCCATGAGAGCTATCATTGTTATTTTTTGCATTTTTATGGAAGAAATTGAGTCTTAGTTGTTAGATGAACAACTTTTGTGAAAGGTGTTGTCTTGAAAACACCTAATTGGACCTTGATGAAAAGGTTACAAATTTGTAGTAATCATGTCAAAGGTTGAGTTTTGATGATAGCTTTAAGAGTATTAAATGTTCACCTAGGCTTGTTGAAGGTAGAAATGTGATTAGAATTTATTTCTGAGCCTAGGGGCAAAATGGTCATTTTACCAAAGTCTAGGGGCAAAATAGTAATTTTGCCTAAGCATGATTATTGAAATGCTTTTATTAATGTGGTGATTAAAATGAGCTAAATTGCTATTATAGAGCAAGAAGAACCGAGAATCTGCCTCGATCGGGGAAAGAACAAAGTCTTGGACTAAACCGACGAGTTGGCTCATTTTGAAAACGAGGTAAGTTTGTATGTGATTAATGCAACATTCATGTTAGCATATTTGAGAACGCTTGGTATCATATTGATGCATGATACTCTACTAAATTGAGTGATTGATGTTGAATATGATGTTGAAGCCCTAGGGGACTATAATGAATATGAAAAGGCTATCATCGAGATATGAAAAAGATAAGGTCCCGTATAAGACTATATCCGGGATATGGCTTCGATAATGAATATGAGAATCGTATAAGACCATATCCGGGATATGGCATCGATATTTGATGAGAAAGTCCATATAAGACCTTATCCGGGATATGGCATTGGCATTTAGAGGTGACTCCATGTAAGACCACCTCGAGGATGTGGCATTGGCTTTGTACCTACAGTAATGACGTTGAATATGCGTCTTTGACTTTCCCTAGTGATTAATAGGATAAGTAGATGAGTTTAGAAATAGAAATGAGATTTGTACTAAAGTCATGTAAATGAATGAGTACAGGTACTTGTGAATGAGTCACGAAGAAACGACTATGATGTGTGGCACGGTATGTGCTAAATAAGGGCAATTGTATGTAAGTATGGCAAGAAGCCTATGACTCGTGTATGGTTATTTAATGCCATGGATGGATTAAATTATGAGCTTATTGTTGTATTTATTTCCATGCAAACTTTCTAAGCTTTGTGCTTATTTCATTGCCCTTTTTCCTTGTAGTATTGCCAAGATAACTCGAGGAACGAGGACGTAGGAGTTCGGAGATCACACTATCGACATCACTTTGGTATAACAATTTAGACTTATTTTGAGTATGACATGTATAGGACTCGAGTATTTTGTTAGGTCGTAACTGTTGGCCAAAGTGTTGGCTTTGTAAGGCATTAAAGTCTTTTTGTAATGGTCTATTAAGTTAGGCCGATGCTTGGCAAACTCTTATGCTTAATGAAAGTGATTTTCTTGAAGTGTATGCCCTTGTGCACGGATGTTGAATCGAGTACTTAGATATGCCTTTGGGTTATGAATTATGTTTAATTGAATTGGTGTTTGTATGTGTGCAATGTAGGGTGGCATAGGGCTTGGTAGATAGTCATCTAATTGTCCACACGGGTAGACACACAGGCGTGTGTCTATGCCGTGTGTGACACACGATCAGCCCTATGGGTGTGTGGATCGACCGTGTGCCCCCTTGCATGCTAGGTTTGCAAGTCAGTATGCTCCACGGGAAGAGACACGGCCGTGTGTCTCATCCGTGTGGGAGACACGGCCTAGGACATGGGCGTGTGCCCAGGCCGTGTGAAGTCTGCACCTTAAATGTGGAATTTAATTCGACACACGGGCTAAGGACACGGGCGTGTGCCTTGGCCGTGTTACCTTAGTGAGATGATGACGTCATAGTCAGGATCGGCCATGGGTGGAAGACACGAGCATGCCTTAGGGGCACACGGGCGTGTCCCTAGACCAACATGAGCGTGTGGCCCCTGTTTTAAAGAAAAGTTTTCCAAGTTTGCGAAAGTTCCCAGAATAGTTGCGATACCTCTCAGAGGTATGTTTAGGGCCTCTTAGGCCGAGTATGTGCAAGTGATGGGTTTAAACGAAATTTTATAACCCTATTCGAGACTTTTAAGCAAGATTAGTTAGGTAATGCCTCAAACCCGGTTTCGGTTGGATACGGGTAAGGGGTGTTACATAGACTTAGCTCTTTGTCATCTTTACATAAATTTGACTCTTTATCATCTTTGTATAACTTGGATCTTTGCCCATTGAACTATTCAGAATATCGGAGGATACTCAATCTCATCATACATGTATCATGATGCCAATGCCATATCCCAGATATGGTCTTACATGGGATCACCTCTTGATGCCGATGCCATATCCTAGATATGGTCTTACACGGGATCTCTTAACTCGATGTCGATGCCATGTCCCAGACATGGTCTTATACGAGATCGTACATAGATGTCGATGCCATGTCTCAGAGATGGTCTTACACGAGATCTTCCTGGGGAGCCAAAGCCATGTCCCAGACATTGTCTTACACGGGACCTTCCTTATTCGGTGTCGATGCCATGTCCCAGACATGGTCTTATACGGGACCTACATTCAGTGTCGATGCCATGTCCCAGACATGGTCTTATACGGGACCTACATTCGGTGCCGATGCCATGTCCCAGACATGGTCTTATACGGGACCTTCCTTATCTCATGTCGTGACATAGGTATCCTCGTCATTTCGAATCTTCAACTTGGACTTCAACTTAATACATTCTCATCATTTTCTCATCGAGGCATCATTGGTCGATTTTCATGATATGATATACATTATCATAAGATCAAGAAAGTTAAAATATAAAAACACTATAAAAATTTAATTTCACACAAACTTACCTCGGTACTCAAAATATGTGTAGATGTTTGATTTAGTCCAACACTTTGTTCTTGCCTCGGTTTCGGTCCGGGATTCGTGTTTCTTGATCTATAATAACAATTTCACTCGTTTAATACTCACATTGACTAAATTGACTCATGAATCACACTTTGGCAAAATCACGATTTTGCCCCTAAACTTTTACATAATTATACTTTTCCCCTAGGCTTGTAAATTGATTTTTATTCAACTTTCTTGTATTTTAAGCCTAGCCAAATCTTTTTCTTAACTAACACAACCCCTAATTTCCACTATTTCACCCATGTATGACCACTTTCATAACTTTTGCAATTTGGTCCTTTTTATGCATTTTTCATGAAAATCACTTAGAAAAAGATGTTTATCATGCATCAAACTTTCATATTCTTCCGTAAAACATCAAAATACATGCATGTTATACATGGGTAAATTTTTTAACATAAACCTTAGCTCAAAATATAGCTAGAAATAGCTAAATCGAGCTACGAGGATCTCAAAAATACGGAGAACATTAAAAACGGGGCTAGGGTTCACTTACTTTGAGCTTGAAAATAAGAAAAACCCTAGCTATGGCTTCTCTTCCAAATTTCGGCGCCTAGGGAAGAAGATGGACACCATTTTTGAATTCTTTTTCCCTTTTAATTCTTTTATTAACAAAATGACAAAAATGCCCTTAAGGCCTTTTCTTAAGATTTTTCCTTCCCATGCCTATTTTTGTCCATCTAGACATATAATGGTCTAATTGCTAAATAAGGACCTCTAGAAATTTTTATAATTCTATTTCATATTTAAATCTTCTAGAATCTCATATTTTCTAATTTTTGCAATTTAGTCCTAATGGACAAACTAATCACTAATAAATAAAATTTCCTCATGAAATTTTCACACAATCATGCAACCACATCATAAGCCTCATAAAAATCATAAAACACATATTTCTACTTCGGATTTGTGGTCTCGCAACCACTATTCTGACTAGGCCCTAAATCGGGCTGTTACAATTCTCCCCCCTTAGGGATTTTCGTCCCCAAAAATCTTACCTGTAAGAAGGTTTGGGTACTGGTTTCTCATATCCTCCTCGGGCTCCCATGTATCCTCTCATACCACATGTCTTTGCCATAATACTTTAACGAGAGCTATACTTTTATTCCTTAGCTGTTTAACTTCTCATGCTAGAAACTTGACCGGTTCTTCGCCATATGTCATGTCGGGTTGAATTTCAACCTCTGTCGGTGTAATCACATGCGAAGGATCTAATGGGTAACGTCGCAACATAGACAGGTGGAACACATCATGTATCTTTTCCAACTCAGATGGCAAAGCCAATCGATAAGCTACCAGCCCTATCCTTTTGGTAATCTCATATGGTCTGATAAAACGTGGACTCAATTTGCCTTTCAGGCCAAATCTAAGAACTTTCCTCCATGGTGATACTTTCAAAAATACCTTATCACCAACTTGAAACTCAATCTCTTTTCATTTCAAGTCCGAGTAGGATTTTTGTCCATCAAAAGTAGCTTTTAAACAATCACGGATTATTTTTACCTTCTCCTCGGTTTCTCTAACCAGATCGACCCTGTGAATATGATTTTCCTTGAGTTCAGTCCAATACAAAGGCATTCTGCACTTACGCCCATACAAAGCCTCATAAGGCTCCATTTTCAAGCTCGACTGAAAACTGTTATTGTATGCAAACTCTACCAATGGTAAATACTTTTCCCAGCTACCTTGAAACTCAAGAACACAACACCGGAGCATATCCTCAAGTAACTGTATTAATCTCTCCGACTGTCCGTCAGTTTGTGGGTGAAAAGCCATACTAAAACTCAGCTTTGTGCCCAAAGCTTCTTGCAACTTTTTCCAAAATCGGGATGTGAATCTCGGATCTCTGTCTGATATAATCGATAAAGGTACTCCAGGAAGCCTTACAATCTCTGAAACATACAAGTTTGCCAACTTATCAAGCGAATAATCAACATGTACCGGTATGAAATGGGCTGACTTCGTAAGTCTATCGACTATAACCCATACAGCATCTTTCTTACTCGGTGTCAGCGGCAAACCCGTCACAAAATCCATAGTAATACGGTCCCATTTCCACTCGGGAACCATTATAGGCTGAAGCAAACCCGAAGGTACTTGGTGTTCATCCTTCACTTGTTGAAAAATCAAACATCTTGATATAAACTCAGAAATATCTTTCTTCAACTCGGCCACCAATACCATTTCTTCAAATCATTATACATTTTTGTGCTGCCCAGATGTACAGATAGACATCCGCTATGTGCCTCGTGTAAAATCTTCTGAATAAGCTCATTGTTTCTCGGTACACAGGCTCTGTCTCTGAATGTCAAACATCCATCAAAATAAATCTAAAAGTCGAACTCAACACCCGACTCGTACTGAACTCTTTTGGCTTGTAGTTCACTGTCATCTTTTTGAGCTTCATAAATCTCTTGGAGAAACATAGGTCTAGCCTTCAACTAAGCTAGAATGGAACCATCATCTGACAAAGTCACCCGTGTATTCATAGCTCTCAATGCAAATAGGGATTTTCTACTCAAACCATCAGCGACTACATTCGCCTTTCCCGAGTGGTAGTCAATGACTAGCTCATAATCCTTTATCAGCTCTAACCATCTTTGTTGCATTAAATTCAATTCCTTCTAAGTCATCAAGTACTTTAGGCTCTTATGATCGGTGAATATCCGACATCTTTCGCCATATAAATGGTGTCTCCATATCTTCAAAGCAAACACAATGGCAGCCAACTCTAAATCATGTTTCGGGTAATTCTTCTCATGCAGCTTTAACTGTCTAGAGGCGTATGCTATCACCTTACCCTCTTGCATAAGCACACAGCCCAATCCATTCAAGGATGCATCACTATAAATCACAAATTCTTTTCCCGGTTCAGGTTGTACTAGAACTGGAGCCTCAAACAACAATGCCTTTAGTTTCTCAAAACTCTGTTGGCACTTTTTTATCCACTCAAACTTTACATCTTTCTGTAATAGCCTCGTCATCGGAGTGGCTATCATAGAAAATCCCTTGACAAATCGTCGGTAATAGCCAGCTAGGCCCAGAAAAATTCTAACCTCGGATACGTTCCTTGGTGGCTTCAAATCCAAAATTGCTGAAATCTTGCTTGGATCTACTCGAATTCCATTTCCCGAGACAATGTGCCCCAAAAACCCAACTTCTTTGAGCCAAAATTCACTTTTGCTAAATTTGGCATACAACTGATTATCTCATAAAATTTGCAAAATCGTTCTCAAGTGCTCGGCATGTTCATTCTCATCACGAGAATAAATCAGTATATCATCAATAAAAACCACAACAAATTTATCCAAGTACGGCCGAAAGATACGGTTCATTAAATCCATAAACACAGTAGGGGCATTTGTTAACCCGAAAGGCATGACTAAAAATTCATAATGCCCATACCTTGTCCGAAATGCCGTTTTCGGCACATCTGAGTCTTTGACCCTCAACTGATAATAACCAGACCTCAAGTCTATCTTGGAAAACACAGTGGGTCCCTTCAATTGATCAAACAAATCGTCGATTCTTGGTAGCGGGTACTTGTTCTTCACGGTAACCTTATTAAGCTTCTGGTAATCTATACATAATCTCATGGAACCATCTTTCTTTTTTACAGATAATACTGGAGCACCCCATGGAGAATAACTTGGTCTTGCAAAGCCTTTGTCCGTTAACTCTTGCAACTGTGCTTTTAATTCTTTCAACTCAGTTGGAGCCATTCTGTATGGAGCAATTGATATAGGTGCAGTACCAGGAGCTAACTCAATGCCAAATTCAACCTCTCTAACTGGAGGCAACCCTGAGAACTCTTTTGGGAATACACCTGGATACTCACATACTATCGGCACTGATTCAATTCTTAACTTAGTTTCTTTGGCATTCATCACAAAGGCAAGATATGCTTCATATCCTTTTCTTACATATTTCTGAGCAGACATATGAGAGATCACTACAGGTGACCTGTCCTGTTCACCTGATTCAACATGAAGAGTGTCCCCGTTTTCACATCTCAATTCAATGTATTTCTTTCCACAATTTACTGTCACATCATGAGCCGTTAACCAGTCCATACCAAGAATTATATCGAATTCATCAAATGGCAATAGCATGAGATTTGCCTTAAAATAATGACCTCTAATCATCAATGGGCAATCTTTGCATACCTTATCAACTAATACACTTTTGCCTAAAGGATTGGATACTTTTATCACAAACTCTGTAGACTCTACAAGCATGCTCATACTAGATACTAATTTCATGCAAATATATGAGTGGGTAGATCCTGGATTAATTAAAGTAACAATATTAGTATCATGGAGAGAAAATGTACCCGTAATTACACCAGGGGGTGACGCATCTTCGCGAGCGCTAATGGCATAAGTCCTCGCAGGCGCTCTACCCTCAGATCTTGTAGCCTGCTCTTTGGGTGTACTCTTACTACTCGTTCCACTCCCCGAGTTTCTCTGTGTTCTCCCTCTAGTAGTGCTTCCCGATCTTGCACTCTAAATTTTCTCTTTTTCAACCATCTCAGGGCATTCTCTAATAAAATGATCTTGGGAACCACACTTAAAACAGACTCTCTCATGGGCTCGGCACTCACCGGGATGACGTCTGCCACAGTTGGGCATTCCGGTGTATTAGGTCGAGTGTTCCCAATACTGACAACTGAAGTAGTCTGAGCTTTAATCCCCGAGTACTGCTTACCCTTACTTCTATTCGAAAACCCAGCTGAAGTAGCTGACCGGGTAGGAAATCTCTCGACTTCGTGGACGAGGACTGAAATGACTTATTCAATTGTCTCTTTCTTGAGTCACGAGACTCCATCTCAGCTTTTCTTTTCTCTTTCACCAATTCCTCAGCTTTACAAGCCCGATCCACTAGCACAACAAATTCCTTCAACTCAAGGACACCAACAAATAATCTGATATCTTCATTTAATCCGTCCTCAAATCGTTTACACATAATGGCTTCAGTGGATACACACTCTCGAGCGTATTTGCTGAGTCTTACGAACTCACGCTCATACTCAGTTACTGTCATTATACCTTGTTTCAGTTCAATGAATTCCTTCTTTTCTAGTCAATAAACCTTTGGCTAATGTACTTCTTTCGAAATTCTTCTTGGAAAAACTCTCATGTGATCCTTTCCCTTGGTACAACCGACACAAGGGTGTTCCACCACTGATAAGCAGAATCTCTTAAGAGAGACACCACACATTTCATGCACTCTTCAGGTGTGCAAGATAATTCAATAAATACCCTGATGGTATTTTAAAGCCAAAAGTTTGCTCTTTTCGGGTCATCATCTTTACTAGCTCGAAACTCCTCGGCTCCTTTTTTTTCGGATTCTATCGAACGGAGGTTTTTCTCTTCTTACCACTTCAACCACTTGGGGAGCTACAATGGTAGGTTGAGAAATAGGTGGGGGTGGAGAGGGTTGCGCATTCTAGTTCGCATGAACGAACTCCGTATACCAAGCATTCATCATGTGGAGAAAGGCTTCCCTAGCCTCTTCTCCTCCTCTCTGACTAACAGTCGTAGGTCTATTCTCATTTTCATTTGGCACCATCCCTTCGGTGGGAGGCGGCACGTTACTTTCAACATCATCTGCCACAGTTCTATCGGGATCCATTTACTATATAAAAACACAATTTAAATCGTCAGAAGTCGTTACACTATCATTACATAAATACTCATATGTATGGCATGTATAGCTAGACTCATGCATACGCTACGTTAGTTTGAGAATCGACTAAATCGTAGCTCTGATACCACTAAATGTAACACCCCTTACTGATGTCTGATGTTGGGACAGGATACGAGGCATTACCAGGCTTAACTTGCTTAAACATACAACAGCGGGCTATAAAATTTCACTTCAACTTAAAAATTTTCATTCGTATTCATAATATCCTTATTATGGGCCTATGAGGCCCTAAACATACATACAGAAAGTTTCAAAATTTAGACCGGAAACTTTTGCGCTCTTAGAAAATTTTTGCCTAAACAGAGCCACACGCCCGTGTGAAATGGAACACGCCCATGTGGGCAGGCCGTCTGGTCACACACGCCCATGTTCCTAGCCCGTGTGGAAATTATTTTTCATTTCGAATCTACGAGGGTTTTCACACGGCCGGAAACACGCCCGTGTCTGTGGCTCATGTCCCTCACACGGCCTAGACACGCCCGTGTCCTTACCCATGTGTGAAAAACCTGGGTATTCTATTTATGACGTCAACAAGCTCTTAAGGGGCACACGGCCTAGGTACACGCCCGTGTGCTGGCCCGTGTGACAAATCAAATTCTCGCAATTTGATATAGGGGACACACGGCCTATCAACACACCCATGGGGCTGACCGTGTGTCACACACGGCCTAGACAGACACCCGTGTGTCTACCTGTATGGACGATTAAAAGGCTATTTTCTAAGCCAATTGTCACCCTGAAACATAAACATACCTATACCAACACAAGCAACACATAACATGGCAATAATACACTATGAAGAATCCATAATCATCATTCATACACTTCACTTTGTACTCCATCAATTGCATGAACTTTCACTTCATGAAACTCATCATCATTAAAAATATGAAACTTGACAAATATTGGCCAATTCCCAATGGCCATTTACAAAATGAGTGTATAACATTAGTAGCCAACACTTTGGCTTCAAAATAGGACATAAAAAAAGATGACCAAGTTCCTATACATGCCATACTCAAAATTAATCAACTTTACTATACCAAAAGAATAGTTGATAGTGTGATTCGAACTTCGACGTTCTACAATCCCCGAGCTAGCTTGGTGATACTACAAGGAAAAGGGAAAAGAAAGGGGTAAGCATATAGCTTAGTAAGTTTGCATGAAATAATTAGCATTATTAAGACTTATAATAGCATCCATTTATCTCATCGAATGATACTCAAATTCTCAAATACATCAACATAACTTACTCATGGGTACTCTTACCAAATTACATATCACATATTGCATGCATTTCTCGTAAATTACTCATGGGTACCTGTATCACTTCATCACATATCTTTAGCACTTTCATACACTTTAAAACATAGACTTAGCTCTTTGTCATATTTACATAAATTTGACTCTTTATCATCTTTGTATAACTTGGCTCTTTGCCCGTTGAACTATTCGAAATATCGGAGGATACTCAATCTCATCATACATGTATCACGATGCCAATGCCATATCCCAGATATGGTCTTACATGGGATCGCCTCTTGATGCCGATGCCATATCCCAGATATGGTCTTACACGAGATCTCTTAACTCGATGTTGATGGCATGTCCCAGAGATGGTCTTATACGAGATCTTCCTTTGGTGCCGAGGCCATGTCCCAGACATGGTCTTACACAGGACCTTTCTTATTCGGTGCCGATGCCATGTCCTAGACATGGTCTTATACGGGACCTACAATCGGTGCCGATGCCATGTCCCAGATATAATCTTATACGGGACCTACATTCGGTGCCAATGCCATGTCCCAGAAATGGTCTTATACGGCACCTTCCTTATCTCATGTCGTGACATAGGTATCCTCGTCATTCCGAATCTTCAACCGGGACTTCAACTTAATACATTCTCATCATTTTCTCATCGAGGCATCATTGGTCGATTTTCATGATATGATATACATTATTATATGATCAAGAAATTTAAAATATAAAACACTATGAAACTTTAATTTCACACAAACTTACCTTGGTACTCAAAATATGTGTAGATGTTCGATTTAGTCCAACACTTTGTTCTTGCCTCGGTTTCGATCCAGACTTCGTGTTTCTTGATCTATAATAACAATTTCACTCGTTTAATACTCAGATTGAATAAATTGACTCATGAATCACACTTTGGCAAAATTACGATTTTGCCCCTAAACTTTCACATAATTACACTTTTGCCCCTAGGCTCGTAAAATGATTTTTATTCAACTTTCTTGTATTTTAAGCCTAGCCAAATCTTTTTCTTAACTACATCAACCACTAATTTCCACTATTCCACCCATGGTATGACCACTTTCATAACTTTTGCAATTTGGTCCCTTTATGCAATTTTCATGAAAATCACTTAGAAAAAGATGTTTATCATGCATCAAACTTTCATATTCTTCCATAAAACAACAAAATACATGCATTTCATACATGGATAAATTTTTGAACATAAACCCTAGCTCAAAATATAGCTAGAAGTAGCTAAATCGAGCTACGAGGATCTAAAAAATACGGAGAACATTAAAAACGAGGCTAGGATGCACTTACTTGGAGCTTGAAAATAAGAAAAACCCTAGCTATGGCTTCTCTTCCAAATTTCAGCACCTAGGGAAGAAGATGGACACCATTTTTTACTTCTTTTTCCCTTTTAATTCTTTTATTAACCAAATGACAAAAATGCCCTTAAGTTCTTTTCTTAAGATTTTTCCTTCTCATGCCCATTTTTGTCCATTTAGACATATAATGGTCTAATTGCTAAATAAGGACCTATAGAAATTTTTATAATTCTATTTCATACTTAAATCTTCTAGAATCTCATATTTTCTAATCTTTGCAATTTAGTCCTAATGGACAAATATATCACTAATAAATAAAATTTCCTCATGAAATTTTCACACAATCATGCAACCACATCATAAGCCTCATAAAAATCGTAAAACACATATTTCTACTTCAGATTTGTGGTCTCGCAACCACTATTTTGACTAGGCCCTAAATCGGGCTTTTACACTTTTGTTCATTGGTGAGTATTTCAACTCCCTTTGTTCTCTCTTGACTCCATTGACTTATCAAGACTTTCTTGTGGCATCAATCCTGTCAATTTCGAACTTATCACTTTACCAAAGTGTGGCGTTCAATCTTATATCGTTGGTTCCTATCTCTCATAGATAGTGGGTCACGATTAACTATCTTCTTCATTTCGAGCTAACATAAGATTTGGGTCGATATTTCATATAATATCGGTTCTTTCTTCAGCCTTGAAAATGAACCTACCCTATCCATCTTTTAAACACTTAAATCTTTTCTTGTTTCCAGCCAACTAATTCTTTTACAACCCAACTTGAAACCACAACTCATATTTCTTAATTTTACGATCGGGTAATTTAAATGACTTGAGTCATTCCCGAGGCAAGATCGTATCATTTGGTATTAGAGCTAGTAAAATTTAAGTAAGTATTGACGTTTATAGCTATCTCGGGCTGTAATTAGTTAAAAAAATTCAAAAAAAATTCGAAAAAAAGAGAATATATATATATTTCAAGTACAAATTGTAAAAAAAAGAGAAAAAAACTTGAAAATTAAAAAAAGAAAAAGAAAAAAAGAAGAGGAAGCTAGCTTGCAAGTGTTCTTGTTGTCCGAACCGTATCATTCACTACTCTAACCATTCGACCACACTTTAAACCACTCCAAATTTGTTTTCTAGCCTACCTTTTTGTCCCAAGAATTACTCCCGCCTTCACATCAAGTTTTGAATCTGACTCCACAAAGATTGTTGATTCGTCGAAGGAAGTCAATTGAGAACTTAGAGAGGCGAATTGAGTGGAAAAAGGCAAGAGTGAGGTGAGACTATTCGAGTGAATAAAAGCCAAAAAGTGTATGAATTTTCTTTTTGAGCGAAATTGTGAGGATTATTGTGAGTTAAACATTATGTCTCGAAGTTCCGAAAGGATTGTTGGTGATGGTGATGTTTTGTCCGAACCAACGTATCAAGTACTTATCCACGAGGTGGGCCAAATTATCCAAAGACGTCTAAAGCCAATACGAGAGTGGGTGGCCCGATTGAATGAACGAGTCCAACGTGAGCAAATTTCACCAAGTCAAGGGACGGAGACAAGATCATCACGAAGACACACATCCAATGACTATTTGAGAAGAGAACCATACCATGATTCTTATATGATGAAGAATTCAAGACAAAGTAAAGCAAGCTACGAATTTGAAGCCTTCCACGGTGACGAACGTGAAGGTACAAGTATCTCTTCAAGTACACCAAAGTATTCATCCACGAAGAATCAATCACGAAGAGGTGAACATGATTTATACGTAAATCATTCCATTCATACCCTACAGAAATCATCTCGTTCTGATTCTTTCGTAATATTGCCATCTTGTAATGAAAGGAAGAGAGAAAATGAACTTAAACAAAAAAGAGAGACAAGAAATGTTAATAAGAGAGAATGAGTGAATATGGAATGAAATTGAGAGAAGAAAAAAAGAAATGAAAGAAAAGGAAATCGAAAAAGAAAAAGAGAATGAAAGAAACCAAAAAGAAAAAGAGATTGGAAAAGAAAAAGTTTGTGAGCAAGAAAACAAAATTGAAAAAGAGAGTGAGATTGAAGAAATAAAAGATGGTGTGAGTGAAATGAGTGAGAGTGAGTTTTCAAAAATAAAAGATACCATGAAAAGAGAGAGAGAGAGTTTGGAAACGAGTTTGAGAAAGAGACAAGTGAAAAAGGAGAAAGTAATCGAGCAAAAGCGAGGAATGTCCTAACCCACTTGCAAGTTTTCCGTGTAAATTTTCTTCTTTTCAAGTCACTAAAGAGTCAATTGACAAGTTCCAACTTCAATACCTTTCCAATGAAAGACAATTTTGATTGTTCGAAAAAGGTAAGATCGGCAATGAAACCAGTCTGCAAGTGCGTGAAGGTAAGCATGATACGGAATCCTTAGCAATTGAGTCGCAAAAATTCAACTTGAATGTTGTTGATAAAATTATTGATGATTTCATTTTCAAAAGATCTCCTCACTTTAAATTAGTTAATTGTCATTCTCTGGTTTTTGTTAGTAATTTTGTTTTAAGTAGTGGCATGAAGGAATTTTCTTATGATAAGTTTTGTGTTGGTAATTCTGTTGATAAAGTTAAATCAAATTGTCATATACAAAACTTGATCATATGTGATAACGAGTTTTGGCGTAAGATGTTTAATTGTTTGCTTGTGATGCTAATATGAAATCTTCACATTTCTGTGCAAGTCTTCATGTATTTGCATGCCTAATCGAATGAGATTTGAGAGGTTTAATTGTTCGAATGTCTGTATGTCTAAATCTTGTTTGCTTGGCATGTGTGAGTTCTTGGTGAAAACGAAATTTTTGTTGTGTGGTGGAACAAGAGATCAAAACCATGTTTTTAAGCCCGGATCATGTTTTCATAAGTTGATGTTAAGCGAATGTGAGCAACATAAATTCTATGTGAATAAATGTGAGAACAACCTTTGCTTGTTTGATGTTTTATCATTATGTTCAAAAATAGAGTATGTGAATTTTGCTGCCATGCAAAGTCAAAATCAGCTTTTTGATTTCGGAGGTTGTTCTATGCTATGGTTTAAGAGATTCGAACATGTTTTGCATGCTTATGACTTTAGTCTGCTTCGTGTTCCTATCATGTTGCCAGCCAAGAAATTTTTAAGTCAAAGTGAAATGGTAAACAAAAACCTTGTCTTTGATCCATGTGAACATTATTCTATATCATCGTTCAAGGGACTTGAACCGTGGAATTCTGATTTCTGAGACTATAACTTTCACATACTTTGTGAATATGGTTTGTTTCCATCAAAGAAAAAGGTAAGACCGATTTCTATTTTTGATCCCGACATTGGTTTATTTGTTCAAGTTGTGAATAAAATTTCAGAAAGTTCTTTTGTGTTTAACCTTCATCGTGTCACTAATTTGTTTTATTCTTTTGTAGGTGACGATGTGAAGTGGTACCCTCCTAAAGAAGGAGGACATGCGACTGACCTACTTTCTTTCTGAGCCATTTTTGGTTCTCAAGTTTTTGGAAACGAATCTGTCAGGTTCATGAGCAAAAGGATTCGTGACCTTGAAAGATTTTTTTCGAGCAAATGGCCCAATTTGAGGACAAATCGTCTTCAAGAGGGAGGGTATGATGCGAATGTTGTCGCATCATGTTATGAATCAACTCGACGCCACTGAGAATGGCCTAAGCTCGAGGGGCCCAAGTGCAAAATGAAACTTAATTTCAGCTCAACGAGCTCAATCTTGGTTTTATTTAGCTCAATTGAGCTCAATTCAGCTTGTTGCTAGCTCATTGAGCTTGATTCTAATTTATTTAATTTCATGCATTTTAAGCTGCTGGAATAAATTTATCTATTTAATTGAGTTAGTTAATTTAGTTAAAGTTCAGCTCAAATAATTAAATTGCGTTTAATGTGTCTAAATTCTGGACATTTTAATTTAGCTTAAATGTGTCTTAGTTAATGCATATTTTTAATGTGTCAAGTTTAGGACAAATTTAATTCTTGTTGCTAATTAATTTGTCCAGCCAAATGTAGCTCATTTAAGTTGTCATAGCTGCTGCCGATTTAAAATGTCTTAAGCTGATTAATTTGTTGAATTTAATGTGCAACTACATGCATGGAACGACATTAAAAGAGCTGATGATTACTCTTTTTCATGTGGCTGTTCGTGAAGCTCAATGGACCTTGAGCTGAATTAAACTTCCAGCTGATGCTTTCTTTTCCCCAAGCTGACCGTCCAGCTCTCCAACTAGCTATGAAAGCTTTCACATTTGCTGGAAAATTCCATTCACACTTGTGCCCATTCGGTTATGTGTTTTCACACACAATGGACTTCTCAAATTTGGTTTCACACTTCCATGTCCATTCAAGTGATCTAAGCTGCTCATTAAGTTCAATGGCTCTTCAAATAACCAAGGCAGCTGTAACATCCTGATTTTGGGCCTAGTCGGAACAGTGGTTATGGGACCACAAATTCGACATTGAAAAATTTATTTTATTATTATTTTGATGTCTACAGTATGATACTAAAGTTGTGTGAAATTTTCGTAAAGAAATTTCCTCTTTTGATTGCTCAATTTGATAAAAAGTGTAACATCCCCAAACCCGGCCCATTCACTACGACCGAATCTGGTTATGTCACTGGGAAAAGACGGTTGAAAATCTTCTTAATTTAAAATAAAACATCGTAATTTGCTGAATTTTGGAAAACATATCTTTGGAATGAAACTTTGCTATTAAACTCATTCATTTTTAAAACTTTAGTTTATAATATCCAATTTGAATAAATAGGTTGCTAAAATAAAGTTATCTTCACTTAGTAATTTAATTTAATCCAAACATAATTTAAAATAATAATTAAATAACTCCCAAAGTAAATAAAAATCAAAGGGCCTTATAACATCAATGTTTAAAAGATCTAGTACTTAATATAAATAAATTTAAACTCTTCTTTCTGCATGGGCCACCACGTGTCCTCTCCGATCCCGGTCCAATCTACGCATCACCTGAAATGGTTAGAAAATAAAGAGTGAGTCCACTGACTCAGTGCATAATCAAAACACCGATTTCCACACGTATGGGCTTGGCCCATACCCACACAATATTCGTAACAAATCATGCAAGAATGCATTTCAGCCCAACCCTTTGTCCAACCATACACCAACCTTAGCAGACTCCCTGCCTAAGGCCGTGGGAAACTCCCCACCGATCACATTGTGATCCATAACACCTTACCTTGGCAAGCTCGCTGCTCAAGGCCGTGGCTGAGCCACCGATCAACCCAAGTGATCACAATATCGCAATCTGCCTACGGTGATGCACATAGCAATCAACCGCCGAGATGGGCACCTAGCCAACACCTCCCTTGAGGTAGCACAAAGCTAACCCTCAAGCGCTAATGTAGCCTGAGCTAACATTAGACCACGTACATCCTGTGTACACTTCTTCCTCCATTGAGTCAAGCCCAAATCCCATGTATGCATGCATAAGTTCAACATGTCAGATTAACAAAAGAGTAAGCATCACATGTGGATTATCATATCATGTATATATCATAAATAACTCACTATTCAAGCCACTATAATCGGCCATCATTCATATCACGCATATGTAAACATATTTAACAAACCAAAGATCGAAGAAATAGTGCGTTGATTACGCACCTTAACACTTGTAGTTCTAAGCTTTCGATCCCTAAGCTATCGCTCAAAGAAACAACAGCTATCTGCCTATAGCTATCTCCTGCTACTTTCGGCTACAAAGAAATAAGATGAAAAAGGGGTTTTACTTGGACTAACTTTCGGCAATGGACAAGGGAAAATAAATAAAAACAAAGGGAAGAACTTTTTGGTAAGGGAGAAAGCAAATGGTGAATGAAAATGAGCACCTCCCTCCCCTATTTATACTACACGGCCTAGCTCCAACCTCCCACAAAAATCCCTCAAAACTCTCCTAAAACACCTCCCTTCCATCCATTCAAAATGCTTTGAAAAAGTCAAACCTAACTAGCCAAATTTAAAAAAAAATGACCAAGTCTTCTCCACCTTTTAAGCCTCCAAAAACCGTCCAATACCCCTCCTCCATGACGCCAAAAAAAAAAAAAAAAAAAACAACCCACAATGCCATCCTTGCAACTCGAACACTGGCCCCCTTCCCCTTCAAGTGGCGTCACTTCTCCATGCTCTAAGTGGCGCCTCCTTGCCACTCTGCCACACCAATCTTTGTGCCAAAATCCCACCAAAAATTCTCTTAAGGCCCTCTCCATCCAAACTCCCCCTTTTAGCCCCTAAAACTAAAAATTTACCAAAGCAATCTACCACCACCTAGGGTTCTCAGGACCCCTAAAACTTACCCAAACACACACTGAAGTGTGCCAACACCCGAGCTAAGCACCAAACATCTAACCCCTAAAACCAAGGTGTTACAATTCTACCCTCCTTAAAATAATTTCGTCCCCGAAATTACTTAGCTAACGATCATCTGTACAACCTATCTTACCACCTTCGCTTATGCTGCGCAACTCTGATCTCAAAGAGCTAACATACCTTCTAGGCACCGTTTCTAAGTTCATACTCAAGGTAACTACTTTACGAGCAACAGATCAAACAATCACTAAAGCGAACAAAACTCCAAAGAGTATCCCAGACTTAAGGAACTTACCAGTTGACCCATCGAATCACATCATTATCCTCTCTCCGAAATAACCGCATAAACCGCACTGGTTGCCTTGCCTCAGTGCCACCATTACTGCGGTCTACTGCCACACGACCTCGGCCGAAACCATTTCCTCTATGGTTCGAACCGCGACCCCTTATCGCTGCTTGCCGACCACCTCTGCCTGGTTGCCCATAACCTTGGCCTTACTGCTGTCCGAGTCCCATTCGGATTCTGGGGACAATCCTTAATCAGATGAGACTTGGACTTGCATCTGAAGCACTCTCGAACCTGATTCCAGCATTCGCCAACATGGTACCTTCCACACTGTGCACACGGACGATCTGGATTCCTCTCAGTTGTCTTAACAATATGAACAGGAGTCTCAACCCTCGGTCTCTTCTGGACCCTCTCAACCACTTCTGGCGATCCAACACTTCTCTTATCACGGTTCCTTTCCCTATTGAGCCTCTCAGCCTTCTTGACCTCCTCAGCTATTCGAGCTTTCTCCACTAAAACGGCGAAGTCTCTTTCCTGATGCGGAGCAATCAAAACTCGCAACTCATCCCGTAGCCCGTCTTCAAATCTGACGCATCTCTCATAATCAGTTGCCACGATTCCCCGAGCATACCGGCTCAAACGCAGAAACTCAGCTTCGTACTCTACTATCGATTTGCTACCTTGCACCAGATTGAGGAACGCCTTCCTCTGAGCATCCACATAGCTCGCTCCGACGTACTTCCCCTCGAACTTGATCTTAAAATAACCCCAGTCCACTCGATCTGCCGGGGTACTTTCCTTAACCGTGAGCCACCACTGGTAGGCCTCATCTCGCAGCAACGAAACAACACCCTTAAGCTTCTCCTCAGCAGTTAAGTCTAAGTCGTCCATGATCCTTTCCACTGCCTCAAGCCAGTACTCCGCCACGTTCGGGGCTACCCTAGACACTCCTCTGAAGACCTCGGCTCCATTCGCCCTAAGCCTTTCGGGTACTGACTTCCGAGTCCCACTGCCCCCATTGGCTCCTGCCACTCGCTCAAGCACCCGCAAAGATAGCCTCGCGATCTGCGTCGTCTCCTTCGATCCGATCCTGCTTGTTCCACCTCAACGGTGGTGGCGGCATCGCGCTCTCGACCCATGGCGAGACCCAACCGGTTCGACACTGACATCCTGCCTCTACCCCGTCCACGAGTATTGCGACCACGCCCCCTAGAACTCATACCTAGCGCCTCGATTTAGTCTGTTTAAAAAGTTTTATGCATTAGAAATTCTTGTTTCACTGTTTTATCCACGAGAAATTTTATGCAATGAAGTTTCCGAGAGTAGTTCTTTCGATCAATCAAAGTTTCCTTCCTTACCTGGGTAATTTCGTCATTTTCCTCTGAGGGTATTTTTGGTAATTCAGTAAATCGAGAAAACATCCTTCAAAATCAGATTTAGAGTTTACAAACCAAAGGGGTAAATTTTAGAAATTTTAAAACTAAGGGTTTTAAAACAGTGAGGCAAATCCCTTTCGGGTTTTAATAATTGGTTTAGCCTATGAACAAGTCCTCTTGGTTAAGGTGAACCGTAGCTACGCACCAGGTAGGATTCCAGTGAAGAGGAGGTGAGTCACGAGGACTGCTTAAGTACCAGGCTCTTCCGGATCCACTCCTAGACATGCGCACAATGGTTGCCACACCTTAACTCGGCGACTTAATCACAGGTTTGTTTAGTAACCTTAAGTCTTATGCATGTGTTTGAGTAGACTAGTCCTAGGGTTCAATAGCCCTAATATTCTCATCTACGAGCCCAACTAAGCCCATAACAGTTCATATAACAATTCACTTCAGAAGTCTGAAGTACTTACCTGGCGGACTCGGGCCGGAGGTACAGGTGCCATGCCAGAATAACCTGAAAACCTTTTTATAAAAGCCCACATTTCAAAAACCCATTTTAAAAACTGTTTCGGGCCCAAAACCCTCAAAGCCGAGTTTTGAACCGGGCTCTGATACCAAACTGTAACATCCCCAAACCCGGCCCATTCACTACGACCGAATCTGGTTATGTCACTGGGAAAAGACGGTTGAAAATCTTCTTAATTTAAAATAAAACATCGTAATTTGCTGAATTTTGGAAAACATATCTTTGGAATGAAACTTTGCTATTAAACTCATTCATTTTTAAAACTTTAGTTTATAATATCCAATTTGAATAAATAGGTTGCTAAAATAAAGTTATCTTCACTTAGTAATTTAATTTAATCCAAACATAATTTAAAATAATAATTAAATAACTCCCAAAGTAAATAAAAATCAAAGGGCCTTATAACATCAATGTTTAAAAGATCTAGTACTTAATATAAATAAATTTAAACTCTTCTTTCTGCATGGGCCACCACGTGTCCTCTCCGATCCCGGTCCAATCTACGCATCACCTAAAATGGTTAGAAAATAAAGAGTGAGTCCACTGACTCAGTGCATAATCAAAACACCGATTTCCACACGTATGGGCTTGGCCCATACCTACACAATATTCGTAACAAATCATGCAAGAATGCATTTCAGCCCAACCCTTTGTCCAACCGTACACCAACCTTAGCAGACTCCCTGCCTAAGGCCGTGGGAAACTCCCCACCGATCACATTGTGATCCATAACACCTTACCTTGGCAAGCTCATTGCTCAAGGCCGTGGTGAGCCACCGATCAACCCAAGTGATCACAATATCGCAATCGCCTACGGTGATGCACATAGCAATCAACCGCCGAGATGGGCACCTAGCCAACACCTCCCTTGAGGTAGCACAAAGCTAACCTCAAGCGCTAATGTAGCCTGAGCTAACATTAGACCACGTACATCTCCTGTGTACACTTCTTCCTCCATTGAGTCAAGCCCAAATCCCATGTATGCATGCATAAGTTCAACATGTCAGATTAACAAAAGAGTAAGCATCACATGTGGATTATCATATCATGTATATATCATAAATAACTCACTATTCAAGCCACTATAATCGGCCATCATTCATATCACGCATATGTAAACACATTTAACAAACCAAAGACCGAAGAAATAGTGCGTTGATTACGCACCTTAACACTTGTAGTTCTAAGCTTTCGATCCCTAAGCTATCGCTCAAAGAAACAACAGCTATCTGCCTATAGCTATCTCCTGCTACTTTCGGCTACAAAGAAATAAGATGAAAAAGGGGTTTGCTTGGACTAACTTTCGGCAATGGACAAGGGAAAATAAATAAAAACAAAGGGAAGAACTTTTTGGTAAGGGAGAAAGCAAATGGTGAATGAAAATGAGCACCTCCCCTCCCCCTATTTATACTACACGGCCTAGCTCCAACCTCCCACAAAAATCCCTCAAAACTCTCCTAAAACACCTCCCTTCCATTCATTCAAAATGCTTTGAAAAAGTCAAACCTAACTAGCCAAATTTAAAAAAAAATGACCAAGTCTTCTCCACCTTTTAAGCCTCCAAAAACCGTCCAATACCCCTCCTCCATGACGCCAAAAAAAAAAAAAAAAAAAACAACCCACAATGCCATCCTTGCAACTCGAACACCGGCCCCCTTCCCTTCAAGTGGCGTCACTTCTCCATGCTCTAAGTGGCGCCTCCTTGCCACTCTGCCACACCAATCTTTGTGCCAAAATCCCACCAAAAATTCTCTTAAGGCCCTCTCCATCCAAACTCCCCCTTTTAGCCCCTAAAACTAAAAATTTACCAAAGCAATCTACCACCACCTAGGGTTCTCAGGACCCCTAAAACTTACCCAAACACACACTGAAGTGTGCCAACACCCGAGCTAAGCACCAAACATCTAACCCCTAAAACCAGGGTGTTACAAAAAGGACTAAATCGCGTAAGGTGCAAAACTTGAAGTCTAATTGATAAAGGCACTAAATAGCTATAAAATTGAAAAGTATGAGCACTTGCATAGTAATTATACCAATAGAAAATTGAGGAGACAAAGATGGACATGTAGTAGGTGGATTTGGTGAAGTTATTAAAAGGTTAAATTGGTAAATAAGTTAATAGGTATAATAAGACAAAATAGCAAAAGCTACCATCTTTTTATTTTTCTTTCTTCTCCACCGATTCTTACCCAAGGAAATGGTCATGGAAGCTTGAAAATTTTAACAACTTCTAACCCTCACAAGTAAGTGATTTTGATGGTCATTTTTGATGATTTTTGTATTTTTGGAACCCTTGTAGCTTAATCTAGCTAATGAGGGGACTACTTTGCAAAATGGTTGAAAGTCGAGGGTTTTGCCATGAGAATATTCATGTTGTTTGCTGCATTTTTATGGAAGAAAATGAATCTTGGTTGTTAAATAAACAACTTTTGTTAAGTGATTTTCATGAAAACACCTAAAATGGACCATTTTGTAAAAGTTGTAAAATAGGTGGTAGATGTGTGAAATAATGGAAAATGTGGGCTGCTATAAGCATGAAAAAGGTTCAGCTATGCATGGGTAGTAAAGAAATTGAACACATTTCAATTAACAAGCCTAGGGGCAAAAGTGTAAATATGACAGTTTAGGGGTAAAAATGTAATTTTACCAAAAATGTGAAATTGGGCTAATTTGAGTAGCAAGATGAATAAATAAATTAAATGTGTTGTTATAGATCAAGGAAGATGAGATTCAGAATTAGCTCGGGGGAAAAGCAAGATAATCGAGTAATTGACTTATTCCGTCGTTTCATACTGAGGTAAGTTCGTATGTTAATAAGCATTAAATTTGATATGTTTAAATGCTTAACCGATACCATGTGTTATTTCGTATGTTATTATTGGATCATGAATAATATAAAAATTACGAGATTGTATTGAAAGATCAAATTAAGAGAAATGCAAGGCGGAGTGTGATCGAATTTCGACATGTGATGAATTGACGGTAAAGACCATGGTTGGACCATGGCAATATGAGAACCAGTGTAAGGCCATGTCTGGGACATGGCATCGACATTGATATGTGTGCTAGTGTAAGACCATGTCTGGGACATGGCATCGGCCACAATATGAGAGCCAGTGTAAGACCATGTCTGGGACATGACATCGGCATTGATATGTGTGCTAGTGTAAGATCATGTCTGGGACATGGCATCGACATTGATATGTGTTCTAGCATAAGACCATGTCTGGGACATGGCATCGGCCACAATATGAGAGCTAGTGTAAGACCATGTCTAGGACATAGCATCGGCATTGATATGTGTGCTAGTGTAAGACCATGTCTGGGACATGGCATCGGCCACGATATGAGAGCCAGCATAAGACCATGTCTGGGACATGGCATTGGTACGATACATCATGTACGAGTATCCTTATTATCCCAAGAGGTTCAACGGGTAAATCCAAAGATGATGTCAAAGAAATGACAAAGTATGATCATGTTGAAAGGGTATAGGTATGTACGTAAAATTCATGAGTACTGAAATCAATGTATATGGGACATTTGGTAAAATGTAAATGAGTAAGTCATACCTATGAAAATGATCTTGTGATGACCTTGTGACGATAGGTCTATACTTATGATGTATAAATAGGTGGTAAATTTGATTGATGGCCATGTGTGAGGCTTTTAGGCCAAATTAAATTGAGACATGATAAGTTTAAGTTTTGTTGTTGATGTATAGGTTAAAGGAGCAAATGAATGGCATGTAAATATTCGATAATGACTAGCTATTGGAATGGCTAGTTAAGGATATGCTTTGGTGTTACGTATGATTAAATGGATTTTAATACAAAGCAATCATGAAAGAGTAAAATTTAGCAATAAAACAGTTTTGGACAGCAATAGTTGTATAACTTTGAAAAATCACCAAAAATTGTGGAAATTCAATTAGAGGTTGAATGGGATATTAAATTAAATATTATGGAGTCTATTTATACATAAAAGAAACAAAATAAGCAAAAGAATTTCATATGGTGAGATATTTGGATTTTAGTGAGAAATGGTCAGAATGATTTCGGAATCCCCTGTTATGACTTGGGAAATTCATTAAAAATTGTAAAAAAAAATAATCAAGGGATAAAATTTATATTCTTAAATTTATTAATGAGTCTATTTTCAAGAGAAACAAACAGGAACATCATTCGAGTTCTGTATAATGAGAAAATAATTTTTTAGTAAAGAAGGGTCAGAACTGTCGGACAACGAAACAGGGGAGAATTTAAAGAATAAACTGTATTGATTGGTTGGCTGAACCAAAAATTCTGGAAATCTTATGGTACGAAGATATGTGAGTCTAGTTTCAGGGAAAATTAGCGAATCTTAATTTGGAGTTCCGTAGCTCCAGATAAAAATAATTTAGTGACTGTAACTTGAGTAGACAGCTCAAGATGAACATAAATGAATTGTGAAATTTTATGCAATAATGATGGTATTATCTTGAGAGCTTATAATAAGATTTGTTAAAAGCATGGTAATCAATTTTTTATTATTTACATACGTACTTACTAAGCTTTATAGCTTACTCTATCTATTTTCTATGTTTATAATGTCCTCAGGCTAGCTCGGGTTGGAGAATGTCGGAGATACCATCACACTATCAAGCTATCACTTCGGGTATTGTTGAATTCAAGTAGTTGAGTTGTGGCATGTATAGGAGATTTAATTATGTTGTTAAGTGTCATAGCTGAATTTGCTAAATGTGGGCCTATGCTATTTGATAGATCATTTTGTATAAGGCCATGGATGATGGCTAATATTTGTTATTGTTATATGCATATGATGATGTTTTTCATGAATGTGAAAATTTGGCATGGTTGAGCATATGGTGTGTTAATGCATGATTGAGCAAGTTACATGATTGGATTGATAAAGAATGTGATAAGTGTTGCATGTGAATGAAGTGAAGTGGCCATGTTGTGTAAATGTCTTAGTTGCGGTGAATTGGTCATGTATTATGTGTGGATGGGTGTTACTTGATGTTGTCTATGTTGGTGCAAGTAAGGGTGGCAAAAGGCTTGGTAAATAGCCTTGTTTTTGTCCACACGGGTAGACACACGGGCGTGTGTCTGGGCCGTGTGTGACACACGGTCTGTTCTATGGGCATGTAGTCTGGCCGTGTGTCCCCTGCACCTTAATTGTGTAATTAAATTCACCACACGGCCTAGCACACGGGTGTGTGTGCCTTGGCCGTGCGACCTTAAAGGGTTGATGATGTCAGAAACAGAATTCAAGGTTTTTGCACACGGGCTAGAGACACGGGTGTGTCCCAATATGCTTAGGCCGTGTGAGCTACACGGTCCTTCAGCATGGCCATGTTAAGAGGTCACACGGACGTGTCACTCTTCCACACGGGCGTGTGCCCCTGATTTCAATGGTATTTTCTAAAGTTCTGCTAAAGTGCTCGGTTTAGTCCCGAACCATTTCCAAAGTGTGTTTTGGGCCTCGTAGGTCCATATTAGGGACTTTAAGGCAAAGTTTGAAAAGTTTTAAAATTGAACGAACTTTTATGACTCGAAAATGTATGTTTGCATGTGTTTAAGATAGGTAACGTCTCGTACCATGTCCTTGCATCGGATACGGGTAAGGGGTGTTACAGCAGCTTAATTAACACTTATTAAATCACCTAGGTCGAATCTGTCCAGCAAATTCAGCTCATTTCATCCCTTTATCTAATGACCACAATTCAGCTGATTCAAACCCCTAAGTGGCTACCCAAGGAGGAATTAAAGGCTGCTCATAATGTCTTCAGCTGATCAAACATGGAACGAACTCATTTCAACTCATTAGTGCCAATTATTAGCTGAATTGGAAGACTAAACAACCTGCCCATTGGCGTCACCTATGCATAGAAGCTTCCAAATGACTTTTTGGTTATTTCAACAGCCATTTGAGTTCAATTAAGTGTAATAAGCTGATTGCTTTGAGTCCATTCGGCTGGAACATATTCAGCCTATAAATTGTTTTTTTTTGTAATCATTTGACGGTTACTCACTTTTAGACTTTTGATCAATTATGAACTTTTGTTCATTGGTGAGTATTTCAACTCCCTTTGTTCTCTCTTGACTCCATTGACTTATCAAGACTTTCTTGTGGTGTCAATCCTGTCAATTTCGAACTTATAACTTTACCAAAGTGTGGTGTTCAATCTTATATCGTTGGTTCCTATCTCTCATAGATACTGGGTCACGATTAACTATCTTCTTCATTTCGAGCTAACATAAGATTTGGGTCGATATTGCATATAATATCGGTTCTTTCTTCAGCCTTGAAAATGAACCTACCCTATCCATCGTTTAAAGACTTAAATCTTTTCTTGTTTCCAGCCAACTTGTTCTTTTACAACCCAACTTGAAACCACAACTCATACTTCTTAATTTTACGATCGGGCAATTTAAACGACTTGAATCATTCCCGAGGCGAGATCGTATCAGAGGCACATTGTATTTCTAAATAAAGAACTCAAGTTCAAGTCCTGGAGACGACATTGTTGGGAAGGATACCCATAAACATTGAAAGGAACAATCCTCATGGATCGTAAAATGGACATTAAGGATACCATGGTCATACAAAAAAAGTAGAAGAAAAACACACACTTCTTATCCCTTAAGGTTTGATGAAAAATCCATTACCCCCTTAAACTTTATTTATTAAATAAATTTTAAACAAAAAATAACTTTATCATTGTAACACCTGTTACCCAAAAAACTCAAGTGATGAATAATACATTAGCACTAAATATTTTTTACAATATCAAATACTTACAATTCGGACCTTATCAAGGTCACATTACACTTTTTAGAACTTAGACTAACAATAAATTTTAATTTCATTTCAAACTCATTTTGCGCCCCTTTAGGCCCATCTAAAAAAATTGTTTATGTGTCTCGAGACATTGTCATATTACTGTAGATGTAACGCCCCAAAATTTTAGACTGTTGTTTGTTAAATTTTGTCAATAATTGCGAATTTGCTTTAGTTGCTAAGCATTCTATTTATGCGTGTTTGAAATTAGGGGTTCAGGTTCTACTTTTAAAAACTTTTGTTATTCTTTTTATTCAACCCTTATTCTGAACTACTTGACTTAAGTTAAATTCCGTGTAAATTTGTATCAAGAAAGAGCCTACTGGTTCAATGGTTAAGTTTTTGTATTGCCTTTGGTCTTGTGTTCGAATCTTTGCGTAAGCGATGGGGATATATTTTGTGCAGTGTGGAAGTTAGTTAGTTTTGGTTAAATTCACTTGTTAGTTTTTTTCTTCTTTCTTTCCTCTTTCTTTTTTTTTTTTTTACGTTCCTTTCCTTCTTCCCCATTGCTTTTTACTGTTTTGTTTTTCTTTGCATTTTTTTTTCACATGCATTCGTGTAATCACCTTTTCTCTTTTGCGTTGCTCATTTTCGGATTGTACTGTCATAAGGTTGATTGTAATAGTCAGAGGTAAGGTTCAAACGTTATTTTGTTCGTCTAATTTGTGATGAAATTGGGTTTCCCTTTTGCTTGAAATTGAGTTTAATTTCTTTTGTTGTTGTGGTTACTTCGATACGTGTAGAAGAAGGCCGAGAGATGTTTAACATTCCTCCAACTACCTAGTGCGAGGGATTATTGTGATTCGTCGATAAGCGTTGGTTTGCTGTGGAGGTTTTCCGTCAAAGTTTTCGACATAATTGGTTGATAGTGTTTTGGTGTAAGTTGTTTCGTTTAAGTCGTTTAATTGGTTATTGGATGGTCGTTTTAGGTTCCAGTAATGGATTGTGTACAGACGGTGGAATACTCAGTTTTATTTAATGGGATCCGAGGTGAAAATTTTAGGCCATCAAGAGGTTTAAGATAATGGGATCCCCTTAGCCCATATTTATTCTTATTTTGTTCAGAAGGATTCTCTTCTTTGTTGAAATTGGCAAAAAATGAAGGACGTATCAAAGGGGTTCAACTAGGAAGAAGTGGTCTAGCCTTAACCCACCAATTTTTTGCAAAAGATAGCATTTTATTCGGGGAGGCTAATTTAGAGGGAGCAAATGTAATAAAAGCAATAATTAACGAGGACGAAGGGGTGTTAGGCCAATTTATCAATTTTGATAAGTCTCTGATTTATTTTAGTAATAACGTGCAATGCGAAGTCGAAGAACAGATTGAAGAATCCCTTGGAGTAAGAATTTCGTACAACCCAAAAAATATCTCAGTCTTCCAACTATGATTGGCAGACGGAAAAAGGAGGCGTTTGCAAATTTTAAAGACACATTTTCAAAGCGAAATGAAAACTTAAGTAACAAGTATTTATCACTTGAAGGTAAATAAGTTTTTATTAAGTCAATTTTACAAGCAATTCTAGTTTACACGATACAGTGCTTTTTATTTCCCAGTACTTTATGTCGTGAGCTTGAAAATATTATTATTAAGTTTTGGTGGAGAAACTCCAAAATAGGGAAAGGGATACACTGGTGCAATTGGTGAAGTATGTGCAAACCGAAAGCAAATGGAGGTCTAGGTTTCAAAGATTTGGCCAAGTTTAATATCACGTTGCTTGCAAAACAAGCATGGAAGTTAACGATGCAACCATATTACTTTTTTGCTAAACTAATTAAAGTTAAATACTTTCCAAACAATGAATTTTTTAAAGCAAGTTTAGGTTCTCACCCATCTTATACTTGGCGAAGCATATCGAGCGCAAGAGGACTCCTAGAGGAGGGTTTGGGTTGATGGGTTGGTAATGGCAAATCCATCAACGTTTGGAATGAGGCATGGATTCCAGGGCTTGGGCCAAGAAGAATCACAGGTCAGACCATTGATATAAACTATACAACAGTTGTTGATTTAATTAAAAATGAACAGTCTACATGGAAAATGGAGGTCCTAGGAAAACTTTTTGACGAAGACCAAGTACGTAGAATCATGACCATTCCAGTTGCTGGAATCGATATCAAAGATGCTAGAGTATCGAGGGGTGATAACACAAGTATGTACTCAGCTAAAAGTGGGTACAAATGGCAAAATAAAAAAGATACAACAATACTGGAAAGGGATATAGCCCCTCCCCCAATGGACCTATAGAATCTTTACAACAGACTCTGGAACTTACATTTAGCAAGCAAGGTTAAAATTACATTCTGGGAAATAATAAACAATTACATGCCTACATTCAATAATTTATGAGCAAGAAATCTGTCAGTAACGAATATCTGCCTACTATGCCGAGTAATGGAGGAATTAGTGGCTCATGTTTTATGGGAATGCATGATTTCAAAAGATATCCTGCAAGGGGTACGGATTGATACTTCTCCTAGCTCCCAAGGACAACAATGGAAAATCTAGTTAGCAGATATTTTTACCAACATGAATGATGAATAAAGAAAATGCGTAGCAATATCCTTCTGGGCAATATGGCAGATAAGAAATAAGGTCCATCATCAAGGAGAAAAGCTAAACACATTCGGGGTAATAACATTTATTAAATCATATCAGGCAGAACGTAATATCATTAATATAGAAACTTCAACAACTACTAGACAAATCAACAGTATGTGGGTTCCACCGAGAGCAGATATGATAAAATACAATTTTGACGCAGCATTTTGCAACAATACATTCAAATCAATGATGGGAATATTGTTCAGGGACTGTGAAGGTCATATATTGGTTGCATGTATTTACCATAACACCTTTATAACAGATGCCACCACAGCGGAGGCAAAAGCATGGCTTCAGGCAGTTTCGATGGCTGAGGAGCTAGGTTTTTGAAATCTGATAGTGGAAGGAGATTTCTTGACAGTAATAAAAAAAATCCAGTCATTAGAAGTGGATAAATCGAGTATTGTGGTGATTATTCAAGAAATAAAATAAAGAAGCTGGAGATTCGAAAATGTTACCTTCTCTTTTGCTGGATGAACGGCGAACCAAGCTGTACACGTGATGGCAGAGGAAGGGAAGAACTGGCCGAAAACAAGGGTATGGGTTAATGAGGCCCCTAAAAGGGCAGAGTTAGCGGCTGAAAGGGACAAAAGTTTTTCGAACAAAGTTTGAAATGGGTAGGAAGAAATGAAAAATGGAAGATTCCGACGGTTTCTTTTTTCTACAAAAACTTCCATCGAGGACGCTAAAAGTACAAATCATTCCAAGGTGGAACGATGGTGGTAGATGAAAGAGTGGATTGTCAAAGGAGAATGAAACACCCTAAACCCGGCCCAAAAAGCCTGACCGAATTTTGAAATGTTCCTCGAGTAAAACTTTAGCAACTTCTCGCTTATAAGAAAAACTTGATGATTTTAAATAAAACAGATTAACTTAAAGATAGGGTGGAAATCAAATTGTAAAATAAATTTGTATCTTCTTAAAACATTATTTTTAAGAGAAATTAATAAGTTAAAAGAAAACCAAATTTAATGAAAAATTCATTAATATTGTGGAAATATATTTTGTTTTCAAAATAGTTTTAATTTATTTATCAAAAAAAATATTTAGTTATTTAAATAATAATTATTCATGGCGAATAAAAAAATAAAATAGATTCATAATGGCCTTATTACAAAAATGGCAAAACCCAAAAAAAAATCTTAAATAAGTTTAATAAGTTTGATTTGGAAAATCTCCAAAATACTTTGTTTGAGCATTGGCCACCACATAGTCCTCACGCTTGACCCGATCCATCACGCTAAGAGTCATCTGAAAAATTTTCCCACAAAAGGGGTGAGTCATAAACTCAATGTGTAACACATACATTAAAAGCCCATTAATAACACATATAGTCATAGGCCCATTTTAAATCATGTTTAGCCATAAGCCCAATTTTTATAGCGGATAAAAAAATCACATGAATATACACATATAATGAAATGCAAACCCGCCCACCTAAATATCCATCCTCTACACACCACCCGTACCAACCAAACACACCGTGGGGATTACTAAATCGACCCTCCATCCGCTACACACCATCGAAGGCGATTCTTTGCAGTCAACATGGACATCGCCCTTATAATTTTGTGGCAAGGCCACTGATCAATGTGACCGAAGTCACCAGATTAACATATGTGACCGAAGTCACCGGATTATGTGGTAAAACCACCAAATACTTCCTTTATCAATTTTACCCATATGCCCATGCACATACATATTATTCAGTTTTCATGCCATTTACCCCAAAAAATCATAATATCATCATACTCATTTCACATTTATGCATATAGCAAAATTTACGAAATGTCGGGTAAACATACTCGAATATCGTATACCACTGAATGGTATCCACAAACATTATTAAACATATTGTCATATAAATCACATTATAGATCTACGAGATTTTATTGTAAGGTTACACACCTTATGACCGTGAGAACGATACCTTCCCGCTCACAACAACGCCTAGGTAATAATCACACTTGTTTAGTATACACTATTACTAATAAAACTATACTATTGATGAGAGATCTAAATCATTACCCTCGGATTCTCGAACAACCGTTATTTGTGGTTTTTCTCCGCTAGATGAATCAAAACCACGACAACCCACTAACAAAAAGTGGTTCGGTTGTATGCATGCGACTTCAAATAACCGATCTTCTTTGGCGGAGGGTCCACAACCGGTGGAAAATCTCTTATCGCCGATCTGACTCTTCGTTTGTAGTTTGAGGGTATAACGATGCCTCCTCTCTTCCAAACACTCCGTCTTGCTCTTTTTTCGAACCTATCTTGCTAGTCTCGAATTCACCCCTAAAATAAAGTTGATTAATAAACTATCTAAAAGAATTGATATAACCGAAAGTGATATTCTTACCTTGGATGATTTCAAAGGTTTCTCTTAAAACGTTGGTTTCCAAAAAGATTATTAAAAAAATGTTGATTTTGGTTTTGGCGAAGGTAGTTTCGGTTGAGAGTGAAGAAGAAAGAAAAATGAAAAGAGAAAGAAAGAGAAAGGGAAAGAAAGAAATGTTTTCCAAACTTTTTGATGCTTTTGACTAAAGAGGACAAGAATTTGAGAGAATAAGCACTTTAACCAAAATGGTCAAAATGAAAGCCAAAACAAAGTAAAAACTTTTACCTAATGTCATTAACAAAATTCGGCTAAGAGGAGAGCTTTTGGAGAAATGAGAAAAGATACACAAAATGCTAGAGTTTTTGGCCAACTATCACCCCTAATCCAAAGTCAAATTCGCCAACATGTATGCCAACATAATCCCCTTTTTCCTCCACATTTCCTCCCATTAATCCTTGATTTTTGCACAAATAAACCATCTCCCCATTAGTCCCTAAAACCGACTAGGTTCATGGTCAAATGACCATGAAAAAAAACTTCCAAAACACCCTCCTTTCTTCAAGCCTTTTGTCCCCTATCTTACCATATCTTCAAGATCCCTTGCCATAACTTCTAGCTTGCCTTTTCATAAAGTCTACTAACCAAAAATAAGAAGATGACCATCCATTCTAGAATAGTCTTGGCCGACACTATAGGAAACAAAATAATAGAAATAAAATTCTTCCATTTGCTAGCTAGAGATTCGAATCTCTCTCCGATGCATTCACTCATGCACCATTACCACCTTGCCAAATGACTTATTATGCTTAAACCTCTAGTCAATATTTCTTAAAGCCTATCTTGCTTAGTTCCATCTTAAATAAAATAAAAAAAAAAATAATATATCACTAAGCATTCACTTACATAATGAAGTTCAAAAATAAACTTCCAAAACACACTCAATCATATTTAAGCATGCAACAACATTCAATTTAGCAGAGATGCATAACCCCTAATTATCAGGATGTTACAATTCTACCCCCTTAAAATAATTTCGTCCTCGAAATTACAGCTAGAACAAGTGAGGGTATTGCTTCGCATCGCCTCCTCTGCTCCCCACGGCTTCTTCCGATCCATGATTGTGCCATAACACTTTGACAAGAGGAACTGATTTCCTCCGTAACACCTTCACATCCCGATCTAGAATCTGAATCGGCTCCTCCTCATAAGACAAATCTGGTTGTAATTCCACCTCTCCAACTGATACTACATGAGATGGATCCGACCGGTAACGGCGTAACATTGAAACATGAAACACATCGTGCATTTGCTTCAACTCCGAAGGCAAATCTAACTCGTATGCCACAGATCCAACCCGCTTCAAAACCCGATAAGGTCCAATGAACCTGGGACTTAACTTCCCTTTGCGACCAAATCTCATCACCTTTTTCCAAGGTGAAACCTTTAGGAATACTTGATCCCCACAAGAAACTCTATTTCCTTCCGCTTAAGATCTGCGTCGACTTTTGCCCGTCGATGCTTCCTTTAATCGAGCCCGATTACCTTAACTTTTTTTTCGGATTCAGCTACTAATTCTGGACCCAAAATCTGACGTTCCCCTAATTTTGTCCAACACGTAGGAGTGCGACACTTCTGTCCATATAGTGCTTCATATGGTGCCATCCGAATACTAGCTTGGTAACTGTTGTTGTACGTAAATTCTGCCAAAGGTAAGAACTCTTCCCAACTTCCTCTGAAATCTATCACACATCCCCTTAACATATCCTCTAAGACTTGGATTACTCGCTCGGACCCGCCGATCCACGGGATGAAAAGCCGTCATCAAATCCAACTCGTGCCCAAAGCCCGATGCAAAGCTTTCCAAAATCGAGACGTAAACCTCGGATCCCTATCCGAAATAATTGACACCGCACACCATGCAACCTCACAATCTCAGCCACATATAACTTCGCCAATTTCTCGCATAGCGTAATCAACCCGAATCGGATAAAATGTGCGATTTCGTCAATCGGTCCACTATCACCCATACCGAGTCTTTCTTAGTAGGCGTAAGAGGAAACCCACTAACAAAGTCCATGGTGATACGCTCCCACTTCCATTGCGGAATCTTTATCGGTGAAGCATTCCCGATGGAACTTGGTGTTCGCCTTAACTCGTTGACACGTTAAGCACTTCCCCACAAACTCCGTAACTTCCCGCTTAAGACCAGGCCACCAAAATTGATCCCGAAGATCCTGTACAACTTACAACCTCCCGGATGCATCGCATAAGGACCACCATGTGATTCCCGAAGAATTCTCCGCCTAAGCTCCTCATCCTTCGGCATACAGACTTTACCCTTGAAACATAAAACTCCATCGTTGTTAACACCATAGTCTTCCAACTCCCCATTTGCACTTGCCGTAGCTTTACACTCAGATCTTCATCTACTAATTGCCTCTCTTTCACTTGACTCAACCATGTCGGCCTAACTTGTAATTCTGCCAACAAGCTTCCGTCATCGTAAAGACTAAGATGTGCAAACATCGCCCTTAAGTCTGACACCACTTTCCGACTTAGAGCGTCAGCCACCACATTTGCCTTGCCCGGTGGTACTCAATAGAACAAATGTAGTCTTTCAATAACTCTATCCATCTACGCCTCAAATTCGATTCTTTTCTCGAGTCGGTAGATATTTTAGACTTTTGTGATCCGTGTATATTCGACTTTTCTCCGTACAAATAATGCCTCCACACCTTAAGAGCAAAGACAACCGCCGCTAACTCCAAGTCATGCGTCGGGTAGTTAACCTCGTGAGGCCTCAATTCCCGAGACGCATCACGCAACCACTTTCCCGCCTTGCATCGAACACATCCCAATCCAATGTGAGACGCATCACAATACACCACAAAGTCCTTCCTGTCTCAGTGAATCAAAACCGAGCTTGATCAAAACCCTCTTAAGCTTCTCAAAGCTCTCTTGCTGCTTATCTGCCCACACGAAAGGTATCTCTTTTCTCAACAACTTCGTCAAAGGTGCTGCTATCGAGGAAAATCCTTCGACGAACCTTCTGTAGTAACCCGCTAATCCCAAGAAACTGCGAACCTCCGCTACAGACTTAGGTGGTTTCCAATCTAACACCGCTTCAATCTTCCGAGGATCCACCCTTATCCCTTCCGCAGACACCACATGACCTAAAAACGCAACTTCTTTCAAATGCAATTCGCACTTGCTGAATTTGGCATAAAGCTTCTTCTCCCTTAGCACTTGCAACACTATCCGAAGATGCTCATCATGCTGCAACTCAGACTTGGAATACACAAGAATGTCATCTATGAAAACAACAACAAACTGATCCAAGTAGGGTTGAAAAACCCGATTCATCATATCCATGAACGCAGTTGGGGCGTTCGTCAATCCGAACGGCATTACCAAAAATTCATAATGCCCGTATCTTGTTCGAAAAAGTCGTCTTATGGATATCCGCTTCCTTCACCTTAAGTTGATGATACCCCGATCTTAGATCTATCTTTGAGAATACCGCAGCTCCCTTAAGCTGATCGAACAAGTCGTCTATCCTTGGCAAAGGATACTTGTTCTTGATGGTCAGCTTATTCAACTGTCGGTAATCTATGCACATCCGCATAGTCCCGTCCTTCTTCTTCACGAACAAGACCGGTGCTCCCCATGGAGACACACTAGGTCGGATAAATCCACGATCAAGCAACTCTTGAATTTGAGCCTTAAGCTCAACCAACTCCTTTGGTGCCATTCTATACGGAGCGATAGATACTGGCGCCATTCTAGGCAACAAGTCAATCCCAAATTCCACTTCACGATCCGGAGGTAATCCTGGAAGTTCTTCCGGAAAGACATCCACGAATTCCCTCACGATTCGACTTTCTTCAACAGCTTGTCTCCTTAGTCTCCAAGGCACTGACCAACATAAGAAAAGCCAAACAACCTTTCCTAACCATCTTTTCTGCCTTAAGAGCAGATACTACATTCGATAAGTAGTTTCGTCTCTCGCCCATCACCACAACTTCCTTATCGTCCAAAGATCTTAGTGACATCCGCTTAGCAGCACAATCCACATTCGCACGATACTTCACTAGCCAATCCATGCCTAGGATCAAGTCGAATTCTCCAAATGGCAATTCCATTAAGTTAGCCGAAAACTGCGTCCCTTGAACTTCTAGAGGCACATCCTTAAAGAGTTTATCTACTACTACGATGCATCCTAAAGGACTAAGTACAGTCATCTTCCTAGGTACAGTCTCAGAGTTCACATGCAGAGTTCCAGATACCTCACTAGCGATGTAGGAATGAGTTGACCCTATGTCTATCAAAGCAATAAAGGGCAACCCAGAAATAAGAAACGTACCCGTGATAACATCAGGTGCGTCACTATCTTCCTTCCGACGAACCGCATACACCAAGCCTGGCTGTCTAGCCTCAGTGCTACCACTACCTCTGCCTGAAGTCCCGCGACCTCTACCGGAACCATTACCTCTGCCACTCGAACCACGACCCCTCATCGACTGCTGTCCACCTCTGCCAGCCTGATTAAAACCTTGACCTACCGGACGATTCCTCTCAGTATCCAATGGACAATCCCTAATCATATGATCCTTGGATCCGCACTTAAAACATCCCCCGGTCTTTTTCCAACATTCACCCGGGTGCATCTTCCCACATTGAGCACAAGCACGATGTTGTCCACCCGTAGCAGTCTGCTGACTTCGCGGCCCATTATTTCTTGGTTTCTTCTGAAAATTCCCGGATGACCCTGAAGACCCAAAGCTCCTCTTATTCTTGTTCTGGCCTCTGTCCCGGTTCTGTCTTTCAGTCTGCTTAACTTCTTCAGCTATTCTTGCCCTTTCTACTAAGATTGCAAAGTCTCTTTCCCGGTGCGGAGCAATCATCACTCGCAGTTCATCTCTAAGTCCATCCTCAAATCTGACACACCGTTCATATTCAGTAGCTACTATCCCTCTAGCATATCGGCTAAGTCGTAAAAACTCTGCTTCATACTCAGCTATCGACTTATTTCCTTGTACTAAATTCAGAAATGCCTTCCTCTGGGAGTCGATGTAGCTAGCTCCAACATATTTTCCTTCGAATTTAACTTTAAAATACCACCAATCCACTCGATCCACAGGGGTACTCTCCTTAATAGTGAGCCACCACTGGTAGGCCTCATCGCGGAGTAGTGAAATAGCACCTTTTAGCTTTTCTTCAAGAAGGCAATCTAAATCGTCCATGATCCTTTCGATTGCCTCCAACGAAATTCCGCTACATTTGGAGCTACTCGGATACTCCCCTAAAAACCTCACTCCATTTGATCTAAGTCTCTCGACATCGGGTTTTGAGACCCATTTCCACTTTCTAGCTTCGCTACTGCTCCAAAACTCGAAGCACACTTGAGATACTGCATCACCTCCTTCATTTTGCTCTTGAAATTCCACCCCTACAAATGGTGGCGAGCTTCATTTTCAAACCTTGACCGGATCTAACGGTTTCGACACGACCATTCTTCCTCTTCCGCGTCCCACGACGACCACGTCCCTAGAACTCATGTCTACTTAGCGTCTTATCTGCTTTTTTACGAAAATTTTATGCATCAAAATTTTGTTCCACTTATTAACCGCAAACAATTTTTATGAAATAAAGTATTTAGAAGTAGTTCTTTCGATCACACAAAGGTTCAGCCAAGTTCACTACTCTAGTTCGAGAGAGTCATAATCACATTCATAAGCACAGACACATTCATTCACTACACCTTTATGGTCATTTCAGACCTTCCCAACCCAGGTAATATCGTCATTTTTCCTATAGGGGTATTTTAGTAATAAATCGAGGTCAATTTGAAAATCTTTACAAATCAAAGACATTCCAAAATATACAAATCTCGAGGTTATTTAAAAAAAATTCTACCAAATCAATGGTATTGCAGAAATTTCAGAAATCAGGGTTATTTTGGTAATTTTGGAAGTCAGGGGCAATTTCGTAAATTTTCCAAATCAAAGCATCTTGGTATTTTGTCAAAATACGATTTTTAAATACTTTTGCAAAGTAAGAAAATTTTATCAAAATCAAAGGTAGCGTTAAAAACTTTTAGAAACCAGGGGCATTTTAGTAATTTTACTTCTAGGGGTATTTAGGTAATTTTAATTTTTTTTAATACAGGATGGCTAGTCCCTTTCGGGTTTTAATTATTGAGTTTAGCCCGTGAATAAGTCCTCTTGGTTAGGTGAACCGTAGCTACGCACTGCAGGATTCAAGTAAAGAGGAGGTGAGTCGCTAGGACTGCTTAAATACCAAGCTCTTTCCGAATCCACTCCTAGACATGCGCACAATGGTTGCCACACCGTAACTCGGCGACTTACTTCACAGGTTTGTTCGGTTGTTTTTAAGTCTTATGCATGTGTTTGAGTGTACTAACCCTAGGGTTCAATAGATCCTAGTTCACTAATCTACGATCCCAAGTTTGCCCATATACCAATCATATAATAATTCACTCAACAATTTGAGATACTTACCTGGTGGACTTCGGGTCAAGAACTCGGGTGCCATGCTTTCATAAAACCATTTTTAACCAAAAATTAAAATCATTCATTTGGGCCAAAATTTGAAAACGTTGTGGACTTCAAAACCCAAGGCCGAGTGTTTAAAACTGTGCTCTGATACCAAGTTGAAACACCCTAAACCCGGCCCAAAAAGCCTGACCGAATTTTGAAATGTTCCTCGAGTAAAACTTTAGCAACTTCTCGCTTATAAGAAAAACTTGATGATTTTAAATAAAATAGATTAACTTAAAGATAGGGTGGAAATCAAATTGTAAAATAAATTTGTATCTTCTTAAAACATTATTTTTAAGAGAAATTAATAAGTTAAAAGAAAACCAAATTTAATGAAAAATTCATTAATATTGTGGAAATATATTTTGTTTTCAAAATGTTTAATTTATTTATCAAAAAAATAATATTTAGTTATTTAAATAATAATTATTCATGGCGTAATAAAAAAATAAAATAGTTCATAATGGCCTTATTACAAAAATGGCAAAACCCAAAAAAATCTTAAATAAGTTTAATAAGTTTGATTTGGAAAATCTCCAAAATACTTTGTTTGAGCATTGGCCACCACATAGTCCTCACGACCCGATCCATCACGCTAAGAGTCATCTGAAAAATTTTCCCACAAAAGGGGTGAGTCATAAACTCAATGTGTAACACATACATTAAAAGCCCATTAATAACACATATAGTCATAGGCCCATTTTAAATCATGTTTAGCCATAAGCCCAATTTTTATAGCGGATAAAAAAATCACATGAATATACACATATAATGAAATGCAAACCCGCCCACCTAAATATCCATCCTCTACACACCACCCGTACCAACCAAACACACCGTGGGGATTACTAAATCGACCCTCCATCCGCTACACACCATCGAAGGCGCGCTTCTTTGCGAGTCAACATGGACATCGCCCTTATAATTTTGTGGCAAGGCCACTGATCAATGTGACCAAGTCACCAGATTAACATATGTGACCGAAGTCACCGGATTATGTGGTAAAACCACCAAATACTTCCCTTTATCAATTTTACCCATATGCCCATGCACATACATATTATTCAGCTTTTCATGCCATTTACCCCCAAAAATCATAATATCATCATACTCATTTCACATTTATGCATATAGCAAAATTTACGAAATGTCGGGTAAACATACTCAATATCGTATACCACTGAATGGTATCCACAAACATTATTAAACATATTGTCATATAAATCACATTATAGATCTACGAGATTTTATTGTAAGGTTACACACCTTATGACCGTGAGAACGATACCTTCCCGCTCACAACGCCTAGGTAATAATCACACTTGTTTAGTATACACTATTACTAATAAAACTATACTATTGATGAGAGATCTAAATCCTTACCCTCGGATTCTCGAACAACCGTTATTTGTGGTTTTTCTCCGCTAGATGAATCAAAACCAGCGACAACCCACTAACAAAAAGTGGTTCGGTTACGCATACGACTTCAAATAACCGATCTTCTTTGGCGAGGGTCCACAACCCGGTGGAAAATCTCTTATCGCCGATCAGACTCTTCGCTTGTAGTTTGAGGGTATAACAGTGCCTCCTCTCTTCCAAACACTCAGATCGCTCTTTTCGAACCTATCTTGCTAGTCTCGAATTCACCCCTAAAATAAAGTTGATTAATAAACTATCTAAAAGAATTGATATAACCGAAAGTGATATTCTTACCTTGGATGATTTCGAAAGGTTTCTCTTAAAACGTTGGTTTCAAAAAAGATTCTTAAAAAAATGTTGATTTTGGTTTTGGTAGAAGGTAGTTTCGGTTGAGAGTGAAGAAGAAAGAAAAAAATGAAAAGAGAAAGAAAGAGAAAGGGAAAGAAAGAAATGTTTTCCAAACTTTTTGATGCTTTTGACTAAAGAGGACAAGAATTTGAGAGAATAAGCTCTTTAACCAAAATGGTCAAAATGAAAGCCAAAACAAAGTAAAAACTTTTACCTAATGTCATTAACAAAATTCGGCTAAGAGGAGAGCTTTTGGAGAAATGAGAAAAGATACACAAAATGCTAGAGTTTTTGGCCAACTATCACCCCTAATCCAAAGTCAAATTCGGCCAACATGTATGCCAACATAATCCCCTTTTTCCTCCACATTTCCTCCCATTAATCCTTGATTTTTGCACAAATAAACCATCTCCCCTTAGTCCCTAAAACTGACTAGGTTCATGGTCAAATGACCATGAAAAAAAACTTCAAAACACCCTCCTTTCTTCAAGCCTTTTGTCCCCTATCTTACCATATCTTCAAGATCCCTTGCCATAACTTCTAGCTTGCCTTTTCATAAAGTCTACTAACCAAAAATAAGAAGATGACCATCCATTCTAGAATAGTCTTGGCCGACACTATAGGAAACAAAATAATAGAAATAAAATTCTTCCATTTGCTAGCTAGGAGATTCGAATCTCTCTCCTGATGCATTCACTCATGCACCATTACCACCTTGCCAAATGACTTATTATGCTTAAACCTCTAGTCAATATTTCTTAAAGCCTATCTTGCTTAGTTCCATCTTAAATAAAATAAAAAAAAAATTAATATATCACTAAGCATTCACTTACATAATGAAGTTCAAAAATAAACTTCCAAAACACACTCAATCATATTTAAGCATGCAACAACATTCAATTTAGCAGAGATGCATAACCCCTAATTATCAGGATGTTACAGAGAATCTGGTGGGTTTTTTTTTCTAAAAATTAAGATGTAGTCAATTTTTAGGGTTTGCTTCTTTTAGGTTGTTTCTTTGTTTCTTTTAGGACTGGACGATTTAAGTCCCTTAGAAATTGAGTAGAGTACAACTTTTGCAATAATTAAGAATTGCTCCACCAACTAACAGATGTAGGAGAGTAGGACGCGTGGTACCCATGCAGAGATTGTATTTAATTTTCAAATTTAATGGCATCCATCTCTTATTTCTCAAATTTTTTTTCCTTAATAAATAAATATCAAATTTAAATATGAAGTGATAAGTGAATATTCTTATAGTATTTTATGCTAAACCTAAGACGTGACTTTTACCCTAAAGTTTGAATTCTAGATTTGCATAATGTCATAAAAGTGATGATGAATTTATAAGGGAAAAATACCCTTTTGCCCCCTTTCTTTTCCTCCCCTCAGATTCGGCATGTTTATTAATTACCATCACTAATCAACACTATAGCTTATCAATTTCTCCCATCATCATCACTTCAATGTTATTACAAATCTAGAATGGTTTTTTCTTTCGTATAAAACTTAGAGGAGAAAAAAATTATTTTACTCTTAGGTCAAGGTATATCATCAAATTTATAAAATATCAAAAGTAATGATTACATATCATGTATCAAATGAAATTATTAATACTATCAAAAACCTAAACCAATAATTCTAAACAATATCAAGGTTTCAGGGTGGATATTCATTTATTTTGCTGTAGAAAGATTTTGATAGATACTTGTTTTTCCTCCGTTTTCTTCAACAATCATTAGTAAAATTGTAGGCCTGGACTCTTTTGTCCCTAAACAAGAGCATGCTACCCGAAGACAAAAGCAGAGTGCGCAATTTTTTCTCATTTATTTATTTTATTATGTATTACATGCATATTAGTGGACTCAGTTTCCAATCCCACTGCTAAAGGCCTAAAGCCAAATAGTTATATAGGGTTCTCCATTTAAATTAGAATTCAAGTTTGCTTTTAATTTTAATTAAGATTACTTACATGAACATTGGAGTAATCTAAAATTCATACAATAACTTTTACTTATTTCATCCTCTAATTTTATAAAAAAAATATTAATTTTTCGTCTCTTTTAATATTTAAATTTATGTTATTTATTAAATCTCTCTAAAATGAATGGATAAATTAATATTTATTAATTTTACTAACATGGTATACTCGTAGATGCCACTTTAACAATTAAATATTTTTTAAATATAAAAAATTCAAAAAAAAAGTTATTTAAAAAAATTAAGAAAATTAAAATTATAAAAATATTTTTTAGTATCTTTAAGTATTAGAAAAATTAACTAATTGCTATGTATATGTTAAGTTAACAAAGTTAACAAATGTTAATTTATTCATCCATTTTAAGGTGACTTGACAAATAATAAAAATTTAATGGTTAAAAAAAATAAAGAAAATTAAATGAAAGATTAAAATATTTTTTTATAAAATTAGAAAATTAAATAATTCATTATAACATGCTTAAACTAGGGAATGTTTGATGGATTTGTGAGGTCCACATAGTTTTTTATTTTTTTAAGGAAAGGATGCTTCAAGTCAGAAGCAATACAAAACTATCAAAAAGAATTACAATGTACACAAACCTAAATCCGCGAAACATTTCGTCCACCGTTAAATCCTTTTTAGATGCCAAACAACATTTAATCACACATACTTTTGCTTATGATATTATTCTAAAAGAATAAAGATGAAATTTAATGTGAGCCGTTTGATTTTAATTCAGCTAATTTATTTTTCAATAAATTTAATTTCAGATTATGGCATTTGTGATCTTTTTACTTTCAAAGATCATTTTAATAAAAAAAGAAGAATTACAAGGTTATAGTTGAATTCCAAAGCCAAAAAAGGTTAGGCTTAAGGTTGATGCAAGAAGAATTAAGATGGGGAAATCAAATAAAGGACATATACCCAAACTAAAACTTATAGATAATATCGATTGTATATGCCGACTTGATTAAACTTTAGTTATGCAATTAATCCCTCCTTATTTTAAAATAGTTTTACTTTTCTTTACAAGGCTTTACTTGTAAATTAAGACTTTGTTCACCAAATTTATGAGAAATAAGCTACTGACTTAATATCAGACACAAAGTACCAATTATTAAGCTTTAAGGACAAATTTCTTTTTTTTTTTTGCTGAAACAAAGAATAAGGAGAAAGTTGATAGGCTACGAAGAAAGTGGAAGTTTGAGGGGGCTTGTTATGTGGAACCTGTTGGCTTGAGCGGGGGTTTAGTTTTTTGGTGGAGGGTGAATTGGCAGGCGAATATTTTAGATGAAGGAAAAAAATTGATTGATAGTATGGTGGTTAATATTAGTAGTGGGGAAGGATGTAGGATTTTCTAGATTTATGAGGCTCCTAATTTTGAAGAAAGAAAGAAGGGAAGGGAGGTCATTATGAGGAAAAGTGAGAATGTGATAGGGCCTTGGATGTGCATGGGGGGTTTCAATGATATTGTACATTCAAGGGAGAAATTGGGAGGTATAGCTAAGGAAAAGAGGAAGCTAGAGTTTTTAGGAATATGATTTCTCGGTGTATCTTAATGAAATTAATTTCAAGGGTCATTCGTTCACATGGTTTGGCGTAAGAGAAAATGAACTTATAAAAGAAAAATTGGATAGAGCCCTTATGAATATTGATTGGTTGGAATCTTATCCTAACATTCACGGGATCAATTTGTCACTTTGTGGATTTGATCATGGTCCTATTGTTGTTGATTCTGATTACAAATATGGGAAATCTTCTAGGAGATTTAGATTTGAGGTTAGTTGCTTGTTACAAAAGTAGTGTAAAGAGACTATTAAGAAGAGTTGGGAGAATAGTGGAGGTGAGAGGTACAATAAGGGGGTGGTTTTTAAGTTGAGAAACTGTAGAAGACTCTTTTGCGAATGGTGCAAAAAAGAATAAAATGAATACTAGTTGTCAGATTGATGAGTTGAAGAAGGAAATTGAGTTGATATTGGGAGATGAGAATTTGGCAAAGGATGTGAATAGATTGGAATACTGAAAGTAGAATGGAGAAAATAGGCTAAGAAAGAAGGGATTTATTGGGCTCAGAGGAGAAATAGAAACAAGATTCTTAGAATTAAGGTGGATAAGAAGGATAGGAGGATTTGGCCTTTTAATATTGATGGGAAGTATTCTGTCAAGTCAAGATACATGGAACTTAAAAGGCAAAGATTGCACATAATTTTTTATAGGCCTACTTCTTTTCAAATGGATAAAACAATATGGAATTACATATGGAATATGAAGATTCCTAGTAAGGTAAAAATATTTATTTGGAAAATTTTTGTTCATGCACTACCTACTAGTATCATTATCTAGAAAAGTGGGTGTTTAAGATCTGTTATGTATTGTGTTTGTGAGAAAAAAGAAGAAACCATGGAACATGTATTTTTTGGGTGTGATTGAGTGAGGGTGATTTGGTTTGAGGCTTCTGTGGGCCTTAAAGTGGAAAATGAACATATTAGATCTTGTTCAAAATGGTTTCAAGAAACTTTTGATTAGATAGATAAGAGTGGATGTGTAACAGCCCGTTTTTCGGTCAAATCAGAATAGTGGTTTCGGGGCCACAAATCCTAAGTTAAAATATTTACTTTATTATTTTAATAATGTCTACAGCATGATAGATTAATTATGTGAAAGTTTCGTAAAGAAATTTTACTGTTTGAATGCTTAATTCGGTAATAAGGACTAAATCGTGTAACGCGTAAAAGTTGAGTTCTATTGTTTAAATGTATTAAATAGCTATATATTTAAAATGTATGAGTACTTGGTTTGAAATTAGCCCACTAATAACATGAGTGGACGGTAATGGACTTAAATTGCATGATTTTTATGTTTAATTACAAAGGTTAAAATAGTAAAATGGCTATTATGATTAATTTACTAAAATAAAATATGGAAATACATGCAAATGTTCATATTTACACCGAAACTAAAGCTTGAGAAAGCTATTAGATAAGTTTAAACATTCGGCTACTTTGATGGCTAGATTGAGGTATGTTTTTGGATCGGTTTTTAATGATTTTTATGTTTTTGAGATCGTTGCTTCGTAGTCTAGCTAGCCCGTACCTTAGATTTTGAAATTGTTATAGATTTTGAATGATGCCATTGTCGAATGCTTGGTTGTTTAGATGATTAATGATAGTTTTGGAAGGTTTGATGTTAGATTAATAGTTTTTGTAAATTGATTTTTGACAAAAATGTCAAAAAGGGGTTAAATTGAGAAAATATGAAATGTTGTGGTTAAAAGTGTGAATAAAGTAAAAATATGGCCTGCTAGTATTGTATAATAAATTCGGCTAGGCTTGGGTTTCATGAAAATTGAATGAATTTCATTTTTACGAGCTTAGGGACTAAATTGTGAAAAATGTAAAACATTGGGGCGAATGTGTAATTTGCCAAAATTAGGAAATATTAGCTTAATTGAATTGAATAGCAATTGAATGGGTTAAATTTGATATATTATAGATCAAGATAAGCAAATACCGAAACTAGATCGAGGAAAAAGAAAGGTTGGCGAATAGACGATAATTTTCGTCCGAGAAACTCAAGGTAAGTTCGTATAATTAGAATCAAACTTTTATATATTTGTAAATATTTGAAATGAATGAATAATTGAATAATTGGTATACTTGAAATATGAATGCCTTATTGATATAATCTATTTGTTACCGAGCCCCATTTGAACCGTATGAATTCGTAGAATACAAGTGATAAGTAACTAGGGTTACCATTTTGGTCGAGCTCCTGCATTTGTTGCGGACTCACCACAGCACGTATGAGCTTACCGATATATCAGCTGGTAAGAGCTTACTATTTTCAGCTCATTGGAGCTTACTGTTTCAGCTCGATAGAGCTTACCGTTTCAGCTCAATGAGCTTACTGTTCATCAGATTAGGAGGAGCTTACCGATCATGGCTCGAAAGAGCAGAAATGATAATGAATTGACAGATTATTGATGTTTATCACCCGAGTATCCTTTGGAGTTCTAATAGGTTCAACGGGCATAAATTATGTTTATACGGATGAGTACTGTTATTGAATGGATTATTGGTTATATGATTGAGAATGAAATGTTGAATGCTAGTTATATTGAGTATTGAATTGTGATAATGGATGATTTCATGTATTAACATGTCTAACCTATGGATAAATGCTTGTGATAGGCATTTGGAAATTGTATGGAGTTTACCTTAGTTATTTGTATTGGTTTGGTATAAATGGTAAGTTTAATTCTGAATTATACGAGCTTACTAAGCTATAATGCTTACTCTGTTTCATTTCCTTGTTTTATAGAGGTTCGATAGCTCGCTCGTTTTGGACAAGTCGGAGTTGCACATCACACTATCCAATTTATGATTGGTACTTTTGAACTTGTGGATATATGTAAATATGGCATGTATAGGCTAGTTTAAAAGATGTTAGTTATGTTAATTGGTATCATGATTTTGGTATGTTTTTATGTATAAGTTAAGCCATGTGATTTGGCTTATTTTAGTACTATGTTTTGGTTGTGTATAAGTATGCAATTATGGTATGTTTTGGGCAAGGAATTGATGGAATTAAAATGTGCAAAAGATGTCTTGTTATGTAGTTGATATATGAATGGATTATGCATGATATTTATTAGGTAATTTAATACTCAATTGAATTGGTATATTATGTGCATGAAATGTTATGGAATGATTGCCAGTTGGGTTATGAAATGTGGTCATTTATGCTTGTGAATTCTTGTGTTTATAGGGTGGCATATGGCTTTGCAAATAGCCTATTTTTGTCCACACGGGCAGGGACACAGGCGTGTGTCTCAGCCGTGTGTGACACACGGTTATGTTGCACGGCCGTGTGTCCCATGGTGTCGAAAGGGAATTGAAGTCAGTATGCTCCACACGGCCTCACACACGGGCGTGTGACCGGCCGTGTGGTACAAGTCAGTATACCACCTAAATGGCACACGGCCTAGCACACGGGCGTGTGACTTGGTCGTGTTACATAGGTCAGTATACCCTACAGTTTTGGCACGGCCTGATACACGGGCGTGTGTGGCCATTTCGAAAGGCACACGGGCTAGACACACGGGCGTGTGGTTGGCCGTGTGACCCAAGTCAGTATACTCTCTAGTTTTCACACGGCCTGGGACACAGGCGTGTCCTCGGCTGTGTGACACAAGTCAATATGTATGCCCTTTTTTCACACGGTCTAAGACACGGGCATGTCTACTAGCCGTGTGAGGCACACGGCCTATTCACACGGGTGTGTGATACTTGTAATGTTGAAATTTTTCTAAGTTTCCAAAATTTTCATATGTTACCGATTTAGTCCCGAATGCATGATTTAAGCTTTGTATGCTCGATTTAAATATATATATATTGAATGTGAATGAATGATATTTACTGAAATGAGATGATATTTGATAAATGATTGTTCTGAATTGAGTTACTAGTCCGGTAATGCCTCTTAACCTATTCCGGCGATAGTTACGGGTTAGGAGTGTTACATTTATTGGTATCAGAGCTACAGTTTAGTCGATTCTAGTACTAACGTAGCATATGTGAGTCTAGCTATACATGCCATATATAAAACTATGATAGTGTGATGACTCCTAACATTTTTAAACATGTTTTTTTATATAGTAATGGATCCCGAATGAGCTGTAGTGGATGATGTAGAAAGTAACGCGCCAGCTCCCGCTCGAGGGACTGCGCCTACTGAATCTAGACCCGTGACAAGTAGTCACGGGGGTGAGGCTAAAGAAGCTTTCTTTTAGATATTGAACGAGTGGTTCACACAGTACATTCGTATGAACCCGGCTGTTCATCAACCTCCACCCCTACCTGTTCCCCAACCGATCCTTGTAGTTCCTCAAGGTGTATATCCTCTACGATTAAATAAACCACCTATTGATAAGATACGAAAACATGGAGCCGAGGAATTCAGAGCCATTGTTAATGATGACCCTGAGAGAGCCGAGTTTTGGCTTGAGAACCCGATTCGGGTATTTGATTAACTATCCTACACACTTGAAGAATGTTTAAAATGTGTTGTATCACTGTTGAGAGACACTACGTATCAGTGGTGGAATACCTTGATATCCGTAGTTCCGCGAGAAAGAGTTAATTGAGATTTCTTTCAAGTTGAATTTAGAAAGAAATACATCAGCCAAAGGTTCATTGATTAGAAAAGAAAGGAATTTCTTGAATTGAAGCAAGGCCGTATGCCAGTCACAGTATATGAAAGAGAGTTTGTACGACTCAGCAAATATGCCCGTGAATGTGTATCTTCTAAAGCTATAATGTGTTAAAGATTCGAGGATGGATTGAATGAAGAAATCAGAATGTTAATTGGAATTCTTGAGCTGAAAGGGTTTGTTGTTTTATTTGACTGAGCTTGTAAATCCGAAGAGCTTTGCAAAGAGAAAAGAAAAGCCAATTATGAGGCTAGAGATTCTAGAAAGAGATTTGCGGGTAAATCACATCAGTCAGCATCAAAGAAATTTAGAGAAAATCATCCTCGTTCTACAGCTTCTGCGGGAATTTTAATTAGAGACAGAGATACGAGACATTTCAATTCTAAACTTCAGGCGACATCCGTTGCTAGTGTGGGAAGTGTTAGAAATGCTGGAATTGAATGTAAACACTACAATAAGAGACATTACGGTGAATGTAGATTAGTGAGTAGAGCTTGCTTTAAATGTGGATCTCTTGATCATTATCTCTGGGACTGTCCAGAAAAGTTTACAGCTGAAAGAGAACAACCAGTGAAAGTAAGTAACACGCTACTAGAGGGAGGCCACCTCGAAACACTGGAAATATGAGTAGTAACCGAGGTGCTACGAGAGATTCGACTGTGAGATCTGAAGCACGAACACCTACTAGAGCTTATGCTATCCGTGCACGAGAGGAGGCATCATCGCCATATGTTATTACTGGTACTTTTTCTCTTTTTGACAGTGATATACTTGCATTGATAGATCTTGGATCAACTCATTCATATATCTGTATGAACTTAGTATTTAAAAAGAGTTTACATGTTGAGTCTACAGAGTTTGTAATCAAAGTATCAAACCCCTTAGGAAAATCTATTTTAGTTGATAAAATTTGTAAGAATTGTCCTTTGATGATTCGGGGTTACTGTTTTCGGGCTGACTTGATGCTTCTACCGTTCGATGAGTTTGATGTGATTCTTGGAATAGACTGGTTGACTACGCACGATGCGGTTGTGAATTGTAGACAGAAGACTATCGAATTGAAATTTAAAAATAGTGAGATTCTTCGGGTTAAGTCTGATGATTCGAATGAATTACCTACTGTGATATCGTCTATGCTAGCTCAGAAATATATGAAAAAGGGCTGTGATGCATATTTTGCATATGTACTGGATACAAAGGTGTCTGAATCAAACATTGAATCTTTACCTATTGTTTGTGAGTTTTCGGATGTATTTCCAGAAGAATTACCGGGTTTGCCACCGATCAGAGAAGTTGAATTTGGTATTGAATTAGTACCGGGAACAACACCGATATCGATAGCTCCATACAGAATGGCTCTAACAGGATTAAAAGAATTGAAAGCTCAGTTGCAAGAATTGACAGAAAGAGGTTTTGCATGACCGAGTTATTCTCCCTGGGGTGCACGGGTATTATTCGTGGAAAAGAAAGATGACACGATGAGAATGTGTATCGACTACAGACAGCTGAATAAAGTGACTGTAAAGAAAAAATATCCTCTACCGCGGATTGATGATTTATTTGATCAGTTGAAAGGGGCTACCGTATTTTCAAAGATTGATTTAAGATCGGGTTATTATCAGCTGCGAGTTAAAGAGTCGGATGTGCCGAAAACCGTATTCAGAACAAGGTATGGTCATTATGAATTCCTTGTTATGCCTTTCGGTTTAACTAATGCTCCTGCCATTTTTATGGACTTGATGAATCGAATATTCAGATCGTGTTTAGACAGATTTATTGTTGTATTCATTGATGATATTCTGATTTATTCACGAGATGAATTTGAGCATACCGAGCACTTGAGAATTGTGTTACAAACTCTACGTGATAAGCAGTTATTTGCAAAATTCAGTAAATGTGAGTTTTGGCTCAAAGAGGTTGGATTTTTGGGGCATATTGTTTCAGCTGACGATACTAGAGTTGATTCGAGTAAAATGTCTACTCTTGTTGATTGGAAACCTCCAAGAAATGTGTCTGAAGTCCGTAGTTTTCTGGGCTTAGCGGGATATTACTGAAGATTCATGAAAGGATTCTCGATGATTGCGACACCGATGACACGACTGCTTCAAAAAGATGTAAAGTTCGAATGGTCAGAAAAATTCCAGCAGAGTTTCGAACAGTTGAAAGTACTGTTAACTGAAGCACCCGTATTGGTTAAATCGGAATCGGGGAAGGAATTTGTGATCTATAGCGACGTGTCATTAAATGGTTTGGGATGTGTTCTGATGCAAGAAGGAAAAGTTATAGCTTATGCTTCCCGACAATTGAAACTGCAGGAAAAGAACTATCTGACACATGACTTAGAGTTGGCCGCAATTGTATTCGCATTGAAAATTTGGCAACACTACTTATACGGTGAGAAATGCCACCTTTATACAGATCACAAGAGTTTGAAATATCTGATGTCACAGAAAGATTTGAATTTGCGACAGCAAAAATGGCTCGAGCTACTGAAAGATTATGAATTTGTGATTGATTATCACCCGAGAAATGCTAATTTTGTTGTTGATGCCTTGAGCGGAAAATCTTTGTTTGCATTACGAATAATGAACACCCAGTTGATGATTTGTGATGATGGGTCTATTTTAGCTGAATTAAAAGCTAAACCGGTATTTCTTCAACAAATCTGTGAAGCTCAAAAAGATGACAGTGATTTACAAGCTAAACGAATTCAATGTGAGTCTAATTATGATTCAGAATTTCATATTTGAACTAATGACTGTTTAATGTTCCGAAATAGAATTTGTGTACAGAGAAATTCAGAACTCATTAAAAAGATTTTGCACGAAGCACAGCATAGCTGCTTATCTGTTCATCCGGGAAGTACCAAGATGTATAACGATCTGAAATAGCTGTACTGGTGGTCGGGTACGAAACGGAATATATTGAAGTTTGTATCAAAATGTCTGATTTGTCAGCAAGTAAAAGCTGAACATCAAGTGCCTTCTGGATTACTACAGTCTGCGATGATTCCCGAGTGAAAATGGGATAGAGTTACAATGGATTTCGTGTCGGGACTACCCCTACCTCTGAAAAAGAAAGATGCTATATGGGTTGTTGTTGATCGACTAACGAAGTCTGCTCATTTCATACCGGTACGTATAAATTACTCACTTGATAGATTAGCAGAATTGTACATTTCTGAAATTGTTCGGTTACACGGAGTACCACTATCTATTATTTCTGATAGAGATCCGAGATTTACATCGCGATTCTGGAAGAAACTGCAAGAAGCTCTGGGAACCAAGTTGAATTTTAGTACTGCTTTTTATCCTCAGACTGACGGTCAGACCGAGAGAGTTATTCAGATTCTCGAAGATATGTTAAGATGTTGTATTTTAGAGTTTGAGGGCAGTTGGGAAAAATACTTACCGTTGATTGAATTCGCGTATAACAACAATTTCCAAACGAGTATAAAGATGGCACCGTACGAAGCTTTATATGGCTGCAAATGTCGAACTCTGTTATACTGGACTGAATTGAGTGAGAAAAAGATTCACGGGATTGAATTGATCAGAGAAACTGAAGAAAAAGTGAAAACGATTCGCGATAGTTTAAAAGCAGCTTCAGATCAACATAAATCCTATGTAGATTTGAAATGTAGAGAAATTGAATTTCAAGTTGGAGACAGAGTGTTTTTAAAAGTGTCACCGTGGAAGAAGATTCTCTGTTTCGGACGTAAAGGGAAACTGAGTCTGCGATTCATCGGGCCGTATGAGATCGTTGAAAGAATAAGGCCTGTAGCATATCGATTATCGTTACCATCTAAAATTGAAAAGATCCATAATGTCTTTCACGTTTTTATGCTACGTCAATATAGATCCGATCCATCATATGTGATTTCTCCGATGGATGTTGAGATACAAGCTGATTTGACGTATAACGAAGACTCGATCAGGATTTTGGCCCGTGAGATCAAAGAGTTGAGAAATAAATGTATAGCTCTAGTGAAGGTTCTTTTACATAAACACGAGATTGAGGAAGCTACGTGGGAACCAGAGGAAGCTATGAGAAAATAGTACCCTAACCTCTTTACCGGTAAGATTTTCGGGGACGAAAATCCCTAAGGGGGGAGTTGTAACAGCCCGTTTTTAGGTCAAATCGGAACAAATGTTTTGGGACCACAAATCTATAATAAAAATATTTATTTTATTATTTTAATAAGGTCTACAGCATGATAGATTGATTATGTGAAAGTTTCGTAAAGAAATTTTACTGTTTGAATGCTTAATTCGGTAAAAAAGACTAAATCGCGTAACGCGTAAAAGTTGAGTTCTATTGTTTAAATGTATTAAATAGCTATATATTTAAAATGTATCAGTACTTGGTTTGAAATTAGCCCACTAATAACATGAGTGGACGGTATTGGACTTAAATTGCATGATTTTTATATTTAATTACAAAGGTTAGAATAGTAAAATGGCTATTATGATTAATTTGCTAAAACAAAATATTGAAATGCATGTAAATGTTCATCTTTCCACCGAAACTAAAGTTTGAGAAAGCTATTAGATAAATTTAAACATTCGGCTACTTTGATGGCTAGATTAAGTTATGTTTTTGGATCGATTTTTAATGATTTTTACATTTTTGAGATCGTTGCTTCGTAGTTTAGCTAGCCCGTACCTTAGATTTTGAAATTGTTATAGATTTTGAATGATGCCATTGTTGAATGCTTTGTTTTTTAGATGATTAATGATAGGTTTGGAAGGTTTGATGTTAGATTAATAGGTTTTGTAAAGTGATTTTTGACAAAAATGTCAAAAATGGGTTAAATTGAGAAAATATGAAATGTTACAGTTAAAAGTGTGAATAAAGCAAAAATATGGGCTACTAGTATTGTAAAATAAATCCGGCTAGGCTTGGGTTTCATGAAAATTGAATGAATTTCATTTTTACGAGCTTGGGGACTAAATTGTGAAAAATGTAAAACATTGGGGGCAAATGTGTAATTAGCCAAAATTAGGAAATATGAACTTAATTGAGTTGAGTAGCTATTGAATGGGTTAAATTTGATATATTATAGATCAAGATAAGCAAACACGAAAACTAGATCGAGGAAAAAGAAAGGTTGGCGAATAGACGATAATTTCCGTCCGAGCAACTCAGGGTAAGTTCGTATAATTAGAATCAAACTTTTATATATTTGTAAATATTTGAAATGAATGTATAATTGAATAATTGGTATACTTAAAATATGAATGCCTTATTGATATAATCTATTTGTCACCGAGCCTCATTTGAACCGTATGAATTCGTAGGATACAAGTGACATGTCACTAGGGTTGCCGTTTTGGTCGAGCTCCTGCATTTGTTGCAGACTCACCACAGCTCGTTTGAGCTTACCGATATATTAGCTCATAAAAGCTTACTGTTTTCAGCTCATTGGAGCTTACTGTTTCAGGTCGATAGAGCTTACCATTTCAACTCAATAGAGCTTTTTGTTCATCAGCTCAGGAGGAGCTTACCGATCATGGCTCGAAAGAGCAAAAATGATAATGAATTGATGGATTACTGATGTTTATCACCCGAGTATCCTTTGGAGTTCTAATAGGTTCAACGGGCATAAATTATGTTTATACGGATGAGTACTGTTATTGAATGGATTATTGGTTATATGATTGAGAATGAAATGTTGAATGCTAGTTATATTGAGTATTGAATTGTGATAATGGATGATTTCATGTATTAACATGTCTAACCTATGGATAAATGCTTGTGATAGGCATTTGGAAATTGTATGGAGTTTACCTTAGTTATTTGTATTGGTTTGGTATAATTGGTAAGTTTAATTCTGAATTATACGAGCTTACTAAGCTATAAAGCTTACTCTGTTTCATTTCCTTATTTTATATAGGTTCAATAGCTCGCTCATTTTGGACAAGTCGGAGTTGCACATCACACTATCCACTTTTCGATTGGTACTTTTGAACTTGTGGATATATGTAAATATGGCATGTATAGGCTAGTTTAAAAGATGTTAGTTATGTTACTTGGTATCATGATTTTGGTATGTTTTTATGTATAAGTTAAGCCATGTGATTTGGATTATTTTAGTACTATGTTTTGGTTGTGTATAAGTATGCAATTATGGTATGTTTTGGGCAAGGAATTGATGGAATTAAAATGTGAAAAAGATGTCTTGTTATGTAGTTGATATATGAATGGATTATGAATTATATTTATTAGGTAATTTAATACTCAATTGAATTGGTATATTATGTGCATGAAATGTTATGGAATGATTGCCAGTTGGGTTATGAAATGTGGTCATTAATGCTTGTGAATTCTTGTGTGTATAGGGTGGCATATGGCTTTGCAAATAGCCTATTTTTGTCCACACGGGCAGGGACACAGGCGTGTGTCTCAGCCGTGTGTGACACACGGTTATGTTGCACGGCCGTGTGTCCCATGGTGTCGAAAGGGAATTGAAGTCAGTATGCTCTACACGACCTCACACACGGGCGTGTGACCGGCCGTGTGGTACAAGTCAGTATACCACCTAAATGGCACACGGCCTAGCACACGGGCGTGTGACTTGGTCGTATTACATAGGTCAGTATACCCTACAGTTTTGGCACGGCCTGATACACGGGCGTGTGTGGCCATTTCGATGGGCACACGGGCTAGACACATGGGCGTGTGGTTGGCCATGTGACCCAAGTCAGTATACTCTCCAGTTTTTACACGGCCTGGGACACGGGCGCGTCCTCGGCCGTGTGACACAAGTCAGTATGTATGCCCTTTTTTCACACGGTCTAAGACACGTGCGTGTCTACTAGCCGTGTGAGGTACACGGCCTGTTCACACGGGCGTGTGATACTTGTAATGTTGAAATTTTTCTAAGTTTCCAAAATTTTCATATGTTACCGATTTAGTCCCGAATGCATGATTTAAGCTTTGTATGCTCGATTTAAATATACATATATTGAATGTGAATGAATGATATTTACTGAAATGAGATGATATTTGATAAATGATTGTTCTGAACTGAGTTACTAGTCCAGTAATGCCTCTTAACCTATTCCGGTGGTGGTTACAGGTTAGGGCTATTACAGGATGTGATGGTGAGTCTTGAAGCTTAGAGTTGTTTTTACCTGTTGGTTGATTTGGAAGTCTCGATTTGATCAAGTAATGGTTGAGAAGACTGTTGATGCTAAAGTTTTGATTCATAAGAATAAAATGGCTTTGGCAGAGATTATTCATAGTTTAAGGTTTGGAAATATTGATATTAATTATGATGTTAGGAGAAATAAAGGGTTATCAATATGGGACAAACCTAATCTGTAACGACCCATTTTCAGTGAAATCGGAGTAGTATTTTGGGACCACAAATTCGATGAGTAAATTTTTATTTTATTAATATTTTAATGTCTATGGGATGTTAGTAAGGTCGTATTAAAATTTCGTTAAGAAATTTTGATATTTGCATGACTAATTAAGTGAAAAGGATTAAAACGTAAAAGGTGCAAAAGTGGAGTTCTATTTGTTAAAAGGGCCGAATTGCTATAAAAATTTAAAGTGAATGGGCTTAGATGGTTACTATACCATTCATAAAGCTAGTGGACAATTATGGACATAAATTAAGTGACTTTAATGTTAATAGGTAAGGTTAATAAAGTAATTTAATTATTAAGTATAGTAAAATAAGGTAAAAAGACGGCATCATCTTCTTAATTGAAAATTCACCGCCAAAATTAAAGAACAAAACACCATTTCTAAGGTTTGGAGCATTCGGCCAAGTTATTTTGCTTGCATGGTATGATTCTAAGTCCCGTTTTTAATGATTTCTATGTTTTTTAAGTCGTTTTAGCTTAATCTAGCTAGCTGGAGGATCAATTTGTAAAACTGTTAAAGGTTGAGGGTTACGCCATGAATGCTTTTGTATGATTCTTGATGTTTAATGATAGATTATGACTCTTTGTTGATAAATAAACAAGTTTTGTAAAGTGATTTTTGATAAAAATTGTATTTAGGGACTTGTTTGTAAAAAATGTAAAAGTTCATGTTAAGTTTGTGAAATGATGATTTGTATGGATCGGTTTAAGTCCCTAGAGAAATCGAATAGCTTGAAAAGAGGATTAAAATGCTTAAATTTCAATTTATGAGCTTAAGGACTAAATTATGAAAGGTTAAAATATTAGGGGCAAAATGGTAATTTTGTGTAGATATGGATTATGAACTGAATTGAATAATAAGAGTATTGAATGGGTTGAAATTGTCTATTTAGATCAAGATAGACCATGTACGGATTTAGATCGGGGAAAAGCTACGCCTTAGTCGTCGAGGTAAGTTTGTATGTACGGATTAATATATTCATGTTATTCAACTGTATGTTATTATGTATTTATAATTCTATTGAACAATGTATATCCAAAGCAAGCTATGACGGTTATTGAGTCCTGGTTGAACCTTAGGAATTCATAGGATACAAATGACATGTCATTAGGGATTTCATGTTTTGGGTATTGGTCTTGAATTTCCTACCGACGGCTGAGGTCCTGCATTTGTTGTGGATAATCCACAGCTCGTGTGAGCAGCATCGTGTAGCTTACATTTCGACCCACAGCTCGTGTGAGCAGGCCCATATCACAGCTTGTGTGAGAAACGATGTAAAGGAAAGGCTACGGTTATATGTAAAGACATACTATGTGTGAGCTTTCCCGAGTATCCGATGATATTCTAGATGGTTCAACGGGTATGAAAAGGAAAGGAAATGGTAAGTGTCCTAATGGAGTATATCATGTACTTATGAAAAGGAAATGGTGACTTAAATGGTATGAATAATGATGTAAGTTACTTGTTATAGATGAACTAATTTGAACCATGTATAAATGCTCTAACTTGTGTATTTATTGATGTTGTATAGGCATTGTGCCAAGCTTGTTGTATTAGTTGATGCTTTAATTATGCTATTTACATTATGCAAATGAATGGTAAGTTGTGTTTATGTTATACGAACTTACTAAGCATTATGTGCTATGGTAAGTTGTGTTTATGTTATACAAACTTAATAAGAATTATGTGCTTACGCAGTTTCTTTCCTATGCTTTATAGATTATTAGAAGCTCGATCGGTTGGGAAGCTCGTCTGAGATCTATCACACTATCCAGCATAAATATCGATAGTTTTTGAATGTTTTGGCTAAGGTTATAATGGCATGTATAGGTGGACTTGTAATGGTAGATAGTTGAATGATTAGTTGATGTTTTGGTATGTATAAGTTATCTTGGTTTAGTACATTTGATGCCATGCTAGTTTGTGTCAACGTGGCAATGTTATGTTGCATGTTTGAATGGCTCTAATGGTATGTATTGAATTGGTTTGAATATGGTCAAGATATGGTATGTTTTGGGAAAGTATTGAGCTAGATGTGGATGATTGAAATGTGGTAACATATACATGTTTAGGTAAGTTTTGGATGAATGTATTTGAGGTGCCTTGAATGACATATTGGTTGGTTGATTTAGGACTCTTGAATTGGTCATTATATGTATTATTTTGGTAAGGTTTTGATGTCTTGATTATGTGCAAAAAAGGCCTATAGGTGTATGCATGAATTGGTGTTGGAAATGACTTGATTTTGGGCAAATTTATGTCCACACGGCCTGAGACACGAGCGTGTGACTTAGTCGTGTGTGACACTTGGCCTGACGACATGGCCATGTGTCTCCTGTAGGTTCCTTTGTATGCAAGTCAGTTAGTTACATAGCCTGGCACACGGGTGTATAGGGCTATTTCAAGAGTCACACAGCCTGGCACACAGGCGTGTGACCCTACTTAGAGAGTTACACGGGTGAGGACACGGGCTGGGACACGACCGTGTGTCCCTAGTTCGAAGGTTACACGGCCTGAGACATGAGGATGTGTTTCAGCCGTGTGAGGCACACGGCCTGGCCACACGGCTGTGTGACCCCTATAGTCAAAATGTTGTAACTTTTTCTTAAACTTTCCAAATGACTTCAAATTGGTCCCGAATTGTTTCTAAGGTATTTCTAGGGCCTCGAGGGCCCGATTTCGGGACGATATGTATGTGAATGGTTGTTTTATATTATGTGAATAATGATGTATGAAATGAATGTTTAAATGTTCTATTTGTTCGGTAATACTCTGTAACCTAAATTTGGCGACGAATACGGGTTAGGGGTGTTACATAATGATGAATGGATTAAAATCAATATTGATGGTTTTTTTTTAAATTTGAAATACGGTTCTGCTGATATTGGAGTTATTATTGGTGTAACAACCCGATTTTAAATGGTGTTAAACAATGCGATTTCAGAATCTCATTTTCGTAAATTGAGTCCATAAAGTTAAAATACGAATATTTGCGAAATTATTTTAAAAATATATTAATGATCAGTTAAGTAATTTAACCGAGAAATTTGTTAATTAAAGATTAGGGACTAAATTATAAAAGCCAATCACTATTGAATTTTAATTTAGAAAATACTTGAGGACCAAAATGGTTATTAAACCATTTTTCTTTTATAAGTTAGTAGGAAGTGATGATTAAAACCATTAAGTATGTTAATTATGATTAATATATATAAATATGTTTTAATTTAACAACTCATTAATATTAGTTAAATTTAGTGAAACCTTAAATTAATTATATATATTATTATAAGTGGATTTAAAGACGAATTCATTCATTTTCCTCCCCTAAACCGTACAACATTAAAGAAAAAAGAGAACAAAAACCTTAAAGCTTCAAATGTAACACCCCTTACCGTATTCAAGCCGGAACAGGGTTTGAGGCATTACCTAACTAATCTTGCTTAAACATCTCAAATAGGGTTATAAAATTTCGTTTAAACCCATCACTTGCACATACTCGGCCTAGGAGGCCCTAAACATACTTCCGAGAGATATCGGAACTATTTCGGGAACTTTTACGAGTTCGAGAAACTTTTCAACAAAATAGGGGCCACACGCCCGTGTGGGTCTAGGGACACGCCCGTTTGCCCCTAAGGCATGCCCGTATCTTCCACCCGTGGTCGACACTGACTAACTTCACACGGCCTTGGAACGCCCGTGGCCCTGGCCCGTGTGCCAAACCTTGGCATTCTGACATATCCACACGACCTATACACACGTCTGTGTGTTTCAGCGATGTGGAAATTTAAATTTCAAGTGCAAGGTGCAGACTTCACACGGCCTTGGCCTACGCTCATGTGCTAGCCGTGCCTCCCACACGGTTTAGACACACGCCCGTGTGTCTACCCATGTGGAAAATTAGAAGGCTATTTACCAAGCCCTTTGCAACCCTACATTGCACGCATACATACACCAATTCCATTCAACATAATTCATGACCCAAAGACACATCTAAATACTCAATTCAACATCCATACCCAAGGGCATACACTTTAAGAAAATCACTTTCATTAAGCAAAAGAATTTGCCAAGTATTTGCCTAACTTAAGGCCATTTACAAAATGACTTTAGTAACATACATAGCCAACATTTTGGCTAACAATTACAACTTAATAAAATATTCGAGTCCTATACATGCCATACTCAAAATAAGTCTAAATTGTTATACCAAAGTGATGTCGATAGTGTGATTTTCGAACTCCTACGTCCACGATCCTCGAGTTATCTTGGCAATACTACAAAGAAGAAGGGCAATGAAAGGGGTAAGCATAAAGCTTAGTAAGTTTGCATGGAAATAAATAGCAATAATAAGCTCATATTATAATCCATCCATGGCATTAACTAACCATACACGAGTCAAAGGCTTCTTGACATACTTACTTACAATTGCCCTTATTTAGCACATACCGTGCCACATATCGTAATCGTTTCTTCGTGACTCATTCACGAGTACCTGTAATCACTCATTCACATGACTTTAGTACAATTCTCATTTGTACTTCTAAACTCATCTACTTATCCCATTAATCACTATGGGTGGTCAAAGACACATATTCATCGTCATTGAGGTAGGTACAAAGCCAATGCCACATCCCCGAGGTGGTCTTACATGGAGTCACCCCTAAATGCCAATGCCATATCTCGGATATGGTATTATATGGGCTTTCACATCAAGTATCGATGCCACATCCGGGATATGGTCTTAAACGGTTTTCATATTCACTTCCGAAGCCATATATTAGATATGGTCTTATACAGGATCTTAACTCAGTGCCGAGGCCATGTCCCGGACATGGTCTTATACGGGACCCTACCCATTTCTCATCTCGATGATAGCAATCTCATATTCATTATAGTCCGGTAGGACTTCAACATCATATTCAACATTAATTCCTCAATTTAACGAAGTATCATGCATCAATATGATTGTAACAACCCGATTTAGGGCCTAGTCGGAATAGTGGTGCGAGACCACAAATCTGAGTTAGTAAATTGAGTCCTTAAGGTTTATGACATGTTTGCATGATAGTATTAAAGTTCCATGTAGAAATTTTGTGAAATTGACATGGAATGATCAAATAGGACTAAATTGCAAAAGTTGCAAAATATGAGTTTCTAGAAGCTTTTTGTATGAAATAGCTTTAGAATATTAATTAGAAGTCCTTAAATAGAAAATTTCCCAAATTATAAGTTTTGGACAAAAATGGACATGAGTGAGTAAATTGTAAAATTTTAAAGAGAAGGGCATTTTGGTCATTTACCAATTAAATGATTAAAATGGGAAAAAGATGATAAAAATTTCATTCATCTTCTTCCTTGTGCTGAAAATTGGGAGACTCTATAGCTAGGGTTCTTCAAATTTTTTAAGCTTGCAAGTAAGTCATCTTAGCCCCGTTTTTAATATTCTTCGTATTTTTAGAGTCCTCGTATTATGAATTAGCTATTTTTAGCTATAAGATGAGCTAAGAAGCATGTTCAAAAATCTACCCAATAGTGACATGCTTGTAAAATGATATTTTATGGAAGTTTATGAGAGTTTTATGTTAGATAAACATCTTTTCCTTAGTGAATTTCATGAAAAATGATAGTATGGACTAATTTGTAATAGTTATGAAATTGGTCATACCTATTAGAAATAGTGAGAATTGATGATTGTTATAGTAGAGAAAATGAATCAGCTAAGCATGATGTTTAAGAAAGTTAAATGAGAATCATTTTACGAGCCTAGGGCAAAAGTGCAAATAAGAGAAAGTTTAGGGGCAAAATAGTAATTTTGCCAAAGTATGAGTTAAGAGTCAATTTAGTCAATGTGAGTATTAAATGATCTAATTATTATTATAGATCAAAAAAATGAAGCCCGGATCGAAACCGAGGCAAGAACAAAGTCGAGGACTAAATTGCATATCTACATACATTTTGTATATTGAGATAAGTTTGTATGATTTCTAAGCTTTATGATTATTATCATTGAATTGCTTAGTATAATGTACATTATTACCATAGAAATGCTTATTGCTATGTTAAATAAAGAAATTAATGAGATTAAGCATGATAAAGTCCCGATTGAAGTTGAATTACTTAGGATACTCGATCTACCACACGAGATAAGAAAGTCCGTATAAGACCAAGCCAAGGCATGGCATCGAAAATCAAGCAAGTTATCATGTAAGTCCAAGACAAGTCTTGGCATTGAAGAGTTATTATGAGATGAAGACCCATGTAAGCCCAAGCCAAGGCATGGCATTGGTGAGTCTCCAAGTAAAGATGTCATGTAAGTCCAAGACAAGTCTTGGAATTGAAAAGCTATCATGAGGTAGAGATTCCATGTAAGTCCAAGCCAAGGCATGACATTGGTGAGTAACAAGAAAGGTTTCATGCAAGTCCAAGCCAAGGCTCGGCATTGACCAGTTCATGAGTAAAGATACCAAGTAAGACCATGTCAAGACATGGCAATGTTAAGTTCCCAAGGGAACACACAAGGAAGACTTTGAGTAAGTCCATGTCAAGACATGGCATCAATACCAAGATGAGAGATCCCATGTAAGACCATATCGAGGATACGGCTTTGGCATCGAGTTAGGTGGGATGAGATTCAGTATCTTCGGTTATTCATAGAAATTCATCGGGCAAGAGAGTAAAGCTCAAATGATATAGTAAGTAAGTTAAGTAAGTAAAGTTATTATCAAGTTATGCTAGTTAAGAGTATTATTCATGATATGAATGATGAAGTTGAGATTATACTTATCATAGTAAAGTATACTGATCTATGTGATCAAGTGATACACCGTACGAGCATGAGAATAGTAAGTACCATGAGATATGTAAGAATTAGTAAGAGTAAGTAAGCTTAAATACTTGAGATTCATAATGCCATTGTTTATGATGAATGGTTAATGTTAAGCAAATATATTGCTATGAGAATTACATGCAAACTTACTAAGCTAAATGCTTACGTCCTTTATTCTTTCTTTCCATGTAGTCCCACCTAGCTAATCTCATGGATCATCATCACCGGAGCTCAGAGCACACTATCAATCGCTATTTTGGTATAGCCAAGTTGTTTATATTAAGTATGGCATGTATAGTAAACATTTCATCTTGAGTTATGTTTTAAAACTAGCCAAAGTGTTGGCTATCAAGCTTAGCATTCTTTTTGTATATGGCCAAAGAGATGAGTCATGAATGATTAAGTATGTATGTTTTAATCTATCAATGAAGTATGCATCCTTGTTCATGTTAGATGTAATACTTGAGTTGCTGAATTGAGCATGAGTTTGGTCTTGATTTCAGGGTGGCAATTGGCTTGGTAAATAGCCTCTAAGTTCCCACACGGATGGACACACGGGCATGTGTCTAGGCCGTGTGCACCTTGCACCTTTGTATCTTAAGTCAGAATAGACCACGGACTAGTCACACGGGCGTGTGGGATTAATCAGTGTTGGCCACGGGCTAGCTACACGGGCGTGTGTCTAGACTCTAGGCCGTGTTAAGGTAGTCAGTGTGCACCACGGGTGGTAAGCACGAGCGTGTGCCTTGGCCGTGGGTCATTGGCAGAATGCTGGGGTTTTAGGCACGGTTTGGGGCCACGAGCGTGTCCAGGCCGTGTGTAATTTGCCAGTATCCACCACGAGTGAAAGACACTAGCATGTTTTAGGGGTGCACGGGCGTGTCCCAAGCCACACAGACGTGTGACCCCTATTTGGAGAGAAAGTTTCCAGATGAGTTTCGAAAGTTTCGGGACGTAAGTCTGAGGCCTCGTAGGCCCATGAACTGTCTGATTTGACTAAGAAAGAGAAGTTTTTAATTCGGAACAAAATTTTATAGCTTGTAAGTACATGTTTAAGTGAGTTCAAGCATGGTAATGTCTCGTATCCAGTCTTAGTCTCGGACTCGGGTATGGGGTGTTACAATGATACTGAGCATTCTAAATTATGCTAACATAAATATTGCATTAATCACATATAAACTTACCTCGTTTTCAAAATTAGCTAGTTCGTCGATTTAGTCCAAGACTTTGTTCTTTCCCCGATCGAGGCAGATTCTCGATTCTTCTTGCTCTATAATAGCAAATTAGCTCATTTTAATCACTACATTAATAAAAGCATCTCAACAATCATGCTTAGGCAAAATTACTATTTGGCCCCTAGACTTTGGCAAAATGACCATGTAACACCCCTTACCCGGGTTCTACGCTGGAGCCGGGCCCGAGGCATTACCGAACTCAAACCACTTGATCGCCACTTAGGCTCGTCATAACTACTCTCTGAAGTCATCTCAACAACCTCGTTCTCGACTTACGAGGCCTCACTCATACACACGAGGGCTCTCGAGACTAAACCGAAACTTTTTCCATTCTTAAAATTTTTCTCTTTTATACAGATCTCACATGCCCGTGCAAGATTAGACACGCCCGTGAATGGACACACACGCCCATGTCCCCAAACCATGCCTAAAACCCCAGCATTCTGCCAATGCCCCACGGCCAAGGCACACGCCCGTGCTTACCACCCGTGGTGCACACTGACTTCCTTAACACGGCCTAGAGTCTAGACACACGCCCGTGTGGCTAGCCCGTGGCCAACACTGATTAGTCCCACACGCCCTAGGCACACGCCCGTGTGACTAGTCCGTGGTCTATTCTGACTTCAAATACTAACATGCAGGGGACGCAGGGCCAAAGCACACGCCCGTGGGCTGATCGTGTGTCACACATGGCCTAGACACACGTCCGTGTTTCTATCCACATGGCCAAGAACAAAGCTATTTGCTAAGCTCTTCTCACCCTTATAGCTGACACAACATGCACTCATACAACACATCCATAATCAACTCAAATTGAAGTGCAATCTCACATAGAAACTACATCTTTCTTTTATATAATGTAATAGCCAACAACCATGGCATTATACAAAATACACTATCCATCTAAAGGCCAACACATCTTAGCCATTTACACCAAAAATTCACTAATTTGTCTAGCCCTTATACATGCCATATACAAAACATTGAGTCTAATGTACCAGAGTGTGTTGATAGTGTGGGCGATCTTCCAATTGATCCTCATATCTCGATTCAACACTTTTTCTCTATAAGACAAGGGAAAAGAAAGAGAGTAAGCTTTGAGCTTAGTAAGTTTACACATAAACAGTTAAGCAACATAGTATAAGCTAAGCAACAATTAGCATTATACTAACATAAGTAATTCACAACTATGCTTACTCTTTCTATCCCTTACCACATTTCCAACACATCATGAGTCACATACTGATAACCATCGAAATGCACCCCTGCATTCAATGTCACAATTACATAATATACAACACATCATTATTCTTGATAATACATCCACACAGCTAATCCACATAGCTAATCCACACAACTAGTCCACACAGCTAATCCACACAGCTAATCTACTCACTATCACATACACACAGCAAATCTCTCAGTGGTTCCGCACTAAGCCCACCCCATTCAATTAGTAAGGTAGTATCACACTTATCCTACCAACAAGGTATTCATAGCGGTTTCGCACATAGCCCACTAAATAACATACCTAACGATAGCATCGCACATAGCCAGCTCATCGTCAATATGCATTAGGATGCTACCGGGACTTCAAAAATACAAAGAATATCAAAAACGAGGCTAGATGCACTTACTAGCAAGCTTGAAAAATTGAAGAACCCTAGCTATGGCTTCCTTCAAATTTTCGGCAATGAGGGGAAGAAGATGAGCATGATTTTGTTATCTTTTCTCCTTTTTAATTACTTATTTGTTAAATGACCAAAATGCCCTTTTTGATAAACTTTCTATTTTAACTCATCCATGCCCATTTTTGTCCAAAAACTAAAAAATGGAAAAATTTCTCATTAAAGACCTCTAATTAATAATCTAAAGCTATTTCACACATATAGCTTCTAGAAACACACATTTTGCAACTTTTGCAATTTAGTCCTTTTTGACAATTCAACCGCAATTTCACAAAATTGCTTCATGAAACTTTCACACTAGCATGAATACAAGGCATAAACCTCAAAAACCCATTTATAACCCTTGGATTTGTGGTCTCGCACCACTATTCCGACTAGGCCCTAAATCGGGATGTTACAGACCATTTTACTTCTAGGCTCGGAAATTAATTCTAATCACATTTCTACCTTCAAAAAGCCTAGGTGAACATTTAATACTTTTATAGCTATCATCAAAACTCAAAATTTCACATATTTACTACAAATTTGCAACCTTTTCATTAAGGTCCCATTAGGTGTTTTCAAGACAACACCTTTCACAAAAGTTGTTCATCTAACAACTAAGACACAATTTCTTCCATAAAAATGCAGCAAATAACTATAATAGCTCTCATGGGAAAACTCTAAACTTTTCACCATATTACACATTAGTCCCCTCATTTGAAAGCTTAAGCTTTAGGGGTCTCAAAAGTACAACTATTTTCAAGAAAAGGTCACTAGAACACTTACTTGAATAGATGAGAGCTTGCTAAAATTTTGAGCATTCAAAACCCCCTATTTTCTTTCTATTTTCGGTGGAGAAGGATGAGCAAAAAGATGGACATCATCTTTTCTTTATTCTAATATTAAACTAATAATTTAGTCCACCAAACATCACCAACTTTGACCAGCTTGGTCAATTCTTGTCCCCTATGAAGTCTATGGCCGGCCAAGCTAATATTGGGGGTCTAATTGCCTTTTAAAGACCTCCAATTTCCAATCTATGGCTATTTGGTACTTTCGCATTTTATGCGATTTAGTCTTTTTTTCGCGATTAAACATGAAATCACTAAAATTAAAGCACCAAAATTCTCATGCACATATACTATCATGCTCTGACTCATATTATATCATGGAAATAAATTTCTCTAATCTCGGATTAGTGGTCCCAAGATCACTATTCTGACTAGCCTTTAAATCGGTGTTACAGTCTGATTCATGCATGACCTGTTTAGACCTAGTCGAATAGTGGTTTTGAGACCACAAATCTGAGGTCGAATAATATTTTAATATTATTTTTTGTGTGAATAATATGTGATATAGCCTGTGTGAAAATTCTGTGTGATAATTTTATCGACTATGTGCCGAATAAGAGAAAGGACTAAATCGCATAAAGTGTAAAATGTTGTGTGCTGATTGTTATATGCCTAATTGTTGTTGTCATTATAATATGGAGGAATTATACTGCAATTAGGCCATTTTATTTAGTAGTGGACGACAACATGTATATATTATATGCTTTTATATGTTTAATTTTATAAGTAAAATTAATATTATATATTATAAATTATTATAATAAAAGAAAGGCATTAAAAAGCCATTAACCTTGTGTTCATATTTCTACTATGACCGAAACAAAGAAAAGAAAAAGAAAATAAGAAAGAGCTAGGGCATTCGGCCATTTCTAAGCTCAATTCAAGGTATGTTTGATTTCGGTTTTTGATAATTTCTATGTTTTCGTGATCATTGCTTCGTGCTCTAGCTAACCCATGTTGTAATTTTGTGAATTGATAATGTTTTTGTGATGAGCCATTGATGAATGTTGAGCTATGTGCTAGTTGATAGTGAAATATGAAAACTTGGTGCTGAGATAACATAGTTTGCATTGGGATTTTTAGTGAAATTGAGCTTTTTTAGGCTTAATTGAGAAAATGAGAAATTGAAGGATTAAAATGTGAAATAAATGAAATATGTGGGCTTGTATGAACACAAGGAAAATTCGGCTAGGCTTGTTTGGAAAGAAATTATGTGAATTTGATGATTTTGTGAATTAGGGACTAAAGTGTCGAAATGTGAAAATGTGAGGGCCATTATGTAAAATTCCCTAAATATGTGTGTTTGGACTAAAATGAATGATTTGGTAATTAAATGGATTGAATTTGAATGTTTATAGACCAAGAGAGGAGAGGTTCGGATCGAGATCGAGGCAAATATAAAGTGCTCGATTGATCGACCGTTTCGATAGTTCGACGTCCGAGGTAAGTTCAGACATAATACGTGTATTTAGTTATGTTAAATGTTATGAAATGAATGTTATGATGATATTGAAATGTGGATGCTATGTGAGAGTTTGAGTTATGTGGCACTAAGTGTGCATATTCGAAAACGTGACCGAGATGATCAGCACTGTGTGTGCGAAATAATATAAGCTTCAACTTTGTGGTTGGCACTGTGTGTGTGATACCGATTGAAGAGCGGTTTGATATAAATGCACTATGTGTGCGATGTTAATTAAGCTTCGGCTAAATATCTGGGCACTAAGTCTGCGATTGAATCGAAGAAGAGACGGAAGTTTATCGAAAGGGAATAGTGAGTATTGAGTAGCAAATGTAATTGATTACTAGGTGTTGGCTAAGGTACGCTCGGAACCTATGTGGTTGATGAATTATGAATGACATTATGAAATGTTAAATAAGCATATTAGTTTTGGATGGTATGATATATATATATAAATGTGGAATAATCTATGTGATGGTTTGTCTGATCTAAATGTGTTATGTTACGAACTTACTAAGCTTTGGAAAGCTTACTGTGTGATTTGTTTCTCGCTTTGCGATGTCGATAAAAAGCTAGCTCGGATCCGGGGATCGTCGACATATCAATCACACTATCGGCAATCTATTTTGGTACTTTTGGAAAGATGTATATAGATGAATTATGGCATGTATAGGCTAGATGTTATGATATGTTTTGAAAGGTTTAATACTTGCCATGTGATTTGGCTTGGAAGTTGAAAGATGTTGAATTAATGAATGAGCTATGAATATGGTATATTTCATGACTTAGTTGATTGGGAAAGATGTGGTTTAAAGTTGAACTTTGATATGGATTACATGATGTTTGAATTATATATGTTTTGAGGTGTATAATTGTCACTTTAAATTGCTTTAGTTGTGATGATAATGAGCATGGAAGTAAATGGTTTAGTTGGTGATTGAATAATGCATGAAATGGTATGATTGAATACATTTGAAAGCATGAATTGGTATTGTGTTGATGCTTATAGGTATGACCTATGTGTGGGTGGCAAGTTGGCCTTGCAAATGGCCTATTTTGTCTACACGGTTATGGCACACGGGCGTGCCTAGTGACCATGGGATATAGTCAGTATATAGCCTAAGAGTACACGGCCATGGTACATGGGCGTGCCTGGTGGCCGTGGGGATAAGTCAGTGTATTGATTAAGAGTACACGGCCTTAGCACACGGGCGTGCTTGGTGGCCGTGTGGGGAAGTCAGAATACATGCTCTGTTTTGGCACGGTCAAGACACATGGGTGTGTCTAGTAGCCGTGGGAGGCACACGGCCTGACTGCATGGGCATGTGACCTCTACAGTGTTCAAAAAGTTTTAAATTTTTGAGAATTTCTGTATGTGTTTGGTTTAGTCCCGACCCTTCTCTAAAGCATGCTTAAGGTCTCGGTGACCTATCTAAGGGACTTAATGATTGAAATTGATAACTTGTTTTATGAAATGTCTGTAAACGTTTCTGATTAGTCCAGTAATACCTTTAACCCTAATCCAGCGATGGATACGGGTTAGGGGTGTTACAAATTCTCCCCCCTTAAGGATTTTCGTCCCCGAAAATCTTACCGATGAAAAGGTTGGGATATTGGTTTCTCATCGTTCCCTCGGGCTCCCATGTAGCCTCTTCTATTTCGTGCCTTTGCCATAGAACTTTCACTAGGGCTATGCTTTTGTTTCTTAATTGCTTGACCTCTCGCGCCAAAATTCTAACCGGTTCTTCACCATATGTTAAATCTGGTTGTATCTCTACCTCTGTCGGAACTATGATGTGTGAAGGGTTTGAATGGTATCGGCGCAACATGGATACGTGAAAGACGTCATGAATCTTTTCCAGCTCAGGTGGCAAGGCCAACCAATAAGCTACCGGTCCTATCCTCTGGATAACTTCATAAGGTCCGATAAAACGTGGACTCAATTTGCCTTTTCGGCCAAGTCTGAGGATTTTTCTCCAAGGTGATACTTTCAATAACACTTTATCACCGACTTTGAAATCTATCTCTTTCCTTTTCAAATCCGAATAGGACTTTTGTCTATCTGAGGCGACTTTCAAACAGTCACGTATCACCTTTACATTCTCTTCAGTTTCCTTAACCAAGTCGACCTCGTGTATCTGTTTCTCTTTGAGTTCTGACCAATACAAGGGCGTTCGGCACTTACGCCCATACAATGCCTCATAAGGCGCCATCTTCAAACTTGACTGAAAACTGTTGTTGTAGGCGAATTCCACCAACAGTAAGTATTTCTCCCAACTACCTTGGAATTCTAAAACATAACATCGAAGCATGTCTTCGAGTATCTGAATCACTCTCTCCGACTGCCCGTCGATTTGTGGATGAAAGGCTATATTGAAACTCAATTTCGTGCCCATAGCCTCTTGCAACTTTTTCCAAAATCATGACGTGAATCTCGGATCTCTATTCGAAATGATCGACAATGGTACACCATGGAGTCTTACTATCTCTGACATGTATAAGTCCGCTAATTTATCAAGCGAATAGTCGACTCGCACTGGTATAAAATGGGCTGCTTTGTGAGTCTATCAACCACTACCCATACTGCATCTTTCTTCTTTGGAGTCAACGGTAAGCCCGCCATGAAGTCCATGGTAATGCGGTCCCATTTCCACTCAGGAACCATAATGGGCTGAAGTAAACCCGAAGGTACTTGATGTTCAGCCTTCACTTGCTGACAAATCAACCATTTCGAGACAAACTCGAAAATGTCTTTCTTCATACCAAGCCACCAATACCATTTCCTCAAATCATTGTACATCTTCGTGCTGCCTGGGTGTACATTCAAACATCCGCTATGCTCTTCATGCAAGATTTTATGAATAAGCTCTTCATTTCTAGGTACACAGACCCTATCTCGAAATGTCAGACATCCATCAGGATTTACTCGAAAGTCTGACTCAATGTTCGACTCACATAAAACTCTCTTGGCTTGAAAACTGTTATCATCTTTCTGAGCTTCACAAATCTCTTGGAGAAACAATGTTTTATCCCTCAATTCGGCTAAAACGGAACCATCATCCAAAAAAGTCATCTGAGTACTCCTGGCTCTTAGTGCAAACAATGATTTTCTGCTCAAAGCATCGGCAACTACGTTTGCCCTTCCCGGATGGTAGTCAATTAGCAAATCATAATCCTTAATCAGCTCTAACCACCTTCGTTGCCTCAAATTCAATTCCTTTTGAGTCATCAAATATTTTAGGCTTTTATGGTCGGTGAAAATCTGACACCTTTCACCATATAAATGATGTCTCCAAATTTTAAATGCAAACACAATTGCGGCCAACTCCAAATCATGAGTCGGGTAATTCTTCTCGTGCGGCTTTAATTGCCTAGAGGCATAAGAAACCACCTTACCCTCTTGCATAAGTACACAACCCAATCCATTCAAGGACGCGTCACTATAAACCAAAAATTCTCTTCCCGGGTCAAGTTGCACCAAAACAGGAGCCTCAGTCAATAGTGTCTTCAGTTTCTCAAAACTCTGTTGACACTTTTCTGTCCAATCGAACTTCACATCTGTTTGCAAAAGTCTCGTCATCGGGGTAGCTATCATGGAAAACCCCTTGACAAAATGCCTATAATTGCCAGCAAGGCCTAGAAAACTCCTTACTTCAGTTACGCTCCTCGGGGGTTTCCATTCAACAATTGCTGAAATCTTACTCAGGTCGACTCTAATCCCGTCTCCCGAGACAATGTGCCCTAAAAACCCCACTTCCTTGAGCCAAAATTCACTTTTACTAAATTTGGCATACAATTGTTTTTCTCTCAAAACTTGTAGAACCATACTCAAATGCTCGACATGATCGTTCTCATCCTAAGAGTAGATTAGTATGTCGTCGATGAAAACCACAACAAATTTATCCAAGTATGATCGAAAAATGCGATTCATCAAATCCATGAAGATCGCCGGGGCATTCGTTAGACCAAAAGGCATGACCAAAAATTCATAGTGGCCATACCTAGTCCTAAAGACGGTTTTCGGCACATCCGAGTCCTTGACTCTCAGCTGATAGTACCCTGACCTCAAATCTATATTGGAAAACACTGTGGCTCCCTTCAATTGATCGAATAGATCGTCGATCCTCGGCAACAGGTACTTTTTCTTCACAGTTACCTTCTTGAGTTGCCGATAATCTATACATAGTCTCATAGAACCATCTTTCTTCTTCACAAATAAAACGGGAGCGCCCCACGGAGAGAAACTCGACCTTGCGAAGCCTTTATCTGTTAGTTCTTGCAACTGTGCTTTTAGCTCTTTTAGCTCGGCTGGAGCCATTCTATATGGAGCAATAGAAATAGGGGTAGTACCCGGAGCTAACTCAATCCCAAATTCAATTTCTCTAACCAGAGGTAATCTTGGCAACTCTTCCGGGAAAACATCTAGGTACTCGCATACTATGGGTACCGACTCAATTCTCAAATCAGTCTCTTTAGTGTTCAACACAAAGGCAAGGTAAGCCTCGTACCCCTTCCTCAAATACTTCTGAGTCGACAGAGTTGATATCACTACTGATGACCTATCGGGCTTATCTGATTCAACACGAATAATATTACCATTTTTATCTCTCAACTCAATATGCTTCCTCTCTTAATTTACAATTACTCCATGAGTAACTAACCAATCTATCCCAAGGATGACATCAAACTCATCAAACAGCAATAGCATAAGATCAACAGGGAAACAATGACTCTTAATCATCAAAGGGCATCCTTTGCACACTTTATCTACTAACACATACTTGCCTAGGGGATTAGACACTCTTATGATGAATTCGGTAGACTCTATAGGCATGCTTATGCTAGAGACTAATTTCATGCATATGTATGAGTGGGTGGATCCCGGATCAATTAAAGTTATAACACGAGTATTACGGAGAGAAAAAGTACCCGTGATTACGTCAGGGGAAGATGCCTCTCCACGAGCACGAATGGCATATGTCCTCGCCGGTGATCTACCCTCGACTCTAGCAGCTTGCTCTCTAGATGGATTCTTACTACCCATCTCATTTCCCGGGTTTCTCAGTGGTTTTCCCCTAGTAGTACTTCTCGATCTTGCATTCTAAGGCTTTTCTTTCTCGCCCACCTCGGGGCAGTCTCTGATAAAGTGGTCTAAGGACCCACATCTGAAACAAGCTTTCTCATTAGCTCGACACTCACCAAAATGGTGCCTGCCACACTGAGGGCATTCCGGTCTACTTGGTCGGACGTTGCTCACACTAGCAACTGATGTGGTCTGCCCTTTCGACCCCGAAAATTGCTTGCCTATACTTCGGGTTGAAAACCCCGTTGAAGTGACTGATCGAGTAGCAAAATCCATCAATTTCTTAGATGAGGATTGGTAGGACTTATTTAACTACCTTTCTCTCGAGTCACGAGACTCATTCTCAGCTCTTCTCTTCTCTTTAGCAAACTCTTCGGCTTTAGAAGCCCTATCCACCAATACTACAAATTATTTTAACTCGTGAACTCCAACATATAAACGGATGTCTTCATTCAGTCCGTCTTCGAATCGCTTGCACATGACTGCCTCGGTAGACACGCACTCTCGGGCATATTTGCTAAGCCTTACGAACTCCCGTTCATAGTCAGTCACTGACATACGGCCTTGCTTCAGTTTCAAAAACTCCTTCCTCTTCTGGTCGATGAACCTCTGACTGATGTACTTCTTCCGGCATTCCTCTTGGAAAAATTCCCAGCTAACTCTCTCCCTTGGCACCACCGACACGAGGGTGTTCCACCATCGGTAGGCTGAATCTCTCAGGAGAGATACCACACACTTCAAGCACTCCTCAGGCGTGCAGGATAACTCATCGAATACCCTGATGGTATTCTCGAGCCATAATTCCCTCTCTCCGGGTCATCGTCTTTATTTGCTCGAAATTCCTCGGCTCCTTGCTTCTAGATCTTATCCACCGGAGGACTTTCTCTTCTCACCACTTCAACCACTTGAGGAGCTACTGGAGCGGGTTGAGGGATTAGTAGGGGTGGAGGGGGTTGAGCGTTAGGATTTGCTCGGGTATACTCAGTATACCAGTTGCTCATCATGTGGAGAAAGGCTTCTCGAGCCTCTTCCCCCTGACCCAAGGTCTCGGGTCTACTATTAGCTAGCAGGGCCCTTGAGCGGGAGCTGGCGTGTTACTCGCAGCATCATCGGCTGCAGTTCGGTCTGGATCAGAATCCATATACTACATAAAACACGATTTTTAAACGTCAGGAGCTGTCACACTATCGTTACTCAAACACTCTTACATATGGCATGTATAGCTAGACTCGTACTTACGCTATGTTAGTCCTAAAATTGACTAAACCATAGCTCTGATACAAATAAATGTAACACCCTTTACCCGTATTCAAGCTGGAACAGGGTTTGAGGCATTACGTAACTAATCTTGCTTAAACATCTCGAATGGGGTTATAAAATTTCGTTTAAACCCATCACTTGCACATACTCGGCCTAGGAGGCCCTAAACATACTTTCAAGAGGTATCAGAACTATTCCGGGAACTTTTACGAGTTCAAAAAACTTTTCAACAAAATAGGGCCCACACGCCCGTGTGGGTCTAGGGACACGCCCGTGTGCCCCTAAGGCATGCCCGTGTCCTCCACCCGTGGTCGACACTGACTAACTTCACACGACCTTGGAACGCCCGTGGCCCTGGCTCGTGTGCCAAACCTTCACATTCTGACATATCCACACGGCCTATACACACGTCCGTATGCTTCAGCCGTGTGGTGATTTAAATTCCAAGTGCAAGGTGTAGACTTCACACGGCCTTGGCATACGCCCATGTGCTAGCCGTGCCTCCCACACGGTTTAGACACACGCCCGTGTGTCTACCCATGTGGACAATTAGAAGGCTATTTACCAAGCCCTTTGCCACCCTACATTGCACACATACATACATCAATTCCATTCAACATAATTCATGACCCAAAGACACATCTAAATACTCAATTCAACATCCATACCCAAGGGCATACACTTCAAGAAAATCACTTTCATTAAGCAAAAGAATTTCCCAAGTATTTGCCTAACTTAAGGCCATTTACAAAATGACTTTAGTAACATACATAGCCAACACTTTGGCTAACAATTACAACTTAATAAAATATTCGAGTCCTATACATGCCATACTCAAAATAAGTCTAAATTGTTATACCAAAGTGATGTCGATAGTGTGATTTTCGAACTCCTACGTCCACGATCCTCGAGTTATCTTGGCAATACTACAAAGAAGAAGGGCAATGAAAGGGGTAAGCATAAAGCTTAGTAAGTATGTATGGAAATAAATAGCAATAATAAGCTCATATTATAATCCATCCATGGCATTAACTAACCATACACGAGTCAAAGGCTTATTAACATACTTACTTACAATTGCCCTTATTTAGCACATACCGTGCCACATATCGTAATCGTTTCTTCGTGACTCATTCATGAGTACCTGTAATCATTCATTCACATGACTTTAGTACAATTCTCATTTGTACTTCTAAACTCATCTACTTATCCCATTAATTACTATGGGTGGTCAAAGACGCATATTCATCATTATTCAGGTAGGTACAAAGCCAATGCCACATCCCCGAGGTGGTCTTACATGGAGTCACCCCTAAATGCCAATGCCATGTCCCGGATATGGTATTATATGGGCTTTCACATCAAGTATCGATGCCACATCCCGGATATGGTCTTAAACGATTTTCATATTCACTTCCGAAGCCATATCCCAGATATGGTCTTATACGGGATCTTGACTCGGTGCCGAGGACATGTCCCAGACATGGTCTTATATGGGACCCTACCCATTTCTCATTTCGATGATAGCAATCTCATATTCATTATAGTCCGCTAGGACTTCAACATCATATTCAACATTGATCGTTGATTTCAGAGTTTTAAATTCATAATGATCGAACCTGGAACTAACTATAACAATGATTGAGGCAAGTACACCTATCGAACAGTAGTATAGCTTAGGCAAGACAAGATTGTCGAACCCAAAGGAACCAAAAGTACTAATACTAACTTTCTTTTTTATTATCTAGCCTAAAATAAGTGAAGTTGTTATGTAATCTAAATTTAACTAACTACTAAGCTAAAGAAGCAAAAAAAAAAAAAGAATGAATTGGGGAAATACTGTTGGAAAAACTCAGTTGATTAAGACGATACCCTTAGGAAGAATCCACCTAGACTTCACTTGTTATCTAACTCAACTGCATTTATTTATTCACTTGACTTGATCCGTAAGACTCCTAATATATATTAAACCCTCTCTCGAAGCGAATAACATCTAACCCTAGGTTGATTAATTGAAATCTCTTTCTAATTAAAACCTCTAGAATTGCATTAACTCGATCTATGGACTCCCATATTAGGTTTCACCCTAATCCGGCAAAATCTCGTCACCCTATCTCTAGGCGCGCGATCAACTCCGCTTAATTATGCTAGATCTACTCTTAAGCAGGGACTTTTGCTCCTCCACCTAAGCACGTCAAACTTGAATCAATATCCCGAAAATATCAACACAAGAATTAAGAACACATAATTAAGAACAAGTCAAATATTTATCATATAGTTCAGTAAACGATAATAAGATTCATCTAAGTTTCATCCCCTTCAGGTATCTGACGGTTTAGTTCATAACAATAAAAGAAAACATCTCAGAAGAAAAGATAAAACAAAACATAAGAAATCTCTAAAACCCCCTGAAGGAATTGAAGGAGAGATCCGCCGTCTTGAGTAGAATTTCGACTTCTTGAGATGGATCAACTGGCTATCTTCGAGTGTTTCCCAGAAATCTGACCTTTTCAGCTCGGCTCCTTGGCCTAGCTCACTGCCTCTACTAGGTTATACTTAGGGTGTTTATATAGGCTTTTGAAATAGGTTTTTTTGCCCCTAAGTATCCTTTTTCGAGTGAAATTGCTCTTCTCCACGATAGGGACACGGTCATGGCACACGCCCGTGTGAATCATCTTTAGGCCGTGTTCAGACTTTTAATGAGGTGACACACCCGTGTAAATCATGATCAGGCTGTGTTCTAGTCTATCAAGGAGACACAACCGTGTTGGCTCAAGTCCAGGCCGTGTCGATTTTTACTTTGGCCCAATTTGGTCTGTTTTGAGCCAGTTTCTCGTTCTTTCCATCCTCCGGTACTTTCCTGAGTATAAAACATGAAAAGAAATGATTAAAAGCACCTTTTTACATAAATCAAGGGATAAATCATCCAAAAGTATGCTAAATGTGGGATTAAAATATGTTGCTTTTACAGTTTATCACATACCCCCACACTTAAACTTTTGCTTGTCCTCAAGCAAAATTCTCAACTTACAATTAAAACGAACTTTCCATGATTCAATATTCCTATCAACAATGTCTCATCATAATTCATAGATAATTTATACATGGATAATTTAAATCAAAGAGTCCTAAAGATTCAAACAATATAAGTCATACATTTGTAGCAAAAAACATAGGTGTTTCCCCTCATCTAAATAATTACCTCTGATCCAAAACCTACAAGGATTGACATCCACACAAAAGATTCACTCAAATCACTCGAAGTGTTTAAGGTTCAGAATTAAGCACTCAAATGTCAAACTCGAAAGTTAATCCCATAGGCTTGCATGAAAATCAAATCTCCACCACTGTAATATGAGATGATGCACAAATCAAAAGGTCTTTGAAAGGGTTGTAACAGGGCTTGGGTTAAGGTGTGGATAAAGGCTGAATTAAAGGGTTAGAATCGAGAACGACCTGAAAAATTACCTAACTAGAAACAACGAACTGAAAAATAAATAATTACATGAATTGAAACTTTGAAACTAATAATACGAGCTTCTTCTTCAATAAATAGACTTCAACTGTATAAGCTCGCTTTTCATCATACTAATATTGAATATACTTCGATGTTTGTTTTTTGTTTAAGATCAAGTAATAATAAAGAACTTTAACAACTGAAATAAAGAACATAGTTAGGCAACTGATCAAATCAAATCTCGACAAAAAGGGTAGTCAAGAAGAATGGTGATAACAAATACAAAGGGTTTTGGGTTAATATTAGTGGGTGAGTCAATAAAAAGGGTTGTTAGGATCAAAGGGGTTCACTAGAGGTTAATTATGAAGGTAGGCTTTTTATGGAGTAAGTGGGTTAAATCCTAGGCGCATTCATCATTTCTGTATATCAAATCAAAGATGTGGTCTCAACATGTATAATCGAGGCAAGTTCTAGAATAACAGTTCAATGTTGACACACTCATAATCAAAAAGTGAGCATGAAAAAGGATATATGCTCTTATAAGGCTCAAAATATCACAAAAATTATGGGTATTTTGATATCAACCTCGTAAATTTCAAATTTCAAAGTAATATTCAAATTCAGGTTAACAACCTAAAAAAAAATTAATTCTGAAAAATAGACTTATCATGCTTGATTCTCTAGTATCTTAGAATTTAATTATCAATGCACAATTATCAACGACTTAATTTAAAACATATCAATAAAAATCATAAATCATGGAAATTTCATTCTAATGATAATATGAGAAATTTACTTTAAGACAAGGCATAATTCAGGGATTTGAGAATAATGCAAAAAAAAAGTTAGGCAATTTTAGAATAATGAAAAATGCCAAAGAACGAACTGAAACAACTAGAATCCTTAAGATTTACCCCCCCACACTTAAGATGTACATTGCCCTCAATGTACAAAGATAGATAAATAGACAATTAAGTATAAATTGGAAAGATATGGAGAGAGGTGAAACTCCCTAAATTATGGATGAAATCCTTGAATTGGAGGTGAAAGATAAGATGGAGGGGTCGTTCTTGATGACGATCCTGCGCTAGATGAAGAAATTGGGTAGCTCATGGAGGATTAGCCAGGATATAATAATAATAATTAAAACTATACTAATTAAATACTTAAAGAAAAGCAAGCTAAAGTGAAGGAAAATAAAAAATAGAATAAAATTAAAGGAAAAGATAAGATAAATGGACCGTAGAGTCCTTATTGGTGGATGGTTCATGAGGTGGGCGTGATTTCTAAGGCTGTGGATATGGTGGTGGTCGTGGTGTGATTCCCAAGCAGCCTGAAGAACCTAAAACCAAGAAACTAAAATAAAATAAGTTAAATTAAGCAGAAGAGAAGTAAAGATTAATAAATTGAAGCAAAAGAGAAAAACAAAATAAAAACTAAATGGCCTCAAATATCCTTGGCTCGTCGAAAGATTGAAGCGCCCGGCATGAACTTATATAGATCGGTCTCCTTCTGGGAGACTATGCTTGATTCCTTCCGCTTCTTCGGCATTTGGTATAGCTCAAGGGTTTTGGGAATGTATTGGGGAAGAAAAGTAGGGGGAGGTCTTAAAAATGGGATAGAATAAAGGGGATGGGGAGTAGGAAAGTGAGTAAGGGAAGAGATGGGAGGGGTTTAAATAGATTTTTAGGCTCGGTGCAATCCCACGCTTTGTGTGTACCATGGGCGTTGATTCCTTCACACTCCTCACACGGCCGTGTTATTCATCGTGTCGTTTCTCCCACGCCCATGTTCTGGTTTCCACGCCCGTGTAAACTACTACCGATGTCGACCACCACGGCCGTGATCGCACGCACCGTGTGTTGGGCGTCGTTCATGTCTCCCACGCCCATTTTGATTGCCACGCCCGTTGGTGATAAGTCGATTATCGCCCACGGCCGCGTCGCATGTACCGTGGCATTTTTTGTCGGTGCCGTGGGGTGGTGGTTGGAGTCTGTGACTTGAAGATTTGATTCTTTCTGACTTGTACCTCTTCTGCCATTGTCAGTATAGAGATTCTGTACCTCCACACTGCCACGGCTTGAATGAGAGATAAAACAAAACATAAGAAATCCCTAAAACCCCCTGAAGGAATTGAATGAGAGATCCGTCATCTTGAGTAGAATTCCGGCTTCTTGAGATGGATTAACTGCTATCTTCGAGTGTTTCCCACAAATCTAACCTTTTCGTCTAGGCTCCTTGGCCTAGCTCACCGCCTCTACTAGGTTATACTTAGGGTGTTTATATAGGCTTTTGAAATAGGTTTCTTTGCCCCTAAGTATCCTTTTCCGAGTGAAATTGCTCTTCTCCACGACAGGGACACGGTCATGGCACACGCCCATGTGAATCGTCTTTAGGCCATGTTCGGACTTTTAATGAGGTGACACGCCCGTGTAAATCGTGATCAGGCCGTGTTCTAGTCTATCAAGGAGACACGGTCGTGTTGGCTCAAGTTCAGGCCGTGTCAATTTTCACTTTGGCCCAATTTCATCCGTTTTGAGCCCGTTTCTCATTCTTTCCATCCTCCGGTGCTTTCCTGAGTATAAAACATGAAAAGAAAGGATTAAGAGCACCTTTTTACATAAATCAAGGGATAAATCATCCAAAAGTATGCTAAATGTGGGATTAAAATATGTTGCTTTTACGGTTTATCAAACATTAATTCCTCAATTTAACGAAGTACCATGCATCAATATGATACCGAGCATTCTCAATTATGCTAACATAAATATTGCATTAATCACATACAAACTTACCTCGTTTTCAAAATGAGCTAGTTCGTCAGTTTAGTCCAAGACTTTGTTCTTTCCCCGATCGAGGAAGATTCTCGATTCTTCTTGCTCTATAATAGCAAATTAGCTCATTTTAATCACTGCATTAATAAAAGCATCTCAACAATCATGCTTAGGTAAAATTACTATTTGGCCCCTAGACTTTGGCAAAATGACTATTTTGCCCCTATGCTCGAAAATTAATTCTAATCACGTTTCTACCTTCAACAAGCCTAGGTGAACATTTAATACTCTTATAGCTATCGTCAAAACTCAACATTTCACATATTTACTACAAATTTGTAACCTTTTCATTAAGGTCCCATTAGGTGTTTTCAAGACAACACCTTTCACAAAAGTTGTTCATCTAACAACTAAGACTCAATTTCTTCCATAAAAATGTAGCAAATAAATATAATAGCTCTCATGGGAAAACTCTAAACTTTTCACCATATTGCACATTAGTCCCCTCATTTGAAAGCTTAAGCTTTAGGGGTCTCAAAAGTACAACTATTTTCAAGAGAAGGTCACTAGAACACTTACTTGAATGGATGAGAGCTTGATGAAATTTTGAGCATTCAAAAACCCCTATTTTCTTGCTACTTTTGGTGGAGAAGGATGAGCAAAAAGATGGACATCATCTTTTCTTTATTCTAATATTAAACTAACAATTTAGTCCACCAAACATCACCAACTTTGACCAACTTGGTCAATTCTTGTCCCCTATGAAGTCTATGGCCGGCCAAGCTAATATTGGGGGTCTAATTGCCTTTTAAAGACCTCCAATTTCCAATCTATGCCTATTTGGTACCCTTAGCTTGTAGAATGGAACTTTCACACTTTTTGCGATTTAGTCCTTTTTCGCGATTAAACATGAAATCGCTAAAATTAAAGCACAAAAATTCTCATGCACATATACTATCATGCTCTGACTCATATTATATCATGGAAATAAATTTCTCTAATCTCGGATTAGTGGTCCCGAGATCACTATTCTGACTAGCCCCTAAATCGGGCTGTTACATCAAACATCATTCGACCATTAAAACTCTTAAGGTAACCAAGCCTTTTTATTTTAATTTTCATAAATTATTGATCATGGGAGCTTGATTTAACTAGCCCATGTATTAATTTGTTCAATTATTTTATATTTAGCAATTTGCCATTATAGTGAAATTGATGATTTTGAGCTTAATTTGAAGAAATTGATAGTTAATAAGATTAAATTATGATAATGACTAAATTAAAAATTAAATTAAACTTATTAGATAACTTTGGAATATTAGAGACTAGATTCTATAAATTGAAAAATTTCGTGAAATTATGTTATGGATAGAAAGTATAGGGACCCTAATGAAAGAATGTGAAATCGGATTTTAATTCGACACTAGATATTGGAAAATATGAGTACCCCAGATATAGGGACTAAAATTAATAAAATGCAAAGTATGCTTGACTAGATGTTTGAATGTGAACTGATATTGTTTTTATTATTTAATTATGAAACATAGCTAAAGACGATGTTGGATGTTGCGAAAGAAGGGAAAGAGAAGAGTAGTAGACGAGTGACGAACATTCGATTTGTACTTTAATGATTTGAGTTCAATATATAAATATATATACATACATGATTGTTTCTAATTGGCTATTGAGGTAATATTATTACTTGTGTTATGAATCGAAATATGTTTGATGGTATTGAATTATGAGAATTAAATTGTTCTGAGCATAGTAGAATTGAGCATGATATGAATTGCAAAATGATATGTGCTATGAATTGATGATTAAAATGGAATGAGATCATGATATGTAAATTGGTTTATAATATGCAATTGAAACATTGGTCCCTATTAGCTATTAAAAAAGAGTCAGACATAGTTGGCATGCCATCAGGTCAGGTATAATGATTAAAAACCACTGTTGTTAAGCAACCTAGGATGGTAGAATGTACATATACTAGTAGTCATCGTTTTTGGGCAACCCGAGATGATAGAATATACAGATTGTGAAAGTCATCAATGTCAAGCAATATGTACATGTTCTAGTAGTCATCATTGCCAGATAACCTGGGGTGACAAAATAAAATAGAACTGAGTATCTGTCTTGAGTCTATGTCTGGTTAATAGGGGTTATAAAACTTGAACTTGCTAAATGATGTGTGATACCAAATAATGATGGAAATGGTACATTACGTATTCATATGAAATGTGATATGTGACAACATGTAAAAGGTCATGTGAACAAGTTTTTACGAGCCCTGAGGACTAATTTGGAAATGAAACAAATTAATAGATTTGAGAAATAAATAAGGTAATAACATAAGTAAATTTTATTACATGAAATGAAAATGAAAGTATCTATTTGTTAGAAATCATGGTAAGATCATTTTGAATTGCCAAATGAATTAGTGGATGAAATTGGTATATGGTACATGAGAAAGCGAATTAATGATTGTAACTAAATCATATATTGAATTGTGTTAGTTCATGTTACTACTAATGTTATTTACTTGAATCATGTATGTACCATTGAGCTTTTATCACTTAGTGTACGATTTTGTTTATTATGTGCACATGTATTAGAAGATCTCGAAGTCTCAAGAACTGATCCAACATCCAAACCGTAGCTCTCGACTCAATAATATTTGCATAGTTCTTTATGTTTTAAATATATGACATGTAACTAAGGATTGAGTCGGCTTTGCAACGTAATGGTTATTTTGAAATTCTGAACTAGTAATGTTAGTTTGAGTCTAATGTACATGAAATGTTAAATGCATACATGTGATTGGTATAAGTAGTTGAAATGACTAAAATTTGCAGACAATCATATATGTTAAATTGATTATGATTTGTGAATGGTAAATTAGTATTTTGGATAATAATGTTTGTTAAATGTTGGCATATGGATTGTGCAAAATATATATGATGTTAAATGGTTGACATAGGCAAATGGACATTTGTGTAGGATGTTGTGAATAGGTGTTTAATGGTTATTTGGAAAATAGTGGGTCACATCGCTACGTCAGGTCATAAACATCATGACAGTGTAATCGACAGTTTGTAACATCGCGACGCCAACCCGATAATTTTGAAAATGTTGCATTTTTTTCATCATTTGACCTCAGGTTATCGAAAGAGCTTTCATGAGCTCATTTAAATCTCGAATTTGATTAAATATCATATTATAAATAATTATTAGTTCTAATGAAATGTGTAAACTGTTTATTTGATTGTGAATGTGATTGTAGTTGATCCGACAATGAATGTGGTATCCCGTAGCTTAGACCCGAAGATTGGGTCGAGTATAGGGTGTTACATTTATTTGTATCAGAGCTACAGGTTTACCCAATTCTCAGACTAAATCAAGCTTAGAATTGAGTTTAGAGGTACATGCCAAGGTCAAGTTGAGTTTGAGTTGAGATTTGGATGCTGATTATGTATTATTTTGTTTTATAGCTGAAAATGTCTGGCAAATCAAGAAATGTTGAGGAGGAAATAAACAACAATGATCACTCTATTGAGGGTGAGAATCGAGTTGAGATCGAGGCACATGTTGTTGATCAAGCTGGTGCTCAATGAGATAGAGTTGATAGACCTCGCTGAGAGGATTGAGGTGATGAGGATCTACTCCGTACAATAGCAAAAGTACTTCAAAAAGTAGCGGGAGCTACTCCCTAAGCTACACCGGTAGTTGCAGCTCTGCGAGCCTCGATACAGGAGTTGTGAAAGTACAGAGCAACTAAATTCAAAGGGTTAAAAGGTGTTGACCTTTCCTTAGCTGAAATTTGGTTGGAGTCAACTGAACGTGTTCTCCAACAGTTAGAATGTTTTATCGCCTGAGTGTGTTAGTTATGTTGTATCTCTTCTAAAGGAAGAATCATATCAACGGTGGTTAATAATCACCCGATATGTGCCAACTAATTTGTAACGACCCGATTTTTAGAGGTGTCAAAAAATGTGGTTTAGGAACATCATATCCATAAACCGAGTTTGTAACGACGAAAAATAAAGATTAAAGAGGTTAGTATAAAAAAATATTAAATTTTGATTAAGTGATTTAACCGAGAAAATGGTTAATTAAAGCTCAATGAGTAAATTGTAAAATTCCAATCACTATTGAGTTTTGATTTGGAAAATTCTTGGGAACCTATATAGCAATTTTCTAGAGGACCAAAATGATTATTAAACAATTTTTTTATTATGATATAGTGGGAATTTATGATGATGTCCATTAAGTTAATATAATTATAATATTTTTTTTGAAAAAAAACCAAAAAAAGGTCTACTCAATTAATAGAATCATTTAACACCAATGCGTGGATATTCTTGGGATAATCCAACGCAAAAGTTTGATTACAAGAATTATTGATGGCCTCTTTACAAATAAAATTTGCCACCCTATTACAGTTTGAGCTAGTCCAACAAATAGAAACAAAATCAAAATTATCCATAGAATTAAAATTTTCCTTAATGTGCGTGCCCATGATGGTGATGTCCAAGTCACGTTTATTAGCTCTATTAGTTAGACTGGCATAGTCAGTCTCGAAAACTGCCTTTGAAAAATTCATAGTCCTTGCCAGCTTCACACTTTCCTTAAATGCGTATATTTCAGCCCACTCCCCGGTCAACTCTTCATCTTTGAAACCCCCACCGCCACCTATAACAAAGCCATATTCATCCCTCATAACCACCCCATAACCAGTCCTATTTTGAGCAACAACAACGTCAAAGTTCACTTTAATAAAACCTCTACGGGGCTTTTTCCATTGCTGATAAGCAGGGGCACTCGAAATCAATGGGTTCACCAAATTATGAATGCAAAATTCGTCGCTAAGAGATTTGGATCTCTCCCAAACCAGCCTAGCGTCGTCCTCTTTGCCCCAAAAGATGAGGTTGTTTCGGTTGTTCCAGCTGGTCCAAAGGTTAGTGAAGAAGTTAGCAACAGCTTTTTTATCCAGCACACGTAGCACCTCCTCGAGCCAGTCAATGCAACAGGCATACTCCTTCATCAGTAACCTGTTGCCCAGGCCTCCGATCGTAAGGATAGCCCTGGCATTCAGGCACTCCTTAAGAGCATGGATCAGCGTTTCATCACTCGCACCACATCTTTGGTAGACTTTCTGGAAGCCATGGCGGATAGAAGCAATTTTGTTGTTGGTGGGGAGGATCTCATAGCCAACACGCCATGCAAAGACATGAATTTTTGGGAGCATTTTGAGCTTCCATATAATTCTCCAGTAAGCTCTGTGAGGGCCAAAACCAATTTTTCGAAGAAGGAGCCAATAGTATTCCATTTTTGAAGTGAAGTAGCCATAAGGGTTGTGAAACCACACCATCCTGTCATTTAACCCATTACCATTGAGCGACAAATTGCAAATTTGATCCCCCATGTAACTCCCACAAAGCTCCTTCACTCTCTCTTTATTCAAACTTTTTTGGTAAACATTCCATAAGTCACTCACCTTACTTTCATGCACGTTAGCAATATTAGGGTTTAATACGTCACCATTTAAACCTTCCAGACCCTAGTTGTCCTTTCTTATGTTGATATTATTCCCGTTCCCTACTTGCCATCCGAAGCCCTATTGAAGGGTTTTGGCAGTAGCATTTATACCGGACCAGATGTAAGAAGGTCTTTCCACAGCTTTTGGATGAAACAAATCACCATTTGGAAAATACTTGGAGCTCATGACTTGATAACACAACGTGTCCTTATGGTTTTGGAGCCTTCAAACTTGCCGACCAAGGAGAGCTATGTAGAAGAGATGGAGATCATGGAAACCAATCCCTCCTATCCCTTTAGGGTGACAAACTCTTTCCCATGCGATCATTGACCAACCCCTCCCTTTTTCCTTGCTTGTCCACCACATCCCGCTACTCTTGGATTGCAAATCGTCCAACACACCCTTAGGAGCAATTCGAAAAGGCGTAAGTAGGAAGTGATTGTAAAATGGCTTTGATGAAAATCTCTTTACCCCCATACGAGAGGAGCCTTTTTGACCAGCTGTTGACCCTGCATGAAGCTCGGTTAGTGATGTCTTTAAAAGCCAAAGACTTTTTTTTTTTACCTATAGGAATTGGAGGACCAAGATAATTATCAAGTTTATCAACAACTCTCATCCTAAGAATATTGCCATACATTTGGCGCTGGTCATTAGGGGTATTCGAACTAAATAAGATCATTGATTTATCACGATTGATTTGTTGACCCAAAATTCTCTTGAAATCCCTATTGATATTAAGAAAACCATCAACCTCACTCGTTTTATTTCTCACAAAAATCAATGCATCATCGGCAAAAAATAAGTGATTAATACGAGGACCATTTTGGCTCGCCCTAATACCCCTAATTATATAATTGCTTTGGGCTTCTAAAAGCATTCTAGATAAAGCTTCCATGCAAAATAAAAAGAGGTAAGGGGAAAGGGGTCTCCTTGTCTAAGACCCCTTTTTGAAATAATAACATCCGAAAGGCCCATATTGCATTTAACAACATATCTTACCGATTGGACACATCGCATGATTTTATCAACCCAAGCATTATCATAACCAAACTTCTTCATAACTTCCTCGAGAAAATTCCACTTGACACGATCATATGCCTTGCTCATGTTGAGCTTGATAACAAAAGCCTTTTTGGGGCCAATTTTCGAGCTCCGAAGGTAGTGCATCAACTCATGGGCGATAATGATGTTATCGTGAATTATCTATCCCGGGATGAACACACTTTGATTCTGACTAATGCACAAGGGAAGAACATTTTTCAGCTGATTGGCAAGAACTTTTGAAATGATTTTCTGTGTAACACCCCTCACCCGTATTCGACTCCGGAATAGGGTTACGGAGCATTACCGGACTTTTAACACTTTTAAACATACATTTCATATACCATTTATCAATTCAAATACAATCCAATCATAATCAATCATAGTGTCCCTTAAACGAGCCTACGAGGCCCTAAACATGCACTGGGAGTAGTTCTTGACTAAACTGGAAACTCGAAATTTTTTAACACTTAGTAAATTTTTCTCCAAAACAGGGGACACACGCCCGTGTGACCAGGCCGTGTGTCTCACACGGCCACCAGACACGCCCGTGTCACAGACCGTGTGGACATTCAAAATGGGAGCACATGGCCGTGTCCCGGCCCGTGTCCTACACTGTGTCCAAACAAGTGAGGTTACTGACTTGGGTCACACGACCAACCACAAGGCCGTATGTCTAGCCCTTGTGCCCTTCGAAGTGGCAACACACGCCCGTGTGCCAGGCTGTGTGCTAGGCTGTGCCAAACCGGTAGGGTATACTGACTTATACAACACAGCCAAGTCACACGCCTGTGTGCTAAGCCGTGTGCCAATTAAGGGGTATACTGACTTGTGCCACACGGCCAATCACACGCCCGTGTGTGAGACCATGTGGAGCATACTGACTTTATTTTAATTTCAACACCAGGGGACACACGGCCGTGTAACATAACCGTGTGTCACACACGGCTGAGACACACGCCCGTGTCACTGTCCATGCGGACAAAAATAGGCTATTTGCAAAGCCAATTTGCCACCCTATTTTTACATACCTGCACAAGCATAATTTGCAACATGTTGTAACTCAATAGGCAGCCAATCCATGACATTTCATACACATATTTGAATACTTATATGCAACCAAAGCATTATACCAAGTTAAGCCAAATCAAATGGTTTTGTCTTATACCACAACATGTACCAAAATCACTAGCTCAATTAACCATAACTATCATCTTTATAACTAGCCTACACATGCCATATTTACATATATCCATGAGTTCAAAAGTACCAATCGGCAACTGGATAGTGTGATGCGTAGCTCCGAATTTATCCGAATCGAGCGAGCTATCGAACCTCTATAAAACACAGAAAAGAAACAGAATAAGCTTTATAGCTTAGTAAGCTCGTACAATTTAGAATTAAATTTAGAATCAAGTCAGTAATTAAGGTATACTCAATTCAATTACCAAATGCCTAAACACAAGCATTCATCAACAAGTTAGTCACATAAGTGCATATAATCATCCATTATCTCAATTCAATACTCAATACATTGAATCATATCAAATTCATATTTCATGTACATCATTTGTAACAATTCACTCTCAATCATATAAACAATATTTCATTCGATAACAGTAACTCATCCGTATAAACAGTACTTCATCCATATAAACAGTAATTCATCTGTATAAACACATAGCTTTATCACCTAACCAATAACAAAATTTATGCCCGTTGAACCTATTAGAATATATCGAGGGATACTCGGGTGATATACTTTATGTATATAAATCACTAATCCATCAATTCATTATCATTTCCTCTCTTTCGAGCCATGAACAGTAAGCTCCTCCTGAGCTGATGGACAGTAAGCTCTATTGAGCTGAAACAGTAAGCTCTGACGAGCTGAAAACATTAAGCTCTTACAAGCTGATATATCAGTAAGCTCATACGAGCTATGGTGAGTCTGCAACATATGCAGGATCTCGACCAAAACGGTAACCCTAGTGACATGTCACTCGTATCCTACGACTTTCTACAGTTCAAACGAGACTCGGTATTCAATAATTCTTATCAATTAGGGATTCAAACTCAGTAATACCATTTATTCAATTATACTTTAATTTCAAATAATTCATAAGTATTTAAAGATTCAATTCTAATTATACGAACTTACCTCGAGTTGCTCGGATGGAAATTATCGACTATTCGTCCACTTTTCCTTTTCCCCGATCTAAAACCGATCTCAGCTTATCTTGATCTATATATTATCAAATTTAGCACATTCAGCATTCGGTCTTTTCAATTTAGGCCAAATTTCACTTTAAGGCATTTTTACACATTTGCCTCTAATATTTCACATCTTCTACAATTTAGTCCTTATTTCATAAAATAACAAATTCATGCAATTTAACCACAACCCATGCTAGCCGAATTTCTCTAGTACTCATATTAGCCCATATTTCTCATTTATTCACACTTTTAACCACTATATTTCACATTTTCTCAATTTAATCCCTTTTTGATATTTTTATCAAAAATCACTTTACAAAAGCTATTAAGCTAACATTAAACCTTCCAAATCTATCATAAATCATCAAATTACTCAAGCATTCAATAATTCCAACATGATGAATCTTTAACAGTTTCGAAATCTAAGGTACGGGCTAGCTAGAATACGAAGCAACGATCACAAAAACATAGAAATCATTAAAAACGGAGTCAAAAAGGGACTTACATGACCAAGAATACAAGGTCAAAAGCTTGAAGCTTGTTAATGGCTTCCTCAAGTAAGTTTTCGGTGGATGAAGGATAATGAAAGATGATAAAAAATATTGTTTTATTTAATTAAACTTTATTTAACAATTTACATTATTAACCTTTAATAAAACATTAATATTTCAGATAAACCATGGACATAAATGTCCACTAACATTATCAATGGTCTAATTATTACTTAAGGACCTCCATTATTAAAACCAAAGCTAATTGACACCTTAAACTAATAGAACTTGCATTTTATACTTTACGCGATTTAGTCCTTTTTATCAAATTAACCATTTAAACGATAAAATTTCTTCATGAAATTTTCACACATACGTGCTATCATGCTATAAACATTAAAATAATAATAAAATAAATATTTTGAATTTGAATTTGTGGTCCCAAAACCACTGTTCTGATTTGACTAAAAACGGGCTGTTACACCCTGCACAAGCTAATAGGACGAAAGTTAGACATATTAGTGGGCACTTTAATCTTTGGGATCAAAACAATCATCGTATCATTAAAATCGGTGACATCTTTATTGCCTTTTAACACATCTTGGTAGAAATTAAGGACATATGTACCAACCACATCCCAATTCTCTTTAAAGAAGATACCCGATAATCCATCAATTCTGGGAGCTTTCCGGTGGTCCATTTGATTAAAAGCATGAAGAATTTCATCATCCGTAAAATCCTTGGCAAGCCTAACATTGATGTCATGTGTAACACCCTGGTTTTAGGGGTTAGATTTTTGGTGCTTAGCTCGGGTGTTGGCACACTTCAGTGTGTGTTTGGTTAAGTTTTAGGGGTCCTGAGAACCCTAGGTGGGGGTAGATCACTTTGGAAAAATTTTTAGTTTTAGGGGCTAAAAGGGGGAGTTTGGATGGAGAGGGCCTTAAGAGAATTTTTGGTGGGGTTTTGGCACAAAGATTGGTGTGGCAGAGTGGCAAGGAGGCGCCACTTAGAGCATGGAGAAGTGACGCCACTTGAAGGGGAAGGGGGCCAGTGTTCGAGTTGCAAGGATGGCATTGTGGGTTGTTTTTTTTTGGCGTCATGGAGGAGGGGTATTGGACGGTTTTTGGAGGCTTAAAAGGTGGAGAAGACTTGGTCTTTTTTTTTAAATTTTGGCTAGGAAGAGGTTTGACTCATTCAAACTTTTTGAATGGGTGTTGGGGAGGAATTGTAGGAGCAAATAGTGGGATTTTTGTGGGAGGTTGGAGCTAGGCCGTGTAGTATAAATAGGGAGAGGGGAGGTGCTCATTTTCATTCACCATTTGTGCTTTCTTGACTTGTTTTCCATTTCTTTGTGTGCCGAATCCCTTTTGGACCCTTTGCCGAAACCTAGTTCTTTCTTAAGCCTTCATCCATTTGTCTTCCATACTCTACCAACACTAAAAATATCCCTTCTCTTCACCTATGCACTTTGGCCGAATCTTCAAGGTCACCTAGCCGATTTTCCTACTTGGTTCTCTCCATTTTTCCTAAACCGAAACCATTTCATATTGTCCCCTCATACCTTCTTTCTTTCTCTATTGCTGAAACCTTTCTCCTTGTCCTAGTGGTGGTTGGCCGAATCTTAAGCAGAGGGGGGTGGAGCGTTTGGGTCTCTGCTCTAGTCATTGTGAAGGCCGGGAGGAGCGGTAGGGGGAGGACTCGTGGGTTCGATTCATCAAGGGTGTGTCGGCGAGTTTTGGTTAAGTAGCGTTTCGGGAGTTGGTCATTGGTATCAATTAGGTGCGTAATCAACGCACTATTTCTTCGGTCTTTGGTTTGTTAAATGTGTTTACAAATTCGTGATATGAATGATGGCCGATTATAGTGGCTTGAATAGTGAGTTATTTATGATATATACATGATATGATAATCCACATGTGATGCTTACTCTTTTGTTAATCTGACATGTTGAACTTATGCATGCATACATGGGATTTGGGCTTGACTCAATGGAGGAAGAAGTGTACACAGGATGTACGTGGTCTAATGTTAGCTCAGGCTACATTAGCGCTTGAGGGTTAGCTTTGTGCTACCTCAAGGGAGGTGTTGGCTAGGTGCCCATCTCGGCGGTTGATTGCTATGTGCATCACCGTAGGTAGATTGCGATATTGTGATCACTTGGGTTGATCGGTGGCTCACCACGGCCTTGGCAAATGAGCTTGCCAAGGTAAGATGTTATGGATCACAATGTGATCGGTGGGGAGTTTCCACGGCCTTAGGCGAAGTCCGCTAAGGTTGGTGTACGGTTGGACAAAGGGTTGGTGAAATGCATTCTTGCATGATTTGTTCGAAATATTGTGTGGGTATGGGCCAAGCCCATAAACGTGTGGAAATCGGTGTTTTGATTATGCACTGAGTCAGTGGACTCACTCTTTATTTTCTAACCATTTCAGGTGATGCGTAGATTGGACCGGGATCGGAGAGGACACGTGGTGGCCCATGCAGAAAGAAGAGTTTAAATTTATTTATATTAAGTACTAGATCTTTTAAACATTGATGTTATAAGGCCCTTTGATTTTTTATTTACTTTGGGAGTTATTTAATTATTATTTTAAATTATGGTTGGATTATATTAAATTACTAAGTGGAAACGAATTTATTTTGACAACTTATTTATTCAAAATTAGTCATGTATATTCATTAAAGTTCACTTTTGGGCATTTTATAATATTTATGTGATATCAAAGTTTTTCTCATACAATATTAAATAAACATGGATTTTCAGAAGTTAACAAGTGTTACTAAATTTTTCTCTAAGTTAAATAAATTTCACTAACATAACCAGATTCGGTCGTGGTGAATGGGCCGGGTTTGGGGGATGTTACATCATGGGTAATTTTTTTTAATATAATTCTGATTAATCTCACCATCATGAGGAGATTCTGACTTGAACAAACCATGAAAATAATCCCACGCTGCTTTGCAAATATCATGAGTATCACTCACCTAGATGCCATTCGAATTCTTAAGCCTATCAATCCCGTTCTTTCTCAGTCTACTAGTGGCACGAACATGAAAAATTTTGGTGTTTCTGTCACCTTCTTTTAACCATCTAATGCGGGAACGTTGAGCCCAATAACTCTCTTCCTTTGCGTAAAGTTGGCCCAGTTTGATACGAGTGTTCCTCAAGTTTTCAACACTATTAGTCCTTTGGGGGCCCTCAATAATTTTATCAATTTTTGCCTATAAAGCGCGAATCTGGCTTTTCATTTTATTAAAATGACCTTGCTGCCAAGTCTCGAGTTTCTTGTGGACATTTTCCATCTTTTCAATGATATCATTGTTCTTACAATTCCATGCACACGTGATCACGTCTTTTTCTTCCTTTTCATTTGCCCAGCACATATCATATTTGAAAGTCAGCCTCGGGTCTTTAGCTCTTTCACTAGGCTTGCGCCCCAACGTGTCTAAGAGGATTATGTCATGTTTAGAGGTATTTTGCCGCACCACTGTAGCTGCAAGAAAAAGGAACGATATCAATAGTGTTAACCGAAATAAGGAATCTGTCTAACCTTTCTTTTACTATATTTATCCTTCGCGATTATTGACCCAGGTATACCGCCCTTTATCCGTTTTTGACGTCAACAAGGGCCAAGTCTTCCATAACATCTTTGAACTCTTCTATAGATGCCCTAGCTTTCTTTCGGCCTCCCTCTTTTTCAACATCATTCACAATAGCATTGAAGTCCCCTTCTACAATCTAGTCCTTCCTAACCACATTACCAACACTCCTTAAAATATCCTACGATTTAACTCTCAAACTCGGGTCAGCATTTCCATAGAAACCAGTGAACCTGGTTTTTTTGTGATCGTCCATGACAACTATTGAGTCATGGTATTTTGAATATTTTTGAATTGAAACATCAACACCTTCTTTCCAAAGCAAAGCAAGCTCGCTGCTACGTCCTTCCGAACTAACCGCCAAGCAACCCTCCATCCTACAAATATTACGAATACGATCGAAATTATTAGTATGCATATTTGTCTCTCATAAAAACACAGTGTTAGGATCATTCGCAACAAGAATTTGCTTGAGCTCACGAACTGTCGCATGGTCCCCAAGCCCACGACAGTTCCAGCATAGGATTTTCATTGTTCTTGGCGGGGCTGATTACCAGCCACCGCCTTACTTGGTGAGCGACCATCGATGAGCTTTCTCCCAAACTTGTCTGTTTGGGTTTTCCTCATTGCTTTCCTCATTGTTTCCTCTTATTCTTTTCCTTTTACACTTAAATTTCCCAGGGCATCTCTTATAACTTTCGATGGTCGTGTCTCTATTGGTAAGCTAGAAGTGGATTCCTCTTCCACAGCTTTTGCTTTGTCTTTTTCTTTTACCATTGTAAAAGTGTTAACTTCCCCGTTTCCATCCTTTTCTCCATTTGACTCATCCCCTATTTTTTTCTCATCTATAATGACTTCGATTACATTCCTCCAGTTGCCCCTGGTTTGAGTTTGCCCTCCTATCTGCACCCTCAGCCATTTCCCATATTGGAAGCTTTGGTTGTTTGCATTGATTTGCTCCTCTTTCCTATTGCATTTTTTAGTTGAATGTCCTATGAGACCACATATGTAGCAAAACATAGGTAACCTTTCATATTTTATTGCGCAAACAATCTTAGTTCCATCTCTATCCACAAGATGGACAGCACTTCGAAGAGGTTTGAGAACGTCGATCTTAACCCTAAGTCTAATGCAGTCGACCCACCCACCATCTTTATCATGCCAATCAATAGCAGCCACCTCTCCAATTGCCCTTCCCACCTCAATGGCCACTTCTCTGTCCATATAATCAAAAGGAATGTTGGAAACCCTTACCCATAAAGGTGAAATGTTAAAAGTGTAAGCCTCAAGCTCCTAACCCTTAACATAAGGAATAAGAGCAAATAAACATTGGTCGAATAGCCATGGGGCTAAATTCAAGATTTTGTTCCTATCCTCGATTGTGCCAAACTTCACCAAGATAATCCCTTCTTTTAGAGCCACAAAATTTACATCTTTTTTTGTGAACCACAATGACTAGAGTACACGATACATCACATCCCTATTGATCTTTTCTTCTGACATGATCTTCCCCACAACCCATGCCTCATGTCCCTGTGTATCAGTCAATTTTAGTTTTGAGCTATACATTCTTTTCAATTCTTCCTCCGAGAAGTTGAGTTTTTCCAAGAGGGTGTTTATGTCTTCTACCATGGCAACCCAGAGAGAAGCACTACACATCAACAAGATAGAAAAACTAACAGACTCCAAGAAGCCAACAAAACATGAAAATAAGAGAAGAAAATAGGAAACCACAACGAAATCTAAGACAGAAAAGAAAAAAAGAAACTTAAACAGATCAACAAAACCAAAAAACACAAAGTAAAGAAAGGTACAATATTATACTATCAACAAAACCAAAGAAATGTGCGAAATCACCAAATCCGAAAACTATGACGATGAACCATACCATAAACAAGAAAGATAGAAACTGACAAGAAAGTTTAGGAGGAAATTGAAAACCAAATTTACTGAGTAGGAAGAAAATAAAGCTAACAAAACCCTATAGTTATCACCCACTATTAAGAACGATGAGTAGATTTTTCCATGCATGAAAAGAGAATGGCGTAATAAATGCAGGGAAAAACCAAGAAAAGAAAAGGAAAGGAAATAAAACTACAAGTAATAAATTCATGGAAAAGTCAAAGAAAAATACGTACTAAAACCTTTAGTCCATGCATGAGAAAATCAAGGCATGCAAGTGAAAGCAAATATAAAAGCAAACAAGAAAAACACGTACAAAATGAGAAGAAAACGATAGAGGATGCTAAACGACGAGGAATCAATCAAGAATGACCTCCTTTCTCATCAGCAGTCTCCTTGACAAAGGATGTTAACAGCACCGCCACCCACGTGAAACACCGTACCACCCTCGAGAAACACACCACCAAAAGAACCTTGAAAATCCCACCGAAAATCAGGGGCACAGTAACATAACACCAACCATCCAATTATTCTTTAAGAAGAATAAAGATGGACAACGAAACAACAAAAACACCAAGTTTGAAAATCGTTAATTAAAACATAAACATGATTAATTAGGTTAATCATTTCTCAATTTAGCTATAAATAGATAAATTGGTGAAATATAACAACATATGTAACACCCCTTACCCGTATTCAATGCCGGAACAGGGTACGAGGCATTACCGGACTCACATCACAAGCAATCACACAATTCCGAGTCATAAATTTACGTCCAAATTAAAACCTCTACGAGGCTCAAAACATGCTTTGGAAGTGGTTCGGGACTAAACCAAGAAATTTAGAAAATTTTACAAAACATAGAAAATTTTCCATGTTACAGGGCTCACACGCCCGTGTGGTCCAAGGGACACGCCCGTGTGACCCTTAGACACGCCCGTGCTGCAGGCCGTGTTCAAAATTATGCTGCTTTCTGACTTGTGCCACATAGTCGTGCCACACGCCCGAGTGCTAGGCCGTGTAGCACACACGGCTGAGACACACGCCTATGTCTCTGCCCGTGTGCTCAATTCTGGACATTTTGTTTTTCCAAAATTAAGGTGCAGTGTAACACCCCATACCCGAGTCCGAGGCTAAGACCGGATACGAGACATTACTATGCTTGAACTTTCTTAAACATGTACTTACGGGCTATAAAATTTCGTTCCAAATTAAAAACTTCTCTTTCTTAGTCAAATCAGACATTTCATGGGCCTACGAGGCCTCAGACTTACGTCCCAAAACTTTCAGAAATCATCTGGAAACTTTTTCTCGAAACAGGGGTCACACGTCCGTGTGACTTGGGACATGCCCGTGCACCCCTAAAACATGCCCGTGTCTTTCACCCGTGGAGGATACTGGCAAAATCCACGACGACTGACACACCCATGGCCCCGCACGTGTGCCAAACCTTGGCATTCGACTTATCCACACGGTGCAGACACACGCGCGTGCGTCGGCCACCGTGACAATTGAATTTCTAAGTGTCAAGTGCAGACTTCACACGGCCTTGGCACATTCCCATGTGCCAACCGTGTGTATCACGCGGCCTGAACAAACGGCTTTGTGACCAGCCCATGGTCTAATCTGACTTAAGATACTAAGGTGCAGGAGACACACGGCCTAGACACACGCCCGTGTCTCTATCCGTGTGGGCACTTAGAGGCTATCTTACCAAGCCTTTTACCACTCCCATTTGCATACATTCATATACTACTTCAAAACATTCTCTAATCATCAATTAAAACACATGAATTAACACATTTAATCATTAAAGAGATAAAGTCTTTATCCCATACACTAGGGAGAACTACTCCCAATACAAATACAACCAACTTAAGCCATCATCTATGGTCATACACAACCAACTCTAGATTCTCTTAGGCTAATACGATTTGGCTACGTTGGTTAGAACTTAATAAACTTTAAAAGAATCCCTATACATGCCATGACTCATAAGGATTTGATACCTCATACCAAGGGTCTTCTCGATAGTGTAAAAACATCTCCGACGGCCTCCAACCCGAGCTAGTTAAAATAACCTCTAAGGGATGAGAAAAGTAAAGGAGTAAGCAATAATGCTTAGTAAGCTCATTTGCATAATGTGTCAAATATTGATATTCCTTGAACGTACATAATTACAAAGTATCATGAAGAGTGTCTCTCATAAACTCATGGTTACTTGCTCAAATATTCTTGCAACTTACTTATTCAATCTCTTACCACATTATTACCATGTCACAAGCCAATTGCTCGTTCAATTAGCATACATTCCTGCAGTGATCACCACATGATCATATAAAACAATACATCAAGCATTTTCAATAAGCCGCTCATGCTACTAATATCTTAGTGGTTTCTCACTTAGCCCGCCATTGAATCTCTAATAGGGTGGTATCGCACATAGCCCACCAATCTTTTGTAAGTGATGGTATCGCACACAGCCCATCGATTACTAATTAATCAGGTGGTAACGCACATAGTCCACCGATATTAATATAATTGATGATATCACACCCAGCCCTTTACTACCATCAATAAGGTGATATCGCACATAGCTCACCGTTATTTTACATTCGTGGATAGTAATCCACAAGTATATCTCTATTTCAAATGTTCATCCGAGAACATCCTCACATAGTTTTACTCTTACTTGACTTTCTACGATACTCGTTCGCATTCACACAATGCATCCATAAATCTATCTCATGCAACTAAGGTGCATTAATTACACATATCCCACTAGGGGTTTATCATATATTGAATTCATCTCCATTCAATTCTAACACATACTTGTGCTTCTCGTGGTACAACCGCATACATTCAACATATCCGTTGAATCATTCAAATTGTTAACTAACTCTCTTGAGTCTCATACACATAGTTCTCATTGACATTATACCCCAATAAGGTCTTACATACATTAACATGTCGATGCCATGTCCCTAACATGGTCTTATACGAATTCTTACACCGAGGCCATATTACAATATGGTCTTACTCGAGACTTTAACTATCATCGTATCGTGCTATACACATTTCAATTCTATTGACATTTCATCAAAAGATATTTCATGCATTCATATGGTAAATATACATTCCATACCACATTGGAACATTAAATTAACTCGTACGTAATTACAATGTTTGCACATGAACTTAGCTCGATGCCGAAAGGCCCAAAAATGGACTTTTTGCCCACATTTCTCTTTTTATCCGTTCTAGGTCCTACACTTTGGCAAAAATAACTATTTTGCCCCTACACTTTGGCAAAATTATGATTTTGCCCCTAGGCTCGTAAATAAATTTTCATCACATTTTCTTGTTAAACAAGCTTAGCTGAACATTAATCCTCTTACAACTATCCGCAATTCCAACTATTTCATGCCTTAATGAACAAATTACAACTTTTGTATTTTAGTCCCAAATAGGTGTTTTCATGACAACACCTTTCACAAAAGTTGTTTCTCATCATCCTATCATTCATTTTCTTCCATAAAAAACTCATAAAACAACATAAACTCTATCATGTTAAGTCCCTAGACTTTCAACCATATTGCAAACTAGTCCTCTCAATAGCTAGCTTATACTTTAAGGACTCCAATTATACAAAAATCATCAAAAATAAACACCAAATTGACTTACTTGAATGGAGTAAAGCTTGCTGAAGTTTTAAGCTTTCAAGCCCCTCCCATGGCTGATATTTTTGGTTGGAGAAGAAAGATAAATAAAAAGATGATAACTTTTGCTTATATCATCTTATTTTATTTATTTTTCCAACTAATATCACCAAATTTCAATCATAATAAATGCTCTTGTCCCCTTTGCATATTATGGCCGGCCAACACACTTAAACAAGGCCAAATTGCACATTTGGGACCCCCAATTTATAATCTATAAGTATTTCGCACTTCTAGCAATTAAAATAGAACTTTCGCACTTTATGCGATTTAGTCCTTTTTTACAATTTAGCTAGAAATCGCTAGAATTAAGGTACAAAAATTTTCATGCATCCTTAGAAACATGTTATAACATATAACATAACATGAAAATAATTTTGTCTAACCTCGAATTAGTGATTCTGAGATCACTGTTCCGACTAGCCCCTAAATCGGGCTGTTACAATTCTCCCCCTTAGGGATTTTCGTCCCCGAAAATCTTATCAGGAGGAGTTGCTACCAACATTCTTAAAACGCTTCTATCTACTCTTCAAAATCACCAATCCACTTATTCTCAAGTTTCTCTTACCTATAACTCTTTAGCTGTGATACATAAGGTCGAAAAGTAACTTGAGACCTAGGTTATTCTTCCTCTGGGGCATATACTCTTTAATCCACCAATTTGGAACTCTGTATATGTCCAAATAATCATTCGGATCTTTACTGGTTGATTCGCTACAATTTGAATGACATTCCCCTTCTTGGGAATTTGTCAAATCAAATTTGAAATCTATAAGGTTGTATCTCATTCTCTCATTCAAGCGTTTACTAACTGTAATAGTCTTAACTTGTACGCTTTGAAAATTCAGCTTTTAGTGATCAACTACTTCTGACCATAGACTCAATCATATCGTGAAATGTACTCTATTGTCACAGCATTTATGCACATAATTACACTTTCTTATTCTTACATTAGTAGATATGCTACTACTAAATCTTATATCAAAACTTCTGTATAAGTTTTGGATTCATCATTATTCAAATTCCATCTCAAGGAAACATCGACAACGAAAATCTTATCCAATCTGGATTTTATCGCCTTAGATACCATTTATTAACTCACTTTTGAACTCCTTTGTTCTGAAAGGGAGATTCGTTCTAGTCATTAACCTTGCTGAAACTAGGATATTACCAACTAAGGTCAATCGAGTAACGAACTCGCATTGCTTAACGTGGATCTTTTCATAATATCTAACTCATTACACAGACACAAAGGTGATTTTCTCTGGATCATCAATCTGGCAATTCTTTTCTCGATTTAGATTGAACTCAGTACTAGAACTTTCAATTAATAGTTCCTTTAATAATTTTCAACTCAACCATCACAGTTTGAACATTTCTATGAGCATATTTTTGTATCATGCTCCCCACTCACGAACACACAGAAATTTATTCTCTTTATTGATTCATGCGTGAACATACATAGAATTCGAATCATATCTCAATACATTAATGTACTCTTTTCTCCACACCGAGAACATATTTCAAGCACACTCTCATCTAAGTTTCTCTTGCTATGCTAATCTAAACTTTTACTATCGCCATATCTCACGATAGCGGGGACATCTTGGTCGAATTCATTAACTCTATTCGGCTTGTCCGAAAACCCATCACACAACGTGAAACTCATGATTTCACTCCTTATACTAGAATCATCTCCAAATTCTCCCTCAAAGCACTCGAATAGGGTTACGAGGAGATAAAGGAATGTTGATTTCAATTTACTAAATCGACAATCGTTTTGTCTAATTTTTACAATCAGCTAACATTCTCATAAAATCATGGTTTATGAAGATAACAACTACATCAGCCCTGAAAGGCAACAGATATTTTTACTTAATACTCAAGGAGATTATTATAATCCATCCTTGGCATCAATTAACCATGCACAAACTACAGGCTTCGAGCCAACTTACTCATACTTGCCATTTATTTAGCACATATCGTGCCACACATCGTACTAGTTTCTTCGTGATTCATTCATGAATATCTGCATTCACTCCTTCACATGACTTTAGTACTAATCTCATTTATACTTCTAGACTCATCTATTTGTCCCATTGATCACTAGGGATAATCAAAGACGCAAATTCATCGTCATTCATGTAGGCACGAAACCAATGCCACAGCCCCGGGGTGGTCTTATATGGAGTCACCTCTAAATGCTAATGCCATATCTCGGATAAGGTCTTATATGGACTTCCACATCAAGTATCGATGCCATATTCTGAATATGGTCTTACACAGAATCATAACTTGGTGCCGAGGCCATGCCTCGAACATGATCTTATACGGGACCTTATCTATTTTATATCTCAATGATAGCCTTTTCATTATAGTCCCCCAAGACTTCAACCTCATGTTCAACAACGATTACTCTGTCTAGTAGAGTATCATGTATCAATGTGATACAAAGCATTCTCAAAATGCTAACATAAATACTGCATTAATCACATATAAACTTACTCAATTTAACTCTTATAACATCTCATCATAATTCAACAGTGGTAAGGGAGTGAGGTTGCAAAGTCCCTTAGCCTAACTCTCGTGACTACATACATATGATTTACTACTCATTGTCAATGAAATATCATCATAGTCACATAACTCGTCTCAAGTGAGTTTTCACGTTTATCACGTTACAATTATCTCTATCACTCATACTTTTGAACTGTGACTTTAATAACTCAAGTTTCACATTAATATCTACTCGAGTACTTAACATTTAACTCTACTTTCTCTTACTATTGCTTATTAATCTAGAGAATGTCTTACGGTTTGAGTACATCATTTACTTGATCGCCATAGTCCAACTATGGTCTTACTTGTATCACAACATCATAGCCCAGCTATTGCTTTACATGTCGTCACGATGCCATAGCCTCGCTATGGTCTTACACGAAATCTCATATCAACACCAATGCCATATCCCAGATATGGTCTTACATGGAAACTCATATCGATGTCGATGCCATATCCCAGATATGGTCTTACACGAATTCTTATATCGATGTCGATGCCATATCCTAGATATGGTCTTACACGATATTACTATTTGATGCCGATGCCATATCCCAGATATGGTCTTATACGGGATCTCACAGCAATTATCAATGCCATATCCCAGATATGGTCTTATCCGATTATCTTATTCAATACCGAAGCCGTATCCCTGATATGGTCTTATACGGGATCATGTATCGATGCCAATGCCATGCTTCAGACATGGTCTTATATGGAATCACATGTACCGTCATGGTCCTACCATGGTCTTATTAATCATTTTATCATTAAACGACCGTACTCATCTCCTGCATTCTATTTAGTCAAACTTTTCAGTTTTAACTCTCACACTATAATATGTGTGACTTTGTAACAGGGTCATAAGACGAAACATTATACCTTCTCTACTTTAACAGTCACACGTGAGATTTAACCATGTGGACATATTTATCATAAACAATGGCATCACAAATCTCAAATGCTTACTTACTCTTACTTCTTCTCACATACATCATGGTACTTACTAGTCTCATGTTTGTAAGGTAAACAAGGTACCTGTAACACTTGATCACATAGATCAGTATACTTTACTATAACAAGCATAATCTCAACATCATCATTCATAACATGAATTATACTTGTTAGTCAGCCTTCACTAGCATGACATAATATCAACTTCACTAGCATGACATTTAAGTTTTACATGGGATCTCTTACTTGGTATCGATGCCATGTCTTGACATGGACTTACACGAAGTCTTGCTTGTGGGTTCCCTTGGGAACTTACCATTGCCATGTCTTGACATGGTCTTATTGGTAACTTTACTCATGAACTGGTCAATGCCGAGCCTTGGCTTGGACTTACATGAAATCTTCCTTGTTACTCACCAATGCCATGCCTTGGCTTGGACTTACATGGGATCTCTATCTCTTGATAGCTTTTCAATGCCAAGACTTGTCTTGGACTTACATGACATCTTTGCTTGGAGACTCGCCAATTCTATGCCTTGGCTTGGGCTTATATGGGTCTTCATCTCATAGTAACTCTTCAATGCCAAGACTTGTCTTGGTCTTACTTGATAACTTGCTTGATTGCCGATGCCATGTCTTGACATGGTCTTATACGGACTTTCTTGTCTCATGTGGCAGATTGAGTATCCTAAGTAATTCATTTTCAATCGGGACTTTCATATACATGCTCTTAGTAACTTCTTTGTTTAATAAATCATTAAACATTTTCATGGAAATAAGGTGCATTTAACAACATAGCAAGAAATTCAATGAAAATATCCATGAAGCTTGAAAATCATACAAACTTACTGAAATTAGCTCGGTTGGGAATCATCTCTGTCTTAACAAAACAATTTTGTTAGAGCCGGGAGACATCACACTATCATTATCCACATATGGCATGTATAGCTAGACTTTTAATCGTGCTAGGTTAGTCTGAGAACCGACTAAACCATGCTTTGATACCACTAAATGTAACACCCCATACCCGAGTTTGAGGCTAAGACTGGATGTGAGGCATTATTATGCTTGAACTTTCTTAAACATGTACTTACGGGCTATAAAATTTTGTTCCGAATTAAAAGCTTCTCTTTCTTAGTCAAATCAGACATTCATGGGCCTACGAGGCCTTAGACTTACGTCTCGAAACTTTCAGAACTCATCAGGAAACTTTCTCTTGAAACAGGGGTCACACGTCCGTGTGACTTGGGACACGCCCGTGCACCCCTAAAACATGCACGTGTCTTTCACCCGTGGAGGATACTGGTAAAATCCACACGGCCTGGACACGCCCGTGTTCCAAACCTTGGCATTCTGACTTATCCACATGGTCTGTACACACTTCCATGTGCGTCAGCCGTGTGACAATTGAATTTCTAAGTGTCAAGTGTAGACTTCACACAGCCTTGGCACACACCCATGGGCCAACCGTGTGTATCACACGGCCTGAACAAACGGCTGTGTGACCAGCCCGTGGTCTAATCTGACTTTAGATACTAAAGTGTAGGAGACACACGGCCTAGGCACACGCCCGTGTGTCTATCCGTGTGGGCACTTAGAGGCTATCTTACAAAGCCTTTTACCACTCCTGTTTGCATACATTCATATACTACTTCAAAACATTCTCTAATCATCAATTAAAACACATGAATTAACACATTTAATCATTAAAGAGATAAAGTCTTTATCCCATACACTAGGGAGAACTACTCCCAATACAAATACAACAAACTTAAGCCATCATCTATGGTCATACACAACCAACTCTAGATTCTCTTAGTCCAATACAATTTGGCAACATTGGTTAGAACTTAATCAACTTTAAAAGAATCCCTATACATGCCATGACTCATAAGGATTTGATACCTCATACCAAGGGTCTCGATGATAGTGTGAAAACATCTCCGTGCCTCCAGCCTGAGCTAGTTAAAATAACCTATAAGGGATGAGAAAAGTAAAGGAGTAAGCAATAATGCTTAGTAAGCTCATTTGCATAATGTGTCAAATATTGATATTCATTGAATGTACATAATTACAAAGTATCATGAAGAGTGTCTCTCATAAACTCATGGTTACTTGCTCAAATATTCTTGCAACTTACTCATTCAATCTCTTACCACATTCTTACCATGTCACAAGCCAATTGCTCGTTCAATTAGCATACATTCTTGCACTGATCACCACATGATCATATAAAACAACACATCAAGCATTTTCAATAAGCCGCTCATGCTACTAATATCTCGGTGGTTTCGCACTTAGCCCACCATTGAATCTCTAATAGGGTGGTATCGCACACAGCCCACCAATCATTTATAAGCGATGGTATCGCACACAGCCTATCGATTACTAATTAATCAGGTGGTAATGCACATAGTCCACCGATATTAATATAATTGATGGTATCGCACCCAACCCTTTACTACCATCAATAAGGTGATATCGCACATAGCTCACCGTTATTTTACATTCGTGGATAGTAATCCACAAGTATATCTCTATTTCAAATGTTCATCCGAGAACATCCTCACATAGTTTTACTCTTACTTGACTTTCTACGATACTCGTTCGCATTCACACAATGCATCCATAAATCTATCTCATGCAACTAAGGTGCATTAATTACACATATCCCACTAGGGGTTCATCATATATTGAATTCATATCCATTCAATTCTAACACATACTTGTGCTTCTCGTGGTACAACCGCATACATTCAACATATCCGTTGAATCATTCAAATTGTTAACTAACTCTCTTGAGTCTCATACACATAGTTCTCATTGACATTATACCCCAATAAGGTCCTACATACATTAACATGTCGATGCCATGTCCCTGACATGGTCTTATACGAATTCTTACACCGAGGCCATATTCCAATATGGTCTTACTCGAGACTTTAACCATCATCGTATCGTGCTATACACATTTCAATTCTATTGACATTTCATCAAAAGATATTTCATGCATTCATATGGTAAATATACATTCCATACCACATTGGAACGTTAAATTAACTCGTACGTAATTACAACGTTTGCACATGAACTTACCTCGATGCCGAAAGGCCCAAAAATGGACTTTTTGCCCACACTTCTCTTTTCATCCGTTTTAGGTCCGAAACTCATTTTCTTTGATCTAGAATAATGAAATTTACTGATTTAATCACTTATAAATCATATTACACCATAATATACACTTTAGGCAAAAATAACTATTTTTCCCCTACACTTTGGCAAAATTATGATTTTGCCCCTAGGCTCGTAAATAAATTTTTATCACATTTTCTTGTTAAACAAGCCTAGCTGAACATTCAATCATCTTACAACTATCCACAATTCCAACTATTTCATGCCTTAATGAATAAATTACAACTTTTACATTTTAGTCCAAATAGGTGTTTTCATGACAACACCTTTCACAAAAGTTGTTTCTCATCATCCTATCATTCATTTTCTTCCATAAAAACTCATCAAACAACATAAATTCTATCATGGTAAGTCCCTAGACTTTCAACCATATTGCAAACTAGTCCTTTCAATAGCTAGCTTAAGCTTTGAGGACTCCAATTATACAAAAATCATAAAAAATAAACACCAAATTGACTTACTTGAATGAAGTAAAGCTTGCTAAAATTTTAAGCTTTCAAACCCCTCCCATGGCTGATATTTTCGATTGGAGAAGAAAGATAAATAAAAATATGATAACTTTTGCTTATATCATCTTATTTTATTTATTTTTCCAACTAATATCACCAAATTTCAATTATAATAAATGCTCTTGTCCCCTTTGCATATTATGGCCGGCCAACACACTTAAACAAGGCCAAATTTCACATTTGGTACCCCCAATTTATAATCTATAGGTATTTGGCACTTCTAGCAATTAAAATAGAACTTTCGCACTTTATGCGATTTAGTCCTTTTTTACAATTTAGCTAGAAATCGCTAGAATTAAGGTACCAAAACTTTCATGCATCCTTAGAAACATGTTATAACATATAACATAACATGAAAGTAATTTTCTCTAACCTCGAATTAGTGATTCCAAGATCACTGTTCTGACTAGCCCCTAAATCGGGCTATTACATGCAGGGGACACGGCCGGAACACATGCTCGTGGGGCAGACCATGTGTCACACACGACCTAGACACACGCCCTTGTGCCTACCTGTGTGGACAAAAATGAAGCTATTTACCAAGCCATTTTGCCACCCTTGTTCAGACATAAACTTACACCAATTCAAGGCACAAACATAACATACTTAGGCAACCAAAACATCCACAATTGTGGCCAACACAATAGCAACAACTATCATACTCAAAATAATTATTAAGTCACAATTGACTACTTTCAAGGTACCTAGTTGTACACCAATTTATCATCTCATCAATAAACCACATTGCAAAAAATCACACAATCATGACATAATCACAATTCCAAACATTTCACATTCACCAAGCATACCATGATCATATCACTATAGACATTGACACATATATGAATATACTTAGGCTTACAACCATGTTAACCAATATAAGACAACTTACATGGCTATATACAAAAATGGACCATAAACCATAATAAGCCAACACGAATGGCCAAATTAATCATGACGACACATTTAACAAAATGACTAAGTCCCTATACATGCCATAGACTTAAAATACTTGAATTCACTTATACGCAAAATGATAGCTTGATAGTGTGATAGGATCTCCAGCGAACTCCAACCTGAGCTAGCTTAAAAACCCTAAAAGACGTGGGAAAGGAAGGGGGAAAGCTATATAGCTTAGTAAGTCTGTATGAAAATAATGAACAACTCTTACAATCTTTTATCAAGTCCAACAATTTTAAACACAAGATAATACAAATTACTATAAATCTCACAGTTATAATCCTTATTCAATCATAATATTTACTCTATCAACTTATAAGCATAACTTAACATATCTTGGCATTTGCCTCACAACCATAATCTCTCCTTTGTAACATAGTAAAACAAATAACAAATCATTTCAAACCTCATAGTAAACATGCTCATTAATTATGAGTATTTAGATTTCAAGCATATACTTTAGCATCTTTCAATTGCCAAAGTTCTTATCTTCCCATTTTCTCATATCCGATAAATCACAATTTACATGAATAAAACATGCTATATCATAACTCCATTTGGCCCGAAAGCCAATCACATAATCGTCAACCGAATTTATCATAAATTTCATACATCACAAGTATAGGCTAATAATCACAAGGTTTTCACAAAATCATTCTCATGGAGATCATGAACTCACAATTTCATGAAGTCAATGCTCATAAACTTTACGTACATACCTGTACCGATTCGTAATTACTTACATACTCTTTCTCTTCTTTGACATACTCGTTGAATTTCCCGTTGAACCATTTGGAATACTAAAGGATACTCGGGGATCTCGTACTCACAGTACCAAACCAATGCCATATCCTAGATATGGTCTTACATGCAATCTCGTATTAATGCCAATAGCCCAGCTATGGTCTTACACGAAGTCTCACATCGATGCCATATCCCAGATATGGTCTTACACGAAGTCTCATATTGATGCCATATCCCAGATATGGTCTTACACATAATCTCAGTAACCTTAATGTCATGACATTTGTATCCTATTTATTCCTAATGTTTAACCGAGACTTTCGCTGTATCGAATCTCTGTCGGACATTTCCGTAGTATCGTACTCAATAGCATTCACAATTCATTTCAGTAATATAGTATTTACCACAATTATATCAATCAAGAATTTATGCACATATAACTTAATGCTTATTAAACATACGAACTTACCTCGACATAAAAATGGTGAAAAGGACTAAATCGTCAAATACTCGTTTTTCTCCCGTTATAGGTCCAAACCTCATTTTTCTTGATCTATAATATCACATTTAACTTATTCAATCATTATACTATTCAAATTAGCCCAAAATCACATTATGGCAAAAATTACATTTTGCCCCTAAAGTTTGACATTTTTACAATTTAGTCCCTAGGCTCGTAAAATAATTTTCATTAAATTTCTTCAAAACCCAAGCCTAGCCGAACCTATATCATGCTCATAACAGCCCACATTTTTCATTTATTCTCACTTGTACTACTCATTTTACAACTTTTACAAACAAGTCCTTTTAGGTATTTTCACCGAAAATCACTTAGCAAAAGTCGTTTATCATACACCAAACATGTGTTTTCTACCATTAGACATCAAAATACACAAACATCCATCATGGGTAAAATTTTAGACCTTGACATCTCTTCAAATTGATGGTAGAAATAGAAAGATCGAGTTACAACGACTTCAAAAATGTAAAGAGCATTAAAAACGGGGCTAGAACGACTTACAATCGATCTTGGAAGCTTGAAAAACCCTAGCCATGGTTTCCCCTTGTGAATTTCGGCCATGGTAGGAAGATGGACAAAAAATGGCTTTATTTTGGCTTTTTAATTCATTTTAATTACCAAATTACCAAAATGCCCTTAAGGAAAAACTTTAGAAACATTCCAAACCATGTCCATTTTTGTCCACAAAATTAACAAATTGTCTAATTACCATTTAAGGACCTCTAATTTAAAATCTCATAGGAATTGGACACCTCTAACATATAGAATTCAGGTTTTGCACTTTTTGAAATTTAGTCCTTTTGACTAAATTGAGTGCCCAAACGTAAATATTTTCGAACGAAATTTACACGAAATCGTTCCATAAAATTGTAGACCATAAAAATATAATAAAAAATGAATTTTTCTTCGTTGGATTTGTGGTCCCGAAACCACTGTTCCGACCAGACCCAAAATCGGGCTATTACAACATATCATCTTCTTTCTCAAAGCTTCCACTGTCATTTGAAGAAAAAGAAGAAAGAAAACTTAATTTTTTTCTCAAGCATTCAACCATTAATCAAGTAAGGTCCCTAAACTAGTTTTCTTTGATTTTTATACATTTATGATCATGGAAGCTTGATTTAGCCAGCCCATGTATCAATTGGTGCAATTTTTAAGTTTTTAGAAAATTTCCATTGTAGAGAAATTGATCAATTAGGCTTGAATTTGATAGATATTAAGTTTAAATCATGATAAGGACTAAATTGTAGAGCTAATTAAGCTTGGTAGATAACTTTGAAACATTAGGGACTAAATTGGATGAACTAAAAACCTATAATGAAATTATACTATGAATAGAAAGTATAGAGTTCCTAATGAAAGAATCTGAAATCAGATTTGGATTCGATGCTAGATATCAAAAAATATGCATATCTCGAGTATAGGGACTAAGTTGAATAAAATGTAAAATATGAGTGGTTATGTGTTCGGATATGAATTGAGTGTAAAATGATATCATTTTTATTATTGAATTATCAAAAGTAACTAAAGATAATGCCAGACCGTCGAGAGGGAAAGGAAAGGTGAGGGTCATTGACGAGTAATGACGATTTTGGTTTGTACTTTTATGATTCGAGTTCAATTCATAAAAACATATGCATATGCATACATACACATATTTTTTAAATGATACTATGTATTGAGATAAGTATATTGCTATTGCATGTTTCGGTTAATTCATGATGATATCGATTGTCAAAAAATTAGACTAAATTGAATATAATATAAATAAGTATGTGATAAATTGATATATGATTCACAATATGAATTGATGATGGAAATGATATGAAATTTTGATATTGATTATGTGATGATATGTAAATGGACACTGGATACCCTATTAACTGTTCGGGCAGAGTCAGATATAGTTGACATGCCATAGGATTAGATTGTGTATGGGTTTATGCTTTGGTTTATCCGATGATGCACTTATGTTCCAATACATTTGCTTAGGTTCATCTGATGATGCACTTATGTGCCAATATATTTGATTTAGTTCGTTCAATGGTGCATTATCTGTGTTGGTATATTCGCTTTGATTTATCCAATTTTGCACTTTGGTGCTAGATTGGTGTGCTGGTTGATCCGTGTATCTGTCTTGAGTCTGAGTTCGATTAATAGGGATTATAAAATATAAACCCGATAAATGATATTGAATTGAAATGATATTATGAAATGGAACTATTTGTGCGTATAGGTAAATCATGACAGAGATAGCACGTGAAAGATCATGCGAACCGGTTATTACGAGCCTTGAGGGCCGATATGGAAATGTAATGAATTGATAAATTCGATAATGAAATGAGGTGAAAACAAATGAGAAATTGGTATATTATGAAATGGAAATATATGTATCCTATTGTTGAAAGGTATGATATTATAAGTTTTAATGCAAATGTTAAATGAATTGGAACTGTTACATACATATATCATATGATATTGGAAACTCTTAGCATGAATGGAATGTGATTGGCTAAATGTTGAAATTGAATTGATTGTGTTCATTTAATTAATGCTATTGTTATATTGACTTGAATCATGAAAGTACCACTAAGCTTTATTGCTCAGTGTACGGTTTGTTTATTCTGTGCGCAAGTATTAGTAAATCTCGAAGTCTTGAGAGGTGAAACAACATTCGAATCATTAATACTCAACTAAAAAATGTTTATACAGTTCTTTATATTTCAATAGATTGCATGTACCTACGGTTGAACTGGGTTTTGGGTCATAAATGGTCAAATTGGTGTATTTGAGTAATGAATGTATAATAATGAAATAGTTCATGAATGACCAAAGTCTTTTTAGTTTGAGATGTGAAATTGAACTTATAGATTGTGTTGATTGTTATTTTGGGTCTTAAATGATAGGTTGAAAGCTAAAGATGTATGAGTTGAAGGATTCTTCCATCAAAGTCACGACACCACCTCATGGATGTTGCGACACTAGCTTTTAACGTCATGACATCCCTTGTTTGAAGTCATGATGCTAAGCTCCTGTTGTTGATGTTGCAACATGAGACCTTCATGGTCTCGACACCAACGCGATCTACTTTGCAAATTTTACAATTAGGTCTTCAAGTAGTCTTAGGCTATCATAAGATCTTTCGTAAGCTCGTATAAACCCTAGATAAGAATATATAGCATGTTATTGATGTATTAACTGGAATAACTTATATAAATTATCTAATGGATCATATTTGTATTCGTAGTTGCTTCAACAATGAATGTGCCATCCTGTAGCTTAAATTTAGAGATCAGGTCAGGTATGGGTTGTTTCATAATTAGATTACATGGACATTCTTCTAGTTTGAGTTTTAAAAGAAAAATGTTTGTGAATTGTACCTAGAAGATCAAAAGTAAGAATTTATGATGTTGAAGTAAAGAGGTATGAAAGTAGTCGATTACGAACGAGATTTCTTGCGATTGAGCAAGTATGCTCTTGAGTTAGTGCCCGCCGAAGAGGAAACTTGCAAGAAATTCCTTCAGGGAATGAGAGATGAGCTTCGAGTTTAGCTAGTTTTGCACAAGCTTAAAATATTTGTTTATCAAGGCGAATGAGCAAAAATGGTTGAACAAGCCATGAGCTTGGATAAGAAATTTGAGCATTCTTGAGCATTCAAAAAAGAGTCAGGACCACTAGTTTGCAACCTCGACCTGAGTGAGATAGAGAGTCCCAAGAATCTTGGAAATCAACTCCATCGAATGTTGAATCAGAGGAAGACTGGGTTAAACAATCATTAGTATCTATTGGAAGTGCTAAAGATTTGGAGAGAGATGTAAGCATCTCAAATTGTGAGAATTGTGGGAAGAGGCATAGAAATGAATGCTGGAGGAAAATAGGAGCATGTCTCCGATGCGGGTCCTTCGAACACTTAGCTTGTGATTGTCTGAAAAATGTTAATGATGTTCCTGCTGTTACTCACAGATCTACTCCTGCAGCTAGAGGTATGAGAATTACTTGTGGTGGCTTAGTTGCGAGGGGTAATCAAAGAAAAGAAACAAATTCAGTAGTGCAACATCTCCACCTCTTTTCAAGGACAAAAGTTCTTAAAAGAGGGGAGAATTGTAATGTACTGATTTTAAGTCATGCCGAAAAATACGATTTCGAAACCTTATTTCCATAATCTAAGAACAGAATTATTATAAAAATATATTAAAGATTGATTAAGTAATTTAACCAAGAAAATTGTTAATTAAAGCTCAAGGACTAAATTGTAAAATTCCAATCGCTATTGAGTTTTAATTTAGAAAATGCTTGAGGACCTATTTAGCGGTTATCCAAAGAACCAAAATGGTTATTAAACCATTTTTATTTTATAAGTTAGTGGGAAGTGATAATGAAAAACATTAAGTATGATACTAATGATTAATATATATAAACATGTTTTAATTTAACAACTAAATAAGATTAATTAAATTTAATGAAACCTTAAACTAATTATGTATATTGTTTGAAGTGGATGAAGAGATGGATTCATTCATCTTCCTCCCAAAAATCGTAGAGAATCAAAGAAAAAAGAGAAGAAAAACATTAAAGCTTCAAACATCATTTGACTATTAAAGTTCTTAAGGTAACCAAGACTTTTCTTTGAATTTTTATAGATTATTGATCACGAGAGCTTGATTTAGCTAGCCAATGTATGATTTTGTTCAATTAGTTAATATATAGCAAGTTGTCATTATAGTGAAATTGATGATTTTGAGCTTAATTTAAAGAAATTGATTGTTAATAAGCTTAGAATGCGATAAGGGCTAAATTAGAAATTAAGTTAAACTTGTTAGATAACTTTGTAACATTAGGGACTAAATTGAATAAATTGAAAACTATCGTGAAATTATTCGATGGATTGAAAGTATAGGGTCCTTAATGAAAGAATGTTTACTATTGAATTATTTAATGTAGGTAAAGCTGATGTTGGACTATTCCAAGAGAAGGGAAAGACGAGAGTTGTAGACAAGTGACAGACATTCAATTTTTACTTTTATGATTCAAGTTCAATATATATACCTACATAATTGTTGCATATTGGCTATAGAGGTAAGATTATTACTTGTCTTATGAATCAAATTATGTTTGATGATATTGAATGTTGAGAATTGAATTGTTCTGAGCATAATAGAATTTAGCATGATATGAATTGCTAAATGATATGTGCTATGAATTGATGATGAAAATGGTATGAGGTCATGATATATGAATTGGTTTATAATATGTAATTGAAACACTGGTTACCCTATCAGTTGTTCAGATAGAGTTGAATATAATTGGCCTACCATAGGGTTAGGTATAACGATTAAAAACCATTATTGTTGGACAACTCGGGGTGGTAGAATGTACATATACTAGTAGTAATTATTGCTCAGAAACCTGAGATGATAGAGTAACCAGATTGTGAAAGCCATTTTTTCGGGCAACTCGGGTTGGTTGTATGTACATGTTCTATTAGTCATCGTTGCCGGGCAACTTGAGATGACATAATAAAATAGATCCATGTATTTGTCTTGAGTCCGTGTTTGGTTAGTAGGGGTTATAAAACTTAAACGTGCTAAATGATGTGTAATATCCAATAATGGTGGAATTGGTACATTACATATACATATGAAATGTGATATGCGACAACGTGTAAAAGAATATACAAAAAAAATCAATAGATTTGAGAAAGAAATAATGCAATGTCATAAGTAAATGGTATTACATGAAATGAAAATGAAAGTATATATTTGTTAGAAAGCATAAAATGGTATGATCATTTTGAATTGCCAAATGAATTAGTGAATGAAATTGGTATATGATACATGAGAAAGTAAATTGAAATGATTGTAACTAAATCGTATATTGAATTGTGTTAGTTCATGTTAATGATAATGTTATTGACTTGAACCATGGAAGTACCACTAAGTTGTATCGCTAAATGTACAGTTTTGTTTATTCCGTGCACATGAATTAGAAGATATTGAAGTCTCGATGATTGAGCTAGCATCCAAACCACAACTGTCAACTCAATAATGTTTTTATAGTTCTTTATGTTTTAAATATATGGCGTGTTGAACTGCCATAATTTGATATGTCAAATTAGGCTTCCCCATTATACTTAAGGAGCTTGTTTCAAGCAAATTAGCTTCTTTTCTGTAGTTTAGCATAGTTTTTAGATTTCTGATTAAATAAGTGTAAATGCCTCTTTTTACTCATTTTGAGACTCAAAATGGTCAATTATGCCATTGGGGGGCCTAATATCTAATTGAGTGTTGTAGGTACTCGACGGTAGCCAGAAATTCTACAAAGACATCACGAAAGAAAGGATTATCACGGCATTGAGGGATGGATATCGTGGCACCTTCCATAGATCCGAGATGAAGACCACATATAATGGTATTGCGAAATGAACTTTGGGTATCACAATATCCATGTAATAGCCCAATTTTGGGTCTAGTCGGAATAGTGGTTTCGGGACCACAAATCCGAAGCAGTAAAATTTGTTTTTATTATATTTTTATGGTCTACATTTTTATGGAATGATTTCGTGAAAATTTTGTTCGAAAATTTTGATGTTTGGACATTTAATTTAGTTAAAAGGACTAAATTGCAAAAAGTGCAAAATGTGTGTTCTAGAAGCTATAGGTGTTTAATTGCTATGAAAATTTAAATTTAAGGTCCTTAGGTGGTAATTAGACCATTGGTTAAGTTAGTGGACAAAAATGGACATGAAGTAAGAGAATTTTTATGTTTTAAGTTAGGGGCATTTTGGTCATTTGGCTAATTAAATGAATTAAAATTAAATTAAAAGCCAATTTTTGCTCATCTTTCACCCCTTGTCCGAAAATTTCAAGAGGAAGACATAGCTAGGGTTTTTCAAGCTTCAAAGCTCGATTGTAAGTCCGTTCTAGCCCCGTTTTTAATGATTTTTATGTTTTTGAGATCCTTGTAACTCGATCTACCTATTTTTAGTACTAATTTGAAGTATGATTAAGGTCTAGGGTTTGACACATGTTAGATATTTGTGTTTTAGTTGTAGATTATACAAATTTAAGGTTAGATAAACAACTTTTGCTAAGTGATTTTCGGTAAAAATGTCAAAAGGACATATTTGTAAAAGTTATAAAATATGTAGTAAAAGTGTGATGTAATGAAAAATGTGGGCTGGTATCGGGATAAAAATAGTTCGGCTAGGCTTGTGTATTAAAGAAATTTAACATATTTCATTTTACGAGCCTAGGGACTAAAATGTAAAATGTCAAAAGTTTAAGGACGAAAATGTAATTTTACCATAATATGATTTTTGGGCTGAATCGAATAATGTGATGATTGAATGAGTTAAAATTTTTTATTATAAATCAAGAAAAACAAGGTACGGACCTAGACTGAGGGAAAAATAAAGTAATTGATGATTAGGTCAAATTCTACTATTTTTGTACCGAGGTAAGTTTGTATGTAAATAATGCAATGTTATTTTGTATTTTAATGTTTTGATATTGCATGAAATGTATGATTGATTCTATGAGCATATTCGACGAAGTTTCGGCAGGAGAGAAACCCTGGTTGAACCTTAGGAATAGATTAGGATACAAGTGACATGTCACTTGGAACCCATGTGATTATGTGATTTATGTGTCCCGGGTGCTGGTCCTGTACGTCCTACCGGTGGCTGGGTATACCGGCATATGTTGCAGATACTTGACAGCTTGTGTAAGCAGCATCGCGTAGCTACGTCTCGACTGACAGCTTGTGTGAGCAGGCCCGAGGATATCTCGAGATCGAGCTTATATGTGTTATGCGATTTTTGGTAGCATTGGCTACATATGTGGCACTTATATGCAAAGATTTCCGTGTATCTAATAGTATTCCAAGTGGTTCAATGGGTATGACAAAGACGAGAAAGTATGTGATTATGTTACGAGTTGGTACAGGTATGTACGAAAAACTCAAAGGAAATGAATTCAGTATATGATGAACTATTGGTAATAATGTGATTGAGTATGTTATGTTCATGAGGTTTTAATGACATTTAGTTTCATATACGTATGTTACTTATATGGCAATTGTATGGTTTATGTTGTTTCCTATTTGCATATGAACTTACTAAGTTATATAGCTTACTCTCTTTTCTTTCCCTTGCCTTATAGTGTCACCAAGCTAGCTTAGGATTGGAGATCGTCGGAGATCCATTCACACTATCAACTATTATTTTGGTACCAATGAATTCTACATTTTGAGTTATGGCATGTATAGGGGACTTGGTCATTTTGTTATGTGTCATAATTGATTTGGCCAAATGTGTTGCCTTATATTGGTTGAAAGTTCATTTTGTATAAGGCCATTGAAAATTGGCTACAATTGGTATGAGCAATTTATATGATGATCGCTTTCATGGATGTGGGAGTTTACATGATTTGAGTTGATAAGCATGTGATGTTTGTGTATGATATATGGTAGCATGTGAATGATGTGTTGATGTCTTGAATGTGGCTGATTTGGTTGTATGTAATATGCTTGGATTGGTTCCATATGATGTTGTGCATGTATGTACAAGTAAGGGTGGAAAAATGGCTTGGTAAATAGCCTTATTGTTGTCCACACGGGTAGACACACGGGCGTGTGTCTAGACTGAGCCCCACGGCCATGTGTTTCAGCCGTGTGTCCCCTACACCTTAATTGTTGCAAAACAGAATGTCCAGAATTGACCACACGGACAGAGACACGAGGGTGTGTCTTGGCTGTGTGTGCTACACGTCCTTGGACACGGGCGTGTGTCTCGGCCGTGTGAAGTCTGCACCTATTTTGTGAAAAATTATGGAAATTAAATCAACCACACGACCTAGCACACGGGCGTGTGGCACGACCGTGTGGCATAAGTCAAAGAGCACCCTATTTTGAACACGGTGATAAACCATAATTTACACATATTTTAACCACATGCTTAGCTTACTTTTGGATGAATTTTGACTGAATTTGATGAATTCGATGCCCCTAATCTATTAATTTCATGTTTTATATTCAGGAGAGCTTAGGAAGTCAAAAAGGACGAGAAACGAGCCAAAAAGGGGCAAAACGGGCCTACTTAGGAAATCAACACGGCCTGGACCATTGGACACGGCCGTGTGTTTCGAGCAAGGATCAACCATGGCATGGACTATCGACCACAGGCAGATCACACTGCCGTGTGTGGCGAGCAGGATCGACCATGGCTAAGGGAGTCCACCACGGGCGTGTCCCTACCGAAATCAAGATGAATTTTATTCGGAATAGGGTACTTGTGGGCCAAGTAAGGCATCCCAAACCCTATATAAACACCCTAGGGGGCAACCTAAAGGGGAGCTCGACAGGACGTCGAATAGACGTCGAGTAGAAGGAGAAAATACTACAAGACAACCGTCGGGAACAGCTTAGGTGAAGGATCTCCATCAAGACTGAAGATCTCCCATCAAGTTCTTTAGGAGTTTTTGGGTTTTCTTATGTTTTGTTGTTTTTCCTCTTTTATGATGTTTCCTCTTTTAGTATGAACTAAATCCCTTAAATATCTAAAGGGATGAAACCTAAGACAGATCTTATTATTATTTGATTTATGAGATAAATACTTGTGCTTATTCTTAATTGTGAGTTCTTATTCTTGTTTTGATAATTCAGGTTATTGATTCAAGTCGAATGTGCTTATTCAGTGGAGCAAAAGTCCTTGTCTAAGAGTAGATCAACACAATTAAGCGGATTTTATTGCAACCCTAGAAATAGGGCGACGAAAATCTACCAGATTAGGGTCAAACCTAATAAGGGAATCCATAGATCGAGTTAATGCGACAATAGGGGTTTTAATTAGAAAGAGATTTTAATTAATCAACCGAGAGTCAGTTGTTAGTAGCCTCGAGAGAGGTATTAATATAATTTAGGGATTTCTACGGATTAAGCCAAGTGAATAAATCACATGAATCAAAAGTAATAAGTGAAGTCTAGGTGGATTCTTCCTTAGGTATTGCCTATCTCATATAAAAGTTGTTTAAAAGTATTTTCCCAATTTACTCTCTGTCGCGTTCATAGTTTGTTAAATTAGTTAGTAAATTTTAGATTAAAAATAAATCCCCATAATTATTAGGCTAGATAATAAAAAAGATAGTTAATACTAGTACTCTTGGTCCTTGAGGATACGATATTCCGGACTCACCACAGCTATACTACTGTTCGATAGGTGCGCTTGCCTTTGTCGAAATAGTAGTTAGTTTCGAGCTCCATCAAGTTTTTGGCGCCGTTGCTGGGGACTAAGATATTAGGAACACTAATTTTTTATTACTTTAGCCATTATTTTTTTATTTTATTGCAATTTAATTTCTTTTCTACTTTTCTAATTTTTTCTTTCTTTGCTTCTGGCAGGAACTTTTAGTTTATGACTAGAAGGAACCCGTCAGGACCATTACTTTTTGATAGTGAGATTGAAAGTACAGCCCGTATAAAACGAAGAGAAATAAGGCGAAGGCTACAATACATAGAAGAAGAGCAAGAAGACAAAAATAATACTACAGAAGAGATGGCTAATAATAATCCACTACCTCCTGTGGTTGCCGCAAACCCGGTGAATCAAAATTCTGCTCCTCGTACTATGTATGATTATGCTAAACCTAATTTAACAGGAATTGAATCAAGTATTGTTAGACCTGCTATTGCTGCAAATAAATTTGAACTAAAACCTAACACTATACAGATGATTCAACAATTTGTTTAGTTTCATGGTTTGCAGGATGAGGATCCAAACAATCACTTGGCAAATTTTCTGGAGTTTTGCGACACTTTCAAAATTAATGGTGTTTCTGATGATGCAATTCACCTTCGGTTGTTTCCCTTCTCTTTGAGGAACAAAGCTAAACAGTGGTGGAACTCATTACCACGAGGATCAATCACTACATGGGACCAAATGATCGAAAAAATTTTACTTAAATATTTTTTGCCGGCTAAAACGGTTAAGTTGAGGAATGATATCTCTTCTTTTGTACGGATAGATTTAGAGACACTTTACGATGCATGGGAGAGATATAAGGATTTACTAAGAAGGTTCCCTCACCATGGGTTACCTTTGTGGCTATAGGTTCAAACCTTTTACAACGATGTGAACCCATCAACTAGGCAGTTGATTTATTCAGCCGCCGGAGGAACCCTTAATAACAAGACCCCTGAAGCGGCTTATGAGTTTATAGAGGAGATGGCACTGAATAACTATCAGTGGCAAGTTATGAGGACAAAGCCAACAAAAGTCACCAGTGTTTTCAACCTCGATCCAGTAACCATGCTATCGAACCAGGTAGAACTGTTAAATAAAAAAGATTGATGGTTTGTGTGGTTCTTCAAAGGTACATCCAGTGATGCAGTACGATACGAATAGAGGAGGAATAAGCAATATAGAATATCCATCCTACAACTCTGGCACAGAAAACGAACAGATGAACTATATGGGTAATAATTCTAGACCTCAGAATAATCCTTATAGTAACACTTACAATCCAGGTTGGAGGAACCATCCCAATTTCTCATGGGGTGGTCAAGGAAATCAGAGACAACAACCCCCTCCAGGCTTTCAACAACAACCCTACCCACAAGAGAAGAAGTCGAACCTTGAGGAGATGCTAACAAAATTCATCGCGCTGTCAGAAACCCGTTTCCAAAACACCGAAACAGCACTCAAAAATCAGCAAGCGTCAATTCAAGGGCTAGAGAACCAAATAGGTCAGCTTGCTAAGCTGATCTCAAAACGACCACAAGGAAACTTGCCAAGCAACACTGAAACTAACCCAAAGGAGCAACTTCATGCCGTTTCTGCTCACGATAGTGAAGGGTTAGATGAATCGAAATTGAGGCAAGAGAATGTGGTAGAGGAGGGTAAGGTTGAGGTAAGCCATGATAAACCAAAACCGATAATTACAGAGTACCAACCTCGTGTGCCATATCCCAATGCGATAAAGAAAGACCTCACAGAGGAAAAATTTGGTAAATTTCTTAAACTTCTAAAGAAATTACATATTAACTTACCGTTTCTTGAAGCTCTTTCGCAGATGTCAGATTCAAGGAATTTCTTAAAAGAGCTTTTGACAAACAAACGGAAGTTAGACGACACGTCGCATGTGGAGCTAAACGCAGTGTGCTTAGCAATTCTACAAAATAAACTACCATGAAAGTTAAAAGATCCAGGGAGTTTTACAATTCCGTGCTTAATTGGTAGTTTAATGTTAATAATGCTTTAGCTGATTTAGGAGCAAGAATCAATGTTAAGCCTTATAAAATGTTTAAACATCTAGGTCTTGGGAAACCCAAATAGACTAGGATGAGCATTTAATTAGCTGATAAAACTATTAGAATTCCTAGGGGTATAATCAAAGATGTACTAGTAAAAATTGATAATTTCATATTCCCAGTAGACTTCATTGTTTTAGACATGGATGAGGACAACAATGTTCCTTTAATTTTAAGAAGACCCTTTTTAGCAACTACCAAAACTAAAATTGATGTTGGCACAGGTGAGCTCAAATTTTGTGTAGGTGACGAAACGATCACTCTTCAGGCTCTTGACACGGCTAGGACATCGAGTAATAAAGGTGAGAACATAAATTCTATAAATGACCATTCGGTTCAGCCTTATTTTCAGGAAGCACCATGAAATTACACATCTGAGCCACATCCTAAACCTCGTACCAACAAGGAAATAACTCATGAGGAACGAAGGCTTTAGATTGATGAACTAGACGAGTGGAAGACACATTTCAAAGAGAAACTAAAAACACACGAAGCAAAAATGAGGCAACTCCATGTCAAACTTAAAGATGAGACATACCAATTTCAGATCGAGGATCAAGTATTGTTGGACAAGACAGACTCTCGAATCGCCATTACAGACCTTAATACAAACGAAGAAATCACTTTTAAGGTACTCAATGTCTTCCCATACGGAACAGTCGAGGCAAATAATCCTAAGTTTGGCACTTTTAAGGTAAACATTACTCGACTCAAGCTATATAGTGATCATAGAACTGATAGTAGGGGAGAAGAGTTTCAACTCCTCAAACCACCATGATTATGCGAATGAAGGGTAAGTCAAGCTTAAGACTTTAAACTAGCGCTTCTCAGGAGGCAACCCGAGCACTAACTTCACTAATGTCATAATTTTGATTTTTAGCACCTAACTCAAAACTAATCAAATTAATGAAGCGCAGTTTTCCCTACCCCACGGCCTTGGACACGGGCGTGGACGTGGCTGTGTGGACACCACAGATTTGCACACCGGTGTGGCAGAGATCGTATGAACCAAGGACGAAAGATCCCCAAACCACGGGCGGCGATAAAATGCCACGGCCGTGCGATACGACCGTGGCTCACACTAAGAAAGCTACACAGGCGTGGAAACCTCTACACAGGCGTGGGTAAAACGAACGAGCCACCACACGGCCACGCGATATGGCCGTGTGACCTAACACGCCCACGGAACACGGGCGCGGGCAGCAACTAGGTCTCTGATTCCTATTTAAAATCCCCCATTCTTCTCATTTTCTCCCCAAATTCTTCTCCAAAACCCCAGCCACCACACCCCTCTCTTTTCTCACTATCTTCTCCCTTCATTTTCCTTTCCCCTTCCCCTCATTCTTTTTCTTCCACCATCCTCATCACCACTTCCATGTTGAAGAAGCAAAAGGACGGTAGCACAGTCTCCCCGTGCGAGACCGATCTACATAAGTTCATGCCGGCCGCTTCATTTACACGACAAGACAAGGACCTTTGAGTCCATTTAATTTTTATTTTTCTTTTCTCTTCTCCTTTATTTTCCTTCTCTTTATCTTTGTTGTGCTTAATTTATATTATTATATTTTGATTTCTTTAATTTAGGTTCAAAAGGCTGTTAGGGAATCACCACACCACGACCCTAGTATCCACCTCTACCTTCATCTATGGCCAACTTACCGTTTCTTTTCATTGACTCCATCCAAAGTTCAGGAAGTTCACTTCTGTCCCTATCTTATGATTTTATACATAGTAGATATCTATCTTTGTACATTGAGGACAATGTACGTCTTAAGTGTAGGGAGTCACAACAATAATCGTCCCCCTGAATGATATCTTGTCTTAAGTAATTTTCTCATATTCATTAGAGAATGAAATTTCTTTTGATTTCTGATTTTCATTGATATATTTTGGATTAAGTCATAGTTAATTGTGCATTGATGATTTAAACTTTAAGATATTAGAGAATCAAGCATGATAAGTCTATTTTCAGAATTAAAATTTTGTTAGGTCATTTCCCTAAATTTAAATATTACTTTGAAGTTTGAAATTTGCAAGGTTGACATCAAAAACCATAATTTTTGTGAGATTTTGAGCCTTTTAGAGCATATTCTTTTCTTGCTCACTTTATTAATTATGAGTGTGTTAACATTGATTTGTTATTCTAGAACTTGCTTCGATTATACATGTCGAGACCACACTTTTGATTTGATATACAGAGATGATAAAGGCACCTAGGTTTTAACCCACTTACTCCATTAAAAGCCTACCTTCATAATTAACCCCTAGTGAACCCCTTTGAAGCCTAACAAACCATTTCTTGACTCACCCGTTAATATTAACCCAAAACCCATTTTGTATTTGTTATCACCATTTCTCTTGACTACCCTTATATCGAGATTTGATTTGATCAGTTGCCTAACTACATTCTTTATTTCAGTTGTTAAATTCTATCTTATTATTATAAATACTTGTACTTATTCTTAAAAAAAAGAAGAAGAAGAAGAAGAAAGAATTCATTATTAGTATTATGAGCTTAAACTGTTAATTTCATTATCTTTAGAAGAAGCTCATGTTATTAGTATTAAGTTTTCAATTAATGTAATTATTCAGTATTAGTCCAATTTTCCTAGTAAGGTAATTTATCAATTTAATCTCGATAATAACCCTCCAATTCAGCCTTTATCCACTCCTTTAACCCAAGCCCCATTACAACCTTTTAAAAGACCTTTTGATTTGTGTATCATCTCATTTTATAGTGGTGGAGATTTGATTTTCATGCAAGCCTATGGGATTAACTTTTCATGTTTAACTTCTGAGTGCTTAATTTGAACCTTAAACACTTTGAGTGATTTGAGTAAATCTTTAGTAAGGATTTCAATTCTTGTCGATTTTGGATCAAAGGTAATTTTTTAGATGGGGGAAACACCTATGTTTTCGGGCTACAAAAATTTATGACTTAGATTGTTTGAACCTCTAGGATTCTTTTAGTTAAATTATAATTGTATGAATTATCTATGAATTATGATGAAACATTATTGATGAGGATTATAAATTGAGGGAGTTAATTTTAATTATGAGTTGAGGATTTTTCTTGAGGACAAGCAAAGGGTTAAGTGTGGGGATATTTGATAAACCATAATTTACACATATTTTAACCCCATGCTTAGCTTACTTTTGGATGAATTTTTATTGAATTTGATGAATTCGATGATCCTAATCTCTTAATTTCATGTTTTATACTCAGGAGAGCTTATGAAGTTAAAAAGGACGAGAAACAGGCCAAAAAGGGGCAAAACGGGCCTACTTAAGAAATCAACACGGCCTGGACCATTGGACACGGCCGTGTGTTTCAAGCAAGGATCAACCATGGCCTGGACTATCAACCATGGGTAGATCACATGGCCGTGTGTGGTGAGCAGGATCGACCACGGCTAAGGGAGTCCACCACGGGCGTGTCAGACGGGCGTGTCCCTGCCGAAGTCAAGATGAATTCTATTCGAAATAGGGTACTTGTGGGCTAAGTAAGGCATCCCAAAGCCTATATAAACACCCTAGGGGGCAACCTAAAGGGGAGCTCGACAGGACGTCGAATAGACACCGAGTAGAAGGAGAAAATACTCCAAGACAACCGTCGCGAACAGCTTAGGAGAAGGATCTCCATCAAGACTGAAGATCTCCCATCAAGTTCTTTAGGAGTTTTTGGGTTTTCTTATGTTTTGTTGTTTTTCCTCTTTTATGATGTTTCCCTATTTTAGTATGAACTAAATCCCTTAAATATCTAAGGGGATGAAACCTAAGACAGATCTTATTATTATTTGATTTATGAGATAAATACTTGTGCTTATTCTTAATTGTGAGTTCTTATTCTGGTTTTGATAATTCAGGTTATTAATTCAAGTTGAATGTGCTTATTCAGTGGAGCAAAAGTCCCTGTCTAAGAGTAGATTAACACAATTAAGCGGAGTTGATTGCAACCCTAGAAATAGGGCGACGAAAATCTATCGGATTAGGGTCAAACCTAATAAGGGAATCCATAGATCGAGTTAATGCGACAATAGGGGTTTTAATTAGAAAGAGATTTCAATTAATCCACCTAGAGTCAGTTGTTAGTAGCCTCGAGAGAGGTATTAATATAATTTAGGGATTTCTACGGATTAAGCCAAGTGAATAAATCACATGAATCAAAAGTAATAAGTGAAGTCTAGGTGGATTCTTCCTTAGGTATTGCCTATCTCATATAAACGTTATTTAAAAGTATTTTCCCAATTTACTCTCTGTCGCGTTCATAGTTAGTTAAATTAGTTAGTAAATTTTAGATTAAAAATAAATCCCCTTAATTATTTGGCTAGATAATAAAAAGATAGTTAATACTAGTACTCTTGGTCCTTGAGGATACGATATTCCAGACTCACCACAAATATACTACTGTTCGATAGGTGCGCTTGCCTTTGTCGAAATAATAGTTAGTTCCATGCTCCATCACACGGCCTATAGCACGGGCATGTCTAAGGGTCACACGGGCGTGTCCTTTGGACTACACGGGCGTGTGAGCCGTGTAACATGGAAATTTTTCTATGTTTTGTAAAATTTTCTAAAGTTCTCGATTTAGTCCCGAACCACTTCCAAAGCATGTATTGAGTCTCGTAGGCTCGTTTTAGGGATGATATGAATGTGTATGAAAAGTTTTAAATTTGGATGGAAATTTATGACTCAGAAATGTATGTTTGCTTGTGTTTATGTTTGGTAATGCCTCGTACCCTGTTCCGGCGTTGAATACGGGTAAGGGGTGTTACAATCCACCTACCAAAGGGCAAACCATTTCAAGACTATCAACGATGTCATGACATCCTACCCTGGATATTGATCTACAATACTTTGTTGTGGCAAATTAAAGTCTTTTCAGTACTTAACGAGCTTGTTGTCTAGAATTGTTATATGTTTTTATTTCATTTTTTGGTTTTTTTAATTTATGTTTAAGTCATGCAAAATAAACATTTTTATGTAATTTTTATATTATGACCTAATTGGCCACTACGGGCCTAGGGATGATCTAACACTCTATCTAGTGTGTAGGACACTGTTTTCGGGCTTAGAAGAAGAAGGATGACTATAACATTGTGACACCGAGGTCCTCGGTGTCGTAACACCAGACTTTGGAGCCAAAGTATCCATAATTTGAATGCAGTGTCACGACACAGGTCCTGTGGTGTCGCAACACTGGGCGACAATTAGGAAAACTAAGCATGAGTATTTTTGTCCACACAATGTAACTTAATCAAATTTTTGGGCTATTTAGAAACCCTAATTAGGTCAAATCATAAACTCTAAAAATAGGCATGTTAAGCCTCATTTGAGGAGGTTTTGCTAAGGTAGCAACTTAGTTATTGTTAAGGTTTTACTTTAGTTTTTGTTTTCTTTCAATTTAGCCATCTAAATAATTTTTATTCTTGTTAACTTGGATTTGATTTTGATTAAAGGTTTTAATTCAGAAGCTTTTCGTTATTTCTTTGTGGATTCCAATTGCAATCAAAGTGATCTTCACGACTATTAAAGGAGATTTCACTTCCGAGAACAAAGCGACATCGGAACAGACTTATTCTCTATTTCGTACTTTTATGTAATTTACTATTTTGTATATTAAATATGATTTTAGGGATTATTTTATTTATATCTATGAGTAGCTAATTTTTTAGGGAGATTAACGACCGAATGAATGCCTAATTAACAGATGAATTAGTGTTTGAAATCTGAGTTAGTAAGTTTAAATTTTGTGCGATTAAACCCTAGAAGTGACGGCCCTAAGAAGTAATTTAGGATAAATGAGATGTAGGGATAAGTTTACTACGTAAATAATAATTTATCCCGGTCAAGAGAAAGTGAGGTCGAAAGGTAAGCATGTATTGGTCGATTAATTAACTAGTTAAAGGTCGAGAGATAATAACTGGTTAATTAATAAAGAACTTGATAAAACACGAGTTCTGAAGTTAATTAGGAGCATTGAAGTGAGTTAATCTCCTACCTGTTTTATTGGATTAAATTTCTATTTTTAATTGGTTGATTTTAGTTTTAGATAATTTTATGTTAATTTCATTAATTGATTTTAATTTGGTTTTTGTAATATAACTTTGAATTAGTACTATTTTGCCATGTTAGTGTAGAGAGTTAATTTAAGTTTAATTCAACCTGCATTAGGTACGATCCTCAGAATGCATCCGGAGTATTTCATTGTAGCAGATGTAACACATAACAAAACGAAATCATGCTGTATCAATCCAAATTTCTCTAAAGGATAATCATTCATCAATCATATAGTTAAAAACATGTTATTCATACATTAATGGGGTTAAATCGAGATTATGGAAGCTCTAAAATAATTCATAACAAAACAGGGACTCATTTGAAACATTTGAGGCAGTGTGGCAAGATGAGGCCATGTGGAGCTAAACCACATAATCCTGTCCCCAAACAGTGAAACCAGTTGATGTTGTTTAATCCAAGTTCACACAACTATTTCGCTAGGCTAGGTAACTAATTGTGGTCGTGCGAACCTGATTGTCTCCTAAATCATACACACGACATGGTTGTGCCATCTGCCCGTGTAAGGTACACGGCCGTGTGTCAAACTCTGTAAGAGACTGTGCGTACCTATGTTTACCATACAAGGCAAGTTACAAAACACCAACATTCACATACCATATATGCACTTCATATCAATTCTTAAACCTAATCAAAATACATCAAAACATACAAAAACACCATTTAAAACATCATTCCTAAGTGCCTAACCAATTTACCATTTTGGCACCATCGCAACCAACACAAAAATCCAATTTTAATCATCCATACAAGCATATATAAACACCAATGTGCATTTTACCATAAATACCATCCAACCTTACTTATCCATCAACCTAAAACATGCTTTAGCTTTTACCAAACGAATCCATACATAAGTTCCAAACATATAACTACTTTAGTACATATTCACAACTTGCCAAATCCATGAAACATCCTAATATCAAAATTGTATCTATTAAAAATATCAAACAACACATATATAAAACATTTTATCCAAGTTTAACCATTTCACAATCTAAGATCAAGCATACCTTTTCCAAACATGTTTTGTAACAGCCCGATTTTGGGTCAAGTAGGAATAGTGGTTTCGGGACCACAAATCCAACGCAGTAAATTTATTTTTGTTATATTTTTATGGTCTACAGTTTTATGGAATGATTTCATGAAAATTTTGTTCGAAAATTTTGATGTTTGGGCACTCAATTTAGTTAAAGGGACTAAATTGCAAAAAGTGCAAAATTTGAGTTCTATATGTTAAAGGTGTCCAATTGCTATGAGATCTTAAATTAGAGGTCCCTAGATGGTAATTAGACTATTATACTTTAGTATGGACAAAAATGGACATGGTTAGGTGAAATTTTGAAGTTAAGCATTAAGGGCATTTTGGTTATTTGGTAAATAAAGACAAAATAACTAAAATAAAAGATGTTCATCTTCCTAGTTTCATCCCTTAGTGCTGAAATTTGAAGGGTCTCAATAGCTAGGGTTTTGGCAAACTTTCAAGCTCGATTGTAAGTCTGTTCTTGCCTCGTTTTTAAAGATTTTTATGTTTTTGAAGTTGTCTCAACCTAATCTAGCTATTTCTGTAACGCCCCAAAAATTTAAGTCTTTAATTTTTGCATGATATGACACAAATTGCTTGTTTGATTTAATGGCTAAGTGATTTGAGTGTGTATGGGAGTGTTTGAGAAGCCTGGGTTCAAGTCTTGGCTTTTGCAGAATTTTTAGTTTTGCTCTTAAATGAATCTGGACACTGGCATATAGGCCTTATAAATAATAGTGCTTGTTTTATGACAAAAAGAGCTTGTGGTCTAGTGGCAAGATGGCGTGTTGTGCAACTGTGAGGTCTGAGGTTCAAGTCCTGGGTTGCGCAATAGAGTATTTATTTTGCTGCTTAAGCTGTGTAGGTAGTGGAGTTGAACTGAAACACAGCTAAGGGGAGTTTGACTAGAATTTGAAGGGAGTTGTTGGGGGAGTTGAGGAGAAATCGGTGGAGTAATTCAAGGAGGGATAAGGGGAGAGATACTAGGAGAAAATCAAGGAGTTTGATTGAGACGAAGTGTTGTGCCGTTTGGTGGAACTCTAGCTTTGAGAATTCGACTGGGGAAAATGTTTGTCATTTTCGGCATTGGAGGAACATTTTGGTGTTAGCATCTGCCGAATCCGCCTTTTCTTTTATTTTATTTATCGGCTTTTGGTTCTTTTCAGTTTCTATCTTAGTTGATTCGCTCTTCTCCCTTGTTTTCATTTTCTTTTCTCAAATCTGGTCGAATAGTATATCCCTCTTTCCTTTCTCAAATTTTCTTTCGATGTTCTTCTGTTTTTGGGTATGGCCGACTGTTCCCGTACTCTGTTGTGGTGTTGTGATTTTGGTCTTGCAGGAGTTCTGACGAATCGGTAGGTACTCATAAGTGCCCTTCTTTGATTCTTTGTTATTTCTTTATGTGTTCAAATTCATTTTCTTCTATCTTTTCTGAAAGCCAAATGCTTCTCTTACGTGTTCTAATTGCGATTCTTGTCTTTTCCTTACGATGTGGTGGTTTGTTGGGTACTAGCTATTTCAGTGGAGTGAAGGGGTGCAAGTGACTGAAGCAATCAAAACCTTTTTCGTTCATCGTTCAGTTAATGTAAAAGCATTATCTTGGGTTTTTTGAGCATAGGTCAAATATCCCGATGTTTCTACAAGTTTGATATTCATGGATTTAGGCCACTTGTGAATGATTCTACCTGATGAGATCTATTGTTATTGCAGTAAATTGGCAAGTAGCATTCGATCGTTTTAGTCAGCGATCTAAGAGGAGCAAATCGCATATTACTCAGTCAAGGTTGGGTGCTTGAGAAACTTGGAGCGGTTGCGTTAACAGGTGTGTATTCACATTGTTTTGACTGTAGAACGACAAAAGTCGAAAAGCCGAAAAGATGAAAAGCTGGAAGATTGGGCTTGGAGGTCACATGGGCGTGCGAACGCTCGTGTGGTAAAATCGAGCCCATGAATCACGGGCGTACGACTGTAGAGGCCTCCATGAGCATTTTCATGGGCTTAGGCCGTAATGGGCCACGTTGGGCCAAAAAGGTGCAGTGTGGGCCCAATGGGCTCGTGGGTCCCACACGGATGAAATCCACGAGTTATGGAAAACACTGGACTGGGCTATGTAGGTGTTATAGCCGTGGCGAAATCTGAGCTGAACGGGCTGCACGAGCCTGTGGGCCCACTTGGGCCGAGTAATGGGCCTTGGGCCCATTTACACTTTTATGATCATTTAGGTTACCGAAGTCGCTCGAGGTGACTGCGAACCTCCCGAGAGGTCGATATCTGCACCGAGACCCCAAAGTAGGTAAAATGACCAAAATACCCTTAAAGGGTGAAATGACTATTTTACCCCTAATAGATGGAAATAACCATTATACCCCTAAAGGTAGGTTGACTCATGTGTTCATAATTTGTAGATGACTATTAATGAGTATGACATTCTGCGTATACGTATGATTTATGACATGACTTACTGCATGGGGTTGGGATACTGTTATGGAGGAAGTATACTGTACTAGTGGCTTTGCGACATATACTGTTACTGGCAGCTTTGCTGCAATACTGTTACTTGTAGCTTTGCTGCGATATTGTTACTGGCAACTTTGCTGCGATAATGGTGTGTTAGCTGGGTGGGTCGATTTTATCCCCACATGGTATGTTGGTGGTACGGAGTGGTGTGTTGGCTTGATTGGGATGGGTTGCATTATTGCACTGTACTGATATGGTATTGGGCTAATGCCCACTGATAAACCGTAATAGTAACATATTTTAATCCCATATTTAGCATGCTTTTGGATGATTTATCCCTTGAATAATGGAATTTGGTGCTCTTAATCCTTTAATTTCATATTTTATACTCAGGAGAGCATAGGAGGATGAAAAGAACGGAAAACGGGCTTAAAACAGACCAAATGGGCCAAAGAAAGAAATCCACATGGCCTGGGCCCAAGCCACACGGCCGTGCCTCCTTAAAAGACCCGAAGACGGCCTAGCCACGATTCACACGGGCGTGTGCCAAGGGCGTGTCCCTGCCGTGACAAAGAGGAATTTCACTCAGAATAGGATACTTGGAGGCAAAGAAACACATTCCAAAGTCTATATAAACACCCTAAGTATGACCTAAAAAGGGAGTTCGACAGAAGCCCTCTGTCGGGGCGTCCAGCTAGGCCAAGGACCCGAGCCTAAGAGGTAAGAATTGTGGGATTCACTCGAAGAAAACGAGTTGATTCATCTCAAGAAGCCGGAGTCATAATCAAGACGGAGGATCTTCTCTTTAATTCCTTCAGGGGGTTTTAGGGTTTTTCTTATGTTTTGTTTTATCTTTTCTTCTAAGATGTATTCTTTTATAGTTATGAACTAAACCCTCAGATACCCGAGGGGGATGAAACCTAAGATGAATCTTGTTATCATTTGCTGAACTATATGATAAATACTTGAATTGTTCTTAATTATGTGTTCTTAATTCTTGCTTTGATATTCCAGGATATTGATTCAAGTACTGATGTGCTTAGGTGGTGGAGCAAAAGTCCCTGCCTAAGAGTAGATCTAGCATAGTTAAGCGGAGTTGCTCGTGCGCCAAGAGATAGGGTGACGAAAATCTGCCAGATAAGGGTCAAACCTAATATGGGAGTCTATAGATCGAGTTAATGCAATTCTAGGGGCTTTAATTAGAAAGAGATTTCAATTAATAAACCTAGGGTTAGACGTTAGTCGCCTCGAGAGAGGGATTAATATACATTAGGGAATCCTACGGATCAAGTCAAGTGAATAAATCATCTGGTTCAGAGTTAGATAACAAGTGAAGTCTAGGTGGATTCTTCCTTGGGTATTGTCTTAATCAATTGGTTTTTCCCACAAGTATTTCCCCAATTCATTCCCTTCTTCTTAGCATCTTTAGCTTAGTAGTTAGTTAATTTTAGATTAAACAATAATTCACTTCAATTCTTAGGCTAAATAATAGAAAGAAAGTTAGTATTAGTACTTTTGGTTCCCTTGGGTTCGACAATCCGGTCTTGCCGCTAAACTATACTACTGTTCGATAGGTACGCTTTCCTCGATCGTTGTCATAGTTAGTTTCTAGGTTAGATCATTCATTATATAAATTTTTAAGACTCTGACACACGATCAAAGTTTTTGGCGCCGTTGCCGGGGAACTAAAATATTAAGAACGCTCAATTTTTATTACTTTAGCCATTTTATCACAATTTATTTTTATTTTTATTCTTATTTTTATTTTTATTATTTTACTTTGCTAATTTTTCTTTTATTTGCTTTTGACAGGTAATTTTAGTTTATAGAGTAGATGGCAATCGAATAACTATCGCTGGCAATTCATGAGGACAAAGCCAACGAAGCCGCGATGTCTTCAACCTCAACGCAAATAACCATGCTATCAAACCGGTAGAGTTTTTAAATAAAAAATTGATGATTTGTATGGTTCTATGCAGTGTACATCCGTGTACAAAGACAATACAAATGGAGGAGGGTGAACAACACGAATATCTATCCTACAACCCTAGCACGGAGAACGAACAAGTAAACTATATGGGTAACTATTCTAGTCTTCAAAATAATCTTTATAGTGACACTTATAATGCAGGTTGGAGGTACCATCCCAATTTCTCGTGGGATGGTCAAGGTAATCAAAGCCCGCAACTTCCTCCAGGATTTCAACAACCACCTCACCAGTAGGAAAAGAAACCGAACCTTGAGGAGATGCTAACGAAATTTATCACAGTGTAAGAAACCCATTTTCAAAACAACGAGACAATACTTAAAAATCAACAAGCATCGATTTAAGGGATCGAGAACCAGTTAAGAAAACTTGCCAAGATCATAGCAGAACAACCACAAGGGTTAAATGAGCAAGAACCAAGGCAAGAAAACGTGGCAGATAAAGGTAAGGTTGAGGTGAGCCATGATATACCAAAATCGGCAATTATAGAGTACCAACCTTGTAACATCCTGAAATTCAGAATTTTATGTCCGTGCATTATATCATGCTGTAGGCTAGTTAAGAATGTTAATTGTGTATGTTTAGGGGTCCTATGAAGGCTTGGGGTTGAGTTGGGCCTTAGCAAAATTTTTGTGTTTAAACACTTAAAGGAGAGAAGGTAAGTGGCATCATGACTTAAGGAAATAAGTATGTAATTTTGCTAACACAAGTGGAGCTTTGGCAAGGTGGTTGTGGCGTGAAATGGCAGAGGGGACAGCTTGGGTTCGAATGCCATCTAGTGCAAAAATTTTGGATTTATTTTTGTGTCCCTATTACAAGTGTCGGCCATGGTTCTAAATTTGGTAAGGGAGACTTTTTATTGATGGAAAGATGAATAAGAAAATAAGGTAAGGAGGAGGGTAAGGAAAGAAGTAAAAAGGAAAGGAGAAAGAAGGGGGATATGTTGGCCGAAAATTTGGAAGGTGCTTGGAATAGAATGTTGGTCAACACTCATCCTTTTGGCAAAAGTAATACACGGTTTCGGGAGGGGGGAACTTGATAGCCGAAATTCCTAGAGTCATTTTGCTAGTTTTGGTTCAAGAAAGGCCTATTTTCTTTTTAGCATATTGGTGTTTTCTTTTCCCAATTATTTTCCTTGATTTGGCCGAAATACCTAGTCATTGTTTACCTTGTTCCCTTGTTGTGCCGTAACCCTTAATCCATCCTTGTTCATTCTTCTTTGATTGCCGAAATACTCACATCTTTTGGTTCATTTCTATTTTGGTGTTGGCCGAAACCTCTTAACACCTCTTTTCCATCTTCTCTTTTCTTTTTATTATTATTTCTTCAACCTTTCTTTCACTTCTTAAATCAACATTACCTTGTGACCGAATTTTCTTATTCATTTCTCTCCATAGCCGAATCTATTAACATCCTGCTTCCTCTCTATTTCTTTTTCTTTCGTGTTGGGCACTATCTTCTTGACCGAATCGGTAAGTAATCCTCTTCTTTTCAATTTCTTTTCTTCATGCCGAATATGTGCCCTTGACTTGGGATGGTTTTTTTTAACTAAAAGCATCACTTTCTTCTACTCACTCAAAGCGTGATCATCTCTTTTTTGTAGTATTAAAGTGGGAAGGCCGAATCTAATATCCTTATCTCATCCGTAGCCATAAGTCAATCGGTAGAAATCAGATTCATCATCGATAAGGTAAAGAATTTCGTTATACTTTATTTCGATATCTTTCATTGCTCGGTTATTCCGTTAAAACGGGCTGATGGATTTGACTAATCGAATATTATAGGGAACTAAATCGCTCGTTTTTCTCTACTCGTTGATCCTTCGGAAGTAGTGGTAAGCCGAAACCTCTCCTTAGATAAATACGTTCATTCATCATAGTATTTTTCTAACCGAGACTTTTTCAACGGAGGAAAGTGGTAACGATTTGAAAGGAAAAGCGATAGTAGGAGACAAAAGGAGTGGATCTACAATTCCTACTCCTAAGTTCAAACAAAGGGCAGTATCGGCAGTTCGGGATTTTCCACCGGGTTGTGGACCATCATCCGGTGAAAATAGACAAATCATGGTCGTTCACGATACTAAGGGTAAGCGTTTCATTAGATCGTCTGATTTAGATATTAGATTAATAAAATCTCGTTTATTGGTTAATCGAGTGTAATGGTGATCTAGGTGCCGACGATCAAGAAGCTTTAATCCTTACCGTAATCAGGTGTGTAATCTCACTCCGAAATCCCGTAGATTTATGATTCGATGTCAAGTTGGAAAATAGATCATTATTATTTACAAGGCTAGAAACCGTAATATGGCATAGATCGAGTAACTTGCTTAAATTACATTATTTCTAAAATCTGTTAAAATCGGTACAAAATTTGTAAAATTTACCAAAATGCCCCTATGGGCCGATTTACTAAAATGCCCCTATGGGCTGATTTACTAAAATGCCCCTATGGGTCGATTTACTAAAATGCCCCTATGGGCCGATTTACTAAAATGCATCTATGGGTCGATTTGCTAGAATACCTTAGTGGGCCGAATTACAAAGTTCTATAATGGACCGATTCACCGTAATAAATATTGGATAAATGGTCGATTATATATGTGGATATTATTCTATGTATGTTGCATTTTACATATTGCATGGGATGGGAAAATTGTATGGAGAGCAGTGTAGCCTGGTGGCATTGCCACAATATGTTCATTATTATGCTTACTTATGATTTCGGTGGCATGGCCACAATAAAAATATATGATAGCAGCTTGACTGCAAATTTTGGTGTGAGCGCGGGGTGGGTTTACTTGATCCCCACAGTGTGATTATCTGGTCGGGGGTGTGATGGATGGATGGGTTGGGCTGCATACATGTCATTTTAAATACTATATTGTAAATGGGCTTAGGCCCAAGTTATTGCTATATGGATTCACGCCAGTGGATGACGGTAAGGGGATTATGCACTGAGTTCTAGTAACTCACCCCCCATTTTCTTAATCCTTGCAGGTAATGCTCAGTGATGTGGACTTGGGCCATGGATGACTCGGTGGAGGCCATACTTTAGAAATGGTGTTTTCGAACTTAGTAAATTCTTTTTTCGTTTATTTTCGTTACTTTTACTATATTAGGTTAAAGTTGTAATAAGGCCTCTGGGATTTTAAATTTGGATTTTATGTTTGACTATTTATTTTCTATCATGGTTTGATTTAAACGGGGATTTTTTTGAAAATCATAAACAATGGTTGTTCATAAAATTTATCAACAAACGGATTTCATAACAAATACGTTTGAATAATTTAACTTGGACTTTCCTTCGAAATATCAATATTATTTTCAAAAATTACGGATTTAAAAGATCACTAATTCAATTATCGATTCTTCAATTAACCTTTCATGAATTGTAGTATTTCTATCAAATATTTCTGATCAAAATTTGTTTTCTTAAACTAAATTCTAATCTTTAGTAAGAAGCACAAGTTCGTAACTCGTTTTCTTCATGTGACATGTCATATCCGGTCATACTGTATAGGCCGGGTTTGGGGTGTTACAAACCTCGTGTGCCATATCCCGATGCAATGATGAAAGACCACACAGAGGAACAATTCGGTGAACTCACAATTCGTGTAGGTGACGAAACAATCACTCTTCACGCTCTTGACTCGGCTAGGACATCGAGTAATCAAGGTAAAAACATAAATTCTATTAATAATCATTTGATTCAACCTTCTGTACAAGAAACACCACGAAACTACACAACCGAGCCAGATCCTAGACCTCGTGTCGATAAAGAAGAAATTCATGAGGAATGAAGGCTTCGGATCGATGAACTAGACGAGTGGAAGACACACTTCAAAGAGGAACTAAAAACACACGAAGCAAAAATGAGGCAACTCTACGACAAACTTAACTATGGGACCACCCAGCTTGAGATAGGAGATCAGGTACTCAAAATCTTCCCAAATGGAACAGTCGAGGTAACTAATCCTAAATTCAACACTTTTAAGGTAAAACTACTCGACTTAAACTATATATCAATAACCAAATTGATCGTATGAGAAAGGATTTTCACCTCCTCAAACCACCATGATTATGCGAATAAGAGGTAAGTCTAGCTCAAGACTTTAAACGAGCGCGTCTCGGGAGGCAACCCGAGCACTAACCCTACTAATTAGTTTAGTTTTATTTATTTCCATATTTAGGCGCAGGTTTCCCATACTCACACGGTCTTGCACACGACCGTGGCCGTGTGGGCACCACAGGTAGGTAAAAGGGCGTGGCCATAGACGTGTAGCAACAGGACAGAATTTTTCTAAAAACACGGGCTACATCTCTATTTAAACCCCCCTTCTTCCTTTTTCTTTTCTAGTTGTCTTTCTTCTTTCATTTTCCATTATTTACTTGTATTTTTATTTTTATTTTTTTATTTTACTTTCTTTATTATATTCTTATTATTCTTCATGCCATTTAGATTTAGCTTAGGATACAATAAAATCAGACCGGGTGCTTCGAGGATTCAAATCCAAACAGTTCGAGGCGCTCCCCCACATTCACCTCCGCCCAATCCTATCCGGTTTCTTTTCATTGACTCCATCCAAAATTCAGTAAGTTTCACTTTTCTCCCTATCTTATGATTCTATTATTATTTTGCATCTATATCTATCTATTTACATTGAGGGCAATGTACATCTTAAGTGTGGGGGGTGAAACTTAAAAGTGCCTAACTTTTTGCATTATTCTCAAATCCTGAATTATGTCTTGTTTCTTAAGTAATTTTCTCATATTATGATTAGAATGAAATTTCCTGTGATTTATGATTTTTATTGATTTGTTTTGGATTAAGTCATAGTTAATTGTACATTGATGATTTAAACTTTAAGATACTAGAGAATCAAACATGATAAGTCTATTTTTCATAATTAAAAAGTTGCTAGGTTATCTACCTGAATTTAATTATTACCTTGAAGTTTGAAATTTACAAGGTTGATATCAAAAACCCATAATTTTTGTGAGATTTTGAGCCTTATAGAGCATATATTCTTTTTCTTGCTCACTTTATTGATTATGAGTGTGTCAACATTGATCTGTTATTCTAGAACTTGCATCGATTATACATGTCGAGACCACACCTTTGATTTGATATACAGATATGATAAAGGCACTTAGGTTTTAACACACTTACTCCACTAAAAGCCTACCCTTAAAATTAACCCCTAGTGAACCCCTTTTGATCCTAACAACCTTTTTTATTGACTCACCCACTAATTTTAAACCAAAACCCTTTGTATTTGTTATCACCATTCTTCTTGACTACCCTTTTTGTCGAGATTTGATTTTGAGCAGTTGCCTAACTATGTTCTATATTTCAGTTGTTAAAGTACTTTCTTATTATTGTAAATATTTAATGATTTGCTCTTTAAAAAAAGACGAAGTATATTCATTATTAGTTTTATTAGTCTTATAATTAAGTGAGATTACATGTTTAAATTCAACATCTTGAAGAAAAAGCTTGTATTATTAGTATTACAAGTTTATGTAATTATTAAGGATTAGCTCATTTTTCTAGTTAGGTAATGTAATATCCCAGAAATAGGGGTTATGCATTTAATGCATAATTCAAGTGGTAGTAGGCTTGGAGTGTGTTTGGGTATATTTTAGGAGTTTTTGAGAACTTTAGGTGAAAGGGAAAAACTTTGGAAAATATTGGAATTTTAAGTAAAAAAGGGGAAACTAGGCAAGGAGGCCTTAAAAGAAATTTTGTGGAGTTTAAGACACAAGAAATCGATTGGCAAGGTGGCTTGGGGCGCTAAGGTGCAAGGGGGAAGTGGCGTAAAAGGTAGCTTCAAGGGGATGAGGTTCGAATCACGTTGACAGTAGGAGTGTTTTTATTTTTGTATTTTTGCGTCAAGAAGGGAAGTTGGGCTAAGGAGGCCTTAAGGAAATATGCAGGGGATATTGGACATGAAAGTGAGCCTGGTAAAGTGGCTGCAAGGCGCCACTTAGGGCCTTGGTAAATGACGCCTTGAGCAGGGAGGTACGAGCAACACGGGAAGTAGGGGGGAACTTTTATTTTTGCGTCAAGGAGAAGTGCTAGTGGTCTGCACATGGACTCTCAAATGGATGAGGATAAGCTTGATGTCTTCTTTTTAAATTCGGCTGGAAGAGAAGAATAATTATTGTTTTATTTTATTTATTTGAATAGGTGATTAAGAGATAAGATAGAAGATAAATGCTGAATTATTTTATTTATTTCAAATAGGTGATAAAGAGACAAAAAAAGGAGATTAATTTGGGATTAGATAAGTAGAAAAGCTAGTAGCTGAATTTGGGGTCTCCTTGGGTTGATAATTTTCGGTCATTTAGGGGGACTTAAGTGCCGAATTTTGTTGTTTCTTCCCTTAGTCTCTTGCCGAAATTTTTGTAGCTAAGAAAATACTCTCATTTTCTCATTTATTTTGCTAAGGCCGAAACTCCATCATCATTCACCATTGCCGAATTTCTTGCTACTTCCTCTCATATTCTTCTTTTCTTCAACTCCACACCTTTTCCTGGTAGCCGAATACCCCTTACCATTTGGAGCATAAGCCGAATCTCTAGTGAGCTCCATCAACAACTTTTTTTCTTCTCTTGTTATCTCAAAAGTCGAATCCCCAAAGAAGGTGCTGTCGACCACTCTCTTTTGGGGTCTGCTCAAGCAACGTGTGGTGGTGTTTAGCCAAAAGAAAGAAATGTTAAGGGAGTCTCGAGATTTGATCTATCGTGGGATATTGGTAACGTCAAGAGCGAGCAAGTATTCGGGTTCTAAATAAGCTAGGGGCTGACCGACAGGAGTAAGCCGAGTTTTGGGATTCTAGATTACGTTAGATTCAAATAGTTCGGGATTTCGCTAAATAGTCAGGTGCGTAGTTATCACACTATTCTCTTGATTGTTTATATGTGTTGTATGTATATGTGTATGATGTGTACGATAGCCGAAATAAGGGCTAAGATGGTAGATACCCAAGGTGGGTGATCGAATAACCAGGTCAGTGTTTTATGTTCTTAAATGATCACTGATAAATATGTGAAATGGATATGAGCATGTGTTATATACTTGTTTAAATAATATTTTATCATGATATATATCTATGCATGGGGGCTTGGGACATGAATGTTGAAGGACAGGGTGTACATTATGTACGTGGTCTGATGTTGGCCTCGTGCTACATTGGCGCTTGATGTTAGCTAGGTGCTTCATCAAGGTGGGGTGTTGGCTATGTGCCACCTCCTGGCGGATGATCACTGTGTGCGTCACCGTGGATCGAGGATGACCTCGAGTCACCTCGTGGATATAGACATGTGGGGTCACTTAGGTGATCGGTGGATTAGCCACGGCCTTGGGCAGCAGGTCTGCTAAGGTAGGTGTAATGGATGGACTTTAGGATGGGTTGGGATGCATTTTTGCATAACTGATTATGTGGACTGTGTGGATATGGGCCAAGCCCATATGTGGAGACATGTGGAATAACTATGCACTGAGTCTGTATGACTCACCCAATTATTATCAATATCGCAGGTGACATGTGATGATCGGACCGGGCTGGAGTGGATACAAAAGGTGGCCATGCAGAAAATTATTTTTATGCCATGCAGAGGAGTTTTTTTTTTTTTTGAAGTTTATTATAAGTATTTTGGATATTTATTTATTGTAATAAGGCCACTTAAAGTATTTTATTTATGACTTTGAAGTTTATATTATTATTGGAAATATTTTTGAATTACGTTATATTATAACAACTTATATTAAGATTTTAAATCCGGGAATGTGTGACATTAAAGTTTTACTTATAAATTTTTAATACACAATATTTTACAAAAGTCAACAATTTTCAGTTTTCACCTCTACGAAAAAAAAATCTTTTCGAACGTTTTCCGCAGTGACATACCAGATCCGGTCAAGACTCGTGGGCCGGGTTTGGGGTGTTACAGTTTGGTATCAGAGCCAGGTTCAAAACTCAGCTTTGTGGATTTTGGGTCCAAAAACATATTTTTTTAAAATGGGCTTTTCAAAACATGGACTTTTATTTCAGGTTATTCTGGCATGGCACCTGTATCTCCGGCCCGAAGTCCACCATGTAAGTACTTCTGACTTTTGAAGTGATTTGAATATGTGGGCTTTTATGGGAACGTAGATTAGTAGATTAGGGCTATTGGACCCTAGGACTAGTCTACTCAAACACAGAATTCATAAAACTTAAAGACCACTAAACAAACCTGTGAACTAAGTCGCCGAGCTAGGGTGTGGCAACCATTGTGCGCATGTCTAGGATTGGATCCAAAAGAGCCTGGTACTTAAGCAGTCCTAGTGACTCACCTCCTCTTCGCTGGAATCCTACCTGGTGCGTAGCTACGGTTCACCCTAGCCAAGAGGACTTATTCACGGGCTAAACCGATAACTAAAACCCGAAAGGGACTAGCCTTACTGTTTACAAAAACCTTAATTTTTAAATCTCCAAATTACCCTCTTTGATTTGAAAATACTAGATTAGACTTTGAGAAACACATTTTTCGAATTATTCCCGGTTGAAAAAATCATCAAGGAACCCTATTTTGGAAAATTACAAAAATACCCTTGTAGGATAAATGACGAAAATACCCCTGGGGTAGGAATAGACAAAACTATAGAAATAGTAAATGTGTATGGTGGATGCTACAGAATGGATGTTTGAATGAATGTGCTTCTCTGAATTAGGATAGAAAACCTGAACGGAAACTTTGATTGATCGAAAGAATTACTATTAAACTCCTTTCATAAAACTTCTTCGCGGTTAATCAGTGGAACACAATACTAATGCATAAAATTTCTTAATCAGATTAAATAGCGACGTTAGAAATGAGTTCTAGGGGACGTGGTCGTCGTGGGCGTGGTAGAGGCAGAATGACCGTATCGGAACCCGTTAGGTCTGGACAAGGGTCCGAAAATGAGGTACCACCACCCCCACCACCAGCTGTTGGTGTTGAGCGACAAGATCGACGGGGAGGATGCGATGATCGCAGTAATGCTACGAGTGCTTGAGATGGTGGCTGGAGCAGGTGGAGGTATGGGAGCTCGTAAATCTGTACCCGAGCGACTCCGAGCCAATGGGGCTGAGGTGTTTCGTGGTGTATCTGGTGTGGCACCCAGTACAGCTGAGTATTGGTTGGAGGCAACCGAACGAATTATGGATGAGTTGGATCTGACCCCTGAGGAGAAACTAAAAGGGATGGTGGCACTATTTTGCGACGAAGCCTATCAGTGGTGGCTCACAATGCGGGATGGTGCCATAGCTGAGGATCTTACTTGGGAATATGTTAAGGCGGCGTACCAGAAGAAGTACGTGGGTACTCACTATGTTGATGCACAGAGGAAAGCATTTCTGGGGTTGGTTCAAGGGAACAAATCCGTGGCGGAATACGAGGCCGAATTCCTAAGGTTAAGTCGATATGCTCAAGGAGTAGTGGCTACGAAGCACGAACGATGTGTCCGGTTTGAGGACGGACTAAGGGATGACCTGAGGTTATTGATAGCTTCACAGTAGGAGCGGGAGTTCATTGTGTTGGTGGAAAAGGCTAAGGTAGCTAAAGGGATTAAGGACTCTGTGAGACAGAACAGAGATAAGGATAGGAACCGGGATAAGAGGAGTTTTGGATCGACAGAATCGTCTAAGAGTCTTCAGAAAAGACCGAGGGTTGAAAATTCTGCTTGTGTGACTAAGCCAGCTACTGGAAATCCAGACCGTCCGTGTGCTCAGTGTGGAAGGTATCATGATGGCGAGTGCTAGAACCGGAATCGAGAGTGTTTTAGGTGTAAGTCCAAGACTCATTTGATTAAAGACTGTTCGCATGATCCGAATAGGGCTCGGACAGCAGGTCAAGGACATGAGCAGCCAAGCAGAGGTGGTCAGCAAGCGACAAGAGGTCGTGGTCCGAACCATGGAGGGAATGGTTCCGGCCAAGGTCGTGGAACACCAAACAGAGGTGCAGAAGGTTCAGAAGCGAGGTAACCAAGGCTGGTTTATGCAGCCAGGCATCGCGAGGGGGAAGATGTGCCAGACGAGACAACGGGTATGTTCCTTATTTTTGAAATACCCTTTATTGTCTGGTTCGTGATAGGGTTAGCTCTTTCTTATATTGCTAGTACCCGGAATCTTGAATGTGAAGTGTGAAATCGTATTTAGTTCTTTAAAGTGATCAACGGTAGTAAACAAACTTTGTAAGTAAGTGCCTTTAGAGGTTCGAGGAATAGCAGCTCTTTGCTTAGTTTAGCCAAGTAATTTCGAGGACGAAATTATTTTTAAGGAGGGTAGAACTGTAATATCCCAAAAATAGGGGTTATGCATTTAATGCATAATTCAAGTGGTAGTAGGCTTGGAGTGTGTTTGGGTATATTTTAGGAGTTTTTGAGAACTTTAGGTGAAAGGGAAAAACTTTGGAAAATATTGGAATTTTAAGTAAAAAGGGGAAACTAGGCAAGGAGGCCTTAAAAGAAATTTTGTGGAGTTTAAGACACAAGAAATCGATTGGCAAGGTGGCTTGGGGCGCTAAGGTGCAAGGGGGAAGTGGCGTCAAAGGGAACTTCAAGGGGATGAGGTTCGAATCACGTTGACAGTAGGAGTGTTTTTATTTTTGTATTTTTGTGTCAAGAAGGGAAGTTGGGCTAAGGAGGCCTTAAGGAAATATGCAGGGGATATTGGACATGAAAGTGAGCCTGGTAAAGTGGCTGCAAGGCGCCATTTAGGGCCTTGGTAAATGACGCCTTGAGCAGGGAGGTTCGAGCAACGCGGGAAGCAGGGGGGAACTTTTATTTTTGCGTCAAGGAGAAGAGCTAGTGGTCTGCACATGGACTCTCAAATGGATGAGGATAAGCTTGATGTCTTCTTTTTAAATTTGGCTGGAAGAGAAGAATAATTATTGTTTTATTTTATTTATTTGAATAGGTGATTAAGAGATAAGATAGAAGATAAATGCTGAATTATTTTATTTATTTCAAATGGGTGATAAAGAGATAAAAAAAAAGGAGATTAATTTGGGATTAGATAAGTAGAATAGCTAGTAGCCGAATTTGGGGTCTCCTTGGGTTGATAATTTTCGGTCATTTAGGGGGACTTAAGTGCCGAATTTTGTTGTTTCTTCCCTTAGTTTCTTGCCGAAATTTTTGTAGCCAAGAAAATACTCTCCTTTTCTCATTTATTTTGCTAAGGCCGAAACTCCATCATCATTCACCATTGCCGAATTTCTTGCTACTTCCTCCCATATTCTTCTTTTCTTCAACTCCACACCTTTTCCTGGTATCCGAATACCCCTTACCATTTGGAGCATAAGCCGAATCTCTAGTGAGCTCCATCAACAACTTTTTTTCTTCTCTTGTTGTCTCAAAAGCCGAATCCCCAAAGAAGGTGCTGTCGACCACTCTCTTTTGGGGTCTGCTCAAGCAACGTGTGGTGATGTTTAGCCGAAAGAAAGAAACTTTAAGGGAGTCTCGGGATTTGATCTATCGTGGGATATTGGTAACATCAAGAGCGAGCAAGTATTCAGGTTCTAAATAAGCTAGGGGCTGACCGACAGGAGTAAGCTGAGTTTCGGGATTCTAGATTACGTTAGATTCAAATAGTTCGGGATTTCGCTAAATAGTCAGGTGCGTAGTTATCACACTGTTCTCTTGATTGTTTATATGTGTTGTATGTATATGTGTATGATGTGTACGATAGCCGAAATAAGGGCTAAGATGGTAGATACCCAAGGTGGGTGATCGAATAACCAGGTCAGTGTTTTATGTTCTTAAATTATCACTGATAAATATGTGAAATGGATATGAGCATGTGTTATATACTTGTTTAAATAATATTTTATCATGATATATATCTATGCATGGGGGCTTGGGACATGAATGTTGAAGGACAGGGTGTACATTATGTACGTGGTCTGATGTTGGCCTCGTGCTACATTGGCGCTTGATGTTAGCTAGGTGCTTCATCAAGGTGGGGTGTTGGCTATGTGCCACCTCCTGGCGGATGATCGTTGTGTGCGTCACCGTGGATCGAGGATGACCTCGAGTCACCTCGTGGATATTGACATGTGGGGTCACTTAGGTGATCGGTGGATTAGCCACGGCCTTGGGCAGCAGGTCTGCTAAGGTAGGTGTAATGGATGGACTTTAGGATGGGTTGGGATGCATTTTTGCATGACTGATTATGTGGACTGTGTGGATATGGGCCAAGCCCATATGTGGAGACATGTGGAATAACTATGCACTGAGTCTGTATGACTTACCCAATTATTATCAATATCGCAGGTGACATGTGATGATCGGACCGGGCTGGAGTGGATACAAAAGGTGGCCATGCAGAAAATTATTTTTATGCCATGCAGAGGGAGTTTTTTTTTTGAAGTTTATTATAAGTATTTTGGATATTTATTTATTGTAATAAGGCCACTTAAAGTATTCTATTTATGAATTTGAAGTTTATATTATTATTGGAAATATTTTTGAATTACGTTATATTATAACAACTTATATTAAGATTTTAAATCCGGGAATGTGTGACATTAAAGTTTTACTTATAAATTTTTAATACACAATATTTTACAAAAGTCAACAATTTTGATTTTCACCTCTAAAAAAAAAATCTTTTCAACGTTTTCCAGATGACATACCGTGATCCGGTCAAGACTCGTGGGCCGGGTTTGGGGTGTTACAGGTAATTTGTCAAGTCAATCTCGATTCTAACCTTCTAATTCGGCCTTTATCCACACCTTTAACCCAAGCCCCGTTACAACCCTGTTAAAGACCTTTTGATTTGTGTATCATCTCATATTATAGTGGTGGAGATTTGATTCTCATGCAAGCCTATGGAATTAACTTTTCATGTTTGACTTATGAGTGCTTTTTCCTGAACCTTAAACACCTCGAGTGATTTGGGTGAATCTTTAGTGAGGATGTCAATCCTTGTCGATTTTGAATCAGAGGCAATTATTTAGAAGAGGGAAAACACCTACGTTTTCATGCTACAAAAAATGTATGACTTAGATTGTTTGAATCTTTAGGACTCTTTGAGTTGAATTATCCATGTATAAATGATCTGTGAATTACGACAAAACATTATTGATGAATATTATGAATCGAGGAAGTTTGTTTTAATTGTGAGTTGAGAATTTTGCTTGAGGACAAGCAAAAGCTTAAGTGTGGGGGTATTTGATAAACCGTAATAATAACTTATTTTAATCCCACATTTAGCATGCTTTTGGATGATTTATCCCTTGAATTATGGAATTTGGTGCTCTTAATCCTTTAATTTCATATTTTATACTCAATAGAGCATAGGAGGATGAAAAGAACAGAAAACGGGCTTAAAATGGACCAAATGGGCCAAAGAAAGAAATGCACACGGCCTGGGCCCAAGCCACACGACCGTGCCTCCTTAATAGACCCGAACAAGGCTTGGCCATGATTCACACGGGCGTGTGCCAAGGGCGTGTCCCTGCCGTGACAAAGAGGAATTTCACTCGGAATAGGATACTTGGAGGCGAAGAAACACATTCCAAAGTCTATATAGACACCCTAAGTATGACCTAAAAAGGGAGTTCGACAGAAGCCCTCTGTCGGGGCGTCCAGCTAGGCCAAGGAGCCGAGCCTGAGAGGTCAGAATTATGGGATTCACTCGAAGAAAGCCAGTTGATTCATCTCAAGAAGCCGGAGTCATAATCAAGACGGAGGATCTTCTCTTTAATTCCTTCAGGGGGTTTTAGGGTTTTTCTTATGTTTTGTTTTATCTTTTCTTCTGAGATGTATTCTTTTATAATTATGAACTAAACCCTCAGATACCTGAAGGGGATGAAACCTAAGATGAATCTTGTTATCGTTTGCTGAACTATATGGTAAATACTTGAATTGTTCTTAATTATGTGTTCTTAATTCTTGCTTTGATATTCCAGGATATTGATTCAAGTACTGATGTGCTTAGGTGGTGGAGCAAAGGTCCCTGCCTAAGAGTAGATCTAGCATAGTTAAGCGGAGTTGCTCGTGCGCCTAGAGATAGGGTGACAAAAATCTACCAGATTAGGGTCAAACCTAATATGGGAGTCCATAGATCGAGTTAATGCAATTCTAGGGGTTTTAATTAGAAAGAGAATTCAATTAATCAACCTAGGGTTAGACGTTAGTCGCCTTGGGAGAGGGATTAATATACATTAGGGAATCCTACGGATCAAGTCAAGTGAATAAATCATCTGGTTCAGAGTTAGATAACAAGTGAAGTCTAGGTGGATTATTCCTTGGGTATTGTCTTAATCAATTGGTTTTTCCCACAAGTATTTCCCCAATTCATTCCCTTCGTCTTAGCATCTCTAGCTTAGTAGTTATTTAATTTTACATTAAACAATAATTAACTTCAATTCTTAGGCTAAATAAAAGAAAGAAAGTTAGTATTAGTACTTTTGGTTCCCTTGGGTTCGACAATCCGGTCTTGCCGCTAAACTATACTACTGTTCGATAGGTGCGCTTTCCTCAATCATTGTCATAGTTAGTTTCTAGGTTAGATCATTCATTATATAAATTTTTAAGACTCTAACAGACGATCACCCACACTGTTACTGTATTGGGCTAAGACCCACACTGTACTGTTATTGAATAGGGCTCAGGCCCAGACTGTTACTGCATGTTGTATACGGACTGATTGATAGGGGATTACACACTGAGATTTTTGTAAACTCACCCTTTCCTTTTTACTGTACAGGTAATCCCCAGCCATAGACGATTTGGTGCTGTGAGGGGCTCGGAGGTGGCCACACAACTGCAGCTGTTCTACACTTGCTTTCATTTAAATTTAAAGTTTGTGTTGGGTTTTTTTTTATGTAATAAGGCCATTTATGTTTGTTTATATTTTTAATTGGGCTTTTGCTTACTTATTTTAAACTTCTAGTTTAGGAGAAGATGAATTTTCAAAATAATTATTATTTTCGAAGACACGAAATTTAAACATTAGAGTTTTCAAAAGCTTCCGCAATTTTAAATCAACCTATAATAACAATAGCAGCTAATAAGGCAAACGTTTTGACTAGATGATTTGTTAAAAAATAATAAAAGGGGTTTTAAACTTAGAAACGAGTTTTTACCAACAAGTCCAATTTTCGAAAGACACTTCCATGTGACACGCCAGATTCGTCTATAACCTCTAGGCCGGGTTTGGGGTGTTACATTTAGTGGTATCAGAGCCAGGTTGCAAAACTCGGCTATGGAATGGGTTTTGAAAATATTTGAAATTTCTGGAAAACTATTCTTGAAGTGTTTTGGAAGGTTTACAAGTGTGGCACACCGAGTCTCCAGCGTCGAATCCGTAAGTTTTCTTTATACTTTTGACTCTTGAACTGAAATACACTGAGAGACTACTATAGATAGTAGAACTGTACTGAAACTCTTTAGTTAGAGTAAACTGAGACTGTAGGAAACTGGAAACTGTAGGGAGACCTTGACTTGTGAAAATAAAACTCTAATTACTACTTTTCATAAGACATCTGTTAATAATTACTGGAATTACAAACTGATACATAAAATTTCTTAAACAGATAATACGTTATTTGATATGAGCACTAGAGGTACTCGCAGAAAGGGTACACGAGGCCGGGGAAGTGCTAGGACAAGGTCTTCGGCATCAAGCCACATGCCTAATGTTGAGGCTAGGGAGGCACCAGCTTCACCGGTGACTGAGACGGGATCATACGATCGAGCGACTGGGATGATGCACTATCCCAAGCTATGCTCCGCATTCTGGAAAGGGTCGCAGGGACCGGAACTGGTGCTGTGGGCCGTGGGTTGATTTCAGAACGACTCCGGTCGAATGGAGTAGAAATCTTCAGGGGTATTTCTAGAGTAGCCCCTAATGTGGCTGAATACTGGTTGGAAGCCACAGAGAGAATAATGGACGACCTTGACTGCACTTCTGAACAAAAACTAAAAGGTGTAGTGTCTTTACTGCGAGACGAGTCCTATCAGTGGTGGCTTACCGTGAAAGAGGGTACTCAGACCAACCAGTTAACGTGGGATTTTTTTAAGGCGGCATTCCAAGGAAAGTATGTGGGCACAAGTTATGTGGACGCCCGAAGAAGGGAATTTCTGAGCTTGACCCAGGGGAATAAAACTGTGACAGAATATGAGGCAGAGATCCTACGACTGAGTCGCTATGCTCGTGGGATTGTGGTGACTGAATATGAACGCTGTGTGCGATTCGAGGACGACCTCTGAGATGAGTTACGAGTCTTGATAGCTCCACAGAAGGAGCAAGATTTTGCTGCCCTAGTAGAAAAGGCGAAAATCGCTGAGGATGTGAAGCACTCTGAGCGCCAAAATCGTGAGAAGGATAGGGGCAGATGTAAGAGGGATTCAGAGCCATCAAGTTTTTCTGGAAGGCCTAAAAAGAAGGCCAGGTTTGATGGGCCAATCTGAGTTGGGGTTCCTGTTGCAAAACCACAGCCCTGTGCTAATTGTGGGAGACATCACCTGGGTGAGTGCTGGAAGAAGATTGGGCCATGTTTCAGATGTGGGTCTATAGAGCATCAAGTCAAGAATTGTCCTCAAAGGCCTGTTCAGAAGCAAGCTGCAGGTCAGGGTTATGTTCAGCCAGCGAGAGGTGGTCAGCAGCCACCGAGAGGCCGTGGGAAGACCAGGGGTGGAAATGGTGTGGGACGATGTCGTGGTGCACCAGGCAGAGGTGCTGGTAACATTGAGGCGAGGCAGCCAGCACTAGTCCATGCTGCTCGTCGCCGAGAGGATGGTGACGCTCCAGATGTTATAACCGATACATTTCTAATTCATAATGTACCTTACACTGCTCTGATTAATATAGGGTCTACATATTCATACATTGCATGCACTGTGTCTGGCACCTTGGGTATCATGTGTGAGAGTACTATTAGTGAAATGACTGTGTTAAGTCCACTAGGACAGTCAGTAAGGGTAGACAAGTTGTTCAGAGATGTCCCCCTAGAGGTTCAATGAGTTATATTTCAAGAAGATTTGATGGAGCTACCGTTTGGTGAATTCGACCTAATCTTGGGGATGGATTGGCTTGTAAAACACCGTGCAAGTTTGGATTGTGCTGCTAAGCATATGGTGTTAAAGACTATGGATGATGAGGAGGTGGCTGTGATTGGGGAGCAAAGGGACTTTCTGTCTAATGTGATCTCTGCATTAAGGGCCGAAAAACTGGTTCACAAGGGTTGTGAGGCGTTTCTAGCCTATATTGGTGTATCTGATTCTGAGGGTCCTTCTGTTGGAGATATCAGAATAGTTAAGGATTTTTCTGATGTATTTCCTGATGAGCTCCCTAGGTTGCCTCCGAACCGCGAAGTTGAATTTGGTATTGACCTCCTGCCTGGAACAGCTCCAGTGACCATCGCTCCTTATAGGATGGCACCGAAGGAGCTGGTTGAGTTAAAAGCTCAAATCCAAGAACTGTTGGATGGAGGATTCATTCAACCTAGTGTGTCTCCATGGGGAGCACCAGTGTTGTTCTTAAAGAAGAAGGATGGGTCCATGCGCATGTGCATCGACTATCGACAATTGAATAAACTGACCATCAGGAATAAGTATCCTTTGCCGAGGATAGATGATTTATTTGATCAGCTGCGAGGAGCTTCGGTTTTCTCAAAAATAGATCTTCGTTTTGGGTACCATCAGCTGAGAGTTAAGGAGGCTGATGTGTATAAGACTGCGTTTAGGAATCGTTATGGTTATTACGAGTTCCTAGTTATGCCGTTTGGGCTGATGAATGCACCAGCTGCCTTCATGGACCTGATGAACCGAGTATTCCAGCCCTACCTGGATCGGTTCGTGGTGGTATTTATAGAAGATATCTTGGTGTATTTGAGAACCGAGGATGAACATGATGCACATCTCTGAATTGTTCTGCAGATTTTAAGGGAGAAACAATTGTACGTTAAGTTCAGCAAGTGTGAGTTATGGCTGCGAGAAGTGACATTTTTGGGTCACGTGGTATCTACCGAGGGGATTAGGGTTGATCCTCAAAAAATTGAAGCCGTACTGGAATAGAAACCACCTAAGACCGTATCTTAGATTCGAAGCTTTCTGGGTCTGGCAGGGTATTACAGACATTTTGTTGAAGGGTTTTCCTTGATTACTGCACCTCTGACTAAGTTGCTGCATAAAGGGGTACCATTTAACTGGACTGATAAGCAGCAAGAAAGTTTTGAGAAACTGAAGAAAGTTCTAACTGAGGCCTCTGTCTTGATACAGCCAGCGTCTGGGAAGGAATTCACTGTCTACAGTGATGCATCACATGTTGGTTTGGGTTGTGTGCTGATGCAGGAGGGTAAGGTGGTTGCTTATGCGTCTTGTCATCTTAAGCCTCACGAGGCGAATTACCCTACTCATGACTTGGAATTAGCCGCGGTGGTATTCACACTAAAAATTTGGAGGCACTATTTATACGGTGAAAAGTGTATTATCTACACAGATCACAAGAGCCTCAAGTACCTCCTCACTCAGAAGGAGCTGAATCTTAGGCAGCGAAGATGGATAGAGATGCTTAAGGATTATGATTGCTCGATTGAGTACCACCCTGGTAAGGCTAACATGGTAGCTGACGCACTAAGCCGTAGGGCTGTATCTGATTTGAGAGCAATGTTTGCTCGTCTTAGCTTATTTGATGATGGTTGCTTGTTGGCTGAGCTACATGTTAGACCGACGTGGACTAAACAGATTAAGGGTAAACAGTTGTTGGATGAGTCACTGGTTCCTCGTTTCTGACAAGTTGAGAATGGGGAAACTTCAGATTTTGGGCTGAATAGTAAAGGAGTACTGTGTTTCCGTGGGAGAGTCTGTGTACCGAGGGATTCTGCTCTGAGGCAGTGTATACTACAGGACGCGCATAGTAGTGCATATGCTATGCATCCTGGAGGAAACAAGTTATACTGAGATCTTCGTGAGCTATACTGGTGGCCAGGACTGAAACGCGAAGTTACCAATTTTGTGAGTAAGTGCTTGATGTGCCAGCAAGTTAAGGCTGAGCATCAGCTGCCTTCAGGGTTACTGCAGCCAGTTAAGATTCAACTTTGGAAGTGGGAGAGGGTAACCATGGATTTTGTGAGTGGGCTACCCTTAACGCCTACTAAGAAGGATTCAGTATGGGTTATTGTAGATTGATTGACTAAATTTGCCCATTTTATACCAGTCCGTACTGATTACTCATTGCAGAAGATGGAAAAGTTGTATGTGGTTGAGATTGTGAGACTGCATGGGGTACCAGTTTCCATCATATCCGACAGAGACCCGCGATTCACATCTTGGTTCTGGAAGAAATTACACGAGGCTTTGGGTACTAGGTTGGACTTCATGTTATGCGTTCCATCCTCGCATGATGGTCATCGAGAGAGGGAGATTCAGATCTTCGGAGGACATGTTAAGAAGTTGTGTAATTGATTTTCAAGGCAAAATTGAAGACTATTTGCCATTGGCGAGTTCGCGTATAATAATAGCTACCACCCAAAGATTCAAATGGCACCGCATTTATAGGCGTTATATGGTCGTAGGTGTCGTACTCCTACCGTTGGACCGAAATGGCGGCGGGTGAGTTCTGGGGCCAGAGTTTGTTTCTGATATCAAAGAAAAGGTAAAACTGATTCGAGACCGGTTGAAGGAAGCATCTGATAGGCAGAAGTCTTACGCGGATCTTAAACACTGAGATATTGAGTATTCTATGGGGGACTTCGTATTTCTCAAGGTTTCCCCATGGAAAAAGATACTGAGGTTTGGGAGAAAGGGTAAGCTTAGCCCTAGGTTCATTGGGCCTTACTGTATACTAAAGCGTGTGGGACCGGTCACCTATCAACTTGAGTTGCCTCCAGAATTATACCAGATTCATGATGTGTTCCACGTCTCTATGATGAGGCGTTATCGCTCTGATCCCACACATATAGTACCAGTCGAGGAGATCGAGGTTAGGCCAGATCTGACCTTCGAGGAGGAGCCAGTGCAGATATTGGACCGTGAGGTTAAAGTACTAAGGAAGAAATCTATTCCACTAGTCAAGGTGTTTTGGCGTAATCACAGTTCAAAAGAAGCCACGTGGGAACTTGAGGAGGCGATGCATTGGCAATACCCTCATCTATTCTGACCGGGTAAATTTCGAGGCTAAAATTTTGTTAAAAGGGGTTGAGTTGTAACGCCCCAAAAATTTAAGTCCTTAATTTTTGCATGGTATGACACAAATTGCTTGTTTGCTTTAATGGCTAAGTGATTTGGGTGTGTATGGGAGTGTTTGAGAAGCCTGGGTTCAAGTCTTGACTTTTGCAGAATTATTAGTTTTGCTCTTAAATGAATATGGACACTGGCATATAGGCCTTATAAATAATAGTGCTTGTTTTATGACAAAAAGAGCATGTGGTCTAATGGCAAGATGGCGTGTTGTGTAACTGTGAGGTCTGAGGTTCAAGTCCTGGGTTGCGCAATGGAGTATTTATTTTGTTGCTTAAGCTGTGTAGGTAGTGGAGTTGGACTGAAATATAGCTAAGGGGAGTTTTAATTGAATTTGAAGGGAGTTGTTGGGGGAGTTGAGGAGAAATTGGTGGTGTAATTCAAGGAGGGATAAGGGGAGAGATACTAGGAGAAAATCAAGGAGTTTGATTGAGAGGAAGTGTTGTGCCATTTGAGGGAACTCTAGCTTTGAGAATTCGGCTGGGGAAAATGTTTGTCATTTTCAGCATTGAAGGAACATTTTGGTGTTAGCATCTGTCGAATCCTCCTTTTCTTTTCTTTCATTTATCGGCTTTTGGTTCTTTTCGATTTCTATCCTAGCTGATTCGCTCTTCTCCTTTGTTTTCATTTTCTTTTCTCAAATCTGGTCGAATAGTATATCCCTCTTTCCTTTCTCTATTTTCTTTCGGTGTTCTTCTATTTTTGGGTTTGGCCGACTGTTCTCGTACTCTGCTGTGGTGTTGTGGTTTCGGTCTTGCAAGAGTTCTGACGAATCGTTAGGTACTCATAAGCTCCCTCCTTTGATTCTCTGTTATTTCTTTATGTGTTCAAATCCATTTTCTTCTATCTTTTCCGAAAGCCGAATGCTTCTTCTTACGTGTTCTAATTGCGATTCTTGTCTTTTTCTTGCGATGTGGTGGTTTATTGGGTACTAGTTATTTCAGTGGAGTGAAGGGGTGCAAGTGACTGAAGCAATCAAAACCTTTTTCGTTCATCGTTCAGTTAAGGTAAAAGCATTATCTTGGGTTTTTTAAGCATAGGTCGAATATCCCTATGTTTCTGCAAGTTTGATATTCATGGATTTAAGCCACTTGTGAATGATTCTACCTGATGAGATCTGTTGTTATTGCAGTAAATCGACAAGTAGCATTCGATCGTTTTAGTCAGCAATCTAAGAGGAGTAAATTACATATTACTCAGTCAAGGTTGGGTGCTTGAGAAACTTGGAGCGGTTGCATAAACATGTGTGTATTCACACTATTTTGACTGTAGAACGGCAAAAGCCGAAAAGCCGAAAAGCTAAAAAGCCGGAAGATTGGTCTTGGAGGTCACATGGGCGTGCGATTGCTCGTGTGGTCAAACTGAGCCCATGAATCACGGGCGTATGACTGTAGAGGCCTCCATGAGCATTTTCATGGTCTTAGGCCGTAATGGGCCACATTGGGCCAAAAAGGGGCCTTGTCAGCCCAATGGGCTCATGGGTCCCACACGGATGAAATCCACGATTTGTGGCAAATACTGGACTGGGCTATATAGGTCTCATAGCCGTGGCAAAATCTGAGCTGAACGGGCTGCACGAGCGTGTGGGCCGACTTGGGCCGAGTAATGGGCCTTGGGCCCATTTACACTGTTATGACCATTTAGGTTACCGAAGTCACTCGAGGTGACTGCGGACCTCCCGAGAGGTCGATATCTGCACTGAGACCCCAAAGTAGGTAAAATGACCAAAATACCCTCAAAGGGTGAAATGACTATTTTACCCCTAATAGATGGAAATGATCGTTATACCCCTAAAGGTAGGTTGACTGATGTGTTCATGATTTGTAGATGACTGTTACTGAGTATGAAATTCTACATATACGTATGATTTATGACATGACTTACTGCATGGGGTTGGGATACTATTATGGAGGAAGTATACTCTATTGGTGGCTTTGCAACATATAATCGTTCTTCGTAGCTTTATCGTGATACCATTCTTCGCGAACTTTTTTGCGATATCATATCGCGCCTTTGCTGCGATATTGGTGTGTTGGCTGGGTGGGTCGATTTTATCCCCACATGGTGTGTTGGTGGTACGGAGTGGTGTGTTGGCTGGATTGGGATGGGTTGCATTATTGTATTGCACTGATATGGTATTGGGCTAAGGCCCACACTGTTACTGTATTGGGCTAAGACCCACATTGTACTATTACTGAATAGGGCTTAGGCCTAGACTGTTACTGCATGTTGTATATGGACTGACTGATAGAGAATTACACACTAATTTTTTCGTAAACTCACCCTTTCCTTTTTACTATACAGGTAATCCTCAGCCATAGGCGATTTGGTGCTGTGAGGGGCTCGGAGGTGGCCACACAACTCCAGCTGTTCTACACTTGCTTTCATTTAAATTTAAAGTTTGTGTTGGGTTTTGTTTATGTAATAAGGCCATTTATGTTTGTTTAAATTTTTAATTGGGCTTTTGCTTACTTATTTTAAACTGCTAGTTTAGGAGAAGACGAATTTTCAAAATAATTACTGTTTTCAAAGACACGAAATTTAAACATTAGAGTTTTCAAAAGCTTCCGCGATTTTAAATCAACCTATTATAACAATAGCAGCTAATAAGGAAAACATTTTGACTAGATGATTTGTTAAATAGTAATAAAGGGGTTTTAAACTTAGAAATGAGTTTTTACCAACAAGTCCAATTTTCGAAAGACACTTTCATGTGACACGCCAGATTCGTCCATAACATCTAGGCCGGGTTTGGGGTGTTACAATTTCAAGAAATAATTTAAAATAAAATAAAAGTCCAAAATTTCACCCATGTTAGATGTTTGTGTATTTTGATGTTTAATGTAGAAAATGTATGTTTGGTGTTAGATAAACAACATTTACCAAGTGATTTTTGATGAAAATGTTAAATAGGGACCTATTTGTAAAAGTTGTAAAATGTGTGTAGAAATGTGAATAAATGAAAAATATGGGCTGTTATGAGTATGAAAATGGTTCGGCTAGGCTTGGGTTTTGAAGAAATTGAATACATTTCATTTTACGAGCATAGGGACTAAAATGTAAAAAAGTTGAACAGTTAGGGGTAGAAATGTAATTTTTCCATAATGTGATTTTGGGTTGAATGGAATAGTGTCAGTATTAAATGAGTTAAACTTTCTATTATAGATTAAGAAAAACGAGGTTCGGACCTAGGTCGGGGGAAAACAAGGTGTTTGACGATTAGGTCTATTTCTACTATTTTTGTACCGAGGTAAGTTCGTATGTTAATAATGCAACGTTATAATTGTATTTATAATGTTTTGATAATGCATGATTTGTATGATTTACTCTATGGATGTAATTGACGAAGTTTCGACAAATGAGAAAATCCTGGTTAAACCTTAGGAATAGATTAGGATACAAGTAACATGTCACTAAGAACCTATGTGAATATGTGATTATGTGATTTGTTTGTCCCAGGTGTTGGTGTAGTACGTCCTACCGGTGGCTGATTATACCGGCATATGTTGCGGATACTTGACAGCTTGTGTGAGCAGCACCGAGTAGCTACATCTTGACTGACAGCTTGTGTGAGTAGGCTCGTGGATAGCTCGGGAGCGAGCCTATATGTATTACGAGATTTGTGGTAGCATTGGCTACATATGTGGCACTTATGTGCAAAGTTTTCGTGTATCTAATAGTATTCCAATTGGTTCAACGGGTATGTCAAAGATGAGAAAGTATGTGATTATGTTACAAGTTGGTACAGGTATGTACGAAAAACTCATAGGAAATGGATTCGGTATATGATGAACTATTGGTAAGAATGTGATTGAGTAAGTTATGCTCATGAAGGTTTAATGACATTTATGTTGATATATATATGTTATGTTATTCATATGACAAATGTATAGTTAATAATGTTTATTATTTACATATGAACTTACTAAGCTATATAGCTTACTCCCCTTTCTTTCCCTTATCTTATAGTGTCACCAAGCTAGCTCGAGATTGGAGATCGTTGGAGATCCATTCACACTATCAACCCTTTTTTTGGGTACCATTGAAAGTAAATATTTTGAGTTATGGAATGTATAGGGGACTTGGTCATTTTGTTATGTGTCATAATTGGTTTGGCCAAATGTGTTGGTCCATATTTGTTAATGAATCATTTTGTATATGTCATTGAAAGTTGGTCAATGATGGTTGTAAGTATACTTATATATTGATACCATTCATCATCATGGAAACTTGCATGATCTATGTTGATAAATTATGATGTTAAAGCATGCTAAATGTTAGCATGTGGATGTGATGTTAATACCTTGGTTGTGGATGTTTTGATTGCCTAAGTATGCTATGAATTGTGCCATTGAATTGGTGTAAGTGTAGTTGTAAATGAGGTTGGAAAATGGCTTAGTAAATAGCCTTATTTTTTTCCACACGGGTAGACACACGGGCGTGTGTCTAAGCCGTGTGTGACACACGGTCTGCCCCACGGGCATGTTGTAACAGCCCAATTTCAGTGAAGTCGGAATAGTGGTTTCGTAACCACAAATTTTAGCTAGAAAAATAAAATATTTTAATATTATGAAATAATTAGTAATGTGGTAGAATGATTGCATGAGAATTTTGATAAGAAAATTTTATCAATTTGGTGCTTAATTGTAGAAAGGACTAAATTGCATAAAATATCAAATTTGAATTCTAGTAGCTATAAGGATTAAATAGCTATGGAATTCAAAACTTGAGGTTCTTAAATGGTAGTTAGACCATTGATGAAAAATATGTAGATATTTTTGGTGAATCATCCATGGAAAAATTAGAAAAGGTTAAGGACTAAATTGGAAATATAAAAATTATAAAGATGATAATTAAATTAAATTGAAATATCCTCATTTTATATCATCTTCTTCAACTAAAATCCATGGAAACCCTAGGAGAGAGAAAACAAGCTTTCCAAGCATAAATTGGTAAGTTCCTATGTCCCGTTTTTAGTAATATTTATATTTTTGAGATCGGGGAAGCTTAATTTCTCTATTTGGTGGGTTAATTTGAATAGATATCAAAGTATAGAAAACTTTCCATGGATGAATATACTGAAATTTAAAAGTTTATCGTAGAAAATGAAAGGTTGTTGATAGATAAACAACTTTTGCAAAGGGAAATTTGATGGAAATTTAATTTAGAGACTAAATTGAAAAATGGTAAAACTCATGGAAAATTATGAAATTTTGAGAATATATGTGCTGTAAAAGTTATATTAGAATTTTGGTTAGGCTTGGAATAAGGATTAAATTGCATGAATTTCAATTTCCGAGCCTAGGGACAAAATTGGAATTAATCAAAAGTATAGGGGCAAAATGGTGCTTTTGCCTAGATCGTAAATTGAGTTCAATAGAATATGAAATGGATTGAATTGATGATTAAATTCATTTATATAGATCCGGAAGTACCAAACAAAGAGCTAGAAAGATTTCAGATTAGTAGATTTTAGATACGAACAAATATCAAGGTAAGTTCGTATAACTTAAATGAGAATAGAAATGTATTCTTAACACCCATTACCCGTATCCGACGCAGGTACCGGGTACGAGGCGTTACCTCACTTAAACGCATACAAACTTACAATTCTGAGTCGTAAAATTTTGTTCAAATTTAAAACTTTTCAAACTTTGTCTTAATATCCCTAATATGAGCCTACAAGACCCAAAACACACTTTAGAAACGGTTCGGGACCAAACCGAGTTCTTTAGAAAAACATTGGAAAATGTCACTAAAAACAGGGGCACACGCCCGTGTGGAAGGGTGACGCGCCCGTGTGATCTCATAACATGGCCATGTTGAAGGACAGTGTAACTCACACGGCTTAAGCATATAGGGACACGTCCGTGTCCATGGCCCGCGTGGATTTAATTCTCAATTCGAACCTACAGGGGTTTTCACACGGCCTGGCACATGCCCGTGTCCATTGCCCGTGTCCCTCACACGGCCATGACACGTCCGTGTCTCAACCCGTGTGTTAAAACCTTGACATTCTGTTTCTTACGTCAACAACATTTTAGGGTCACACGGCCAAGGCACACGCCCGTGTGCTAGGCCGTGTGGCGAATTTAATTTCTCAATTAAGGTGCAAACTTCACACGGCCTGGGCACATGCCCATGTATTATGGCCGTGTCATCCACACGGTTGAGACACATGGCCGTGCCTCAGCCCGTGTGGTTACTACTGGGAATTCTGTTTTACCAAATTAAGGTGCAGGGGACACACGGCCAGATTACACGCCCACGGGGCAGACCGTGTGTCACACACGGCCTAGACACACGCCCGTGTGTCTACCTGTGTGGACAAAACCAAGGCTATTTACCAAGCCCTTTTGCCACCCTTACTTGCACCAACATAAGCCACAACCAAGACATACACACATCAAGGCCACTACACTCCATTCACATGCAAAACTTAACACATACTTTATTAATCCAATCATGCGACTTACTCATTCAAGCATTAGCACACCACATATTTCACCATGCAAATTGTACATTCATGAAAAACATCACCATTTACATATATCAATATCAAGTATTAGCCATCATCCATGGCCTTATACAAAATGAATCAATCTTCAAGACAAGCCAACACATTTGGCCAAAACAATATGACACTTGACAAAAGACCAAGTCCCTATACATGCCATACTCAAAATGATAAATCTAACTATACCAAATGTTCAGATTGATAGTGTGATCGAGCCTCCGACGTTCTTTGATCCCCGAGCTAGCTTGGCGATACTATAAGAAAATGGAAAGGAAAGGGAGTAAGCATAAAGCTTAGTAAGTTGCATGTAAATAAGTAACAACATCAACCATGCTTCTTTAAACACATAGCATATTAGAAACCAACACAACGTTCTTGATTTAACAATGGTAGATTTACTACATATTTACACATCACAAGTATAAGCCAAACATTACAAGATCGTCCCGAAATCATTCTCATAGATAGAACTTACTCAATTTCATCCTTACCATTAAGGCATCATAACTAAACTCATATCTCATGAGTTTCGAGTAAGAACCTGTACCACTCACAACATGATCATATCCTTTCATATCTTTATCATAAGCTTTAAATAACCCTTGGAACCATTTGGAAAGCTAAAGGATATCCGATAAGCCTCACACTAGAGGGTAAAATGCTGATGCCATGTCCCAGACATGGTATTACACTGGCTCACCTGTAACAGTCCGGTTTTGACCCTAGTCGGAACTGTGGTTTTGGGACCACAAATTCGAGTCAGTAAATTATTTTAATATTATTTTCTGTGCCTTTGATATGTGATTAAGCATGTGTTAAAGTTCCGTAAGTTAATTTGTCCGTCTCTGTGCTTAATTTGGTAAAAAAGATCTAATTGTGAGAAATGTTAAATTAGCATGCTCTTTGATAAAGTATCATTTTGATGTGGCTTTTAAATGAGGAAGCCTTATGAGGCAATTAAGCCATTTTTATGATAGTGGATGATTAAATGACATAATGACCATAGTGTTATTTTGTCATACATGGTTTATGGATGGGTAAATTACTAAATTGATAAATAAAAGATGATTAAACTAAAACTAAGGCAAAAATGATATCACCTTTTATGTTCACCACTGAAAATCAAAAGAAAATAAGGTTTTAAAACCTTCCACACATTCGACACTTGCAAGCTTTGATTAAGGTAAGTTTTGACTTCGGTTTTTGATAATTTCTACATTTTTACAATTGTTGCTTCGTATAATTTGAAACCCATGTCTCAATTTTATGAATTGATGAATATTTTGCAAAGTGCCATGGATGAACATATGAATTTGTGATGTTTGATAGTGAAATATGAAAGCTATATGTTAGATGAACATATTTTGTTCTTGAATTTTTGATGAATTTAGCTAATTAGGGCTAAATTGAGAAAATAGCATTTTTAGGGACTAAATTGTGAATTTGATGAAAAAAAATGGACTTGTAACAGATACATGAACATTCGGCTAAGCATGGGTGTATTGAAATTTGATGTATTTTGTGATTTTGTGAATTAGGGACTAAATTGTCCAAATGTGAAAATATGAGGGCTAATTTGCAAATTGTCCTAAATGTGTGTTCATAGATTGAATTTAATGAATTAGTGAAAAAATGGATTACATTTGAATATGTATAGATCAAGAATTGAAGAAATCAGACTTAGATTGCGGGAAAGCGAAAGTAGGCGAATAACTGAGTCCAAACGAATTTCTGAATCCGAGGTCAGTCGATATACAAATAAATATGTTTGTATTGAATTATGAATGTTCATAAGACTATTGATGATGATGAATGCATATGAGATGTTGAATATATGAAATTTGAGATAAGATTGACATATTGTTAACATCCGAGAAGTCTTGTAAGAACCTAGGAATAGATAGGATTAACTATGTCATGACATAGGTGTCTGTTATGTGATATCATGTAAGACCACGTCTGGGACGTTGGTATTGATTCGAGATTTTGTGTAAGACCACGTTTGGGACGTTGGCATCGATATGAGATTTACGCGTAAGACCATGTCCGGGACATTGGCATCGTATTTGATTCGTGTAAGACCCTGTCTGGGATAGTGGCATCGATATCTGAGTACATGTAAGACCACATCTGGGACGTTGGAATTGTACGACTATTCCGAGCATTCTGAGTATCCCATTAAATTCTGAAAGGTTCAACGGGCAAGTCTGAGAAACAAACGATTATGTGATCAGTATATCTGTTTCAGGTACGTTCGATATGTACACTAAATGTGTATGAAAGGTAAGTATCTATATGAACTTACTATGATGAATATGTGTTTTGAAATGATGAGATAATATGTGAAGATACGTTTGAATGAGCCATATGTATATGTGATGTTGGAGTTATATTTGAGTTGAAGATTACGGTAAGATATGGCTTAGCAATTGAGCCAAAGAATATATGAGATGAATTTGCTATGAGAACCAATAATGTTATTATATCATTTTGGTTATGTGCATATTATGTTAAGTTTATTTGTATATGGCTTACTAAGCTTTTGAAAGCTTACTCTGTGTGTGTTTGCTCTGTTTTATAGATCATCAAAGCTACTGAAGGCTCGGGACCGTCAAGGATCGTCATCACACTACCTAAGCTCATTTTGGTATCTTTTGGAAATGTATATAGCTGGATATGGCATGTATAGGCTAGTCACCTTGGATTATCTTTGAAATGTGTATGAAGTAGCCATGAGATGTGACTTAATAAGTGTTGGTTATATGCTTGAGTAAATGTGTTATATAATGCATAGTTTGGTATGGTTTGATATCCAATGAATTAGTCATAGTTATGATAAGCATATGAATGCATTATGAGTATGCATGTTTGATCAAAAGAATGTTTCTATGAAGGGCAAATGTGGTTAAACCATGCTTATGTATATAGATGATTTAGTTGTGCAAATTGGCATGATTAGAAATGAGATTTGATGTGAAGAATTGTTGATCATTTGACATGTCTTTGGTTGTTAATTGTACATAAAATGGATTGGTATATTGCTTGAAGATTTGACCCAAGTAAGGGTGGCATTTTGGTCTTGCAAATGGCCTATTTTGCCTACACGGTCGTGGCACACGGGCGTGCCTAGAGGCCGTGGGATTAAGTCAGTAGCTAGATTAAGACCTTGCCACACAGACGTCCCTGGGAGCCGTGTAAATAAGTTAGTATCTAGCCTAAGAGCACACGGCCATGGTACACGGGCGTGTCTAGTGGCTGCATGGATAAGTCAGTATGCATGCTCTGTTTTGACACGACCAAGACACATGGGGGTGTCTAGTAGCCGTGGGAGGCACACGGCCTACCCACACGGGTGTGTGACCTCTGTGATTTAAAAAACGTTCTTAAATTTCTGAGAATTTTTCTAAGTGTTCGATTTAGTCCCGACCCTATTCTAAAGCATGATCAAGGTCTCATTGACCTATAGAAAGGACATGTAACATCCTTAAAATCGGGGTTCTGCATTATGCTTGTGTGCATATGATGATATGTCTATTATGTTCATTTATTTATGTCTTGGGGTCTAGTGATAACTCTAAGTTAGGCCTGAGTTAGGGCTAAGAATTTTGTTTAGCATTTAAGAAGAAGGAGCTAAGAGAGTTAGGGGTTAAAAGAATTTATTGGAGGTCTAAGACACAAGAATTTCATTTGGTAAAGTGGCAGGCAGGCGCCACTTAGAGCTTGGAGGAAGGTGACGCCACAGGGAGCTAGGAGGGCCTTGGTTCGAGCTGCAGGAATCCCCTTTGTGCCTTTATTTTTGACGCTACAAGCAAGGAGAGGTGTGCTCAGGTGGGACTCTCATGGATAGATGAGGATTGAGTCAACAAATTTGAATGGATGGAAGGGAGAAAAATATGGAGTTTTACTCTTTCAAACCAATTTGAATGAGTGGATGGGAGAGCTTTGAGGTGTTGGCCGAATCATGGACTCTAGGGGGGAGGAAGTGTAGTCGGTTTGGGGAGCCTTTAGGTGGTGGCCGAATGTCTATGGTGGTTTAAAGGAGTGTTTCGGCTAGCTTAGAGGGTCTTTCTTCTTTTTGCGTTTTGTGCTAAAAATCGAACCTCAGGTGTTCTTTCTCTCTTTTCCCTTTCGGCAAATTGGGCATTTGGCCGAACCAAATATTGCTATTCTGTTGTAAAAGCTGAAACTCACATAGCTATTTTTTTCTTCTTCTCTTTTCGGTTCACTCTTTGTTAGTCTCTTCTTTGCCGAAATCACCTTGTTCTCTTCTTCTTCTTTTTTTTGATCAAAGCCGAAACCAACAACCTCACCCCCCATTCGGCATATTTTCTTTTCTCTTAAAACCCCTTGTGCCGAAAGTTCTTTCATTCACCCTTGCCGAATCCCTTCTTCCCCATTGCATTATTCTTCTTCATCTTTCCATTTTTCAAAAAGCCGAAACCTTGTTGTTCTCTTCTTGGCTGAATACTCCTAGTGATTTTCCTTTCTCTGCTCACGTGATCTAGCCTTTATTCAAGTGCCGAAACCTATCTCTTCCATTTGGGTTAGTCGAATCTTTTGGTAAGTAGACTTTCTATTTTCCTTTTCTTCTTCGACACTGATTTGGTGAAGGTCGAATCTCTTTTGCCTTTCTCTTTTTATACTTTTCCAATCGTTATTAGTCGGGATTTTGAAACTTCATTCTTGTTTCATGTTGATAGCCGAAACCCCTAACATCACTTAGGGGTGCCGAATGTTGGTGCTTGGTAGCCGAACTTGTCATTAAGGTAAGGGGCGTCAACTCATGTGGTTTCAGGATTTGTTAATCATGGCCGAATGGCCTATGGATTCTAGGCGTTGTGTAAAACCGATTGTAGGGAGGAGTAAAGTTAAACGCAGTGAATCTCCGGGGTTGGTGGTCGACCTAGGTAAGGTCTTAAACATTTCAGGATCTATTTCTTAATCGTTCAAAAGCTGAAGGCTAATTGTGTTCATGTGATAGTGTGTGGCCGATTGACAGGGGGACTCTTTGTGTGGCTTCGGGATTTGGTTGGTAACCAAATCGGCTTAAGGTGGGTGCTACATTTGGGCGACATATCCTACGGGATTTCTAGTAGAGCCGAATGGGCTTTTGGGTTACTAACAAGTATTGGCCATTTGTAGGTGAGGGCATACGTTTCGGGATCGCGTAGTATCGCCTAGTTTCGAGATTTCGCATTAGATCTACATATAGTCAGGTGTGTAAACGCTTACACACTTTATTAGTATAATACTACTAATTATGTTACTGTTATAACAATTGGCATTAGAGACTTTGCCCTGTGGGCATGAGCTTGGATTCCAGGTAAGTCCCCTGCTATGTGATTTTTGATATACATCATCATGGCTTGTTAAATGCTATGCTATACCTTAATTGCATGATACATGATATTATGACACTTATGATATGAGCATGATGATGATGGGATTGATGAGAGGAGGGGGATGATTTATCTGGACTGTCACTAGTGGTTTTGACCACAAGATGGGTTGGCCCCATCAGTTGATTTGTGACTACGGTCACCACCATGGTTTTGACCACACTATTGATATGATTTGTGACTAAGTCCCATGGTTTTGACCACGGTGGTTTTGCCACACGATCGATATTTGTGACTACGGTCACCAAAGTGGTTTTAACCACACATGGATTATTGTGACTCGTCCCGTGGTTTGGTACCACGATGGGTTGGCCCCACATGATATTACAGGATTGTCATCCGGTGGTTTTGACCACACGATGGGTTGGCCCCATCATTGATATATACGTATTTGTGACTTGGTCACGGTGGTTTTGACCACCAGTGGTTTTGACCACACGGGGTAGTTAAAGGAGATTGGATGGTTAGGTTATGGGTTGCATGATTTGCATGTTTTGCTAATGATCTGTGTAAATGGTTGAATTATCGGGTTGGGGATTTATACACTGAATCTTGGTGACTCACCCCTTCCCTTACATTTTGCAGATGAGGCATAGATCGCGGATATGAAGCTGGGGAGGACTCGGGGTGGCCATGCAGATTTGTTTTCGGGTTTTCGACTTTAACTTATTATTTCGGTTTATTTGATTTTCCCTAAATTTGGTTTTGGTTTTGTAATAAGGACGCTAGGTTTATTTTGGTTTTATTTTCACTTGATTTTACTCTTCTTATAAATTACATTTTGGATTTATGGATATGATAAAATTAACCGATAAAAAGCAAGGATTTCTAAACTATATCTCTTCGGGTTTTCAAACGTTACCATCGGGTAACAAAGTTCACACAATAATAAGGTAACTTGGATGTTTTTATAACTCAAATTTTCAAATCACCTTAAAGGCAAATGGTTTTAAACTTGATTGTACTCATCGCATTCGGTTTTAATAAGTAACCAATGTTTCCTAAAATCGCGATAACAAATGGGTTTTCACTCATGAGTTTTCCAAATATTACAACATCTACTAAAACAACCACAACCTCATTCACGAGTTCTCTAAAACCCTAAAGCAATAAAAGAGTCTTCTTTAAAATTTTTCGACAACCTTATGATTTCAAAAATGTTTTCATTCAGTAACATACCGTGTTCGGTCGTGGTGTGTTGACCAGGTTTAGGTGTTACAATTGTGGTATCGAGCTGAGTTCAATAACTCATTGTGTGGAATCGAGACCCAAAAATGTTTAAAAGAAAAAAGAGATTGTGAAAAGCTTTTATGGGAAAAGTATAGTGATGGAAAGCATGGCACCGAGTCTCCGGCACCAATTCGCCCAGGTAAGTACCCCAAACTGTTGCTTGTGATGATATGATTATATGATTATGATGATGATGGCATGACTGATTAGTAGTAGGAACTACTATAGAGACTGGAATAATAGGATGATGTGTACTCGCGAAACAAACTCTAATTAAACCCCTCATAAGATTGTGCTTTAATAGACAGTGGAATAAAAGTCTAACGCGTAAAAATTTTAATCAGCTTGAATATACCGGTAAATATGAGTACACGTGGACGTGGGCGTAACACTCATGGACGAGGTAGGGGTAGGATGACAGTCTCGAAACCGGTAGGGTCTGGACATGGGTCAGAAAATGAGGTACCACCGCCGCCAGCTGTGGGTGCGGAATATCAGGATCAGACGGGTGGTAATGACGCAGTGTCGCAGGCTGTGGTGCGAGTGCTGGAGAGGGTTGCGAGTGTAGGAGTAGGAACTGGAGCTCGGAAATCTGTGACCGAGCGACTCAAGGCTAATGGTGCAGAGGTATTTAGAGGTGTATCTAGTGTGGCACCTAGTACAGCGAAATATTGGTTGGAGGCGACAGAACGCATCATGGATGATCTGGATTTTTCAGCTGAGGAAAAGCTGAAGGGCATAGTATCTCTGCTGCGAGATGAGTCATATCAGTGGTGGCTCACAGTTAGGGATGGAGCGATGGAAGATGACCTCACTTGGGAGTTCTTTAGGGCAGCCTATCAGAGGAAGTACATAGGGGCTAGTTATGTTGATGCGCAGCGTAGAGCTTTCTTGAATTTGGTTCAGGGTAATAAGACTATAGCGAAATATGAGGCAGAATTCCTTCGGTTGAGTAGGTATGCTCGGGGTATTGTGGGTACGGAGCATGAACGCTGTGTCAGATTTGAGGATGGGCTGAGAGACGAGCTGCGGATGATAATTGCCCCACAGCAGGAACGAGAGTTTGCCGTTCTAGTGGAGAAAGCTAAGGTTGCGGAAGGGGTAAGGCAGTCTGTAAGGCGGAATCAGGATAAGGGTTGGAATAAAAGTAGTTCTGGATCATCTGGGTTTTCTGCGAATCAGCAGAAAAGGGTTCGATATAGTGGGCCAAATCAAGCTGCTAGGTCTGCTGCCACTAACACTCAGTGGCCGCCACGGTGTGCTCGGTGTGGAAAGTCTCATACGGGAGAATGTTGGACTGGTAACAGAGGATGCTTTGAGTGTGGCTCGATGGGGCATCGAGTTAGAGATTGTCTCTGAGATCGGCTAGGCTGCGATGCGGGGAACGAGCACCGTACGATTTAGGAGGGATAATCACCAGCCACAGAGAGGCCGTGGTTCGATCGGGGAGGTAATGGCTCGTAAGGGTCGTGGAGCATTGGGCGAGGTGCAGGTGGTACAGAGGCGAGACGGCCTGGGTTGGTCTGCAGATGAGGCGTCGAGAGGAGGGCGACGCTTGCCGGACGTCATAACCGGACGTTCTTAATTTTTGGAGTACCTTATAATGCTTTAATTGATGTTGGTTCGACGCTTTTCGTATGTTGCTAGTAGCATAGGGGAAACCATGAACTTAGACTCGAGATTACTTCTAGGAAGATGACGTGATAAGCCCTCTAGGTCACTCTATAGAAGTAAGTAAACTATATAGGGATGTACCCTAGAACTTCAAGGGTCGCGCTTACGGTGACTTGATGGAACTGCCGTTTGGGGAGTTCGATCTGATTCTCGGGATGGATTGGCTAGTTAAGTATCAAGCTAGTTTAGATTGCGCAGCTAAGCGCATGGTGTTGAAAACCATGGAAGGTGTTGAGGTGGTGATGATAGGTAATAGGAGAGATTACTTATCTAATGTTATCTCTCGCATGAAGGTTTGAAAAAATGGTTAGAAAGGGTTGTGAATCATTTTTGGTGCATGGTTGTGCTTTTGGAAGTTAAATATGCAGCTGTGAAGAATGTCCGAACTGTAGGGGAATTTGCTGATGTTTTTCCAGAGGAACTCCTGGGTATACCTCGACCAAGAGGTTGAGTTCGGTATAGACTTGTTACCCGTAATCTGCGCCAAGATCTATTGCTCCATATAGGATGGCGCCAAAAGAATTAGTGGAGTTAAAGGCTCGAGTTCGTGAGTTGTTGGACGGAGGTTTCATCCGACCTAGTGTATCACCTTGGGGAGCTCCAAAGCTTTTGTTAAAGAAGGATGGTGCGATGCGGATGTTTATAGACTACCGCCAGCTGAACAAGTTGACAATCAAGAACAAGTATCCGTTGCCCAGGATTGACGACTTGTTTGATCAACTCAATGGTGCATCAGTTTTCTCTAAGATCGACCTTAGGTCGGGGTATCATCAGCTCAAGGTGAAGGAGGCTGATATTCATAAGACAACATTTCGTACTCGGTATGGGCACTACGAGTTCCTGGTAATGCCTTTTGGCTTGACCAATGCACCGGCAGCATTCATGGACATGATGAATCGGGTGTTTCAGCCGTATCTGGACCAATTTGTCGTAGTGTTTATAGATGACATTTTGGTGTACTCGAAATTGGAGGAAGAACATGGCGTGCATCTTTGAGTGGTTCTGCAGGTGCTAAGGGAAAAGCAGTTATACGCCAAGTTTAGTAAATGTGAGTTCTGGCTTAGGGAGGTAACTTTCTTGGGTCATGTTGTATCAGCTGAGGGAATTAGGGTGGATCCTCATAAGATTGAGGCGGTATTGGATTGGAAACTACCCAAGTCAGTTGCAGAGATTCGGAGTTTTCTGGGTTTGGCAGGATACTACAGAAGGTTCGTGGAGGGTTTCTCTTTAATCGCAACACCGTTGACTAAGCTGTTGAGGAAGGGGGTTCTATTTGTGTGGTCTGAGAAACAGCAAGAAAGTTTTGACAAGTTAAAGAAGATCCTGACTGAAGCTCCGGTTTTGATTCAGCCTGAGGCAGGAAAGGAGTTCACGGTCTACTGTGATGCGTCACATACGGGTTTAGGGTGTGTGCTGATGCAAGACGGTAAAGTGGTAGCGTATGCATCTTGACAGTTGAAGCCTCATGAAGGTAACTACCCGACACACGACTTGGAACTAGCTGCAGTGGTTTTTGCCTTGAAGATTTGGAGGCATTACTTATATGGAGAAAAGTCGATAGTTTATACCGATCATAAGAGTCTGAAGTACCTCTTGACTCAGAAGGATTTAAAGTTGAGGCAGCGAAGGTGGATAGAGTTGTTGAAGGACTACGATTGCTCGATTGAGTACCATCCGGGTAAGGCTAATGTAGTAGCGGATGCGTTGAGCCGTAAGGTGGTAGCTGACTTGCGAGCGATGTTTTCTCACCTCAGTCTTTATGATGATGGAAGTCTTTTGGCAGAATTGCAAGTAAAGTCGAACTGGATTGATCAGGTTAAGGAGAAACAGCTGACAGACGAGGTTTTGAATGCTCGGAGGGTACAAGTGCAGAGTGGTGAATCTGAGGGTTACAATTTGAGTGATGATGGAATACTGTGTTTTTAGGGGAAGGTATGTATGCCTAAGGACACAGAATTGAGACAACGGATTCTTCAGGAAGCTCATAGCAGCCCATACGCTATGCATCCTGAAGGCAGTAAGATGTATCATGATTTGAGGGAACGATTACGGTGGCGTGTCTTAAGCGAAGTAAATGGAGTTTGTAAGCAAGTGTTTGACATGCCAAGAGTTAAGGCCGAGCATCGGTTGCTATCGAGGTGTTGCGGCGGGTAAAGATTCCACAGTGGAAGTGGGAAAGGATTACGATGGATTTTGTCAGTGGGCTTCCCCTTACGCCTAGCAAGAAGGACTCAGTCTGGGTTATAGTGGATCGTTTGACTAAGTCGGCTCATTTCATACCGGTGAGGGTGGATTATTCGCTTTAGAAATTAGCCAAGTTGTATGTGGCAGAGATAGTGCGGTTGCATGGGTGCCAGTGTCCATTATCTCAGACAGGGATCCCAGGTTCACGTCGAGGTTTTGGAAAGCTTTGCATCAGGCTTTCGGTACCAGATTGGATTTCAGCACGGCTTTTCATCCGCAGTCTGATGGACAGTCTGAAAGGGTAATCCAGATTCTAGAGGACATGTTAAGGGGCTGTGTTCTGGATTTCAGTGGTAGTTAGGAGGAGTATCTCCCATTGGCAGAGTTTGCTTATAACAATAGTTATCAGGTGAGTATTCAGATGGCACCGTATGAGGCACTATATGGATGAAAATGTCGTACTCCTACGTGTTGGACAAAATTGGGTGAACGGCAGATGTTGGGTCCAGAGTTGGTGACAGAAACAGAGGATAAGGTTAAGGCGATTCGGGCTCGTCTTAAGGAAGCGTCGAGACAGCGTAAGTCTTACGCCGATCTTAAGCGCAGAGAGATATTGAGTATGCGATGGGTGATAAGGTCTTTCGAAGGTATCGCCTTGGAAAAAGTATTGAGATTTGGTCGGAAGGGCAAGCTAAGCCCTAGGTTCATCGGGCCATATACAGTGTTGAAGCGAGTGGGACCGGTAGCTTATCAGCTTGAGTTGCCAGCAGAGTTGAGTCAGATTCATGACGTCTTTCACGTTTCAATGCTTAGGCGCTATCGATCAGATCCGTCACATGTTGTACCAGTGGAGGAGATAGAGGTGAGTTCTGATTTGTCTTTCGAGGAGGAACCAGTACGGATTTTGGATCGGGATGTCAAGGTTCTGCGACGGAAGTCAGTTCCCTTAGTGAAAGTATTATGGCAGAACCATGGTACGGAGGAGGCCACATGAGAACCAGAGGATGTGATGTGGCAGCGATACCCTCAACTCTTCTGACCAGGTAATTTCGAGGCCGAAATTATTTTTAAGGGGGTAGAGCTGTAACATCCTTTAATCGGGGTTCTGCATTATGCTTGTGTGCATATGATGATATGTCTATTATGTTCATTTATTTATGTCCTGGGGTCTAGTGATAACTCTAAGTTAAGCCTGAGTTAGGGCTAAGAATTTTGTTTAGCATTTAAGAAGAAGGAGCTAAGAGAGTTAGGGGTTAAAAGAATTTATTGGAGGTCTAAGACACAAGAATTTCATTTGGTAAAGTGGCAGGCAGGCACCACTTAGAGCTTGGAGGAAGGTGACGCCACAGGGAGCTAGGAGGGCCTTGGTTGAGCCACAGGAATCCCTTTGTGCCTTTATTTTTGACGCTACAAGCAAGGAGAGGTGTGCTCAAGTGGGACTCTCATGGATAGATGAGGATTGAGTCAACAAATTTGTATGGATGGAAGGGAGAAAAATGTGGAGTTTGACTCTTTCAAACCAATTTGAATGAGTGGATGGGAGAGCTTTGAGGTGTTGGCCGAATCATGGACTCTAGGGGGAGGAAGTGTAGTCGGTTTGGGGAGCCTTTAGGTGGTGGCCGAATGTCTATGGTGGTTTAAAGGAGTGTTTCGGCTAGCTTAGAGGGTCTTTCTTCTTTTTGCGTTTTGTGCTAAAAACCGAACCTCAGGTGTTCTTTCTCTCTTTTCCCTTTCGGGAAATTGGGCATTTGGCCGAACCAAATATTGCTATTCTTTTGTAAAAGCCGAAACTCACATAGCTATTTTTTTCTTCTTCTCTTTTCGGTTCACTCTTTGTTAGTCTCTTCTTTGCCGAAATCACCTTGTTCTCTTCTTCTTCTTCTTTTTGCTCAAAGCCGAAACCAACAACCTCACCCCCCATTCGGCATCTTTTCTTTTCTCTCTCAAAACCCCTTGTGCCAAAAGTTCTTTCATTCACCCTTGCCGAATCCCTTCTTCCCCATTGCATCATTCTTCTTCATCTTTCCATTGTTCAAAAAGCCGAAACCTTGTTGTTCTCTTCTTGGCCGAATACTCCTAGTGATTTTCCTTTCTCTTCTCACGTGATCTAGCCTTCATTCAAGTACCGAAACCTATCTCTTCCATTTGGGTTAGTCGAATCTTTTGGTAAGTAGACTTTCTATTTTCCTTTTCTTCTTCGACACTGATTTGGTGAAGGTCGAATCTCTTTTGCCTTTCTCTTTTTATACTTTTCCAATCGTTATTAGTCTGGATTTTGAAACTTCATTCTTGTTTCATGTTGATAGCCGAAACCCCTAACATCACTTAGGGGTGCCGAATGTTTGTTCTTGGTAGCCGAACTTGTCATTAAGGTAAGGGACGTCAACTCATGTGGTTTCGAGATTTGTTAATCATGGCTGAATGGCCTATGGATTCTAAGCGTTGTGTAAAATCGATTGTAGGGAGGAGTAAAGTCAAACGCAGTGAATCTCCAGGGTTGGTGGTCGACCTAGGTAAGGTCTTAAACATTTCAGGATCTATTTCTTAATCGTTCAAAAGCCGAAGGCTAATTGTGTTCATGTGATAGTGTGTGTCCGATTGACAGGGGGACTCTTTGTGTGGCTTCGGGATTTGGTTGGTAACCAAATCGGCTTAAGGTGGGTGCTACATTTGGGTGACATATCCTTCGGGATTTCTAGTAGAGCCGAATGGGCTTTTGGGTTACTAACAAGTATTGGCCGTTTGTAGGTGAGGGCATACGTTTTGGGATCGCGTAGTATCGTCTAGTTTCGGGATTTCGCATTAGATCTACATATAGTCAAGTGTGTAAACGCTTACACACTTTATTAGTATAATACTGCTTATTATGTTACTGTTATAACCATTGGCATTAGAGACTTTGCCCTGTGGGCATGAGCTTGGATTCCAGGTAAGTCCCCTGCTATGTGATTTTTGATATACATAATCATGGCTTGTTAAATGCTATGCTACGCCTTAATTTCATGATACATGATATTATGACACGTATGATATGAGCATGATGATGATGGGATTGATGAGAGGAGGGGGATGATTTATCTGGACTTTCACCAGTGGTTTTGACCACAAGATGGGTTGGCCCCATCAGTTGATTTATGACTACGGTCACCAGTGGTTTTGACCACACGATTGATATTTGTGACTACTGTCACCAGTGGTTTTGACCACACATGGATTATTGTGACTCGTCCCAATGGTTTGGTACCACAGTGGGTTGGCCCCACGTGATATTACGGGACAGTCATCAGTGGTTTTGACCACTCGATGGGCTGGCCCTATCATTGATATATACGTATTTGTGACTTCGGTCACCAGTGGTTTTGACCACCAGTGGTTTTGACCACACGGGGTAGTTAAAGGAGATTGGATGGTTAGGTTATGCGTTGCATGATTTGCATGTTTTGCTAATGATCTGTGTAAATGGTTGAATTATCGGGTTGGGGATTTATACACTGAGTCTTGGTGACTCACACCTTCCCTTACATTTTGTAGATGAGGCATAGATCGCGGATATGAAGCTGGGGAGGACTCGGGGTGGCCATGCAGATTTGTTTTCGGGTTTTCGACTTTAACTTATTATTTCAGTTTATTTGATTTTCCCTAAATTTGGTTTTGGTTTTGTAATAAGGCCGCTAAGTTTATTTTTGTTTTATTTTCACTTGATTTTACTCTGCTTATAAATTACATGTTGGATTTATGGATATGATAAAATTAACCGGTAAAAAGCAAGGATTTCTAAACTATATCTCTTCGGGTTTTCAAACGTTACCATCGGGTAACAAAGTTCACACAATAATAAGGTAACTTGGATGTTTTTATAACTCAAATTTTCAAATCACCTTAAAGGCAAATGGTTTTAAACTTGATTGTACTCATCGCATTCAGTTTTAATAAGTAACCAATGTTTCCTAAAATCGGCAGTAACAAATGGGTTTTCACTCGAGAGTTTTCCAAATATTACAACATCTACTAAAACAATCACAACCTCATTACTGAGTTCTCTAAAACCCTAAAGCAATAAAAGAGTCTTCTTTAAAATTTTCCGACAACCTTATGATTTCAAAAATGTTTTCGCTCCGTAACATACCAGATTCGGTCGTGGTGTGTTGACCGGGTTTGGGGTGTTATAGGACATGTTGATTGTGATTGATGATTTATATTATGAATTGTCTGTAAAAGTTTCCGATCTGTCCGGTAACGCCTTTAAACCTAATTCGGCGATGAATACGAGTTAGGGGTGTTACATTTGGTTGGTATTAGAGCTACGATTTAGTCGATTCTCGGACTAACGTAGCGAGTCAGAGTCTAGCTGTACATGCCATATATCTGAATTGTGATAGTGTGATGAATCCTGACGTGTAAAATGTGATATTCGTATAGTAATGGATCTCGAAAGAGCCGTTACTGACGATATAGAAAGTAATGCGCCTGCTCCTGCGCAAGGGACAACGCCCTTTGATCCGAGACCGGCTACGAGCGGTCAAGAGGGAGAAGCTAAACAAGCTTTCTTCCAGATGATGAGTGAATGGTTCACTCAATTTGTGAGAAATAATCTGGCTGTTTCACAACCTCCGCCTCCGGTTAATCCCCCTTAGACATCTAATATGCCTCAGACTATGAATCTGAATCTGTTGAACAAGCCTCCGGTCGACAAAAACCGTATGTATGGGGCCGAAGAGTTTAGGGCTACTAATGGAGACGATGCTGAGAAAGCTGAGTTCTAGTTAGAAAACACAATCCGGGTATTGGATGAGATGTCACTGACACCGGAAGAATGTATAAAATATGTTGTATCATTGTTACGAGACGCGGCATATCAGTGGTGGAAGACCCTGGTTTCTGTTGTTCCGAAAGAGTGGGTAACATGGGATTTCTTTCAGATTGAGTTTCGGAAGAAATACATCAGTGAGAGATTCATTGATTAGAAACGAAAGGAATTTCTTGATTTGGAACAGGGCCGCATGTCTGTTACTGAATACAAACGAGAGTTCGTGAGACTAAGTCAGAATGCCCGAGAATGTGTATCATCGAAAGCAATAATGTGTAAGAGATTCGAAGATGGACTTAATGAACATATCCGCTTGCTAGTTGGGATTCTGGAAATAAAAGAGTTTGTAGTACTTGTTGACCGAGCGTGCAAAGCTGAAACACTCGGGAAAGATAAAAGAAAAGTTGAGTCTGAAGCTAGGGAGATGAGAAAGAGATTTCTGGGTAAATCATTTCAGTCTGCTTCGAAGAAATTTAGAGATGAACAAAGTCGTTCGAGAATTAATGTGGGACATTCTAGTAGAGGTCGAGCTAGATCACAGTTGAGTTACAAAACTCCGGCAACTTCAATAGCAAGTGTTGGAAATGTTCGATCCGAACGACCTGAGTGTAAGCATTATGGTAAAAGACATCTGGGAAGTTGCAGATTGAATGATCGAGCTTGCTTTAGATGTGGATAATTAGATCATTTCATTCGTGATTGCCCAGAGTCTATTGAGCAAGAAACTGCCCAGAATCCAAGATCCGATAACGTCCCAGTGAGAGGTAGACCTTTCCGGAATGCAAGAAATGTCAGTGGTAGTCAGAGAACTACGAGAGATACTGTTGCGAGATCTAAAGCTAGAGCGCCTGCCAGAGCGTATGCCATTCGAGCTCGTGAGGAAGCTTCATCTCTGGATGTTATAACGGGTACATTTACTCTTTATGATAATTTTGTGATTGCATTGATAGACCCTGGTTCTACTCATTCGTATATATGCATGAACTTAGTATCCAGTAAGACTTTGCCTGTAGAGTCTACTGAATTTGTTATAAAAGTATCGAACCCCTTAGGTAAAAGTGTCATGGTTGACAAAGTATGCAAGAACTGCCCGTTAATGTTTCGAGATATCTGTTTTCCTACTGATCTGATGTTATTACCATTTGATGAGTTTGATATCATTCTGGGTATGGATTGGTTGACATTGCATGATGTTTGTTGTGAATCGTAAAAGAAAGACTATTGATTTGAGATGTCCGAATGATGAAATAGTTCGGGTTGAGTCTAATGATTTGAATGGATTGCTCATTGTGATATCTCGTGTTGAAAGCTCAAAGATATGTGAAAAAGGGATATGAGGTATATTTTGCTTATGTGATTGATTCAAAGTGTCCAAAAGAAAGTTGAATCAAGCGCGCGATTGTTTGTGAGTTTTCGATGTATTTCCTGAAGAATTGTCAGGATTGCCTCCGATACGTGAAGTTGAATTTGGTATTGATCTGTTGCCTGGTATGACACCCATTAGATAGCTCCGTATAGAATTACACCAACAGAGTTAAAAGAATTAAAGTCACAGCTGCAAGAGTTATCTGACAGAGGATTCATTAGACCGAGTTTCTCACATTGGGGTGCTCCTGTTCTGTTTGTGAAAAAGAAGGACGATACGATGAGAATGTGCATTGACTATCGTCGGTTAAATAAAGTAACTATAAAGAACAAATATCTGTTGCCCAGAATAGATGATTTATTTGATCAGCTAAAAGGAGCTACTGTGTTTCCAAAGATTAATCTGAGATCGGGATACTACCAGTTGCGAGTAAAAGATTCAGACATCCGAAAACTACTTTTAGAACGAGGTACGGGCATTATGAGTTTTTAGTTATGCCTTTCAGACTAACAAATGCTCCTGTTGTTTTTATGGATTTGATGAACAGAATCTTCAGACTGTACCTAGATCGATTTGTTGTCGTATTAATTTATGACATCTTGATTTATTCACGGGATGAGATTGAGCACGCTGAACATCTGAGAGTTGTGTTGCAAACTCTGCGAGAAAAGCAATTGTATACGAAATTCAGTAAATATGAATTCTGGTTGCGTGAAGTCAGTTTTCTAGGACATATTGTATCAGCTTCTGGAATACGAGTTGATTCGAGCGAGATTTCTGCTATTTTGGATTGGAAACCTCCAAAAAATGTGTCTGAAGTCCGACGCTTTTTGGGACTTGCTGGTTATTATCGAAGATTCATAAAAGGCTTTTCGATGATAGCAACTCCGTTAACTAGATTGCTTCAAAAAGATGTGAGATTTGAATGGTCCGATAAATGTCAGAAAAGCTTTGATCAGTTGAAAACTCTGTTGACTGAAGCTCCGATTTTAGTACAGCCAAAATCGGGTAAAGAATTCATGATATAAAGTGATGCTTCGTTCAATGGTCTGGGATGTGTATTGATGTAGGAAGGCAAAGTAATAGCTTATGCCTCGAGACAACTTAAGCCACATGAGAAGAACTACCCGACACACGACCTTGGGTTAGCTGCAATTGTGTTCGCACTAAAGATTTGGCGTCATTATCTGTTTGGTGAGAAATGTCACGTGTTTTTAGATCATAAAAGTCTAAAATATCTTATGACTCAGAAAGATTTGAATCTACGATAGAGATGATGGTTAGAGCTATTGAAAGATTATGAACTTGTAATTGATTATCACCCGGGTAAAGCAAATGTCGTTGCTGATGCACTGAGTAGGAAATCATTGTTTGCACTACGTGCTTTGAATGCTCAATTAGATCTGTATGATGATAGTTCACTGATAGCTGAATTGAAAGTGAAACCGTTGTTTTTACAACAAATAGTTGATGCTCAAAAATTTGATAATGAAATGTTAGCGAAACGCGCTCTGTGTGATTTGAATTTTGATTCTGAATTTTGAGTTGTTGATGATTGCTTGAGATTTTGAGATCGTATTTATGTTTCAAGAAATTCTGAGTTATTACAGCTAATTCTGAGTGAGGCTCATAATAGTCGCCTATTTGTTCATCCGAGAAGCACTAAAATGTACCATGATCTGAAGCAACACTATTGGTGGTCTGGTATGAAAAGAGACATTTCTAAATTTGTTTCGAAATGTTTAGTCTGTTAGCAAGTAAAAGCTGAACCTCAGGCTCCCTCTGGTTTGTTACAACCGATTCTGATTCCTGAGTGAAAATGGGATAGAGTGACGATGGACCTTATTTCTGGATTACCTCTGACTCCGAGAAAGAAAGATACTGTAACACCCTGGTTCTAGGGGTTAGGCTTTTGGTGCTTAGCTCAGGTGTTGGCACACTTCAGTGTGTGGATGGGTGAGTTTTAGGGGTCCTGAGAACCCTAGATGGTGGTGGAATGCCTTAGTAAATTTTTTTAGCTTTTAGTGGTTAAAAGGGGAGCTTGGCAAAGTTGGGTCTTAAGAGGAATTTTGGGGAAGGTAAGACACAAGAATTGGCCTTGGTAGAGTGGCAAGGAGGCGCCACAGAAGGCATGGAGAAGTGACGCCTCAAGGGTGCTAAGGGGTCTCAGGTTCGAGCGGCTTGGGCAGCTTTTTGGTTTGTTTTTGCGCCAGGAGCAAGGGGGAAGAGTTGGTTTCGGTTTTGGCATCTTAAAAGAAGGATTTGACTTGTTCAAATCATTTTAAATGGATGGCTAGGAGGAGAGATGAGGGGGATTAAGTTTGAATTAGTTTGAAAGATGGGTGTAGAGTGATTTTAGGAAGGAATCAAGGGATTGGGTGAGTGGCAAAGGTGTTGGACGGCTAGGGGGGTTCTTTTGTTGACTTTTTCAACCATGAAGGTTAAAGGGATGGCCGAATGCTATATAAGGGGTGTGAGCTTCCTTCTTGCCGAATTTTAGCTCCCTCTTCTAAAGCCTACACTCTTTTTCTTCTCACACTCTAAAAATTCACCTTGGCCAAACTTCAAGCCCCTTTCCTCCCACTTTCTTCTTCATTTTCTTTGTTCCTAAACCAAAATCCTCTCCTTTCCTTGTGACCGCTTTGAAACCCAACAACATCCCATTTGTTTCTTCAAAGCCGAATAGTCTCTCTCGCCGAATCTCCTTGTGCCGATTTGGTAGTGTGGTAAGGTCTCTTTGATTTAATCTTTTATTCTTGTTTGGCCAGGTAAACCTTGAAGTTTAACCTTGTATTTTTGTGTATGACCAAATCCATTCAAGGCCTTGGATCCGTGACTCGCCTTGGAAGCCACGGTAGGGAGTTAGGCGAGGGTCTTGTGTTTTAAGGTGAGCATAGGTCATGACATTCGGCCTAGGGCCATGTTATGTATTTTTGGGTGGTGACCGATTCTATGGTGGGTTGTGTAGGGTGTGGCGGAAGAATTTTAGTCAAGTAGCATTTCGGGATTTGATCGTTTGTGTTAATAAGGTGCGTAATCATCGCACTATTTCCTTCGATTAATTACTTGCTAATGCTTATGTATATGAATGATGTGGGGTTAGGTGGTGAATACCACATTTTGGGTAATCGGATATCGTGAGTAAGTTGTGATATGATATTACGTGATGTGTATATATATATATGATGTGGTGATGATGTGAGATATATACTCATTTTATATGCTGACTTAACATGTAGCATTTACATATTTGCATGGGACTTGGGTTTGATTCAATGAAGGAAGAGGGTACATATGATGTACGTGGTCTAATGTTAGCCTCGGCTACATTAGCGCTTGATGGTTAGTCGTGTGCTACCTCAAGGAGGTGTTGGCTAGGTGCCCATCTCGGCGGTTGATGGCTATGTGCATCACCGTGAGACGATATTGAGGTTGAGATCATTTTGGTTGATCGGTGGCTCAGCCACGGCCTTGTGCAGAGAGTTGCCAAGGTAATGTTTTGGATCACGAGGTGATCAGTGGTGGTTTATCCACGGCCTTAGGCAGGGAGTCTGCTAAGGTTGGCGTACGGTTGGATAGTAGGTTGGGTTGAAGTATATCTTTGCATGATTTGTTTTGAGGATTGTGTGGGTATGGGCCAAGCCCATACGTGTGGGAAATTTGTGTTGTGGTTATGCACTGAGTCTGTGGACTCACCCAATTATTTTCCTAACATTTCAAGTGATTCATGAGATGGACCGGGATCGGAGAGGATACATGGTGGCCCATGCCGAAGGAGATTTTTTTGGCTATATTAAATATTAAGTATTTCATTCAAATAATGGTTGTAATAAGGATTTATTTTATTATTTTGGTATCATTTTATTATTAACTCTATTATGGTTTGTTTAAATTGAAACACTATGTGAAGATGGTTATATTTTTATAACTTACTTATTCAAATATGGAATTATTAAACATGTGGCTATAATTTCAAAAGAACATGGTTTCCAAGAGCAAATAAATTTTTACTATTTTATTCTAAGTCTAAAATATTTTCACTAACATAACCAGATTCGGTCGTAGTGAATGGGCCGGGTTTGGGGATGTTACAGATACAATTTGGGTCGTTGATCGCTGTGAAGTCAGAGTTTTAAAATTTATAAAGATAATGATCGAACCTGGAAACTAACTATGACAACGATTGAGGCAAGTGCACCTATCGAACAGTAGTATAGCTTAGGCAAGACCGGATTGTCGAACCCAAAGGAACTAAAAGTACTAATACTAACTTTCTTTCTATTATTTAGCCTAAAATAAGTGAAGTTGTTTATTAATCTAAATTAACTAATTACTAAGCTAAAGATGCAAAGACAAAAAGAATGAATTGGGGAAATACTTGGGAAAAACTCAGTTGATTAAGACGATACCTCTTAGGAAGAATCCACCTAGACTCCACTTGTTACCTAACACCGAACTGCATTTATTTATTCACTTGACTTGATCCGTAGGACTCCTAACGTATATTAAACCCTCTCTCGAGGTGAATAACGTCTAACCCTAGGTTAATTAATTGAAATCTCTTTCCCATTAATAATCCCCTAGAATAGCAGTAAATCGATCTATGGACATCCCATATTAGGTTTCACCCTAATCCGGTAAAATCTCGTCACCCTATCTCTAGGCGCGATCAACTCTGCTTAATTATGCTAGATCTACTCTTAAGCGTGGACTTTGCTCCACCACCTAAGCACATTCAACTTGAATTAATATCTCATGAAATATCAACACAAGAATTAAGCACACATAATTATGAACAAATCAAGTATTCATCATATAGTTCAGAAAACAATAACAAGATTCATCTAAGTTTCATCCCCTTCAAGTATCTGAAGGGTTTAGTTCATAATAATAAAAGAAAACATCTCAAAAGAAAAGATAAAACAAAACATAAGAAATCCCTAAAACCCCCTGAAGGAATTGAAGAGGAGATCCTCTGTATTGAGTAGAATTCCGGCTTCTTGAGATGGATCAATTGGCTATCCCTTGAGAGTTTCCTACAAATCTAACCTTTTCGGCTCGGCTCCTTGGCCTAGCTGACCGCCCGTCGACTCCCCCTTTTAGGTCATACTTAAGGTGTATTTATAGGCTTTTGGAATGTGTTTCTTTGTCCCTAAGTATCCAAATCTGAGTGAAATTACTCTCCTCTACGGCAGGGGCACGGCCATGGCACACGCCCGTGTGAATCGTGGTCAGGCCGTGTTGGACTCCGTTAGTGAGGCACGGCCGTGTAAATCGTGGTTGTGGCCATGTTCTAGTATATTTGAGGAGGCATGGCCGTGTGGGCTTTAGTCCAGGCCGTGTCGATTTCTTCTTTGGCCCATTTTGGCCCGTTTTGAGCCCGTTTCTCATTCTTTTTATTCTTGGGTGCTTTCCTGAGTATAAGACATGAAAAGAAAGGAATAAGAGCACCTTTTTACGTAAATCAAGGGATAATTCATCCAAAAGTATGCTAAACGTGGGCCTAAAATATGTTACTATTTCGGTTTATCAAATACTCCCACACTTAAGCTTTTGCTTGTCCTCAAGCAAAATTCTCAACTTACAATTAAAACGAACTTTCTATAGTTCATAATTCCTATCAACAATGACTTATCATAATTCATAGATAATTTATACATGGATAATTCAATTCAAAGAGTCCTAAGGATTCAAACAATCTAAGTCATAGATTTGTAGCTCGAAAATATAGGCGTCTCCCCTTAGCTAAATAATTACCTTTAATTCAAAAGTGACAAGGATTGACATCCTCACTAGAGATTCACTCAAATCGCTGAAAGTGTTTAAGGTTCAGGAAAAAGCGCTCAAAAGTCGAACATGAAAAGTTAATCCCATAGGCTTGCATGAAAATCAAATCTCCACCACTATAATATGAGATGATGCACAAATCAAAAGGTCTTTATCAGGGTTGTAACGGGGCTAGGGTTAAGGTGTGGATATAGGTTGAATTAAAAAGTTAGAATCGAGATCGAATTGATAAAATACCTAACTAGAACAATAAACTTAATAAAAGTAATTACATCAACTGAAAGCTAATAATACTAATAATGTGAGCTTCTTCTTCAATATTTGGAATTCACATGTATAAGCTCACTTAATCACAAAACTAGTTATGAATAATGAATATACTTCGATTTTGTTTTTTGAACAAATCATAGATACATAACAAAGGATAAATTACTGAAATAAAAACATAGTTAGGCTATTAATCGAATCAAATCTCGATATAAGGGAAGTCGAAAAAGAATGGTGATAACAAAAACAAAGGGTTTTGGGTTAATATTAGCAGTTATGTCAATAAAAAGGGTTGTTAGGATTAAAAGGGGTTCACTAGGGGTTAATTGTGAAGGTAGGCTTTTTATGGAGTTAGTGGGTTAAAACCTAGGTGCCTTAATCATCTCTGTATATCAAATCATAGGTGTGGTCTCGATATGTATAAACGAGCCAAGTTCTAGAATAACAAATCAATGTTGACATACTCATAATCAATAAAATGAGCATGAAAAAGAATATATGCTCTATAAGGCTCAAAAACTCACAAAAATTATGGGTATTTTGATATCAACCTCGTAAATTTCAAACTTCAAAATAATATTTAAACTTAGTTCGACAACCTAAAAAAAATTTAATTTCTGAAAAATAGACTTATCATGCTTGATTCTCTAGTATTCTTAAAATTTAATTATCAATGCACAATTATCAATGACTTAATCTAAAACATATCAATAAAAATCATAAATTATTAGAAATTTCATCCTAATTAGTAATATGAGGAATTTACTTAAAAACAAGACTAAATTCAGGATTTTGAGAACAATGCAAAAAGTTTGGCACCTAATTTCAGATATTTGAGAATAATGAAAAAAGTTAGGCACCTTTTTAGGTTGTTCACCCCCCACACTTAAGATGTACATTGCCCTCAATGTACAAAGTTAGCTATATAGACAATAATACTAAAATCATAAGATCTGGAGAGAACTGAAACTCCCTGAATTTTGGATGGATTCCTTGAGTCGGAGGTGAAAGATAAGTTGGAGGGGCCGGTCTGGATGACGATCCTGCGCTAGATGAAGAAATTGGGTAGCTCATGGAGGGTTAGCCAGGATATGATAATAATAATTAAAACTATACTAATTAAATAATTAAAGAAAAACAAGCTAGAGTGAAGAAAAATAATGATGAAACTAAAATTAAAAGAAAATATGGATGGACCGTAGAGTCCTTATTGTTGGGTGTGATTTCTAAGGCTGAGGATATGGTGGTGGTCGTGGCGTGATTCCCTAGCAGCCTTTAGAACCTAAAATCAAAAAAACTAAGATAAAATAAACTAAATTATGCATAAGATTGTTAAAGAGAAGGAAAATAAAGGAGAAGATAAAAATAAAAGAACAAATAATTGGTCTCAAATACCCTTGGCTTGGCGAGTGATTGAAGCGGCCGGCATGAACTTATATGTATCGGTCTCCATGAGGGAGACTGTGCTTGGCTTCTTCCGCTTCTTTGGCATTGTTTTGGTGTAGCTCAAGGGTATAGAGAAGAGGGGTAGGAAAGAAAATGAAAAGTTAAAGGTTGAAAGTTAGTAGGAGAAGAGGGAAGGGATGGGGGATTAAATATATTTTCAAACCTGGTACCATCCCATGCCCGTGCTCCTTAGGCGGGTCGATTCACACGGTCGCGTCGTATGGCCGTGTGTCTAGGTGTGTTGGTTCACCCACGCCCGTTGGTGATAAGTCAGTGTCGTCCACGGCCGCGTGGCATGGTCGTGGCATTCTGTCGGTGCCCGTGGGGCGGTGGTTGGAGTCCGTGACTTCGAAGATTTAATTCTCTCTGACTTGTACCACCTCTGCCATGTCAGTACGGCGATCCGGGGTATCCACACAGCCATGTCCACGGCCGTGTGCTAGGCCGTGTGGCCTGGAAATCTGTACTTTTTGGTTAGTGTAAAGCTAGATACTATAAAGAAGGGGTAAAATAGAATAAATAAGAAAAAATAAAAAATGTAAAAGTTAATGGGGTTAGTGCTTGGGTTGCCTCCCGAGAAGCAGTCGTTTATAGTCTTAAGCTAGACTTTCCTCTCGTTTGCATCATCAGGGTGGTTTGAAGAGTTGGAAGTCCTTCCTCATGCTATCAGTTTTATCCTCGTGAAAAAGTTCAAGTCGAGATGCGTTTATAGTGAAAGTACCAAAAATAGGATTACTTACCTCGACTGTTCCATATGGGAAAACACTGGTTACCCTAAAAGGTATTTCATTGTTTGTGTTAGGGTCCGGAGGAGATATTCAAGGATCTGCCTTATCTAACAGTACCTGGTCTCCTATTTTGAAGTGGTTTGTTGTTCCTATGAGCTCTTCTGGGGGCTCCTTCGGTTTTACCTTGTGTGGTTCCGGTTCTTCGTCGTGTATCCCTACTTTTTCCTTGAAGCGTGTCTTCCACTCGTCTAGATCATCGATCTGAATCCTTTGATCTTCATAAACTACTTCCTTGTTGGCATGGGGTTTAGGATCGGGTTTAGTTGTATTCTTTTGTGGTGCTTCCTGAAAATAAGGATTAACCAAATGGTTATTGGTAGAATTTACGTTCTCACCTTGATTACTCGATGTTCTGGCTGAGTCGAGAGCCTTGAGGGTGACCGTCTCGTTACCTACACGAAGCATGAGTTCTCCTGCATCAATATCAATTTTAGTCCTGGCAGTTGCTAAAAAGGGTCTTCCTAAAATTAAGGGAATCGAATTATCCTCATCCATGTCTAAGACAACGAAATCTACTGGGAAAACGAATTTGTTAATTTTTACAAGAACATCTTCGATAATACCCCTAGGAATTCTAACAGTTTTATCAGCTAATTGAATGCTCATCCTAGTTTGTTTGGGTTTCCCTAGACCTAATTGTTTAAACAATTTATAAGGCATGACATTTATGCTTGCCCCTAAATCAGCTAACGCATTATCAACAGTTAGTCTACCAATTAAATATGGAATTGTAAAACTCCCTGGATCTTTTAGCTTTTGTGGTAGTCTATTCTGTAACATTGCTGAGCATACTGCGTTTAATTACACATGTGGATCCTCGTCTAATTTGCGTTTGTTCGTCAAGTGATGTTTTAAAAATTTCCTCGAATCTGGCATCTGTGAAAGAGCTTCAAGTAGCGGTAAGTTAATATGTAATTTCTTTAAAAGTTTAAGAAACTTACCAAAATGTTCCTCTGTGTCATCTCTCGTTAATGCTTCGAGATATGGTATGCGAGGTTGGTACTCCTTGACTACCGGTTTTGGCTTGTCATGTGTTTCCTCAATTTTACCTTTTTCTACCTCGTTTCCTTGTATTGGACTGGGTTCGTCTAATCCTTCACTTTCTCGAGCTATTATGGCTTGGATTTGCTCATTCGGATTAATCTCAGTGTTGCTTAGTAGACGCCCTTGCAATCGTTTAGACATCACCTTTGCGAGTGTCCAACTGACTTAGAAACTTCCTCAACTGATTTAGTGACTTCCCTAACTTGGCTCTCGATCCCTTTGATCGATGCGTGTTTGGTCTTAAGGGTGGTTTCAGTGTCTTGGAGACGGTTTTCTGTTGATGCCATGAATCTTGTCAGCATCTCTTCAAGGTTCGGCTTCTTCTCCTGTGGATAGGGCTGATTTTGGAAATTTTGGGGAGGTTGTTGTCTTTGATTTCCTTAATTTCCTTGACCTCCCCACGAAAAATTTGGGTGGTTCCTCCAACCTAGGTTATAATTATTACTATAAGGGTTATTATTGGATCTGAAATTGTTACCTATATAGTTCATCTGTTCGTTCTCTGTGCTTAGTTGGTAGGGTGGGTACTCAGGATTCGCCACATTTCCACTTGCGTCGCACTGCATTACTGGATGTACCTGCGAAGAACACAAACTATCAAGCTTTTTATTCATCATCTCTACCTGTGTTGATAGCATCGTTACTGCATCCATGTTGAAAACTCCGGCAGATTTTGTTGGTTTGGTCCTTGTAACCTGCCACTGATAGTTATTCAGTGACATATCTTCAATAAACTCGTAGGTCGCTTCGGGAGTTCTCATTGTTCGGGTTCCACCATAAACTGAATCAATTAGATGCCTCGTTGAGGGTTTACACCGTTATAGAAAGTTTGGACTTGGAGCCACAGGGGCAAACCATGGTGCGGACACCTTCTCAAGAGATCCTTGTATCTCTCCCATGCGTCATATAATGTCTCTAAATCCATCTGCACAGAAGAAGAGATATCATTCCGTAATTTGGATGTTTTTGCCGGTGGGAAATATTTTAATAAAAAATTTTCGATCATTTGTTCCCATGTAGTGATTGACCCTAGTGGTAACGAGTGTAACCATTGTTTGGCTTTATTCCTTAATGAAAAGGGAAATAACCGAAGCCTTATGGCATCATCAGAAACACCATTTATTTTAAAGGTATCACAGAACTCTAAAAAAATAGCTATATAAGTGTTTGGGTCTTCGTCCTTCAAACCATCAAATTGAACAAATTATTGAATCATTTGTATAGTGTTAGGCTTTAATTCAAAATTATTAGCAGCTATAGCAGGCCTAACAATACTAGATTCGACTCCTGTTAAATGAGGTTTAGCATAATCATACATAGTACGTGGAGCATTATTTTCTGCCACATCTTGTGGTGGTGGGTTATTTTCGTCCATCTCTTCAGTAGGATTGGATCTGTCTTCTCGCTCTTCTTCTTGGTATTTTAGGGCTCGCCTAATTTCTCTGCGATTTCTACGAGCGGTAGCTTCAATATCACTGTCGTATACTAGTGGTCCTCTCAGGTTCCTTCTAGTCATAAACTAGAGGTACCTGTTAGGAAAAAGAAAGAAAGAAATTTAGAAAAGTTAAAATTTAAACTTAAAAATAAAAGTAAATTGCAGAAAATAAAAATAATGGCTAAAGTAATAAAAATAGAGCTTTCTTAATATTTTAGTTCCTCAAAACATGAATACCAAAAAACTTGATCATTTGTGAGTCGAGTTTTAAAATTTATAAAGATAATGATCGAACCTGGAAACTAACTATGAAAACGATTGACGCAAGTGCACCTATCGAACAGTAGTATAGCTTAGGCAAGACCGGATTGTCGAACCCAATGGAACTAAAAGTACTAATACTAACATTCTTTCTATTATTTAGCCTAAAATAAGTGAAGTTGTTTATTAATCTAAATTAACTAATTACTAAGCTAAAGACGCAAAGACAAAACGAATGAATTGGAGAAATACTTGGGAAAAACTCAGTTGATTAAGACGATACCCTTAGGAAGAATCCACCTAGACTCCACTTGTTATCTAACACTGAACCAGACGATTTATTCACTTGACTTGATCCGTAAGACTCCCTAACGTATATTAAACTCTCTCTCGAGGCGAATAATGTCTAACCCTAGGTTAATTAATTGAAATCTCTTTCCCATTAATAACCCCCTAGAATAGCACTAAATCGATCTATGGACATCCCATATTAGGTTTCACCCTAATCCGGTAAAATCTCGTCACCCTATCTCTAGGAGCGCGATCAACTCCGCTTAATTATGCTAGATCTACTCTTAAGAAGGGACTTTTGCTCCACCACCTAAGCACATTCAACTTGAATTAATATCCGCGAAATACCAACACAAGAATTAAGCACACATAATTAAGAACAAATCAAGTATTTATCATATAGTTCAGAAAACAATAACAAGATTCATCTAAGTTTCATCCCTTTGAGTATCCAAGGGTCTAGTTCATAATAATAAAAGAAAACATCTCAAAAGAAAAGATAAAACAAAACATAAGAAATCCCTAAAACCCCCTGAAGGAATTGAAGAGGAGATCCTCCGTATTGAGTAGAATTATGGCTTCTTGAGATGGATCAACTGGCTATCCCTTGAGAGTTTCCCACAAATTTGACCTTTTCGGCTCGGCTCCTTGGCCTAGCTGACTGCCCATCGACTCCCCCTTTTAGGTCATACTTAGGGTGTATTTATAGGCTTTTGGAATGTGTTTCTTTTCCCCTAAGTATCCAAATTCGAGTGAAATTACTCTCCTTCATGGCAGGGGCACGGCCATGGCACACGCCCGTGTGAATCGTGGTCAGGCCGTGTTGGACTCCGTTAGTGAGGCACGACCGTGTAAATCGTGGTTGTGGCTGTGTTCTAGTATATTTGAGGAGGCACGGCTGTGTGGGCTTTAGTCCAGGCCGTGTCAATTTCTTCTTTGGCCCATTTTGGTCCGTTTTGAGCCCGTTTCTCATTCTTTTTATTCTTGGGTGCTTTCCTGAGAATAAGACATGAAAAGAAAAGATTAAGAGCACCTTTTTACATAAATCAAGGGATAATTCATCCAAAAGTATGCTAAATGTGGGCCTAAAATATGTTATTATTTCGGTTTATCAGTCGTAGTTGATCGATTGACGAAATCTGCCCATTTTATTCCGATACGATTTGATTACTCACTTGACAGACTAGCTGAGCTTTATACTCAAACTGACGGTCAATTAGAGAGGTTAATTCAAGTGCTCGAGGATATGCTCAGATGTTGTATTCTAGAGTTCCGAGGCAATTGGGAAAGGTTTCTCCCATTGGTAGAATTTGCCTACAATAATAGTTTTCAGTCGAGCTTGAGGATGGCGCCTTATGAGGCTTTATATGGGCGTAAATGCAGAACGCCTTTATTTTGGACTGAACTCAAAGAAAACCAAATTCACAGGGTTGATTTGGTTAGAGAAGCTGAAGAGAAAGTAAGAGTGATACGAGAGTGCTTAAAAGCTTCTTCAGACAGACAGAAATCCTACTCGGATTTAAAAAGAAAAGAGATAGAGTATCGAGTTGGAGATAAAGTTTTCTTGAAAGTGTCACCTTGGAGAAAAGTTCTCAGATTTGGCCAAAAAGGCAAGTTGAGTCCACGTTTTATTGGACCGTATGAGATTACTGAGAAAGTTGGGCCTAGAGCTTACAGATTGGCTTTGCCATCAGAGTTAGAAAAGATACATAATGTGTTTCACGTGTCAATGTTAAGACGCTACCGATCAGACCCTTCGCATGTAATTCCCCAGTCAGAGGTAGAGATTCATCCCGATATGACTTATGGTGAAGAACCAGTCAAGATATTAGTTTGGGAAGTGAAGCAGCTAAGAAAGAAAAGTATTGCCTTAGTGAAAGTATTGTGGCAAAGACATGGAATAGAAGAAGCCACATGGGAACCAAAAGAGAGTATGAGAAACCAGTACCCAAACCTTTTCACTGGTAAAATTTTCGAGGACGATAATCCCTAAGGGGGGAGAGTTATAACAGCCCGATTTAGGGCCTATTCAGAATAGTGGTCCAAGACCACAAATCTGAGGTGAATTTATGAGTTTTTAAGGTTCATGTCATGTTTGCATGTTAGTGTGAAAGTTTCATGAAGCAATTTTGCTAAAATGAAGTTGAATGGTCAAAAAGGACCAAATTGCAAAAGTTGTAAAATGTGAGTTTCTAGAAGCATTTTGTATGAAATAGCTTTAGAATATTAATTATGAGTCCTTAAATAGAAATTTGCTTTGGACAAAAATGGACATGAGTTAGTAAAATAGAAATTTTTTAAGAGAAGGGCATTTTGGTCATTTGTCTAATAAGTGATTAAAATAGGAAAAAGATGATAAAATTTCATTCACCTTCTTCCTTCGATTGCCGAAAATTTGAAGACTCCATAGCTAGGGTTCTTCATTTTTTTCAAGCTTTCTAGTAAGTTCATCTTAGCCCCGTTTTTAATATTCTTCGTGTTTTTGAAGTCGTCGTATTATGAATTAGCTATTTTTAGCTATAAAATAAGCTAAGATGCATGTTCAAAAATTTCATCTATGAATGACATGCTTGTTAAATGATGTTTTATGGAAGATTATGAGAGTTTCATGTTAGATAAACATCTTTTCCTTAATGAATTTCATGAAATATGATAGTATGGACTAGTTTGTAATAGTTATGAAATTAGTCATACCTACTAGAAATAATGAGAATTGATGATTGCTATAGTAGAGAAAATGAATCAGCTAAGCATGTAGTCTAAGAAAGTTGAATGAAAATTATTTTACGAGCCTTGGGGCAAAAGTGAAAATATGAGAAAGTATATGGGCAAAATAGTAATTTTTCCCAAGTATGAGTAAAGGGTCAATTTAGTCAATGTGAATATTAAATGATCTATTTATGACTATAGATCAAGAAAAACGAAGCTCGGATCGAAACTGAGGCAAGAACAAGGTCGAGGACTAAATTGCATACCTAGCTACATTTTGTATATTGAGGTAAGTTTGTATGATTTCTAAGCTTTGTGATTTATATCATTGAGTTGCTTAGTATAATGTACAATGTTATTATGAAAAACGTTTAATGTTATGTTAAACAAAGAAATTAATGAGATCAAGCATGAGAAAGCCCCGATTGAAGTTGAATAACTTAGGATACTCGATCTACCACATGAAACAAGAAAGTTCGTATAAGACCAAGCTGAGGCATGGCATCGGCAAGCAAGTAAGATATCATGTAAGTCCAAGGCAAGCTTGGCATTGAGTAAGTTATCATGTAAGTCCAAGGCAAGCTTGGCATTGAATAAGATATCATGTAAGTCCAAGGCAAGCTTGGCATTGAGTAAGTTATCATGTAAGTCCAAGGCAAGCTTGGCATTGAACAAGTTATCATGTAAGACCAAGGCAAGCTTGGCATTGAAAAGTTATCAAGAGAAAGAGATCCCATATAAGTCCAAGTTAAGGCATGGCATTGGTGAGAACAAGAAAGACTTCGTATAAGTCCATGTTAAGTTATGGCCTCGAAATTTAGATGAGATTTAGTATCCTCGGTTATTCATATAAATTCATCGGGCAAACGAGTTAAGCTCCAAAGAGATAACAAGAAAGCTAAGTAAGTAAGGTTATTATCAAGTGATAAAGAATATTATTCATGTTATGAATGATGAATTAGAAATTATGAGTATTATGTTCAAGTATGCTGATCAATGTGATCTAGTGATACAGGTACTTTGTTTGCCTATCAAGTATGAGACTAGTAAGTTTCATGAGTTATATAAGAATCAAGTATGAGTAAGTAACCTTTATAGCTGAAATTTATGATGCCATTATTTATGTCAAATGGTTTATATTAATCAAGTATGTTGCTATGTGCATTATGCAAACTTACTAAGCTAAATGCTTACGTCTTTTATTATTTCTTTCTATGTAGTCCCGCCAAGCTAAATTGTGGATCGTTGAAGTCGGAGCTCGAATCACACTATCAACTGCTATTTTGGTATAGCCAAGTTGTTTATTTAAGTATGGCATGTATAGGAAACATTTTATTTTGAGTATATGTCTTAGAAAGGGGAAAAGCATGGGCTATCAAGTTTATTATTATTCTTTTGTAAATGGCTAAATGATTGGCCAAGATTGACTAAGTATGTATGTTATTAATATCAATGGAGCACGTTATATTGTTCATTAAAGTTGTAGTGATTTGAGTTGTTGAGATAGTATGAATTTGCTCTTGATTTCAGGGTGGCAATTGGCTTGGTAAAGAGCCTATAAGTGCCCACACGATCGGACACACGGGCGTGTGTCTAAGTCATGTGTACCCTGCACCATTGCACCTTAAGTCAGAATATCAAGTTGTAGTACACGGTCTAAGTCCACGGGCGTGCCATGGCCGTGTGTTATAAGTCGAATGCTAAGGTTTTCACACGGGCCAAGACCACGGCGTGCCATGGCCGTGTGAAGTTTGGCGAAGCTCGAGTTTTAAGCACGGTTAGGAGACATGGGTGTGTCTCGAGTTTACACGGCGTGTCCCAACTCACATGGGCGTGTGACCCTGTTTCAATGAAAAGTTTTCGATTGAGTTACGAAAGTTTACGGAGATGAGTTTAAGGCCTCGTAGGCCCATGAAAAGTACAAGTTGATTAAGAAAGATAAGTTCTTAATTCGGAACGAAATTTTATAGCCGTAAGTACTTGATTAAGGAAGTTCAAGCATAGTAACTTCTCGTATCCTGTCTAAGCCTCAGACTCGGGTATGGGGTGTTACAAGAAATATGCAAAGCAAGATCTTTGCTGCAATGCAATGCTTCCTCCAATCACATAACCCAACCCCATGCAAAGATAATATCACATGAATGCAACCATATCATAAATAGCATACAATAACAATCATATAACATGTAGGGGCATTTTAGTCATTTTGCTCTTCAGGGGCATAACGGTCATTTTACCCTGTGGGGGTATTTCGGTCATGTACAACCTTCCCGAAGGTCTACAGTCGCCTCGAGCGACATAGATAACATATATCATCAAAACAGTGTAATTGGGCCCAAAGCCCAATACTCGGCCCAAATGGGCCCACACGCTCGTGTGGCCCACTAAGCCCAAAACTGCCTTTGGCCATGTGATCGCCATGGCCAGCTCATTATTTCCTATCCAACCAAAAAAATTTACTCGCGTAGGGCCCCAGGGCCCATTGGGCCCACTCGGCCCATTTCGGTCCATTTGGCTCCAAAGACAGCCTAAGCCCATGAGGACGCTCATGGTGGCCTCAACCATCTTACGCCCATATTCGTGGGCTCGGTTCACCACACGCACGATCGCACGTTCATGTGGTAACCGTTGTCGTACATTTGGCTTTTCGGTCATTCCGGCATTCTGGCATTTGTCGATCTACGGTTTGGGTGGTATGTGTACACACCTTGTTTACGAAACGTGTTGAAGTCCACGACCACAAACCTTGACTGACTGAGTGTGATTTTAGCCCACCCAAAGCGTAGACAAAGATTGCTAACAACCTCCTTGATGGATATCTGCACAGTAAGCGGATTCATTACTCATGTTGCTTAAACTTGTGGTTTGAATCCATATATATTGGCCTATGGAAAACGCAAATCCTAAAGTGAGAAAAAGGCATTCGGCCAATACCAACCCAAGCCAACATAATCTAGTTCGGATCAATCACAACGAACAGCATTACCTTCGGTCAAGAACGAGCAAAAAGGTTCCAATTGTATCTGCAGCGCTAGAGAACTCCTTCACTCCTCGAGGATTACTTAAACCCGAATGAACACCATAACCAAGAAAAAGATAAGAATCGACATTAGAGAAAAAGATGAGCAAAGCCAAAAAATAGAGACATAGAGACTTACCGGTCGATATATAGCCAACAAAAACTGATTGAATGAAAGGGAAAGGAGGATAGGATCGAGAGAGAGAGAGAGAAAAGAGAATCGGCAATGAAGGACAAGGGAAAAGATTGATGAAGCAAAACAATATTCGTCTACAAGGGAGGAAAATGTTCGGTTACACAAAACCGAATGAGAGTAAAGGCAAAGTACCAATAATATTCAAGAGGAGAAAAATGAGGGAGAGAGAAGAAGTTGATCCACCAAGGCACGAAAATGGAGAGCAAAACCATAACTTGGCGAAATCCTGAAATGAGAATGACCAATTACCAATACCTAGACGAATTTTACCCCAAAAAACTCCCTAATTTCGTTCAGCCTTCTACACACTAAATTTCCCCCCAACACTCCTTCGCAATCGAAACACTAAGTGCCAGAGTTCGAACCCGACAAGACTCTTCTCCAAATTTGAACTTGCTTGATTTTCTCCATAATTTCCTCCCATCCATCTCTTCAAATTCGGCTAACAACCACCCCACTCAAAACTGTTCAAACTCTTGGTGTTTCGGTCAAACACAACTTCCTCCCAAGGCCACCAGCAAAAATAATCCCCAATTGCAAAAGCAGGGATTCAAACCTCAAACAAAATAGCACACTCCACACGCCACTATCCACTAGACCCGCAAGCTCTGTGTGGCATACTTTACCAAATTTTATTTATAACCCTACTATCCAGATAGGGGTTTTATTCACTTAAAACAAAAATTTTGCAAGAGTTAAGACTTGAACCCAGGCTTCTCACACACTCCCATACACACCCAAATTACTTAGCCATTAAAGCAAACAAGCAATTTGTGATAATTCTTGCACACATAAACTTTTATGTGTAGCCTCCTAACGGCTCCCACGCACAAGGCTCAATCCTACTAGGCCCAAATTCAGGGCATTACATTGATGCCCTAAGAAAAGATGGAGGGATAAGGGAATGTGAGCTAAGCTCCATTCAACGGGACATGTGAGGGGAAATAAGAAGAGTGTTAGCTTTATGCTTCACTTTTGGGACATGTTTTACTCTATGAGTCTATATGGTGTGTTGGAGATCCGTGTATCCAATGAGTGATGATAGATCTCACTTTTATGTTTCATAGCTCAAGTGCCAAATTATATTAAATTATGATTATGTGTGTATTGTGATATGTGTTACATGACATGTAACCTTTATGCAAGTTATCTATTAACATGTTTTTGAGTATTGTAATATATGCTTGAATGTTATGTAAATATATGAGTATTGTGATATATACTTAAATGTTATGTGATTATATGTGTAATGTGATATATGCTTAAAAGTGAATGTGATTACCATGTAAATGAACTAGTAAATAATACATGAGTGAGTACAATATGACACTGTGTTGGAACTGTTGAGGTTGTGCCATATGGTTGTTTCATTAATACTTGATGAATTGTTTGCGTGGTAGTTGTTCTAGGTATTCACTGAGCTTATTAAGCTCACCCATTCCCTTTTTAAACTATTGAGCAGTGTGGTTCCCAAGGGGTGATCCAAGCAAGTCCATTTCACTTTTTGCAGGTGTTATTGTTAGTTGTTTCCATTTTGGCGATATGGCTATATAACAGCCCGTTTTTAGTCAAATTGGAACAGTGGTTTTGAGACCACAAATCTGAGGTCAAAATATTTTTTTATTATTTTAATGTCTACAGTATGATAGTGTGATTGTGTGAAAATTTCGTTAAGAAGTTTTATCGTTTGAATGCTCAATTTGATAAAAAGGACTAAACCGCATAAAGTGTAAAACTTGAGTTCTTTTAGCTAAAGGTGTCTAATAGCTATAGAACCTTAAAGTGGAGGTCCTTATGTTGCAATTAGACCATTTTATATTTGAGTGGACTTATATGGACATATTATTAAGTGTTTTAAAGGTTATTCATTAAGGTTAATTAAGTAATTTAGTAAATAAACTAATTAAAGCAAAAGAAAAAAATAGGGATCATCTTCCTTAATGGATGATACCACTAAATTTTTGAAGGAGAAAACCTCCATGAAAGCTTAAGTGTTCGGCCTTCACTCCTAGCCTTGCATGTGAGTAATTTTTGTCCCGTTTTTAAAGATTTTTATGTTTTTGAGATCGTTGCAGCTTAATCTAGCTAGCCTAGGGTCTAATTTGCAAAACTGTTAAAGGTTTAGGGTTTTTCCATTGATAAAAGTATATGTATTTTGATGTTTGATGATAGAAAACGTATGGTTGTTGTTAAATAAACAACATTTGTAAAGTGATTTTTTGTAAAATTTCCAATTAGGGATTAAATTGAGAAATGTGATAAATTATGTGGTAAATGTGTGAAATAATGAAAAATATGGGCTGCTATGGTAATAAGAGAAATTCGGCTAGCATGGGTAGGGATCTAATTGCATGAATTTGTATTTTTATGAGCTAAGGACTAAATTGTAAAGATGTTAAATATTAGGGGCAAAAGTGTAAAGTTGCCATAATATATATTTTGGTCTAAATTGAATAGAATGATAATTGAATAAGTTAAATTTGGTATTATGTAGATCAAGAAAAATGAGGTTCAGATCTAGATCGGGGGAAAAACAAAGTATTGGACTAGTCGATCCATTTCGTTGTTTTTGTGATCGAGGTAAGTTCGTATGTTAATAAGCAATGATATAATTTTATTTTAAATGCTTTATTATTGAGTTAATTGTGAATACGACCTTACGAATACGTTCGACGAAGATTCGACAATGTGAAAATCCCGATTGAACCTTAGGAATAGATTAGGATACGAATGACATGTCATTAGGGGTTATGTGTTTGGGTGCTGGTCCGTATGTCCTACCGGTGGCTGAGTTATCCGGTATGTGTTGCGAATTCTCGTCAACTTGTATGAGCAGCACCGTGTAGCTACGTCATGATCGTCAGCTTGTGTGAGCAGACCCGTTGATAGCTCGAGAGTGAGCATTATATGAGATATGAGGTTGAGATAGCTTCGGCTATGTATTGGCACTTAGGGTGCGAGATTCCCGAGTATCCGATAGTATTCCAAATGGTTCAACGGGTATATCGAAGATATGAAACAGTGAGAAATAGATATGTATCAGTACAAGTATGTACGGAAACTATATGAACATTGAACCTATGAAAGTTGTGAGTTCATGATTACTTATGTGATTGAATATATGTTAACATTATGATTTAATGATTTTGTAGTATATTATGTTCATACTACTTGATTGGTGAATGAATGGTGAGCTTAACTTATTAACTATACGAGCTTACTAAGCTTTATAGCTTACTTTGTTTACTTTTCTATGTTTTATAGTGAATATCAAAGCTTGCTCGGATTTTGGAATCATCAGAGATCTCATCACACTATCAAGCTGTCATTTGGTACTTTTGAACTTGTGATTTTGGTTATATGGCATGTACAGGAGTTATTGTCATTTTGGTATATGTGTTAGTAATGGATTTAGCCATTTGTTTTGCCTTGTAATTAATGAATGGTTAGTTATGTGTATAGCCATATGACTTGGCTTATTTTGGCATGCTTGGTGATGTGTATATATATATATGCAAAAAGGCCTTTTCATATGTTGTGTATAATTTCCATTTATATGCTTGTTGTGAATTGGTATTGGAGTATCAAATGGTGGAATTTGAGATTGATATGCTTGTGGTTTTAGGTAAAGTGATGCATAATTGAAAGTGACCATATTGATGATTTGAGAATGTGAGTTTTGGTATAAAATTGAATGGCTTATTGTGATACTTGTGTAACTTGTGATTAATGGTATGGATTTAGCATGAATTACACTTGATTGAGATTGGTTGGAATGCCTATTTATGCCATGTTATTTGCCATCTGGTTTGTGTAGGTGATTGAAAGCTTGGGTGGAAAAAAAATGGCACGGGCAGAGACAGAGGCGTGTGTCTCAGCCGTGTGTGACACACGGTCAGGTGACACGGCCGTGTGTCCCCTGGTGTTTAATTAGAAACCAAGTCAGTATGTTCCACACGGCCCAGCACACGGGCGTGTGACTTGGCCATGTGGCATAAGTTAGTATGCCCTACAGGTTTGGCACGGCCTAGCACACGGCCTGGCATACGGGCGTGTGTGGCCATTTTGAAGGGCACACGGGCGTGTGTGTTGGTCATGTGACCCAAGTCAGAGAGTTACACGGGCTGGGACACGGCCATGTAATTCCATTTCGAATGTCCACATGGCTTATGACACGGGCGTGTCTTTGACCGTGTGAGACACACGGCCAGGCCACACGGGCGTGTGTCCCCTGTATTTTGTAAATTTTTTGAAGTGTTCCAAAAATTTCCTAAGTTATCAGTTTATTCCCGAACCACTCCGAATGCATATTTTGGGCCTCGTAGGCTCGTATTAGAGATGATATGATTGATTATGAATGATTTATATTTGGAATGGAAAAATGTATGAGAAATTTATATTTATTTGTGTAATAAGTCCGGTAATGCTCTGTAACCCTATTCCGACGTTGAATACGGGTGAGGAGTGTTACAGGCTATGTGGTAGACTTTTAATATATTACACAAATGACACTTTGGAAGATCCATAGTTTAATTTCTCTTAGGATTTTGAGAATTGAATCATATTATGCTGATTATCATTTGAACTTACTTTCGATGTTTGAGACTGCTATATTTAGTCGTTTTAATGCATATTTGATGATGATACGATAGCATGATGAATTAGTACATGTTGGTATGATCTATGTGCTTATATATGTTGTATTTTTTTAGTCTAAAATAGAGGTATAGATAATTGGGTTTTAAAAACGATATCTCTGTGTTTTGAGACGTGCAGGGAAGTTAGTATTGAGATTTGGTATCAATACCTTATCTTGAGTATCGATACTAGGGGCAAACATATCGATATTCTATGTTAGGTACCAATAATTTTCGCCAGAATGATTTTTTTGTGAGAAACATAATGCAAGTTTGGTATCGATTTTCCAGGTGGTATCGATACCACTTAAAGAAATTATCGATACCTTAGGGTTAGTATAGATACCTACGTGATTGTCTTGGAAATTTTGCTAAGTGATCCTAATGCATGTTATATTATTACTATAAGTTTATTTAAAGTATGTTTGGCATGTTCTAATGATGATTGATAAATGTTTGACTACAAATTTATAAGATCACTGATAAAGAGGATGCTTTTCTTAATAATGTGACAATTTACTATGAGTATGTGGAACGACGGAAATGTGCAAGTGTACACAATCGCAACAAGTAATAAAGTGACAAGTAAATTTCGAGTTATCGTACCCACAGGGACTGTGAAAAGAATTATTTATGAATGCAATTTTAAAAACACTTTGGTGAAGAAAAATATTTTGATTTGAGGAGGTGATTAAAAACTAGGATTTTAAATAAGTAAAATAAATTAAAAGTTCCAATGTACGATTTCAAAAGATGACTTTAATCAAGATGACATAATTGTGCTAGATTAATTACATTTCATAACTTAGAATTATTAAACTCATGTTTATGTTATTACAAATAAATTCACAGCAACTCGGTAATTTGCTAACTTATGAACATACTTACCAACCAAAATCCATTTATCTCTTGACTATACCTCTATGTCAATTCAACCAATTAAACAAATTTTAATAAGCAAATGTGTTAATGCACATACATACTTAACCCCTTTAACAACAATCACCCTTAATCATCATCACCATAACAACACTCAACAACTAGTAAGTAACAACCAAAAAACAAAACAAAAAAAAAACAAAACAAGAAAAAAAACCTTTTTTCAAAGCACCCAAAATAAAACTTTAAAAAAAGTTAGAAAATATCAAAAATAAAAAGAAAGAAAAAAGACGAAAAGAGAGGACTTACCTTGAACCCATTATGCATAGTTTTCCAAGAATCTGTATGTTAATCTAAACAGTGGAAAGGACGAGCTCAATATGTAACGCCCCAAAATTTTAATTTTTGATTTCGTGTATGTGTGACACACAATGTCTATCTGCTTCAGTGGTTATGTGTTCTGGGTATGTGTGAGAAATTCCAAGTTCAAGCCTTACTTGGGCAAATTTTGGTATTTTTATAAATAAAGCCTTAACCTAGTGCAAAGGGCTCAAGTTTAATTGTTGGTAAGTTTATATCAGAATGGGCCTGCTGGTCTGGTGGTTAAGTGGAGTGTTGGTGTAACACCCCTAACCCGTAACCATCGTCGGTCTAAGGTTAAAGGCGTTATCGGATGAATTGGAAACTTTTACAGACATTTCATAATGTAATTCATCAAATCCCATCAAAGTGTCCCTTAAATAGGTCTACGAGACCTCAAGTATGTTTTAAGAAAGGCCGGGGACTAAACTGAATACATATTGAAACTTTCAGAAATTAAAATATTTTTCTAAGTTACAGAGGTCACACGCCCGTGTGTGTAACACACCAAACCCGGCCTAGAAGTTAGGCCCGAATCTGGCATGTCACATTGAAGTGTTTTTCAAAAACCATGTTTTCATTGAAAACCCTTCTTAAATAAAAGCTTGAGAAAATCCCAGTTACGTCAGTTTATTTTTTTTTTTTGAGGTTTATAAAAAATTATTACCACCAATACCTTGTGTGTTGCGGAAGCATAATTTAAGAATAATTGAGTTACGAGAACGTAATGTTTTGAAAACTGTTTTGTTTAGAAAAATCGCGATCTACTTTTAACAGATATAAAACATCATAGATAAACAACCCAAATAAAAACTAGAAATTAAAAGTGGCCTTATTACAACCCAATAAGAAAGCGGTTTTAGTAAGGTAAAATAAAAACTAAAATTTAAGGCTGCTCGTAGTGTGGCCACCCCTGAGTCCTCCCGTACGTCGAACTGCTTACTGAGGATTACTTGAAAAATTAAAAAGAGGGGGTGAGTTTACGAAAACTCAGTGTGTACAACCCTCATCGAAAACTTGCATCACATCAATCCGGGTTGAAGCCCATTACAATAATCAATGTGGGCCTAAGCCCATCACAATAACGGTGGCAATTGGCCTTAGCCCATAATAGCCTCAGTTGGGCCTTAGCCCATATCAAATGTCACATATCATATTTATCTGGGCCTAAGCCTATCTTAATATTAAAATCCATATATGCAATGCATTAATGCCCATACCAACCCTGCACTCCATCTCCTATCCAACCCTGCACTCCTGTGGGGATTTAATCGACCCACCTATCCCTACACTCCTTATGTAGCACCGGTTGCGGCACTAACCAATGTTGTAGCAGAGCTGCCAGTCACGTAATCGGCTTAAAGCCATCGGTGGATCCACAGTCGTCAAGCGACCATGCGACCCTAACAAATCATACACTTCCTCCAAACCAATAATCCCATCCCCCATGCAACAAAATATCACATGAATGCAGACATACTATCAATAGCATACAATAACAATCATATAACATGTAGGGGCATTTTAGTCATTTTGCCCTTCAGGGGCATAACGGTCATTTTACCCTCTAGGGGTATTTCGGTCATTTTACCCTTCAAGGGTATTTCGGTAATTTTACAACCCGGGGGTATTTCAATAACTTTGCAAACTGGGGGTATTTCAGTAATTTTACAAACCGGAGGTATTTCGGTAATTTTACCATATAAGGGTATTTTAGTCATTTAACAACCTTTCCGAAGGTCTATAGTCGCCTCGAGCGACACAGATACCATGTATTATCAAAACGGTGTATTTGGGCCCAAAGCCCAATACTCGGCCCAGCTGGGCCTACACTCTCGTGTGGCCCATTCGGCCCATTTTCAATCACGGCTATGTGAACGCTATAGCCCATTTCGATTTCTGCCATATTTTGTAAATTTAATCCGTGTGGGGCCCACGAGCCCGTTAGGCCCACACGGTCCATTGCTGCCAAACGAGGCCCATAACAACCTAAGCCCATGAGAATGCTCATGGTGGCCTCAACCGTCTTACGCCCATATTCGTGGGCTCGGTCCACCATACGTGCGATCGCACGCTTGTGTGGCATCATTCGTCGGTACTTCGGCTTTTCGGCATTTCGGTATTTGCCGATCTACAGTTGGAACGGTGTGAGTACACACCTGTTATGAAGCGCCCTACGAATCCCTAGCACCGAACCTACAACATATAAGACTAACAGTTAGCCATTTGATCCATACAATTATCCTCTTTTTCAAACTAAAAGCCGAAACCACAATATCACTTACCTTAATCGACCGAACCTTGTTAAACCCTCTCTAATGGTTAGCAAGGTTAAAGCCCTTGACGGATTCTGCATTACATCAAGCCTTATTAAGAGAAATGAATAACCTTGTGACTAAAACCACACTTGACCGTTTACAAGCCATCAAGAGTATTCGGCCCTAACCAACAAGGCAAGAACACTCACCTTGGTGAAGAACTGAGAGTGGAATGTTGCTTACTCCAAGTCGCTTGTCCCTCTATCAATCCTCGAGAGGACCTAGGTATTAACCAATATTAGAATATGAGAAGAGGGGGAGGTTCGGCAGAAGAGAAAGTAAATAGCACCAGTAACAAAGATTCCTAAATAAAAAGAGCCATTAATACTTACACTTACCCACGCCAAAAAGAGAAGAAGAAAATGAAAGTGCAATCCGAACAACCGAAACAAACCCCCAAGTTGAACCCTTCTGATTAAGGAACGAATGCGATTGGAGAAGAGGGTAGAAGAGATGAAGAGAATAGAAGATCACTTTTCGGCACAAGGAAGAAGAACAGAGGAAAATGCAATCGGCCCAAGGAGAAATAGATAGAAATGGTACGAAAGTTGCCTAAATGGTAACACAAAATCGGCTAACAAGAAAGTAGGGTGAAACCAAGCAAAAAGAATGCACGAGAGGTCACTTTTACGCAAATACGGCAACACAGAAAAGAAAAAAAAAGGAATTTCAGTTTTGGTAACCAAACTAACCAAAAAAAAAAGAAAATAAAAAACTCATCAAAGTCCAAAATATACCCCAAAACCCCTTTGGCCGAATTTCTAAGATCAAAGACCCCATTTCGGCACCAACTCCTCAAGCCTTCAACTCCTTGAAAATCTCCACCTCCCTCTCCTTGATTTCCTCCATGATCCACTCCTTAAATCCCTTAATTGACTCATTCAAACTCTCCAACACAAAGTTTGAATCCAACACCAACTCTTGCCCACTTATGAGCAAAATAAATAATCCCTTTTTACATGCACTGAGACTTGAACCTCTGCCATCCTTGCCATACCTTTGACGCCACAACCACTCCACCACAGGCTCTCTTGTGTCTTCTTTTAACCACAATTATTTATAAGGCTTAATACCAGGAGTCAGGGTCCTCTAATGCTAAAATATAAAAATTTTCCAATTGACATGGCTTGAACCCAGGACTTCATAGAAGCCCCATAACATTCCAAAATCACTCACCTAATAGATCTAACATGCAATTGTGCCATTTTCTTATTCCCAAAAAATTTAAACGCACCCATGCCAGGGGCCCAATAGGCCTAATTCTACTAGGCCCAAATTAAGGGTGTTACAGTATGGGCAGGCCGTGTGCCTCCCACGGCCTCAGACACGTCCGTGTGTCTAAGCCGTGTCAAAACAGGGCATACATACTGACTTGTCCACACGGCCGTGGACACGCCCGTGTGCCTCACCCGTGGTCGCTACTGACTTGCACCACATGGCCAGTCACACGCCCGTGAGTCCTGTAACACCCCAAACTCGACCTAGAAGTTAGGCCCGAATCCGGCGTGTCACATTGAAGTGTTTTTGTGAAAACCTTGTTTTCATTGAAAACCCTTCAAGAGAAAAGTTAAGTAAAATCCAATTTGCTTTGAAAACGAGGTGTAACAAAAAAAAAAAAACCATTTCCTTGTTACTATGTAAAAATTTCCTTTGCCAGCGGAAGCTCGATCTTAAAACACACTTATTTTCAAAAACTTGAAATTCGCTTAAAAGAAATAAATCTAGGTTCCGTTTCAAAATTGCAATGCATAGTGGAAGTAATGGAATAATAACTAGAGGGAAAACCTTATTACAATCCGAGATAAAATAACTTAAAATAAACAACTTAAACTCTAGAATTCAGATATTAAGAAAAACAAGTCTAATCATCTTGCTAGTTGGCCACCTCTGAGTCCCTCCATCCGTCGAACTGCCTACTAAGGATAACCTGAGAAAAATAAAAGAGGGAGTGAGTTTTCGAAAACTTATTGTGTACGACCCTCGTCAAACAAATAGCATACATATCATATTATCAACATAATAATATCATGCATGAAATGCAGTGCAAACCCTCCCCAAATAATCCATCCGCTACACAACATTTCCCTTCCAACCCTACACTCCTGTGGGGATTTCTAAATCGACCCACCCATCCGATACACATCAAAGGTAGCCCGGTTGCGGGACTACTGCGTTGCAACAAAGGATCTAAGCATATAATGGGCTTAAAAAGCCATCGGTGGATCCACAGTTGTCAAGCAACCATGCGATCCTTATATACTTCCTCCGTTTCATAATTCCCACCCATATGCATCCTAAACAGAATATCATATGAATGAAGCAAATGTACATGTAACATCCATAAATCTTACATTCAACACATAGGGGCATTTTAGTCATTTTTGCCCTAAGGGGCATTTCGGTCTTTTCTCATTGTTATGGGTCTATTACTTACCTTGGTCCGTTATCAAGTCCTCGCTAACTAAAGTGAACAGATACTATGCACCAGGTAGGATTTTAGAGAAGAGGAGGTGAGTCATTAAGACCGCTTAAGTACAAAGCTCTCCCTAGATCCAATCCTAGATCCCTAGACCACAATATTTACCAAAAACTGAAGCCTTACCATATCCTTACCGTCTGCCACCAGTCCTAATAGCCCTTTCTTAGCTACAACTCACGAATATCCCCTAGATCTGCATCAATCTTAATCGTTAAAGACAAAATAATAGGTGACTTGTATCCACTTAAGTCACCCTTTCCCTTACTATAGACTATTCGGCCAACTTATCCCAAAATCAAGAACACTTACCCAAAAGCCGAAACGTATGGATAGCTTTTCGGCAGAGACTTGTAGATCCAAGCTTGACTCCAATTTTTCCAAGATCCGATCCACCAAAAATCAAAGGAATGATGACAGCACGATAGAGATTTGGTCACTAGAGTATTCAGCACAAGGTTTGCAGCGATTAAGAAATTGACTTCAAGAGCAAAGGTTTTCAGGTTTTGAAGTCACGAATATTTGGTCCCCAACAATTGAGATGAAGGTGGGACGGCACAATCAATGGAGAAAGAAGAGAATGATATTCGATTTAAGGCTTTAGGAGAGAAGAAAAGAAAACACATAAGGAAGAGGCGAGGTTTAGAATAGAAAAAGTGAAAGAGAATTCGGCAGAGCACTATAGTTGCCGAAATAGCACAAAGGGAATTCCAATTGCCGAAATAGCACAGAGGGAATTCGGCACCCCCTATTTATACATAAAACTGAAACTCTGCCTAGCCTCCCAAGTCTCAATCGGCTCCAACTCTTCCCCATCTCATCTCCTCGTTATCTCCCTGCTAACTCCCCAATCCTTTTCCTAAATTTTCTCTTCTGATCACTCTCCTTAGAGTCCATCACCACACCACTTCCAACCTTCTAGAAGGCCAAAATTAAACTCCTAAAAAAATACTAAGCTAGGATTCGAACCTAGGATCTCCTTGCTAGACCATAACGCCACCTCCCTATACCCTAAGTGGCATCACTTAGCCACTCCACCACAAGACTGTTTGATGCCATTTTCCCCTATTTTTATTTAAAAGCCCAACTACTCACCGTCCTGGTTCCTTTAATAATTAATTAAAAATTCATTCTCCTCAAAGTTCGAACCCAGCACTTCTCCAATACCCCTAGACACTCCAAGTTTATTAAACCCTTAAAGCCAACATGTCATTTGTCATTTTCTTGCTCACTTAAAAATTTTCTGAGACCCAAAGCCAAATAGGCCCAATTCTACTAGGCCCAAATTTGGGGTGTTACAATTCTACCCCTGATCGTGTGTCAGAGTTTTAAAATTTTAAATAACGAGAATGATCGAACCTGGAAACTAACTATGTCAACAATTGAGGCAAGTGCACCTATCGAATAGTAGTATAGTTTAGGCAAGACCGGATTGTCGAACCCAAAGGAACTAAAAGTACTAATACTAACTTTCTTTCTATTATTTAGCCTAAGAATTAAGCGAATGGTTGTTTAATCTAAATTACTAAAGTTAAAGACTCTAAGACAAAGAAGAATGAATTTGGAAAAATAACTTGAGGAAAAACCAATTAATTAAGACGACACCCAAGGAAGAATCCACCTAGACTTCACTTGTTATCTAACTCTAAACCAGACGATGTATTCATTTGACTTGATCCGTAGGATTCCCTAATTTATATTAAACCCTCTCTCGAGGCGAATAACTTCTAACCCTAGTTTGATTAATTGAAATCTCTTTCTAATTAAAACCCCTAGAATTGCATTAACTCGATCTATGGACTCCCATATTAGGTTTCACCCTAATCCGGCAACGCCTCGTCACCCTATCTCTAGGCGCGCGATCAACTCCGCTTAACTATGCTAGATCTACTCTTAGGCAGGGACTTTTGCTCCTCCACCTAAGCACATCAAACTTGAATCAATATCTCGAAAATATCAACACAAGGATTAAGAACACATAATTAAGAACAAGTCAAATATTTATCATATAGTTCAGCAAACGATAACAAGATTCATCTTAGGTTTCATCCCCCTCAGGTATCTGAGGGTTTAGTTCATAACAATAAAAGAAAACATCTCAGAAGAAAAGATAAAATAAAACATAAGAAATCCCTAAAACCCCCTGAAGGAATTGAAGAGGAGATCCTCCGTCTTGAGTATAATTTCGACTTCTTGAGATGGATCAACTGACTGTCCCTGAGTGAATCCCCACAAATCTACCCTCTCTGACCGAGCAAGACACCTCTAAACGATAGCTTTGGGCTCCCCTCGACAGAGGGTTTCTATCGAACTCCCCTAATAAGTTGCCCCCTAGGGTGTTTATATAAGCTTTGAGATGCCTTACTTGGCCTCCAAGTATCCTAATCTGAATTAAATTTCTATTTGGGTGTTTAAATATACTTTTGAATGTGTTTCTTTGCCTCCAAGTATCCAAATCCGAGTAAAACTCCTCTTGGTCGCGGCAGGGGCATGGCCATGGCACGCGCCCGTGTGAATCGTCTTTAGGCCGTGTTCGGACTTTTAAAGAGGTGACACTCCCGTGTATCTCGTGGCTAGACCGTGTTCGAGATTATTGAGGAGGCACGCCCGTGTGATCTTGGGCCCAGGCTGTGTCGATTTTGTGCTTTGGCCCATTTGGCCCGTTTTAAGCCCGTTTCTTGTTCTTTTCATCCTCCGGTGCTTTCCTGAGTATATAACATGAAAAGAAAGGATTAAGAGCACCTTTTTACATAAAATAAGGGATAATTCATCCAAAATCATACTAAATGTGGGATTAAAATATGTTACTTTTATAGTTTATCAACCCCCTTTAAAGAAATTTCGTCCTCGAAATTTCTAACTAACTATTAATCGCACCGCTCAAGTCACACCACTATGCTTTCGCTGCGCACTGTGATTTTAATAACACTAACACACTTTAACTCTAATTGAACCCTCTTACACTTACCCTAAAAAACTACCCACTGGAGCAGATAAACATTGCACGCATACAGTTTCTATACCCAAAATATCGCATCCAGACAAAACATACCTGTTATCACATTTGGGCATCCCCGTCTTCCCGGTGAAATAGGAATTTTATGAAATTTTAGTTAGTTTCAGTAATTAAGCCGATGTTTTATGATAGTATTAAGTACAGAGGTTGTTTTCGCAAATCCTCTACAGTTTCAACCTACGGGCTTTTCACTCAAACTAAAAAGCTTTAGTATAATAATCTAAAGTGGCCCACTAACTATCTGTAGTATATCAAGTTAAACAAGCTTAATAATAAGAGAACTTACTTGGTTTGACGTCAGAGACTCGGTGTGCCACATCACAAGAATTTCCAAAACATTTCAATCTAATCCAAAAATAGTTTTTTTAACCCAAGTAGTAAGGCCCATTTCACAGCCCGAGCTTTGCAATCGGGCTCTGATATCACCAAATGTAACACCCCAAACCCGGCCTAGAAGTTAGACTCGAATCCGGCGTGTCACATTGAAGTGTTTTTGCGAAAACCTTGTTTTCATTGAAAACCCTTCTAGAGAAAAGTTAAGTAAAATCCAGTTTGCTTTCAAAACGAGGTGTAGCAAAAAAAAACCATTTCCTTGTTACTATGTAAAAATTTCCTTTGCCAGCGGAAGCTCGATCTTAAAACACACTTATTTTCAAAAAACTTGAAATTCGCTTAAAAGAAATAAATCTAGGTTCCATTTCAAAATTGCAAGGCGTAGTGGAAGTAATGGAATAATAACTAGAAGGAAAACCTTATTACAATCCGCGATAAAATAACTTAAAATAAACAACTTAAACTCTAAAATTCAGATATTAAGAAAAACAAGTCTAATCGTCTTGCTAGTTGGCCACCTCTGAGTCCGTCCATCCGTCGAATCGCCTACTGAGGATCACCTGAGAAAAATAAAAGAGGGCGAGAGTTTTTGAAAACTCAGTGTGTACGACCCTCGTCAAACAAATAGCATACATATCATATTATCGACATAATAATATCATACATGCAATGCAGTGCAAACCCTCACGAAATAATCCATCCGCTACACAACATTTCCCTTCCAACCCTACACTCCTGTGGGGATTTCTAAATCGACCCACCCATCCGATACACATCGAGGGTAGCCCAAGCATTGCATACTACCAAACGTTGTAGCAAGGCGCTAAGCATATAATGGGCTTAAAAAGCCATCGGTCGATCCACAGTTGTCAAGCAACCATGCGATCCTCATATACTTCCTCCGTTCCATAATTCCCACCCATATGCATCCTAAACAGAATATCATATGAACGCAGCAAATGTACATGTAACATCTATAAATCTTACATTCAACACATAGAGGCATTCTAGTCATTTTTACCCTTAGGGGCATTTCAGTATTTTCTCATTGTTATGGGTCTATTACTTACCTTGGTCCGTTATCAAGTCCTCGCTGGCTAAAGTAAACATAAAATATGCACCAGGTTGGATTCTAGAGAAGAGAAGGTGAGTCATTCAGACCGCTTAAGTACCAAGCTCTCCCTAGATCCAATCTTAGACATGCATATACCCATTGCCACACCTTAACCTTATGACTTGTCCACGATCACAATTAGTTAATAATTAAAGTTTCATGTAAGGTTAAGAAATTTACAAATTACTAAGCCCAAGACCCCTTACAACGCCCATACAAATTCACATACATTCATATGACCCATCAGGCCCAATCTCATTCGTATGGCCCACTAGTCCCAAATCACATTCGTATGGCCCACTAGGCCCAAATCACATTCATATGGCCCATTAGGCCCGATCATAATCAAATCATACAACCATCCATATCAATCCATCATTCAATTTCACATATCAACTCTTGCCGAATTGAGCCCACGAGTTTGGCAAGCCCATTTAGCCCCTTCTGGCCCGGTTGGCCAACAGTGGCCCGAGACCTTGAGATCATTCTCTTTGTCCCGGTAATCGTATCGGTGTTCCCACACAAATGTTCACACGCAAGTGTGGTTGTTGGTGCCAACCTTTCGACTTTTCAGCTTTTCGACACTCCGGGTTTTCGGGATTTCGAGATTTCAGCTTTTACCGATTTACCGTGTGTGAAGTGTATGTACACACCTGGTAAATGAGACGTGTTACACTATCCTCAGCATTGAACCTACAACCAATACCAACCTCCAATCAATCACACACTTAACCACAATATTTACCAAAAACCGAAGCCGTACCATAACCTTACCGTGTGCCTCAAGTCCTAATAGCCCTTTCTTAGCTACCACTCACGAATATCCCCTAGATCTGCATCGATCTTAATCGTTAAAGACAAAATAATAGGTGAATTGTATCCACTTAAGTCATCCTTTCCCTTAATATAGACTATTCAACCAACTTATCCTAAAATCAAGAACACTTACCCAAAAGTCGAAACGTATGGATAGCTTTTCGGCAGAGACTTGTAGATCCAAGCTTGATTCCCATTTTTCCAAGATCCGATCCACCAAAAATAAAAGGAATGATGACAGCACGACAGATATTTGGTCGCTGGAGTATTCGGCACAAGGTTTGGGGCGATGAAGAAATCAACTTCAAGAGCAAAGGTTTTCGGCTTTTGAAGTCACAACTATTTGGTCCCCAACAATTGAGATAAAGGTGGGACGGCACAAGCAATGGAGAAAGAAGAGAATGATATTTGATTTAAGGCTTTAGGAGAGAAGAAAATAAAATACATAAGGAAGAGGCGAGGTTTAGAACAGAAAAAGTGAAGGAGAATTTGACAGAGCACTATAGTTGCCGAAATAGTACAAAGGGAATTCCGATTGCCGGAATAGCACAGAGGGAATTCGGCACCCCCTATTTATACATAAAACTGAAACATTGCCTACCCCCCTAAGTCCCAATCGGATCCAACTCTTCCCCATCTCATCTCCTCATTTTTCTCCCTGCTAACTCCCCTATCCTTTTCCTAAATCTTCTCTTCTAATCACTCTCCTTAGAGTCCATCACCACACCACTTCCAACCTTCTAGAAGGCCAAAATTAAACTCCTAAAAAAAAATACTAAGCTAGGATTCGAACCTAGGATCTCCTTGCTAGCCCATAACGCCACCTCCCTATACCCTAAGTGGCGTCACTTAGCCACTCCACCACAAGACTCTTTGATGCCATTTTTCCCTATTTTTATTTAAAAGCCCAACTACTCACCGCCCTGGTTCTTTTAATAATTAATTAAAAATTCCTTCTCCTCAAAGTTCAAACCCAGCACTTCTCCAATACCCCTAGACACTCCAAGTTTATTAAACCCTTAAAGCCAACATGTCATTTGTCATTTTCTTGCTCACTTAAAAATTTTCTGATACCCAATGCCCAATAGGCCCAATTCTACTAGGCCCAAATCCGGGGCGTTACAATTCTACCCCTTTAAAGAAATTTCGTCCTTGAAATTTCCAACTAACTATTAATCGCACTGCTCAAGTCACACCACTATGCTTTCGCTGCGCACTCTGATTTTAATAACACTAACACACTTTATCTCTAGTTGAACCCTCTTACACTTACCCTAAAAAACTACCCACTGGAGCAGATGAATATTGCACGCAGACAGTTTTTATACCCAAAATATCGCATCCACACAAAACATACCTGTTATCACATTTGGGCATCCCCGTCTTCCCGACGAATTAGGAATTTTATAAAATTTTAGTTAGTTTCAGTAATTAAGCTGATGTTTTATGATAGTATTAAGTAAAGAGGTTGTTTTCGCAAATCCTCTACAGTTTCAAGTTCCTACGGGCTTTACCCTCAAACTAAAAAGCTTTAGTATAATCATCTAAAGTAGCCCCCTAACTATCTACAATATATCAAGTTAAACAAGCTTAATAATAAGAGAACTTACTTGGTTCAACGTCGGAGACTCGGTGTGCCACATCACAAGAATTTCAAAAACATTTTGATCCAATCCAAAAATAGTTTTTTTAACCCAAGTAGTAAGTCCCATTTCACAGCCCGAGCTTTGCAATCGGGCTCTGATACCACCAAATGTAACACCCCAAACCTGGCCTAGAAGTTAGGCCCGAATCCAGCGTGTCAGATTGAAGTGTTTTTGCGAAAACCTTGTTTTCATTGAAAACCCTTCTAGAGAAAAGTTAAGTAAATTCCAGATTGCTTTCAAAACGAGGTGTAGCAGAAAAAAAACCATTTCCTTGTTACTATGTAAAAATTTCCTTTGCCAGCGGAAGCTCGATCTTAAAACACACTTATTTTCAAAAACTTGAAATTCGTTTAAAAGAAATAAATCTAGGTTCCGTTTCAAAATTGCAATGCATAGTGGAAGTAATGGAATAATAACTAGAGGGAAAACCTTATTACAATCCGAGATAAAATAACTTAAAATAAACAACTTAAACTCCAGAATTCAGATATTAAGAAAAACAAGTCTAATCGTCTTGCTAGTTGGCCACCTCTGAGTCCCTCCATTTTTCGAACCGCCTACTGAGGATCACCTGAGAAAAATAAAAGAGGGAGTGAGTTTTCGAAAACTTAGTGTGGACGACCCTCGTCAAACAAATAGCATACATATCATATTATCAACATAATAATATCATACATGTAATGCAGTGCAAACCCTCACCAAATAATCCATCCGCTACACAAAATTTCCCTTCCAACCCTACACTCCTGTGGGGATTTCTAAATCGACCCACCCATCTGATACACATCAAGGGTGGCCTGGTTGCGGGACCACCAAATGTTGCAGCAAGGCTTCTAAGCATATAATGGGCTTAAAAAGCCATCGGTGGATCCACAGTTGTCAAGCAACCATGCGATCCTCATATACTTCCTCCGTTCCATAATTCCCACCCATATGCATCCTAAACAGAATATCATATGAATGCAGCAAATGTACATGTAACATCCATAAATCTTACATTCAACACATAGGGGCATTTTAGTAATTTTTGCCCTTAGGGGCATTTCGGTCTTTTCTTAATGTTATGGGTCTATTACTTACCTTGGTCCGTTATCAAGTCCTCGCTGGCTAAAGTGAACAGATACTATGCACCAGGTAGGATTCTAAAGAAGAGGAGGTGAGTCTTTAAGACCGCTTAAGTACCAAGCTCTCCCTAGATCCAATCCTAGACATGCATATACCCATTGCCACACCTTAACCTTATGACTTGTCCATGGTCACAATTAGTTAATAATTAAAGTTTCATGTAAGGTTAAGCAATTTACCAATTACTAAGCCCAAGAACCCTTACAAAGCCCATACAAATTCAGATACGTTCATATGGCCCACTAGGCCCAAATCACATTCGTATGGCCCATCTGGCCCAAATCACATTCATATGGCCCATTAGGCCCGATCATAATCAAATCATACAACCATCCATATCAATCCATCATTCAATTTCACATATCAACTCTTGCCGAATTGAGCCCACGAGCTCGGCAAGCCAATTTATCCCCTTCTGGCCCGGTTGGCCAACAGTGGCCCGAGACCATGCAATCGCTCTCTTGGTCCCAGTAATCGTATCGGTGTTCCCACACAAATGTTCACATTCTCGTGTGGTTTCCAGCGCCAACCTTTTGACTTTTTAGCTTTTCGACACTCCGGGTTTTCGGGATTTCGGCTTTTGCTGATTTGTCGTGTGTGAATTGTATGTACACACCTGGTAAATGAGACATGTTACACTATCCTCAGCCTTGAACCTACAACCAATACCAACCTCCAATCAATCGCACACTTAACCATAATATTTACCCAAAACCGAAGCCTTACCATAACCTTACCGTGTGCCACCAGTCCTAATAGCCCTTTCTTAGCTACCACTCAGGAATATCCCCTAGATCTGCATCAATCTTAATCGTTAAAGACAAAATAATAGGTGACTTGTATCTAATTAAGTCACCCTTTCCCTTACTATATACTATTCGGCCAACTTATCCCAAAATCAAGAACACTTACCCAAAAGCCGAAACGTATGGATAGCTTTCTTGTAACACCCCAAACCCGGCCCATGCGGTATGACCAGATCCGGCATGTCACATGAAGAAAGTATGTAAAGAACTTATGATTCCTTCTAAAGTTGATGTTATTAGGTTATAGTTAAGAAAAACAAGTTTGATTATAAATATTCGATAAAAAAAATACCACTAATCTCGAGAGGTTGAGTAATGAATCGAAAATCAAACTAGTGAACTTTAAAAACCGTGACTTTTGAAAAAGATGTTGATAATTCGAAGGAAAATCCAAGTTAAATTATTTGTACATATTTGTTATGAAATCCGTTTGTTAATCAATTTTGGAAAACCGTTGTTTAAGATCTCAGTAAAATTTCCATTTAAAACAATTCATGGAAAATAATAAGTATATCAAAACATAAAGCAAAATAAAAATATCAGAGGCCTTATTACAACTTTAAACCCAAAATAGTAAAAGTAATGAAATAAAGCGGAAAAGAAGTTTACTAATGTTTGAAAAGATTATTTTCAAAGTATGGCCTCCACCGAGTCATCCATGGGCCCAAGTCCTCATCACTGAGCATCACCTGCAAGGATTAAGAAAGAAAGGGGGTGAGTTACAAGAACTCAATGCATAATCCCCCTTACCATCATCCACTGGGTCTGAACCCGTATAGCAACATCTTGGGCCTAAGCCCATTTACATAACAGTATTTAAAAGAAATGAATGCAACCCAACCCATCCATCCATCACACCCCCGACCAGCAAATCACACATGTGGGGATCAAGTCAACCCACCCGCCGCTCTCACACCAATTTGCGATCAAGTTTGCTAAAGTATATTATTTTTGTGGGCATGCCACCGAAATCATAATTAAGCACAATAATAAGCGAATTGTGGCTATGCCACCAGGGTACACTGCTCTCCATACAATTTTCCCCAACCCATGCATTATGTAAAGATGCAACATAAGAAAAGTATTTCCACATATATAGCAACCATTAATCTAATGAAATATTTTGTTGAATCAGCCCATTAAAGCACTTTGGTAAATCGGCCCACTAAGGCATTCTAGCAAATCGGCCCGTTAAGGCATTTTGGTAAATCAACCCATAGGGCCATTTTCATAAAAATGGCCCATTAAAGCTTTTTAGTAATTCGGCCCATAAGGGAATTTTTCTAATTTTACAAATTAATATCGATTTTGACAGATCTTAAAATTAACGTTGTTTAAGCAAGTTACTCGATTCTTGCCATATTACGGTTATTAGATTCGTAAGCAACAATGATCTATTTTCCAACATGATGGTGAATCACGAATCTACAGGATTTCGGTGTGAGATTACACACCTGATTACGGTAAGGACTAAACCTTCTTGATTGTTAGCACCTATGTCACCATAACACTCGATTAACTAACAAGAGATAGTGTCTTAATCCAAATCTAAACAATCGGTTTATCACACTTACCTCACTATCGTGAACGACTATGATCTGCCTATTTTCACCAGATGTCGGGACCTGATGGAAAATCCCGAACTGTCGATACCGCCCTACGTTTGAACTTGGGAGTAGAGATTGCAAGTCCACTCCCTTTTCATCCTCCTATTGATTTTCCTTTAGTATCACTACCACTTGCCTCCATTGGAAGAGTCTCGATCAGAATAATATTACAATAAGAGAAGTAGTTGTCTAAGGAGAGGGTTCCGGCTTAACACTACTTCCGAAAGACCAAAAAGCAGAGGAGAACGAGTTGTTAAGCCCCTAAAATAAATGATTAGACATAACTATCGATTCGTTTAACAAAATAACCGCGTAGAAATCGAATGGACCAAGAAGAAACTCCTTACCTTAATCGATGATGAACCCGATTCCCCCCGATTCAACTTATGACTAAGGATGAGTCGGCAAGGATGTGAGATTCGGCCAACCCCACAAGAACACTACAAAAAGGAGATGATCATGATATGAGGGAGTAGAAGGAAATGGTGTTTTGATTTTAGAAATAAAGTGAAACAACTGAATGATGATGGTCACACCTTCGGTTATGGAGAAAAGAAGATGAAAGGAAAAGAATGAAGCCGCTTACCCGATTCAACCAAGGAAGAAAGTGATCAACACGCAAGTTGGAGTAGAGAGAATGGCTAGGAGGATTCGGGTACTTAGAGAGAAAAGAACAAGCAAGATTCGGCCATCAAAAATATTGACTAAAGAAAAAGAGAGAAGGGTTGAAGAAATGGTGAAAAAGAAAAGAAGAGATGGAAAAAGAGGTGTCAGAGAGTTTCGGCCTACACTAAGGAAAAGATGAGCAAAATGGCTTGGTGTTTCGGCAAACAAAGGAAAAGGTTGGAAAAGAAGCACAAAAAAAATGTTCAAAAAGAGAGAAAACTTTTCATGCACAAAACTTGTAAAAAGGCTATAGAAAATTCGGCTCCCTAATCCCCCTACCAAAACCGTAAATCCCTAACACCAAGAAGATTATGGTTGACCAAATTTTCTTTCCCCAAGCACCTCTCAAAATTCGGCCAACATATCCCCCTTATCTCTTTCCTTTACTTCTTTCCTTATTTTTCCCTTGATCTCCTCCTTTCTCTTTTCCTTAGTCTTGTTTCGATCATTTGAAAGTCTTCCTTTCCTTCTATAGAACCATGGCCGACACTTACCATCTTCCACCTGATTAGCACAAAAAATATATATATTTGCAATAGGAGAGATTCGAACTCCACCCCTTAAGCCCCTTCATGTGACGCCTCACCACTTTGCTACTAGCTCTTCGTGTGCTAGCAAAAAAAAAAAAAACTCACTTATTCTTTTAAGTCTTGACGTCACTTGCCTTCTCCCCCTTAAGTGCATAAACACAAAAATTCTACCAAGGCCCAACTCAACCCCAAGCCTTCTTAGGGTCCCTAAACATACACAACTGACACTCTTAGCTAGCCTAACGCATGGTATAAAGCAAAACATAAAATCCCGAATTTCAGGATGTTACAATTCTACCTCCCTTAAAGAAATTTCGGCCTCGAAATTTACCTGATTAAAAGAGATGAGGGTATTGTTGCCGGATCGTGTCCTCAGGCTCCCATGTAGCTTCCTCTGACCCGTGATTACGCCATAATACTTTGACTAACGGAACTGACTTCCTTCTCAGCACCTTAATATCCCGATCTAAAATCTTCACTGGCTCTTCTTCAAAAGACAAGTCAGGTCTTATCTCAACTTCCTCCACTAGCACTACATGAGACGGATCCGAACGATAACGCCTTAACATCGAGACATGGAATACGCTATGTATCTGACTTAACTCCGGAGGTAACTCAAGCTGATAAGCCACTAGCCCAACACGCTTCAATACACGGTAAGGTCCGATAAATCTAGGGCTCAACTTGCCCTTCCGTCCAAATCTTAAGATCTTTTTCCAAGGTGAGACCTTCAGAAAGACCTGATCACCCACAGAGAACTCTATCTCCTTCCGCTTCAGATCCGCGTATGATTTTTTTCTGTCTGAAGCTTCTTTTAACTGAGCCCAAATTACCTTTACTTTTTCCTCCGTCTCCGAGATCAATTCTGGACCCAATAACTGCTGCTCCCATTTCGATCCGGCCAAGTAGAGTACGACACCTACGACCATACAATGCCTCATAGGGTGCCATCCGGATCTGGATTGATAACTATTGTTGTATGCAAACTCTGCCAATGGTAGAAAATCTTCCCAACTACCCCTGAAGTCGATCACTCAGCCCCTTAACATGTCTTCTAGAATCTGGATTACTCTCTCCGACTGACCATCAATCTGCGGATGAAACGTCGTGCTGAAATTTAGTTTTGTACCCAAAGCTTCATGTAAATTCTTCCAGAATTGTGATGTAAACCTAGGATCCCTGTCCGATATATAAAGACACTAGTACCCCATGCAACCTCACGACTTCTGCTATATACAACTTGGCCAAGTTCTGCAACGTATAATTCGTACGAACTAGTAGGAAATGAGCAGACTTCGTTAACCGATCCACTATTACCCATACTGAATCTTTCTTAGTAGGCGTTAATGGTAACCCACTATTAAAGTCCATCGTTATCCTTTCCTATTTCCATAGTGGGATTTTCACCGGTTGTAGCAACCCTGAAGGCAGTTGATGTTCCGCCTTCACCTGTTGACATGTCAAGCACTTGCTCACGAAATCAGTAACCTCCCGTTGCAACCCTAGCCACAAATACTGCTCACGGATGTCTCGGTACATTTTGTTTCCCCCGGTGTGCATAGAAAATGGGCTACTATGCGCCTCACACAGAATCATTTGTCTCAATTCCAAATCCCTGGGCATTCAAACTCTTCCGCGGGAACACAATACTCCATCACTATTTAATCCAAAATCCCCTATCTCACCACGTTCCACTTGCAGAAGCCTAGAACCCAACCTTTCATCTAACAAGTGCTTTTCCTTAATCTGACTTACCCACGCAGGCTTCACTTGAAGTTCAGCTAACAAGCTACAATCTTCATAAAGGCAGAGATGAGCGAACATCGCTCTCAAATCCAATATCACCTTACGACTCAACGCATCTTCCACTACGTTAGCTTTACCTGGGTGATACTCGATTGAGCAGTCATAATCTTTCAACAATTCTATCCACCTCCGCTGTCTTAAGTTCAACTCCTTCTAGGTAAGGAGGTACTTTAGACTCTTATGGTCCGTGAAGATAATCGACTTCTCCCCGTACAGATAGTGTCTCCATATCTTCAGAGCAAATACCACTGCAGCTAACTCCAAATCATGAGTGGGATAGTTCACCTCATGCGGCCTTAATTGACGAGATGCATTAGCCACCACTTTCCCTCCTTGCATCAACAGACATCCCAAGCCCGTGTGTGACGCATCACAATAAGCAATAAACTCTTTATCAGCCTCAGGCTGAATCAATACTGGCGCTTCTGTCAAAATCTTCTTCAATCTCTCAAAGCTTTCTTGCTGCTTATCTGACCACACAAACGGTACTCCTTACGCAATAGTTTAGTTAGGGGTGCAACAATCAACGAAAACCCCTCAACGAATCGCCTATAATACCCGGTAAAACCTAGAAAACTTGATTTACGCCATCGACTTCGGTGGCTTCCACCCCAATACAAACCTCGATCTTACGGGGATCTACTCTAATTCCTCGCACACACACAACATGCCCCAAAAGGTCACTTCCTCAAAGAAAATTCACACTTCCTAAATTTGGCATACAAATTTGCTTCTCCTTAATATCTCGCAATACGACCCGTAGATGCGAATCATGCTCCTCTTACGTCTTTGAGTACACCAAGGTGTCATCTATGAACACCACCACAAACCGATCTAGATAGGGTTGGAAGACTCGATTCATCATGTCCATAAATGCACTGGTGCATTTGTCAACCCAAACGCGCATCACTAAGAACTCGTAATGCCCATAACGAGTTCAAAAACGCATCTTGTGAATATCCTCCTCCTTGAATTTTAACTGGTGATACCCTGATCTCAAGTCTATCTTCGAGAAGACCAAAGCTCCTCGCAACTGATCGAACAGATCATCGATCCTCGGTAACGGTTACTTGTTCTTAATCGTCAACTTATTCTATTGTCTATAATCGATGCACATACGCATCGACCCATCCTTTTTTCTTAACGAACAAAACTGGCGCTCCCCACGGTGACACACTTGGTCAAATAAATCCACGATCCAACAACTCCTGAATTTGAGCTTTAAGTTCCACTAGCTCCTTCGGCGCCATTCTGTAAGGAGCATTGGACACTGAAGCCGTTCCTGGCAATAGCTCAATACCAAATTCCACTTCCCGATCCGGAGGCAATCCTGGAAGCTCCCCGGGAAAGACGTTTGAAAACTCTTTCACCATTCTAACACTCTCTACCGACAACTCTTTGGCATCCAAAGCTCTGATAAAGGCTAAAAACACTTCACACCCCTTTCGTACCAACCTTTCCGCCATTAAAGCAGATACCACCTTAGATAGATAATTTCTTCTTTCACCTATCATCCAGTTTGCACGATGCTTAACCAGCCAGTCCATGCCCAATATAAGGTCGAACTCCCCGAACGGTAGTTTCATCAAATCCGCCAGAAATACTACTCCCTGGACTTCTAAGGGCACATCCCTAAACAATTTATTTACTACCACCGACTATCCTAAAGGGCTAATCACAGTTGTTTCTCTAACAGTAATCTCAGATCTAATATTCAAAGTTCCAGACACAGCACATGCAACATACGAATGGGTGGATCCAATGTCTATCAAAGCGGTAAAAGGTATATCAGATATGAAAAACATACCGGTTATGACATCCGGTGCATCGCCATCTTCTCGACTTCTGATCGCATAGACCAACCCTGGTTGTCTCGCCTCCATGTTACCCCTATTACCGGTACCTCTACCCGGTGCACCCTGACCTCGTCCCATGCTATTACCACCTCGACCTGGCCCACGGCCTCTCGGCGGCTGCTGAGTGCCTCTTGCTTGTTGCGCAAATCTGTTACGAACTACCTGAGTCTGAGCAGGCTCTCGAGGGCAATCCCTAAACCGATGGTCTTTGGATCCACATCTGACACATCCACCAGTTCTCTTCCAACATTCACCCGAGTGAAGTTTTCTAAAATCCACACAAGGCTGTAACTGATTGGTAGTAGCTGGAGCACTCACTCGAACTGGTCCCTCATTCTTGGGCCTTTTTTGAAATCCTCTAGCAGGACCTGAATACCCAGAGTCTCTCTTGTTCCTGCCCCTATCCTTGTCTCGATTTTGCCGTTTCGAGTGTTTTACTTCTTCAACAATCTTAGCTTTTTCCACCAGTGTAGCAAAATTCCTCTCCTTCTGTGGGGCTATCAATACCCGTAACTCATCACGTAACCTGTCCTCAAAACGCACACAGTGTTCGTAATCAGTTAGCACTATTCCCCGAGCATACCAGCTCAGACGCAGAAACTCCGCCTCGTATACTACCACAGATCTACTTCCTTGAACCAGATTCAGGAATTCCTTTCTTCGGGCATCTACATAGCTAGCACCAACATATTTTCCTTGAAATGCTGTCTTAAAGAATTCCCGGTAATACGATCAGCCTGAGTGCCTTCCCGAATAGTTAGCCACCACTGATACGCCTCGTCTCTTAGCAATGACACAACCCCTTTCAGTTTCTGCTCAGCTGTGCAATCCAGATCGTCCATAATCCGCTCCACCGCCTCAAGCCAGTACTCCGCTACACTTGGGACTACACCCGAAATACCCCTAAAAACTTCAGCCCCATTCGATCTAAGTCGCTCAGATATCGGCCCACGAGCTGCCGACCCAGTTCTAGCCCCAGCAACCCTTTCAGTACCCGCAAAATCGCTTGGGACAGAGCGTCATCCCCTCCCATTCGATCATGTGACCCAGCTTCAGTCACTGGCGAAGCTGGTGCGTACATTTTCGGCATATGTTTCGATGCCTCAGATACAACTCTAGCACCTCGGCCTCTACCACGGCCACGTCTACCGTGTCCACGTCCTCTAGCGCTCATGTTCACTAAGTCAATTTAATCTGATTAAAAGTCTTATGGATAAATATGCTTATTCAGTGTTTATTAAATAATGTTTTATGAAGTATAAGAAGTAAAGTTGTTTTCGCAAAATGTATCCTAAAGTCTCAATCTCTACAGTTTCTGCTCCTAAAGCTAATAGTTCTAGAGTATTCCTGTCATGTGAAGTTTTTTTACTACAGTCATACCACAATAATCATAAAATGAAAACAAAGACTTACTGACTTGGTGCCGGATACCCGTGGTGCCATACTTCCTATAAGACATGTATTTATAATTCAAATTTCAAGCAGTTTTAGAAAACATTTTTGAACCCCAACCACAGTCGAGTTTTGTAATCTGGCTCTGATACCATAAAATGTAACACCCCAAACCCGACCCATGCGGTATGACCGAATCTGGCATGTCACATGAAGAAAGTATGTAAAGAACTTATGATTCCTACTAAAGTTGATGTTATTAGGTTATAGTTAAGAAAAACAAGTTTGATTATAAATATTCGATAAAAAAAATACCACTAATCTCGAGAGGTTGAATGGTGAATTGAAAATCAAACTAGTGCACTTTAAAAACCGTGACTTTTGAAAAAGATGTTGATAATTCGAAGGAAAATCCAAGTTAAATTATTTGTACATATTTGTTATGAAATCCGTTTGTTAATCAATTTTGGAAAATCATTGTTTAAGATCTCAGTAAAATTTCCGTTTAAAACAATTCATGGAAAATAATAAGTATACCAAAACATAAAGCAAAATAAAAATATCAGAGGCCATATTACAACTTTAAACCCAAAATAGTAAAAGTAATGAAATAAAGAAGAAATGAAGTTTACTAATGTTCCAAAAGATTATTTTCAAAGTATGGCCTCCACCGAGTCATCCATGGGCCCAAGTCCTCATCACTGAGCATCATCTGCAAGGATTAAGAAAGAAAGGGGGGTGAGTTACAAGAACTCAATGCATAATCCCCCTTACCATCATCCACTGGGCCTGAACCCGTATAGCAACATCTTGGGCCTAAGCCCATTTACATAAAAGTATTTAAAAGAAATGAATGCAACCCAACCCATCCATCCATCACACCCCCGACCAGCCAATCACACCTGTGGGGATCAAGTCAACCCACCCCGCCGCTCACACCAATTTGCGCGTCAAAGCTGCTAAAGTATATTATTTTTGTGGCCATGCCACCGAAATCATAATTAAGCTCAATAATAAGCAAATTGTGGCTATGCCACCAGGCTACACTGCTCTCTATACAATTTTTCCCAACCCATGCAATATGTAAAGATGCAACATAAGAAAAGTATATCCACATATATAGCAACCATTAATCTAATGAAATATTTTGATGAATCGGCCCATTAAAGCACTTTGGTAAATCGGCCCACTAAGGCATTCTAGCAAATCGACCCATTAAGGCATTCTGGTAAATTGACCCATAGGGGCATTTTCATAAAAATGGCCCATTAAAGCTTTTTAGTAATTCGACCCATAAGGGCATTTTTGTAATTTTACAAATTAATACAAATTTTGACAGATCTTAAAATTAATGTTGTTTAAGCAAGTTACTCGATTCTTGCCATATTACGATTATTAGATTCGTAAGCAACAACGATCTATTTTCCAATATGATGGTGAATCACGAATCTACAGGATTTCTGTGTGAGATTACACACCTGAATACGGTAAGGACTAAACCTTCTTGATCGTCAGCACCTATGCACCATAACACTCGATTAACTAACAAGAGATAGTGTCTTAATCCAAATCTAAACAATCGGTTTATCACACTTACCCCCACTATCGCGAACGACCACGATCTACCTATTTTCACCGGATGTCGGTCCACAACTTGGTAGAAAATCCTGAACTGCCGATACCGCCCTACGTTTGAACTTGGGAGTAGAGATTGCAAGTCCACTCCCTTTTTGTCCTCCTATCAATTTTCCTTTAGTATCGCTACCACTTGCCTCCATTGGAAGAGTCTCGGTCAGAATAATATTACAATGAGAGAAGTAGTTGTCTAAGAAGAGGGTTTCGGCTTACCACTACTTTCGAAAGACCAAAAAGCAGAGGAGAACGAGTCGTTAAGTGCCTAAAATAAATGATTAGACATACCTATCGATCCGTTTAACAAAATAACCATGTAGATATCGAATGGACCAAGAAGAAACTCCTTACCTTAATCGATGATGAACCCGATTCCCACCGATTCAACTTATGACTAAGGATGAGTCGGCAAGGATGTGAGATTCGGCCAACCCCACAAGAACACTACAAAAAGGAGATGATCACTATATGAGGGAGTAGAAGGAAATAGTGTTTCGGTTTTAGAAATAAAGTGAAACAACCGAATGATGATGGTCACACCTTCGATTATGGAGAAAAGAAGATGAAAGGAAAAGAATGAAGCCACTTACCCGATTCAACCAAGGAAGAAAGTGATCAACACGCAAGTTGGAGGAGAGAGAATGGCTAGGAGGATTCGGGTACTTAGAGAGAAAAGAACAAGCAAGATTCGGCCATCAAAAATATTGACTAAAGAAAAAGAAAGAATGGTTGAAGAAATGGTGAAAAAGAAAAGAAGAGATGGAAAAAGAGGTGTCAGAGAGTTTCGGCCTACACTATGGAAAAGATGAGCAAAATGGCTTGAGTGTTTCGGCAAACAAAGGAAAAGGTTGGAAAAGAAGCACAAAAAAATATTCAAAAAGAGAGAAAACTTTTCATGCACAAAACTTGTAAAAAGGCTATAGGAAATTCGGCTCCCTAATTCCCCCTACCAAAACCGTAAGTCCCTAACACCAAAAAGATTATGGTTGACCAAATTTACCAAAAAGATTATGGTTGACCAAATTTTCTTTCCCCAAGCACCTCCCAAAATTTGGCCAACATATCCCCCCTTATCTCTTTCCTTTACTTCTTTCCTTATTTTTCCCTTGATCTCCTCCTTTCTCTTTTCCTTAGTCTTCTTTCCATCATTTGAAAGTCTTCCTTTCCTTTTATAGAGCCATGGCCGACACTTACCATCTTCCACCTGATTAGCACAAAAAAAATATATATTTGCAATAGGTGAGATTCGAACTCCACCCCTTAAGCCCCTTCATGTGACGCCTCACCACTTTGCTACTAGCTCTTCTTGTGCTAGCAAAAAAAAAACTCACTTATTCTTTTAAGTTTTGACGTCACTTGCCTTCTCCCCCTTAAGTGCATAAACACAAAAATTCTACCAAGGCCCAACTCAACCCCAAGCCTTCTTAGGGTCCCTAAACATACACAACTGACACTCTTAGCTAGCCTAACACATGGTATAAAGCAAACCTTAAAATCCCGAATTTCAGGATGTTACATTTTTGGCAGAAACTTGTAGATCCAAGCTTGATTCTGATTTTTCCAAGATCTGATCCACCAAAAATCAAAGGAATGATGATAGCACGACAGAGATTTGGTCACTAGAGTATTCGGCACAAGGTTTGGGGCGATGAAGATATCGACTTCAAGAGAAATGGTTTTCGACTTTTGAAGTCATGAATATTTGGTCCCCAAAAATTAAGATGAAGGTGGGACGGCACAAGCAATGGAGAAAGAAGTGAATGATATTCGATTTAAGGATGTAGAAGAGAAGAAAAGAAAACACATAAGGAAGAGGCAAGGTTTAGAATAGAAAAAGTGAAGGAGAATTCGGCAGAGCACTATAGTTGTCGAAATAGCACCAAGGGAATTCCAATTGCCGGAATAGCACAGAGGGAATTTGGCACCCCCTATTTATACACAAAACCTAAACTCTGCCTACCTCCCCAAAGTCCCAATCGGCTCCAACTCTTCCCCATCTCATCTCCTCATTTTTCTCCTTGCTAACTCCCCAATCCTTTTCCTAAATATTCTCTTCTAATCACTCTCCTTAGAGTCCATCACCACACCACTTCCAACCTTCTAGAAGGCCAAAATTAAACTCCTAAAAAAATACTAAGCTAGGATTCGAACCTAGGATCTCCTTGCTAGCCCATAACGCCACCTCCCTATACCCTTAGTGGCATCACTTAGCCACTCCACCACAAGACTCTTTGATGCCATTTTCCCTACTTTTATTTAAAAGCCCAACTACTCACCGCCCTGGTTCCTTTAATAGTTAACTAAAAATTACTTCTCCTCAAAGTTCGAACCCATCACTTCTCCAATACCCGTAGACACTCCAAGTTTATTAAACCCTTAAAGCCAACATGTCATTTGTCATTTTCTTGCTGTAAAAAAAAATTATGAGACCCAAAGCCCAAACCCAATTCATCTAGGCCCAAAATTTGGGGCGTTACAATTCTACCCCCTTAAAGAAATTTCGTCCTCAAAATTTCTAACTAACTATTAATCGCACCACTCAAGTCACACCACTATGCTTTCGCTGCGCATTCTGATTTTAATAACACTAACACACTTTAACTCTAATTGAACCCTCTTACACTTACCCTAAAAACTACCCAATGGAGCAGATAAACATAAACATTGCACGCATATAGTTTCTATACCCAAAATATCGCATCCACACAAAACATACCTGTTATCACATTTTGGCATCCCCGTCTTCCCGGGGAATTAGGAATTTTATGAAATATTAGTTAATTTCAGTAATTAAGCCGATGTTTTATGATAGTATTAAGTAAAGAGGTTGTTTTCGCAAATCCTCTATAGTTTCAAGTTCCTACGGGCTTTTCACTCAAACTAAAAAGCTTTAGTATAATCATCTAAAGTAGCCCACTAACTATCTACATTATATCAAGTTAAACAAGCTTAATAATAAGAGAACTTACTTGGTTCGACGTCAGAGACTCGGTGTGCCACATCACAAGAATTTCCAAAACATTTTAATCCAATCCAAAAATAGTTTTTTAACCCAAGTAGTAAGGCCCATTTCACAGCCCGAGCTTTGCAATCGGGCTCTAAAACCACCAAATGTAACACCCCAAACCCTTCCTACAAGTTAGGCCCGAATCCGGCATGTCACATTGAAGTGTTTTTGCGAAAACCTTATTTTCATTGAAAACCCTTTTAGAGAAAAGTTAAGTAAAATCCAATTTGCTTTCAAAACGAGGTGTAGCAAAAAAAACCATTTCCTTGTTACTATGTAAAAATTTCCTTTGCCAGCGGAAGCTCGATCTTAAAACACACTTATTTTCAAAAACTTGAAATTCGCTTTAAAGAAATAAATCTAGGTTCCGTTTCAAAATTGCAATGCGTAGTGGAAGTAATGGAATAATAACTAGAGGGAAAACCTTATTATAATCCGAGATAAAATAACTTAAAATAAATAACTTAAACTCCAGAATTCAGATATTAAGAAAAACAAGTCTAATCGTCTTGCTAGTTGGCCACCTCTGAGTCCCTCCATCCGTCGAACCGCCTACTGAGGATCACCTGAGAAAAATAAAAGAGGGAGTGAGTTTTCGAAAACTCAGTGTGTACGACCCTCGTCAAACAAATAGCATACATATCATATTATCAACATAATAATATCATACATGCAATGCAGTGCAAACCCTCCCCAAATAATCCATCCACTACACAAAATTTCCCTTCCAACCCTACACTCCTGTGGGGATTTCTAAATCGACCCACCCATCCGATACACATCAAGGGTAGCCCGGTTGCGATACTACCAAACGTTGCAGCAAGGCTGCTAAGCATATAATGGGCTTAAAAAGCCATCGGTGGATCCACAGTTGTCAAGCAACCATGAGATCCTCATATACTTCCTCCGTTCCATAATTCCCACCCAAATGCATCATAAACAGAATATCATATGAATGCAGTAAATGTACATGTAACATCCATAAATCTTACATTCAACACATAGGAGTGTTTTAGTCATTTTCGCCCTAAGGGGCATTTCGGTCTTTTCTCATTGTTATGGGTCTATTACTTACCTTGGTCCGTTATCAAGTCGTCGCTGGCTAAAGTGAACAAATACTATGCACCAGGTAGGATTCTAGAGAAGACGAGGTGAGTCATTAAGACCGCTTAAGTACCAAGTTCTCCCTAGATCCAATCCTAGACATGCATATACCCATTGCCACACCTTAACCTTATGACTTGTCCACGGTCACAATTAGTTAATAATTAAAGTTTCATGTAAGGTTAAAAATTTACCAATTACTAAGCCCAAGACCCCTTACAAAGCCCATACAAATTCACATACGTTCATATGGCCCATCAGGCCCAATCTCATTCGTATGGCCTACTAGGCCCAAATCACATTCGTATGGCCCATCTGGCCCAAATAACATTCATATGGCCCATTAGGCCCGATAATAATCAAATCATACAACCATCCATATCAATCCATCATTCAATTTCACATATCAACTCTTGCCGAATTGAGCTCACGAGCTGGGCAAGCCCATTTAGCCCTTTCTGGCCCAGTTGGCCAACAGTGGCACGAGACCATGAGATCGCTCTCTTGGTCCCGATAATCATATCGGTGTTCCCACAAAAAATTTCACACACTCGTGTAGTTGTCGGCGCCAACCTTTCAGCTTTTTAGCTTTTCGACACTCCGGGTTTTCGGGATTTCAGCTTTTGCCGATTTGTCATGTGTGAAGTGTATGTACACACCTGGTAAATGAGACGTGTTACACTATCCTCAGCATTGAACCTACAACCAATACCAACCTCCAATCAATCACACACTTAACCACAATATTTACCAAAAACCAAAGCCGTACCATAACCTTACCGTGTGCCTCCAGTCCTAATAGCCCTTTCTTAGCTACCACTCACGAATATCCCCTAGATCTGCATCAATCTTAATTGTTAAAGACAAAATAGTAGGTGACTTGTATCCACTTAAGTCACCCTTTCCCTTACTATAGACTATTCGGCCAACTTATCCCAAAATCAAGAACACTTACCCAAAAGCCGAAACGTATGGATAGCTTTTCGGTAGAGACTTGTAGATCCAAGCTTGATTCTGATTTTTCAAAGATCCAATCCACCAAAAATCAAAGGAATGATGACAGCACGACAAATATTTTGTCACTAGAGTGTTTGGCACAAGGTTTGGGGCGACGAAGAAATCGGCTTCAAGAGCAAAGGTTTTCGGCTTTTGAAGTCACGAATATTTGGTCCCCAACAATTGAGATGAAGGTGGGACGGCACAAGCAATGGAGAAAGAAGAGAATGATATTCGATTTAAGGCTTTAGGAGAGAAGAAAAGAAAACACAAAAGGAAGAGGTGAGGTTTAGAACAGAAAAAGTGAGGGAGAATTCAGCAGAGCACTATAGTTGCCGAAATAGCACAAAGGGAATTCCAATTGCCGGAATAGCACAAAGGGAATTCGACACCCCCTGTTTATACACAAAACTGAAACTCTGCCTACCCCCCAAAGTCCCAATTAGCTCCAGCTCTTCATCATCTCATCTCCTTATTTTTCTCCCTGCTAACTCCCCAATCCTTTTCCTAAATTTTCTCTTCAGATCACTCTCCTTAGAGTCCATCACCACACCACTTCCAACCTTCTAGAAGGCCAAAATTAAACTCCTAAAAAAATACTAAGCTAGGATTCGAACCTAGGATCTTTTTGCTAGCCCATAACGCCACCTCCCTATACCCTAAGTGGCGTCACTTAGCCACTCCACCACAAGAGTCTTTGATGCCATTTTTCCCTATTTTTACTTAAAAGCCCAACTACTCACCGCCCTGGTTTCTTTAATAATTAATTAAAAATTCATTCTCTTCAAAGTTTGAACCCAGCACTTCTCCAATACCCCTAGACACTCCAAGTATATTAAACCCTTAAAGCCAACATGTCATTTGTCATTTTCTTGCTCACCTAAAAATTTTCTGAGACCCAAAGCCCAATAGGCCCAATTCTACTAGGCCCAAATTTGGGGCGTTACATGTCTAGCCTGTGGTCGAGCCTGACTTGTTTTGAAATATAACCACGAAGGACGCGGTCGAGTCACACGCCCGTGTGCTCAACCCTGTGGGAAATTATAGCCCATTTGCAAGGCCAAAATGCCACCATACAATGAGTCACCCCTACAAGCACATACAAGTATCTTTCCATACATCAATGGAAACCAAAACATATCAAATTGTGCATCAGTTCTTCCAATTTATAAACATCACAAACACTCCTACTTAGGAACCATTTAACTCAATATAACCACAAGCATTTTAAAGTATAATCCATCACAAACTTACCATCAATAATATGCTAACTATGCATCAATAAGCTTACCATATTTTGACCATTTCTTAACGATGGAACCATACCAAAACCAAGCATCATATAGCATGCTTCTTCATTCATAAAACATTCATCTTATCTAGCCATATCACATGGCTATATGTACATCTCAAGCAAAATTCAAAGTGACTAGCCTATACATGCCATACTTTAGTATATACACTTTCAAAAAGGTACCAAAATATGATCGAGTAGCGTGATGACGATCCTCGACGAACCCGAGCCTTTCAGTAGCTTTGACGATCTATAAAACAGAGCAAACACACACAAAGTAAGCTTTCCAAAATCTTAGTAAGCAATATACAAATAAACTTATCATATAACCATATATAAGCATAGCCAATCCAATTCATTAACATATAATCATTTCAAACATATAGATTTCTTTTTGGCTCAATTGAGTTACCATTCCTTACCCACATAACATATCTCAAACATCTCTTTTACTCATATCTCAAACATACATATATCACATTTCATTCATTGCATCTAGGTACATATACTCATCTTTCATGTTTATACCAACCATACACATCAAACGTACCTGAAACAAATATGCATTTCACCTTGTCTTTTGTTTCTCGAAATTGCCCATTGAACCGTTCGAAATCCAATAGGATACTTAGAATGCTCGGAATAATCGTACAATGCCAACATCTTAGACGTGGTCTTACATATACTTAGACATCGATGCCACCGTCCCAGACAGGGTCTTACACGAATCAAATACGATGCCAATGTCCCAGACATGGTCTTATACGTAAATCTCAAATCGATGCCAATGTCCTAGACGTGGTCTTAAACGATATCACATATCAGAAACCTATGTCATGACATATGTAATCCTATCTATTCCTAGGTTCATACGGGACTTCTCAGGCATTATTACATTGTCCATACATTCCTCGGATTTCATGTATATGTCAACTCATACACATTCATCACAATTAGATTTCATATGTACATGCATAAATAGACATAAATACATTTATTTGTATATAGACTTACCTCGGATTCGGATAACGTACGGACTCGACTATTCGATCACTTTCGACTTTCCGCGATCTAAATCCGTTTTCTTCCGTTCTGATCTATACATATTCAAATTTAATCCATTTATTCACCAATTCATTCAATTCAATCCAAAAACACATATTTAGGGCAATTTACAAATTAGCCCTCACATTTTCACATTTTGACATTTTAGTCCTTATTTCACAAAATCACAAAATACACAAAATCTCTATATACCCATGCTTAGCCGAATGTTCACTATGATCATACAAGTCCCTATGTTTCATTTATTTAACATTTTAGTCCTTCAAATACTATTTTCTCAATTTAGTCCAAATTACTCAAATTCACTAAAAATCCAAAGACAAAACATGTTAATATAACACATATATTTCATATTTCATCATCAAACATCATAAAACTCATGGATTCATCAATGGCCTATTTCAAAATCTCCATCAATTCACAAAATTGAAGCATGGTTTTTGAAGAATACTAAGCAACGATTACAAAAACGTAAAAATTATCAAAAACTGATCAAAAACACATACCCGATTTATGCTTAGACCATGGCCGAATGTTCAAATGCTTCAAACCTTATTTTTCTTTTCTATTTTCGGTGAAGAACACAAAAGATGAGCATTAATTTAAGCTTTTGTTTTATTATACATTAACTTAATTAACAAATTCCATTTTTAACCTTTATTACTAAATATATAAAACATATAATACAAGGTCATTCTTGACCATTTCCGTCCACTCACTTTAATAGTGGGCTAATTTCCTATTTCGGACTTCACATTATAAAGACATTAACAAATTAACACTTATACATTAATTAGCCACTTTTTCATTTTACGCAATTAAGTCCTTTTCTCAAATTAAGCACATAAATAACCAAATTAAAATCACGAAACTTTCACACATGTTTAATCGCATATCATAGGCACAAAAAATAATATTAAAATATTTTTTTGACTCAGATTTGTGGTCCTGAAACCACTATTCCGACTAGGGTCTAATCCGGACTGTTACAGTTGGAGTGTTGGAGGTCCTGTGTTCAATTCTCTATGATGGCGTGGAGACAGTATTTTTGCTCCAATTTCGGTTAAGAGTTGTGTTGGGGAAAAATTCTAAGTAGTTGTGTTTTAGTGGGTTAATATGGAGTGATTTTAGTAGATAATTAGTGGGTTAATATGGAGTGATTTTAGGAGATAATTGGGGAGAGGTTATTAGAAAATAATCTGATTATCTTTTTGTTGTGAAAAAAAAGTAAAAGTAGAGTTTCGGTTTTCTCTCCAATTCCCCAAACTTTTTCTGATGTTTTGTTCTTCTTATTTTTCCTCCTCTACCGATTATTTCCCCTAGTCGCTGCCGAAATTTCTATTATTTTTTCCCCTTTCGTTTCTTTCTTCTTCTTTTTTTCCAATTGATTCAGTTGTTCATCGTTGGTTGCACGTGTTCGGTAAGTAATAGTTTTGTCTATTGTTAATCGTTCTTGTTTAATCTCTAAAAGTGGGATTCATTTTTGGTGTTTAGGAGTTAATCAAGGGGCTAGTGGTTTTGAATCCACACTGTGATTGTTCGAAGTCGTGGTTACTCAAGCGAGGTAAGGGTTTTGCTAGGGTTTTAGTCGAGTTCCTTCCGAAATTGGTTGATTAAAAATGAATTAAGTGATTAATCTGGAGATATGTTGGTCGATTTTTAGATTCTGGAGGCTTAGGAGTGCTTACGCATCAGAAGCGATACCAGGTGTGTACACGAAATGCAGAAAATAGGATTCGGTGAAAAGTCAAAATTGCTTGCTGATGAGAAATAAGAGAAATAAGAGAAAATGATGTGAAAATTATAGAGAAAGGAAATAAGGGTGTTATAAACTTGGAAATCAACATTTTGCACTAAAATAGTTTTAGACAGCAGCAGTAGTCTAAATTTGAAAAATCATCAAAAATAGTTGGAATTGAGTTAGAGGTTGAATAAAATATGAAATTAAATTTTATTGACTCAAGTTTTTCATGGAAGAAATAGTGTAGGCAATGGAACTGTAAATCATGATATATAATAAATTTTGTTAGACAAGGTTAGAATGATTTTGAATTCCCCTGTTTTGACTTAGGAAAAATCATCAAAAATTGTAAAAAATAATTAGGGGCTTAAATTTATATGCCTAAATCCTTAATGAGTATATTTTCAAGAGAAACAAACGGAAACATCATCTAAATTCTGTACTAAGAGATAAATAATTTTGAGTAAGGAAAGGATGAAGCTACCAAACAGCAGAATAGGGATAACTTTAAAGATTTTACTGTACATATTTGATAAACTATAAATTCTAAAAATTTTATGGTAGAAATGTATTTGAGTCTAGTTTCAAAAATATCAAGCGGATCTTAATTTGGAATTCTGTAGCTCAAGATATAAACAATTTAGTGATAATGACTCAAGAAGACAACTTTGAATGAACATATAAGTAAATAGTGAAAACATATATGAGTATTGAGCAAGCATGGGTTACTTTAAAAATGGATCACACGGCCAAGGCCACTTTGGGCCGAGTGGGCCACACGGCGTGTGGGCCCACACGGGCAGATCACATGGGCGTGTGGGCCTATTTTTATCGAAATGTTTTTAAGGTTGCACGGGTCGCCCAAGTCGACTGTGAACCTACTGTAGGGTCGGTAAGCGCTACTTAGACCCCTAAATGTGTGAAATTGATTGAATGATATATGTACTGGGCATGTTAACATCTGAACTGAATATATGTACTGAAATTGCATAATAGCATGTTATCCATTGTTTGTTGCAATGCATTGGGTTGAGGGTTGTTATTCGGAGGAAGTGAACTGAAAGGCTTTAAGCCTAATTTACTAAAAGCTCAGCTGCAAACTACTGTATTGTGCCGCATTTAATACTACTTGGAGTGTAGGGATGGGTGTGTTTATTATATCCCCACATGGAGTGTAGGGTTGGACGGAGATGGTGTGTAGAGGCTGGTTGGGTAGGATTTTGCTCTTTGCATAATCATATCAAGCTATCGATATTGTGATGGGCTAAGGCCCTACTACATTTTTGACACTGTACTGAGATGGACTAAGGCCCAAACTGTCATTGATACTGAAAAGGGCTTAGGCCCAAGACTGCTCAACTGTGTACTATGAATACTGATTGTTTGTTTGTTTCTGCAGGATTACACACTGAGTTTATGTAAACTCACCCTTTTTGTTTAATGTGCACAGGTAATCCCCAGACTTAGACGGATCGATGCGACGAAGGACTCAGCGGTGACCACAATAATTTTTGGACTTCATGGTTTTCAATTTACGATTTATGATTTGATTATTATTGATTATGTGGATTGTAATTTAAGGACTCTCTAGGACTTTGGTTTTAAATTTGGGTTTTTATTTATTTATTTTACTTTATTGATTTATACCTGCTGGTCGTAGGAAATTCAATTTTCAAAAAGTTAATGTAATTTCTAAACGCATGATCACCTAGACTGTTTTATTAAAGCTTCTGCAACGAGGGATGTTTCAAAACAAATGTCTTAAATGAATAAAGACAACTTCCTAAGTTCTAACAAAGGTTTACTAAAGATAATAACATGGAATGTTTTTATCGTAACAACGAGGTTTCAAAAACACTATCGTGTGACATTGCCAGATACAACCATAATGTCTAGGCCGGGTTTGGGGTGTTACATTTAATGGTATCAGAGCCAGATTACAAAACTTAACTGTGGATTATGGGTTTTATAAAAAAATGGGCTTTCGAAAAATTGATTAATTTCCAGATGATTTGAAATATTTTTACTGAGTAAGTTGTACACCGAGTCTCCGGCGCTGATCCTGTAACTATTCTGAACTGTGATTTGTTTTAAATCAAATCTGTTATGGATAGTATATTCTGAAACTACTATAGGTAGTAAATCATCTTGAAAACACTCTAGTTAGTGTATACTAAAAATTGTAGAGAAATCTGAAATCAGAGTGAGATCATGATTTAGGAAAGCGAACTCTGAATAATCGATCTTGTTTTTACATAAAACATTTATTAATAAACACTTTGAATCAGAATGGCGATTCATAAAATCATTAATACATATAAACGTGATTAGACAATGAGCGCACGAGGTATCCGCGGACGGGGTACTAGAGGCTGAGGTAGAGGCCGCAGAGGAGCTCGAGCTGAGTCTTCTTCACTGGGTAGTATACCAAATTTGGATACGAGTGAGATGCCAGTGTCATCTGCTACTGAGACTGGGTCTCAAGATCGCATGGCTGGGGACGACGCATTGTCCCAAGCTATGCTAAGGATTTTGGAGAGGGTTGCTGGGCCCAATACTGGATCTGGGGGCTAAGGGTCGGTTACGGAACAACTCCGGTCCAATGTAGCTGAGCTCTTCAGGGGAGTCACTGGAGTTGCCCCTAATGTGGCTGAGTACTGGATTGAGGCCACAGAGAGGATTATGGATGATTTAGATTGCACCCCTGAGCAGAAATTAAAGGGTACAGTCTCACTGCTGCGGGATGAGGCTTATCAGTGGTGGCTTACTGTTAAGGAGGGCACTCAGCCCGAACGTCTGACCTGGGAGTTCCTTTAGACCACCTTCCAGGGAAAATATGTGGGAGCCAGTTATGTGGACGCCCATATGAGGGAGTTTCTGAATCTTGCACAGGGAGATCGACCAGTGGCTGAGTATGAGATCGAGTTTCCGAGACTGAGCCGCTATGTGCGAGGTATTGTGGCATCGGAGTATGAGCGATGTGTTTGCTTTGAGGATGGCCTCAGGGATAACTTGAGGGTTCTGATAGCTCCACAGAGGGAGCGAGATTTTTTGGCTTGCTCGAGAAGGCGAAGATCGCCGAGGAGGTTAAGCGCACTGAGTGCCAAAACCGCGATAGAGAGAGAGGTAGGAATAAGAAGGATTCGAAGCCCTTGAGTTCTATACAGAGGCCTAAGAAAAAGGCCAAAGCTGATGGGCCAGTTAGAGCTTGGCCCCCTGTTGCTGCTACTAGACAGCAGTCGTGTGTTGATTGTGGTAGACGCCACCAGGGTGAGTATTGGAGGACGACTGGGGCGTGTCTGAGGTGTGGATCATTGGATCACTGTATAAGGGAGTTTCCACTAAGGGCTGATCAGAGGGTAGTACAATAGCCACCGAGAGACCGTGGTCAGGCTAGGGGTGGTAATGGCATGGGCTGTAGGAAGAGCGCACTGGATAGAGGTGCTGGACAGACTGAGGCGAGGCAGCCGGGTCTAGTATATGCTACACGTCACCGAAAGGATAGAGATGCTCCAGACATCATCACGGGTACGTTCCTTATTCATGATGTACCTTATATTGCATTGATGGATATAGGATCCACTCACTCCTATATAGCCTGTACTGTGTCTGGAAACTTGGGGATTTCAGTTGAGAGCACTACGAGTGAGGTTACGATACTGAGCCCGTTAGGGCAATCTGTTAGAGTTAGCAAACTGTATAGGGACATTCCTTTAGAGGTACAAGGGGCAATCTTCCTGGTTGATTAGATAGAGCTTTCATTTGGGGAGTTCGACCTAATTTTGGGGATGGACTGGTTGGTCAAGCATCGTGTTAGCTTGGGCTGTGCGACTAAGAGGGTCGTACTAAGGGCTGAGAAGGATAAGGAGGTAGTCATGATTAGAGAACGTCGAAATTACTTATCTAATGTGATCTCTGTACTGGTGGCAGAGAAGATGGTTCGTAAGGGATGTGAGGCATTCTTGGCCTACGTAAGTGTTTCGGATTCTGGGGATTCTACAGATAAGAATATTAGAGCGGTACAAGATTTTCCAGACGTCTTTTCTGAGGAGCTGCCGGGGTTACCTCTGAATCGCGAGTTGGAATTTGGGATTGAGCTACTTCCAGGTACAGCTCTGGTGTCCATCGCTCCCTATCGAATGGCACCGAAGGAGCTTGTAGAGCTTAAGGCTCAGATTCAGGAGCGGTGCTATTGATTTCTGAGGCAATTTAGAGGATTATCTACCGCTAGCGGAGTTTGCCTATAATAATAGTTTCCAATCTAGCATCCAGATGGCACCTTACGAGGCACTGTATGGTCGTATGTGTCGCACTCGTTTATGTTGGACTGAGTTGGGCGAGTGACATGTTCTGGGTCCTGATTTGGTTTCTGAGACAGAGGATAAGGTTAGACTGATTCGAGATCGACTGAAAGCGGCTTCTGACAGACAGAAATCCTATGCGGACCTGAAGCAACATGAGATTGAGTATTCGGTGGTGGACTTTGTATTCCTTAAGGTCTCGCCATGGAAGAAGGTACTGAGGTTTTGTCGTAAGGGAAAGTTGAGCCCTAGGTTTATTGGACCTTACCATATTTTGAAGCGAGTGGGACCAGTCAATTATCAGTTGGAGCTACCTCCAGAGTTGGATCGTATCCATGACGTGTTCCACGTCTCGCTACCGCTCTGATCCTACTCACATCGTTTCCGTTGAGGAGATTGAGGTTAGGCCACACTTGACCTTTGAGGAGGAGCCGGTTTAGATTCTGGATTGAGATGTAAAACTACTGAGGAGGAAATCTATTCCACTGGTTAAGGTTCTTTGGCGTAATCATAGCACTGAGGAGGCTACGTGGGAGCCTGAGGATACGATGCGTCATCAATATCCTCATCTGTTCTGACCGGGTAAATTTCGAGGATGAAATATTCTTTTAAGGGGTTAGAATTGTAATGCCCTAAAATTTTAATTTTTGATTTCGTATATGCGTGACACACAATGTCTAGCTGCTTCAGTGGTTATGTGTTCTGGGTGTGTGTGAGAGGTCCCAAGTCCAAGCCTTACTTGGGCAAATTTTGGTATTTTTATAAATAAAGCCTTAACCTTGTGCAAAGGGCTTAAGTTTAATTGTTGGTAAGTTTATATCAGAATGGGCCTGCTGGTCTAGTGGTTAAGTGGAGTGTTGGAGTGTTGGAGGTCCTGTGTTCAATTCTCTATGATGGCGTGGAGACAGTATTTTTACTCCAATTTTGGCTAAGAGTTGTGTTGGGGCAAAATTCTGAGTAGTTGTGTTTTAGTGGGTTAATAGGGAGTGATTTTAGGAGATAATTGGGGAGAGATTATCAGAAAATAATTTGATTATCTTTTTGTTGCAAAAAAAGTAAAAGTATAGTTTCGGTTTTCTCTCTAATTCCCCAAACTTTTTCCGACGTTTTCTTCTTCTTCTTTTTCCTCCTCTGCCGATTATTTCCCCTAGTTGCTGCCGAAATTTCTATTATTTTTCCCCTTTCGTTTCTTTCTTCTTCTTTTTTCCAATTGATTCAGTTGTTGATCGTTGGTTGCGCGTGTTGGGTAAGTAACAGTTTTGTCTATTGTTAATCATTCTTGGTTAATCTCTAAAAAGAGGATTCCTTTTTGGTGTTTAAGAGTTAATCAAGGGGCTGGTGGTTTTGAATCGACGCTGTGATTATGAGAAGTCGTGGTTACACAAGCGAGGTAAGGGTTTTGCTGGGTTTTTAGTCGAGTTCCTTCCGAAATTGGTTGATTAAAAACGAATTAAGTAATTAATCTGGAGATATGTTGGTCGATTTTTAGATTCTGGAGGCTTAGGAGTGCTTACGCATCAGAAACGATACCAGATGTGTACCCAAAAAGCAGAAAATGGGATTCGGTGAATAGCTGAAATTGCTTGCTGTCGAGAAATAAGAGAAATAAGAGAAAATGATGCAAAAAATTGTAGAGAAAGGAAATAAGGGTGTTATAAACTTGGAAATCAACATTTTGCACTAAAATAGTTTTGGATAGTAGCAGTAGTCAAATTTTGAAAAATCATAAAAAATAGTTGGAATTGAGTTAGAGGTTGAATAAAATATAAAATTAAATTTTATTGAGTCTAGTTTTTCATGGAAGAAATAGTGTAAGCAATGGAATTGTAAATCATAAGATATAATAAATTTTGTGAGACAAGGTCAGAATGATTTTGGGTTCCCCTGTTCTGACTTAAAAAAATCATAAAAAATTGTAAAAACATAATTAGGGGCTTAAATTTATATTTTTAAATCCTTAATGAGTATATTTTCAAGAGAAAGAAACAGAAACATCATCTAAATTCCGTACTAAGAGATAAATAATTTTTAGTAAAAAAAGGATGAAGCTGTCAAATAGTAGAACAGGGATAAATTTATAGATTTTACTGTACTTATTTGATAAACTATAAATTCTGAAAATTTTATGGTAGAAAATTTTTTGAGTCTAGTTTCAAAAAAATCAAGCAGATCTTAATTTTGAATTCTGTAGCTCAAGATATAAATAATTTAGTGATAATGACTCAAGTAGACAACTTTGAATGAACATATAAGTAAATAGTGGAAACATATATGAGTATTGAGTTATCATGGGTTACTTTAAAAATGGATCACACGGTGTGTGGGACTACACGGGCAGATCACATGGGCGTGTGGGCCCATTTTTACCGAAATGTTTTTAAGGTTGCACGGGTCGCCGAAGCCGACTGTGACCCTACTGTAGGGTCGGTAAGCGCTACTTAGACCCTTAAATGTGTGAAATTGACTGAATGATATCTGTACTGGGCATGTTAATATCTGAACTGAATATATGTACTGAAATTGCATAATAGCATGTCATCCATTGTGTGTTGCATTGCATTGGGTTGGGGGTTGTTATTCGGAGGAAGTGTACTAAAAGGCTTTAAGCCTAATTTACTGGCAGCTCAACTGCAAACTACTTTATTGTGCCGCATTCGGTACTACTTGGAGTGTAGGGATGGGTGGGTTGATTATATCCCTACATGGAGTGTAGGGTTGGACGGAGATGGTGTGTAGAGGCTAGTTGGGTAGGATTTTGCTACTGCATAACTGTTACTGCTACTGATACTGTGATGGGCTAAGGCCATACTACATTTTTGACACTGTACTGAGATGTGCTAAGGCCCAAACTGTCACTGATACTGAAAAGGGCTTAGGCCCAAGACTGTTCAACTGTGCACTGTGAATACTGATTATTTGTTTGTTTCTGCGGGATTACACACTGAGTTTACGTAAACTCACCCTTTTTGTTTAATGTACACAGGTAATCCCCAGACTTAGACGGATCGGTGCGACGGAGGACTCAGCGGTGACCACAGTAATTTTTGGAGTTCATGGTTTTCAATTTACGATTTATGATTTGATTATTATTGATTATGTGGGTTGTAATTTAAGGACTCTCTGGGACTTTGGTTTTAAATTTGGGTTTTTATTTATTTATTTTACTTTATGGATTTATACCTGCTGGTCGTAGGAAATTCGGTTTTCAAAAAGTTAAAGTAATTTCTAAATGCATGATCACCTAGACTGTTTTATTAAAGCTTCCGCAACGAGGGATGTTCCAAAATAAATGTCTTAAATGAATAAAGATGACTTCGTAAGTTCTAACAAAGTTTTACTAAAGATAATAACATGGAATGTTTTAATAGTAACAACGAGGTTTCAAAAACACTATCGTGTGACATTGCCAGATACGGCCATAACGTCTAGGCCAGGTTTGGGGTGTTACACAACAAGAGAAGCAAAATACCATAAAACCAAATCGATCTAAGGGAATCTTACAACATAGTGAGAGGCAACAATTGAAGTGCTTTTATTAAAAAATAATGTAAAAGCAAAGAGAAAAAGGAAGCGTTCGACGACATTGGAAACCGAAGAAGCGATGACGATGGTGGAGGCTTTGTCAAAGAGCGGTGATGAAAACTTAAAAAAGGGGCTACTTTTTATTTAGGGATTATTGGTGACCAGAGACCGAACAACGACACTGGAGACTGGTGGCAGTGAAAAAAATGAAAAAAAAAAGAGAAAAAGAATTAAAGATATGGAAAAGAAAAAAAGAGAATACATATAGAATATAAATAAAGATATTAGTGGAAGGCCCATAAAAAAGTCTTAAAAAAGTAAAATATATGATGTCCATGTTAGCATTTGACGATTTTTTTCACTCTTAGCAGCTAGTAATGGCTTAGTGACCAAATTGTTACAAATCGATATAACATTTGTGACCTGTAAGTAAGAATCGAATTATCAATGGCCAAAATGTAAACTTAAACAAACATAGGGGAATATTTTTGTAATTTTTCTTATAAATTTAGTACATATAATATTTAATTCTAAAAATTAAACATTTAATTTTTTTACATCACTTAAATTATCAGTTTATTAGACACCTTAGTCCTAAGTCGATTGGAGATAATATTTCTTATTGAAATAAAGATTGACTTTATTAGTGGGAGTTTTGTCATGAATTTAATAAGATATATTTAGAAACTCCCTCATGTAATTATAAGGATATGGATGGCAAGTTGACTGGATGATGATGAATATGTTTAAAAGCAAAAGTAAACCTCTTTTAAGGGGACGAATTGAGAGCATCAAAAGCATTCGAAAAGGGACCCTTTTTATTGATGCATTTTGGAGATGAATCCGTTCTTCAATAAATGAGTCTTATAACCTTCAAAAGGAATTTGGACTTTCGAAGGCAAAGGAATCTTGTTGGGATCCATGAAAGGTGTACACATTAAGGCTACAATCATTATTAAAGATCCTAGATTAATTGAATTCGTATTGGTCTTTGTACAATTAATTTTGATTAGTGGATCATTCATCTAGTGTGGCCTTAAAGACTTATGTGATGATTATGGAATTGCATAAACAATTTACTTGTATTATTTAATTTAATTGTTGTACACATTTTTCTGAATTGTTATAACCAAAGTTTCATCACTCTATATAATACACAACTAAACCTATCATATTTACAACAACATAAGGAGACAATGGTTAAACCCCTTATTGGAACTTGAAAAACAAGGATTTAAACCCTTTTGTTGTCACTTCCTTCCCTAATTTGTAATGTACTAAAAAAAACTATCATTTTATTTATCCTTAAAGGTTTTTTTGGCCAAAAAAGTATTATACTCCAACAACAAGAATCATTACACTATCACAATTACAAGAAACAAACATTTCCCTAATATACTTAAATGAGAATAAAATAGTTGTCTCATTAGTATACCAAGATCCCTATCTAGATGGAAGTAGGAGTAGGGAGCTTGACCTTATCCAAAGTATAAACCAAGGAATATGGTGGATTATTAAACAATCTAGCAACAATCATCTCCTTTTTTGCGTTCTTCACAATCCAATATACAACATTATTAGCATTCCGTTGAATTAAGCTAAACTTCACCTCTTTTGTATCCCTTAGAATCTTGTCCAACATAAGAAAACCAGGCCTAATCTTCCATATTTTCCTCTTTTCAGGAAACATGGCACCTTCCAAAACAATATTTGAATTAGTTTCAAAGATAACTTGTTGAAAATTATTCCTGACTGCATACTTAGCTCATTCACATAGAGCAATCAACTCCGCAGCTTCAGGAAAATCTGCAACAGCTCTCTTCTCCATAGTTGCAACCATCATGGCATCAAAATCTCCAATAGTAAAACCCAATACTCGACTCGATTGTCGGGTCTGAGCTACGAGATACAATATTCATTTTCGAAGAAACTACGATCACATCTTCAACCAAATAAATAGTTTATACATTTCATTAGAACTAATACTTATTTATAATATGATATTTAATCAAACTCAGGATTTAAATGAGCTTACGAAAGCTCTTTCGATAACCCAAGGTCGAATGAGGAACAAAATGCAACATTTGCAAATTCACCAGGTTGGCATTGCGATGTTGAGCGTCTGTCGTCGCAACATTATAAACCGTCAGCTTCACCGTTGCGATGTTGATGACTTGATGTCATGACGTGACCCATTGTTTTCAAATAACCATAAAACACCAATTTAAAACATCCTACACAAATGGCCATTTTCCTATTTCAACCTTTTAACATCTACAGAATCCATATGCCAACATTTAATTATCATTATTGTCCAAAATACTATTTTTACCATTCACATGACATAATCAATTCAACATATATGATCATTTGCAAATTTTAGAAAATTCCAAGTACTTATATCAATCTCATGTATGCATTTAACAATTCAAGGACATTAGACTCAAACTAACATAACCAATTTAAGATTTCAAAATAACCATTAGACTACAAAATCGACTCAATCCTGAGGTACATGTGACCGCCTCTACCATACACTCGCGAATGGGGGAGAGAAATCAACACTAAAAAAGAAAACAAATAATCAAAATGTATACTATCGTATGGTGTCTGCAAGTGTGACAAGTCAAGTAATATAATTGTACAATAGAGTATGAAGTACACTGAGGATCGAACCCACAGAAGTCGACAATTGAACCAATTTTAGCTACAAGCATGCACAATAAAGAGTCTACCAAACTAATCACTAAACATTATAGTATGTCAAACCATAAAGTTAAGGGTAATTATAATAATTTACGAGATAGCTATAAAGGACTAAATTATAAAGCGTGCAAAATTATGAAATTAACATATAAATAAAAATGGTGGTTGATTGATTGTGATGTGTTTCACCAATCCTTGAATTAGGGACCTAAATTGCTTAAAATCCTTAAATGGTTCCATTTACCTCCCAGTCTCAATTTTACCAAATTAGACAAGTTAATCTGGTTTATCTCTTAATCTCATCGACTAACTTGGGAGTATCGAATAGATGCTCACCAAGATTACCTCTCGGTCTTACTTACCTAGATTTTCCTTTAAGGTGTCAATCATAAGTTTTTAGGTTTATTCAATTTAGTCCAATTTATTACAATTTAGTCCCTTGCTAAAAAAATCAACTTACCCACACCATCATCAATCAACCCCCTTAAATTTTTGTTACTCATAATAAAATCTAAGCTAATAAACAAGAAATAAGAAAACATGGTAGCCATTAACATAAACTTCAAAAGAAAATAAAAGTTTTGATTTTAAACCTATGAAAGATAAAGGAAAGATGAAAATGAGCAACTAGCAGCAAAATAAAGAACAAGAAACATTAAAGGTATTTTTTTAACAATTGAAACTAAAAGAAACTAAAATAACATTAAAGAAAGAGTGGAATGTCACTACAAGTAAAAGAGATGGACTAAAAGTGCAAATAAACCCTAGCTACAGTGATAACTAACTTCACTAACTTAAAGGATAACAAGAACAAAAAGAAAAATGTAGAAAAATAAACACTACAACAATGGAAAAAGATGAAAAATAAAATATTCCCCATGGATATCACGATTCCACTATAAGGGTGCCCCAAACATTTACAAAACTATCATTTTTCCTCCTAAGATCCAAAATCTATCCTACTAAGTTCAAAAATTAAAAAAGCAGAAATTAAAATCCTAATTTATGCACGAAAAATAAATGGATTCCATGTCCCAGCCATTCAAATATTTACAAATTACAATTTACTTGCCACGTTGGGCAAGTTAAAAATGCAACTCGAGGCGATCTGTTACATCCTCGATACGATGCTTGCCCAATGTCCGCAACACTTGGATTCGCCTCTTGTTCAATACATGGCTGAGGCAACCTGAGATTCGTAATGTCTTCTTGATCCTTTTTTGCCTTTGGATCTTCTTTCGTATCGAATGAACACCTGTAAAATTACACCAGTCCAAAAAAGTTGCAAGATCATCAACATGAAAAGATATCATCTCAACGACCTGACACTCGTACCCTTGAGACGGCAACACCTCCTTAGACCTAGACTCAGGCTCTACACATTTAAAAATTTATATTTTCCCTTCAATGTCCATGGTCAACTCACTTTTTCCTACGTCCATAGTGGCTCTAGACATGGCCAAGAAAAGCCTCTAGAAAAGGATAAGGATCTCAAGATCCTCCTTGAAATCAAGCAAGATGAAATCCAAAGGGAAAATGAATTGCTTAACCCTCACTAATACATCTTCAAGGACTCCCTTAGAACGTACTAACGATCAATCGGTTAATTATAAGGTTATTGATACTTCCCTAAGCTCCCCTAAACTTAATCTCCTATAGATTGACAATGGCATGAGGTTAATGCTAACCCCTAAGTCACAAAGGGATTTCCTAAAGCTGACTCTTCCTATCTCTATGGGAATAGTGAAGCTATCGGGGTCTTTAAGTTTGAAGGGAACTCTTTTGTATACTATTGCATTGCATTCGACATTGGTGTATTTAGGCATTTTCTTAAGGAGTTCTAGTAATAAGAGGTTGGCATTCAAGGCTTTGAACATGTTAAGAAAATTTAAGAACTCCCCACTTTCTTTATTTTTCTTCTCTTCTAAACGTGATGGAAAAGGTTTGGGTGCCGGACTTGATGGCAAAATAGTTCTATCTTGAGGCTTGGGTTGTGTAGGTTCACTCTCGGATTCATCTCTCTCTTTCATCCCATCTCCAACACTAGGAGTGCATGTTCTTTTCCTTCCCATTTTAGATTCGACTTGGTATTGCTTGGTATACTAGAGATTGCATTATTTTGCAACAAATGCAAAATTTGGTCTGATTGACCACGGATTTGACACACATCGGCTTGCACCACATGAAAGCCCTCCTCTAGTTTACTTACTCTAATCAACATCAGAGGGTCGCAATTGAAGGTTGGTTTTCTCTATGGATATTGGGCCCCCTAAACTGCTATGGAGGTTGGTATGGTGCACTAGGTCTTGGAGTATTAATGGTTTGTACTCCTTGATTGGAGGGACTTTCTTGGTTCCCTCCCCACCTAAGGTTGGGATGGTCACGACACCCTGGGTCATCATAGGTGTTGGATTATGGGTTGTATCCTCTATTATCTACATAATTAACCTCCATTTGGTTACTCACATTGTAATTTCCCCATGTTGTGCCATCAACATCGTGTCCTACACTAGAATGAGTTAGAAGGGGCTAAATTGGAACTTACACTTTTGCTTAACTCATCTCAAGTTGATTGAGGCTTTCAAGGACTTGTTGGTACTTGTCCTAACTACCAACTGTATTCATCTCAAGTTTAAAGCGTTCCCAAGCCTCATAAAGTGACTCCCCCTCGAGTTGTCAAAAATCGGTGATGGCCATTAGGAGCTTCATCGTATTACTCGAGTTATAATATTTCTCCAATAACTTGCTTGCTAGTCCATCCCATATATTGATAGAGTACACCGGTTTCGAATCTAACAACATAAATGCATCATCAATCAAAGAAAAAGGGAATAACCAAAGACTAATAGCGTCATTAAATACCTCATTGTATTTAAATGTATTGCAAATGGTTAAGAATTGATTCAGGTGCTGGTTAGGATCCTCATTCATTGATCCTTGGAATTGTAAATTCCCTTAGATCATCTAAATAATGACGGGTTTGATATTGAAACTATCCACATTAATAGTGGGGTGATTAATGTTACCATGGATAGCCTCGAGATTCGGTACAGCATAGTTATGCAACATTATTTGTTCCATCGACAGAGGGTACAGATTTTATGGTTGTCTCTCTACTGTTGGGTTGTTAATTCGCTGGTCTCTTCATGGAGATTGGGCTTCCCTCGATTGTTGAGCCCTTCTCGCGTGCATGATGATTTTTTGCAGTTCTGGCTTGAATGGTAAGATATCGTTATCGGTCTGAGTCATGAACTACCTTTAGTGAGCACAAGAAAGCAAAAAAAAAGAATTAATAAAATTTTCAAACAATAATAAAAAAATTCAGTGCACAGAAAATAGGATAAAATTAAAAAGATGATAATATGGCTCATAGTGTAGGTAATTTGCAATAAACATGCCATTAAGCTTAAAATTAAAGTTTTAAGGGTTAATTTAATAAGGTCAACTTGAAAGGCTCAAACGATCCAAAGAAGAGTGCCTATATCATGTTTAGATTCTTATACCTCCTAGGATTTTGCCTCAAGAAAGTTAGTAACTCAATTCTAAAGACTTAAACCTTTATGCATGTCTACTTCCAAAGAAATTAAACTGTCATGGCAAATACTACATAAGACTAAAGAACATATAAGCATTCCGTCACTCAAGATAACATAAAAATAACTTAGATAAAATCAGAAATCATGCTTGCATTTGAACAAACTTATGAACAAAAGTTTTCTTTAAACATTCATTTATTCAAACATACTTAGGTGAAAAGATTGAAGCATACTTGCAAAATTTTAAAATTCATGCAAAATATTGTCTTACCCCCTTTAAAAAAAAACAATGTCCTCATTGCGAAATCAAAGTAATGAATGAAAATTGAACACCAAGAAGGGTTGTAAGAAAAGAGAGGTGAGTCATAAAGACTACTTAAGTACCAAGTATTTCTCAACAATCCAATCCTAGAAATGTTCATTCCCATTACCACATTACTTCGTTGTTTCTAATGAAGAGGCATAGAGCCTATTTTATTCATGCTTGAAATATCCTATTTATTATGCAAAAGCAAAATACTAGCTAGGAAATAAAAATAAACATCTAAAAAGAAATAAATACTAAAGAAAAGAAATTCCCCCATTTTATTTATCTGACTTATCCCCATTGTCTTTCTCATTTGATGCTTCATCCTTGCTTTCATCTTTACCCTCTTCCTTCCATGACTAAAAGATATAATCTAGGAACTCAGAAACAAACTGTTAGAGATATTTTTGAAAGTATTTCTTACATAATCATCTCTAATTATAGTATATTTCCAATAAACCTGTTGTTGGTTATGCATAAATTTCATCATATCTATCATAATTGAAAATTCTGATTTCATCGTAGTATTTGAAGAAATGGGCATAGGAATGGTCAATTCAGGATCAACACTTGGTTCAACGGGCTCATCAGCATTTAGCTCCTCTCTTGGTTAAGAAACTTCTGGTTCCTTTATCGTTTTTGGACTTTATGGTTCTTCTTTATCGTCTGTTTCTTCTGTCTCATCAATTGAGTCAGCTTCCGGTTCAAATTTGTTCGATGACTCATCAGATTTTGGTTTGGTTGGTTCAATTGGGTTTAGATCATGGACATTCTCCACTAACCTTTTAAGATCATGTTATGTGATGCAACCTTGAACATACGAGCCCTTCAGGTTTGCTTTTGTTTTAACTTGGGCCCTAAAGTAAAGTGAAGTTATCAATGATGGAAAATAGGCACTTCCTATCTTCTTTCTAGCACAATCGTGGATCTCCTTGAGAATAATCTTCCCAACATTGATAGACCTTTCTGTCATAATTGCATACAACAAAAGTATTCACTCCATGGAGATGGTGGAACTATGTAAGATAGGCATGAAACTATATCGAACAAAGTAAAACCTTACCTTAGCCACTGGTTTTAGATATTCTCTTAGGCAAAAATGACTACCATACTTTATTATAATCCATTGGGATCCAAGATTTTTCACAACATTAAGCACTTGTTGAAGAAAATTCCAATTTATATTTTTCATCATGGCAAAGTACTCATGTTTTTCAACATCAGGTAGGTTAAATAAATGGATTTAGAAGTTAGGGGTACCTTCTTCTTGTGAACAAGAACTTCAGTAGCATCTGGCATATTTAAATTGGCATAGAACTCTCAACTAACTCCTCTTTGGGCAATGATCATGCATCACAAAAATAGTTCCAATTGAGTGTAACAACCCGATTTTAGCCCTAATCAGAATGGTGGTTTCGGGACCACGAATCCAATTCGGAAAAATTTTTAAATATTATTTTCTGAGTTATTTATGTGTGAGTTGCTATGTGTGAAATTTTCGTGATTTAATTTTATTGTTTGGATGTCGAATTATTAAAATGGGCTTAATCGCGTAAAGTGTAAACTTGAAAGTTTAATGTGTTAGGACCAAATTGTGGATGTCTTTTTAATTAGAAGCCTTTAAGATGCAAAAAGTCCATTTTAATAGATAGTGGCCGATCATGGACTATAATGACCTTATATTATAATGTTTTATTAAATTATAATAAAGGTTATAAAAGTAATTAAATATTAAGTTAATATATATGTTAATAAAACATAAAATAATAGCATTTTGTTCATATTGTTTCTCTTGACCGAATACATGCAAAGAAAGAAATAGACAAAGCTTAGGTTCGGCCACTCTTAAGCTTGAATCAAGGTATGTAACTAGCTCGATTTTTTATACTTTTTACGTTTTTGAGATCGTTGCTTCGAATACTATCTGACCCATGCTAGAATTTCTGATTTTGATGCATGTTTGGAGTTTGGCCATTGATGAGAATTTGTGTTTGTGATGTTTGATGATTATATATTAAAGATATGTTTTAGATTAATATGTTTTATATTGGAAATTTTGATGATTTTGAGTAATTAGGACTAAATTGTGAAATTTGTAAATTGAAAGGTTAAAATGTGAAATAAATGGATTGTATGGATTCGTATGGACATGAATAACATTCGGCCCTAAAGGAGTATGTTCAAATTTTGTGTATTTTGTGTTTTGTACAATAGGGACTAAATTATAAAAATTGTAAATGTCAGGGGTAAAATGGTAATTTGCATAATTATGTGTTCTTGGATTAAATTGAATGAAAATATATTTGAATGAGCTTAATTTGAAATTATTTAGATCAAGATCAAAAAGAATCAGGATTGGATCGGGGAAAAGCAAAGTTGAACGAATAGCTGGGAAACTTAATCCGTCGATTTCCGAGGTAAGTTTTTAAGCAATTGGGTTGAATTGAATTTTAATCTAAATTAATATGCACATGTAAATAGAAATAAGTTTGTTTAATCTCATAGTGCCGAATGTGACATTGAATGTATTATGTATTAGCCGAATGTAAAGTTAGTATACCTATATATAATTTTTGATTATTTAAGTTGAATGAATATGTATATATATGTACTAAGAGTTAGTTAGATGTGAAAATGAAAAGAGAGAGATGGTTGTATTCGAATTGGTGGATATATATATGTATATTGAGTGTTACCGAATGTGATGGTATTTGGTAGGAGAAATGAGTTGTTTGAACATGTACATATATGTGTATATATGAATGAAAATGAAATCATATGTGTTTTGTGAATGAGGAAGGATGGGTTAATGAGCACTATGTGTGCGAGCTTAAATCTAGAAAAGCAATCGTGTGCGAAATCGGTCGTTTGGCACTAAGTGTGCAGAAAATAAGTAATGGCACTAAGTGTGCGATACATTACAAGTAAATAGCACTATGTGTGCACTTTATCAAAGTAACGGCACAAAGTGTGCGATACGTTACATGATTTGCACTATGTGTGCGGGTTTACAGATTCTCCAAGGATATCAACTAATGAATGTTGATAAACGAGAGGAAATAAACAGGTAAGTGATGCATGATAGTTGAATAATTTAGTACTAATGAGGTAAGTTATTCTTGTTTATGAAACTAAAGAAATGAAATGTGATTATTAATTTTTGAGTTTGTTTGAGATGTAATAATGATATATGAGTATTCGGTTTTGAGATTACTAAATATGGTAGTTAGTGAATGGTGATATGAGGTATATTTACGGTTATGAGTTCGTTGATGGTCATGTTAGATTGATTTAATTTGTATAATGATTAATTGTATATTTTACCATTGCTTATAACTTACTAAGCTATGTTAGCTTACTGTATGTGATCATTTGACTATTTTATAGATTTTGAAATCTACGTTCGAGCTCGGGGATCATCGTCAAAGTCAATCACACTATCAACTATCTTTGGTACCTTTTATAAGTTGAACTTTTTGAACTATGGCATGTATAGGCTATATTAATCTTTTGAGTTTATTATAACTAAGATGTATAACAAAGGCCATGTGAAAATGGCTATATTTTTATATATGGGCGTGATTTGGTTATACATGATAATGATAATATTTGTGTACGTTCGGCCTTGTTATAAGCTTAACTTGGAAACTCATTTCTGATATGTTATATATATGATATTTGAATGCATGGATATGGTTTTGAGTGAGACATATATTATATTATGATTGTTGGATGAATTCATGCATATGTATATGTATGTACCGTATGTTAATTTATGAAATAACTATGTTATGCCTTATATACATAACTATTGGATGTGTTTTGTGAATGATTGAATAAGGGCACATACGTGTGAATTAGTAGGTATGGTTACATGATAGGGAGTAAATGACATCATGAGTTATGTTCTTGAGTGTGTATATTCGAACATAATATGTGTGAGTTCTTGATTGGAAATGGATATTATATGATTTAGGTCATATATATATGAAATGTATGGTTTTGAGTATTTTAGTTATGTCATTTATAAGAAAGTGAGTACTAGTGTAGTTGAATGTACTCGGCAATAATTTTTTTAATTGATCTATGTTTAAGCTAGTTTGGTTTGGCTAAGTTTTGGCATGAGTATATTTTTGGTCTAAAATGCTTACCACATTGTTGGTAAAATGAATAAGAACCATATGCATATTCGGCCTTTGCTTCTAAAATGACCAAATGAATAGTGTTTTTAATAGGTGATGTAAGTATATACTTTCATGCGTATATTTAATTGATTATGGTTAAGTTGAGAGCACATTTACTTAATCGTTCCATGAAGTTATATTATCTTTAGCTAAAGATTCGATTATGATTAATTATATAGTACTTATTTTGCTATGGTCTTTGCTATGTCTAGTAATATCCTGTAACCCTAATCCGACGATGGATGTGGGTTAAGGGTGTTACATTTTAATTGGTATCAGAGCTACGGTTTAGTCGATTCTCAGACTAACGTAGCGCGTTTGAGTCTAGCTATACATGCCATAATTTATAATGTGATAGTGTGATGACTTCTGACAATGAAATGTGTTTTCTTCTTTCGTATAGTAAATGGATCCTAATCCCGAGCGAGCTATAGCTGACGATGTCGAGAGTGTGGCACCTGCTCCCGCGCAAGGGACCGCGCCAGATGAATCTCGACCAGCTGCGAGTAATCATGATGAGGTGGCTAAACAAGCCTTCTTTAGCATAATGAATGATTGGTTCAACCAATACATCCGGACCAATCCGGCTGTTCAACAATCCTTGAATCCGAATACTCCACCTGTAGCACCGGTGGTACCCCCGACCATTAATCTTGAGAGAATAAATAAGCCTCCGATCGACAGAATCAGAAAACACGGGGCTCAAGAGTTTAGAGCTGAAGATGATGATGATGCTGAACGAGCTGAATTTTCGCTCGATAATACAATTCATGCTTTCGATGAACTATCTTGCACACCTGATGAGTGCCTGAAATGTGCTATATCCTTATTACGGGATTCTACCTACTATTGGTGGTATACTCTAGTATCGGTTCTTCCAAAAGAACGAGTTACTTGGGACTTCTTTCAGACAGAGTTTCGCAAAAAATACATCAGCCAGCGATTCATAGATTTGAAACACAAGGAATTTCTCGAGCTTAAACAGGGTCGTATGACCGTATCTAAGTATGAGCGCAAGTTTGTAAGACTTAGCCGATACACCCGTGAGTGCGTTTCATCTGAGGCTGCTATGTGTAAAAGATTTGAAGAAGGGTTAAACAAAGATATAAAACTACTGGTTGGCATACTTGAAATAAATGAGTTCGTGATACTTGTTCAGCGAGCTTGTAAAGCCGAAGAGTTGGGGAAAGAAAAATGAAAAGCTGAGTTTGAAGCTAGAGATTTCTGTAAGAGATCAGCGGGTAAATTTCCTAAAACTTCATCAAAGAAGTTAAAAAATGACAGTAGCCGATCCAAAGCTAATACAGGGATCTCTATACGAGAACGACCACCACTGAGTTCACGAGCTACCTCAATTGCTAGTGTCGGCAATACTCGACTGAATAAGCCCGAGTGTCAACAGTGTGGTAGGTAGCATTTTGGTGAATGTTGGAGCAAGTCCAACAACCGAGCTTGCTACAGGTGTGGTTTGTAGGATCACTTCATTCGGGATTGCCCGAAGATAGCTGAAAAAGACAATGCTCAGAGTGCAAGACCGAGCAGTACTGCAGCTAGAGGTAGACCACCTCGCAATGTGGGAGGTAGGAGTGGCACTCAGAGAGGGACTTTGGATACAGCTATTCGATCAGAGGCTCGTGTGCCAGCTAGAGCCTATGTCATTCGTGCCAGAAAGGAAGCTTCATCTCCAGATGTTATCACCGGTATATTTACTTTCATTAATACTAGTGTAATTGCTCTGATTGATCCCGATTCAACCCATTCCTACGTGTGTGAAACATTAGTATCCAGCAAGACTCTACATGTTGAGTCTACTGAGTTTGTGATTCGGGTTTTGAACCCCCTAGGCCGGTGTGTGCTAGTTTATAGAGTGTGCAAGAATTGCCCGTCAATGATTCGAGATTCATGTTTTCCGGCTGATTTGATGTTTCTACCATTTGATGAGTTTGATATTATCCTCGGTATGGATTGGCTAACCGTGCACGATGCAGTAGTGAATTGCAGACGAAAGACTATTGATCTGCGGTGTCAGAATAATGAGATAATTCGAATTGAATCTGCAGATTTGAATGGGTTACCAGCAGTGATATCTTCGATGTTGGCTCGACAGTATTTGAGAAAGGGTTGCGAAGCTTACTTTGCTTATGTGATTGATAGTAAAGTGACTGAAAAGAAGATAGAATCCGTACCAGTTGTCTGTGAGTATCCAGATGTGTTCCCGGAGGAATTGCCGGGATTTCCACCTGTTCGGGAGGTAGAGTTTGGTATTGAATTAGTGCCAGGAACAACCCTAATCTCGATAGCTCCATATAGAAATCACCGACCGAATTAAAAGAGTTGAAAGCTCAATTGCAAGAATTGACAGATAGAGATTTTGCTCGACCGAGTTTCTCTCCCTGGGGTGCGCAAGTTTTATTTGGGAAAAAGAAGGACGGAACTTTGAGAATGTGCATCGACTACCGACAACTCAATAAAGTGACTATAAAGAATAAATATCTGTTGCCACGTATCGATGATTTATTTGATCAGTTAAAGGGGGCTTCAGTATTTTCGAAAATTGATCTGAGATCAGGTTATTATCAGCTGCGAGTTAGAGACTCAGATGTACCTAAGACCGCTTTTCGGACGAGATACGGCCATTACGAGTTTTTGATGATGCCGTTCGGACTCACTAATGCCGCTACTATTTTCATGGATTTGATGAATCGAGTATTCAGACCATATCTGGATCGATTTGTGGTTGTATTCATAGATGATATTTTGATCTATTCGTGTGACGAAACCGAGCATGCCAAACACTTGAGACTTGTTTTACAGATTTTGCGGGATAAGCAGTTGTACGCAAAATTCAGAAAATGTGAGTTTTGGTTGAATGAAGTTAGTTTCCTGGGGCATGTTATTTCAGCATCAGGCATTCGGGTTGACCCGAGTAAAATCTCGGCTATACTTGATTAGAAACCCCCACGAAATGTTTCTGAAGTTCGGAGTTTTTTGGGACTTGCCGGGTACTATAGACGCTTTGTGAAAGGGTTTTCAATGATTGTAGCTTCGATGACAAAGCTATTACAGAAAAACGTTAAGTTTGAGTGGTCAGAGAGGTGTCAGAAGAGTTTTGATCAGCTAAAAACCTTGTTAAATGAAGCTCCAGTGCTTGTTCAGCCAGAATCGGGTAAAGAGTTCGTTATCTTGAGCGATGCATCCTTAAATGGTTTGGGTTGTGTTTTGATGCAGGAGGGTAAAGTTGTAGCCTATGCCTCGAGGCAATTGAAGCCGCACGAAAAGAACTATCCGACACACGATCTCGAGTTGGCTGCCATAGTTTTTGCTTTGAAAATATGGCGTCACTATCTATTCGGTGAAAAATGTCATGTCTATTTTGATCACAAGAGTCTAAAATATTTAATGGCTCAGAAGGATTTGAATTTGAGACAGCAACGATGGTTAGAATTTTTAAAAGATTACGAGCTTGTGATTGATTATCACCCGGGGAAAGCTAATGTGGTTGCCGATGCACTAAGCCGAAAATCACTCTTTGCTCTATGTGCAATGAATGCGGATATAGCTATGACTGATGATGGTGCGATTATTGCAGAGATGAAAGCGAGACCGTTATTCGTTCAACAGATTTGTGAAGCTCAAAAGGTTGATAATGATTTATTAGCAAAAAGGAATCATTGTGGTTCGAATACTTATTCAGAATTTCAGATTGATGCTGAGGGATGCCTACGGTTCAAAAACTGAATATGTGTGCCAAAGAATCCTGAGTTGATTCAAATGATTTGTAATGAAGCTCATAATAGTAGATTGTCTATTCACCCAGGTAGTACAAAGATGTATAATGATTTGAGACAACATTATGTTTCACATCGTACTTTTCAAGAAACCACTTAAGCCATTTATTCACAAAGTGAGATCATTCATCACTAATTATAGCTCTAGGAGTTCCAAATTGTGTAAATACGTGCTTATGTTGGAATCACATGATTACCTTAGCATCATTTGTTAGGTATGCCTCGGCTTGAACCTACTTGGATACATAATCCGCAACTACCAAAATATACTTGTTCTTATAAAAAGAGGAAAACGGTCTTAGAAATATAATACCCCATACGTCGAATAGTTCTACCTCTAAAATATTTTTCAAGGGCATCTCATTCCTCCTTGATATGTTTCCAGTTCTTTGGCATCTATCGTAGTTTTTCACATATGCATTCGCCTCCCTAAACACTGTAGGCCAAAAGAATCATACTTGGAAAATCTTTGCTGCTGTGTGAGAACCACCAAAGTGTCCCCCACTCGAAGATGAATGGTAGTGTTACAAAATCTCGTTAATCTCACTTCCAGCTGCGCACTTCCTAATTATGTTATCTGCACATTGTTTAAACAAAAATGGATCCTCCCAGAAATAATACTAACTATCATGAAGGAATTTCTTCCTTTTTTGGTATGTCATTTCTCGATGAATTATTCCACATGCTAAATAATTATTAAAATCAACAAACTAAGGTGTTTCATGAATTCGACTTACCTCAAATACATGCTCATCAGGAAAACTCTCATTAATTAGAATAAGTGAAGAAGTTATCTCATTTTGTTCCAGCCTCAATAGATGATTAGCTACTTGATTTTTGACACCCTTTCTATCTTGGATCACAAGGTCAAATTATTAGAGTAAAAGTATCCACCGAATTAGCCTCGGTCTAGCATCTTTTTTCGTGAGTAAATACTTAATGGTCGCATAATCGATAAACACAGTAACTTTGGTACCTATAAGATATGAACGTAACTTGTCAAAAGTGAAAACTATAGCAAAGAGTTCTTTTTTAATTACTGTATTATTGCGCTGGGCTCCTATCAAAGTTCTTCTTGCATAGTAGATAGGTTGAAAAACTTTGTTTCTTCTTTGACCCATCATAGCTCCAATAGCAAAATCACTTTAATTACACATCAACTCAAAGGGTGAGTTTCAATCAGGTTAACAATTATTGAGGTTGAGATTAATCAGGTTTTTAATTCCTCAAAAGCTTCTAAACATGATTTGTTAAAATAAAAAAAAAATATCTTTTTCTAAAAGCATACACAAAGGTCTAGAATTTTTTGAAAATTCTTTGATAAACCTACGATAAAAACCAGCATGGTCTAAGAAACTTCTAACTCCTTTCACACTAACTGAATGTGGTAATTTATCAATTACGTCCACCTTTGCTTTATCCACTTCAATTCCATTTTTGGAAATTTTATGTCCTAAGACAATTCCCTCCTTAACCATAAAATGACATTTCTCCCAATTAAGGATAAGATTTGTCTCCTCGCATCTTTTTAGTACCTTAACCAAATTACTCAAACAAATATCATAACTGTTACCAAAAACAAAAAAAAATCATCCATGAAAACCTCAACAAAATTTTCAACCATATCAGTGAAAATTGTCATCATACATTGTTGAAATGTGGCAGATGCATTACATAAGCCAAACGACATTCGGCTAAAAGCAAATGTACCGTACAGACAAGTAAAGTTAGGTTTATGCTAGTCTTCCAGGGCTACAACCATCTAGATGTATCCCGAATATCCATCTAAAAAGTAATAAAAATCATTACCTACCAGTCGATCTAACATCTGATCCATAACAGGTAACGAGAAATGATCCTTATGAATGGCTTTGTTCAATTTTTTGTCGTCAATACAAATTCTCCAACCTGTGATAGTTCTCATTGGGATTAACTCGTTATGTTCATTCTCAACAATCATGATTCCACCTTTCTTTGGTACACATTGTACCGGACTTACCCAAGAACTATTTGAGATGGGGTAGATAATTCCCGCACCTAACCATTTGTTCACTTCCTTCTGTACTATCTCTTCCATGATAGGGTTAAGTCTCCTTTTCCTATCGATTCTACCTCACTCACCTTCATCTAAAATAATCTTATGTATTCAGAAGGAAGGGCTTATACCTCGTATGTCAACTATGGTCCAACCAATTGCCTTTTTAAGTTTCTTTAAAACAGAAATCAATTGCTCCTCTTGGTGTTCTATCAATTCTGCTGAAACAATCACAGGCAAAGTAGAACTCTTAGCTAAATAAACATATTTTAAATGGGAGGAAAGTACCTTTAGTTCAAGCTTAGGCGATTCCTCGATTGACAACTTGGGTTGTGTAAATTCTCGAATTGCCAACTCTAGTGGTTCGGATTGCAGTGGTTGAACATAACTCCTTTGATTGGCTTCCATCAATTCCATGTTTTCATTAGCTTTTTCATCTTCCAAAGGTCTAGACCTTAAAGTGTTCTCCAATGGGTCTTCTTCAAAATTGCTCTCCCATTCCATAGAAATTAAGGTTTCTAATTCCTTCATTACTGAACATTCTTCTGTTGAATTAGGAAATTTCATCGCCTTCAAATCATTAAATGTTACCTAATTGTCTTGAACTCTTAATGTAAGTTCTCTTTTTTCACATCTATCAATGTTCTTCCCGTAGCTAGGAAAGATCTCCTGAGGATGATCGAAACTTTATTATTTGTTTCAAAATCTAACATAATGAAGTCAACAAGAAAAAAAAAACTTATCAACTTGATAACTCTTGAAAATAGTTCTATTTCAAACCTCTAAGCTTGATTAAATGCTTGTACTTCAGTAGATATATTTGCATTTTTAGGTTATTTTTAAAGTATTGCATAATAAAGCTTGGATTATGTCTGAAATATCATTTCATGTTACTTTTACTGTTGGGAAGAATGGAATTAGTTGTTTTATGCAGCAGCTGCTGGAAGGATGAAGAAAAGGAGAAAAATGAGGAAGAAAATGAAAGAAGTGAAATATTATTTTGGCAAAAGGTTGGATGGATTACTAAGAAAAATGCCATGGAAATTCCAAGAAAATGATGACGTAGCACTCAGTCCTTGTCACTCTCAACCAACTGGACGTGTACCAGAGAAATTCTCATGAAAAAAAGGGAGAAAAGTGTGTGCTGAGAGAGGGGGGCCTACCCTATAAAAGAGGAAAGAGAAAATAAAGAAAAGAAAAGGATTTTGGAGGGGGATTTAGAAAACAGTTTTCTCTCCGGAGGAACTTGTGAAAAATACCAAAGAAAAAGGAAAGGGTAGCAGCTTAAGAGGAGACCAGAGACACAAGGAAATGGACGAGCAATCAGCCTTGGGTCCTACACAATTTAGCAGAGTCGAAGTGAAAGCTGGAGTGGCGAAAGCTTCCTACAGTTCTACCTTCATTCTGTTAATTAATTTATGTTATTTCTACACTGTTAATGATTATGTTGAATGTTATTCAAATTTTGGATTTTAAATCCCAACCCATGAGTTAATTTCATTGGGGTTGGAATTACTGGATCAATCTTGATATATTCAATGATCATGGTGATATTTTGAGTAGATCTACTATTTTATTTGGTTTGGATTTTTTTAAATATATGCATGCAAGCTCTAGACATAGTTGAATTCATGGTATATCTGTAGACATGATTTAATTCTGAAAGGTTAAATAAGTTGGATCGTAAACGAATGATATGAACGAGTACCTAAGTGAATACTCGTAGCACTTTAGACATAGAGTGGTGATATGTACAGAGTAAGGAAGAATATTTTTAGGTATTGTTATTGAGACTTGTAGACATACAAAGACATAGAATGATAGGTTTAATTCTAGCTCTCGAAAGAAGTAAAATGTAGTAGTTATATTCTGAGAAGTAATTTGGTCAAAATTTTTCCATGGCATTATTATTTTATTAAAATATAATCCAAGGAATTCCAACCTTCCCATTCAACAACATCAATCCTCTCAGCTTTGTCTCGTAGAATTACCACAACATTTTAATCATTATTTGATTTTCATATTTCATACATTAATACTTCACTTCAAATCATTATTCTATTTACTTTCCCATAAGCCTAATTAGTGTAGTTTATAATAATAACTCAACCATATTTTTACCTATTCCATTCCCTGTGGAGACAATCTCACTTATCACTTTATTACTTGATTCGACGTATATACTTGCACATTCGTATTTTATATTCATACGCGAAGAGTTTTTGGCACTATTGTCTGGAAATGGCAAATTGGTGAATTTTGGTTTATTTTTATCGATTTAATTTTGTTAGTTTTAGCTTACTTAGTTGTTTTTTTTATTCTTTTTCAGGTTTGCTGCTAGTTTATGAGTATATCGGTCAATTATTCTTTTTCATTCTACCCTATGAGGGTATATCGGTCAATTCACCCAACAGAGGTATTATAGTCATTTTACCTACAGGGGCATTACGGTCATTTTACCCTACCGGGTATTACGGTCATTTACCCTATGGGGGTATTACGGTCATTTTACCCTATGGGGGTATTACGGTCATTTTACCCTATGGGGGTATTACAGTCATTTTACCCTATGGTGGTATTATGGTCATTTTACCCTATAGGGTATTACGATCATTTTACCCTACAGGGGTATTACGGTCATTTTACCCTACAGGGGTATTACGGTCATTTTTCCCTATGGGGGTATATCAGTCATTCTACCTTATGAGGGTGTGTTGGTCATTCTACCCTATGAGGGTATATCGATCATTCTACCTTATGAGGGTATATCGATCATTCTACCCTATGAGGGTATAACAGTCATTCTACCTTATGAGGTCATTTTCATCTATTAGGGGTAAAATAGTCATTTTACCCTTTGGGGGCATTTTGATCATTTTTCTCAGTAGGGGTATTTCAGTACAGTTAACGACCTTTCCGAAGGTCTACAGTCGCCTCGAACGACACAGATAATCCATTTGGTCGAAACAGTGTAAATAGGCTCAAAGCCCAATATTCGGCCCAAGTGGGCCCACACGCTCGTGTAGCCCACTTGGCCCAAATTCAATCACGGCTATGTGATTTACATAGCCCAATCTAGTTTTTGCCACTTTTCGTAAATTTTATCCGTGTGGGGCCCACGAGCCCATTGGGCCCACATGGCCCATTTCGGCCCAAGTGCACGAGAACCCTCGTGGTGGCCTCTTTAGTCTACTGCCCATGATTGTGGGCTCAGTTTTACCACCCGAGCGATCGTACGCTCGTGAGGCCTCAAATGCCGAAGTTTCAGCTTTTTGGCTTTTGCCGATTCACAGTGGAGATAGTGTGATTACACACTTTACCGGCTTTTACGCCTATTACCGTTTGTAGGGTACGATTACACACCTGTCTCCGAAGTCGAGTGAACAGTTCACCACACCAAGGCCTACATTCATTCAAGGTGTACCGTCAGTTTTCCAATCATTAGCGTTCACAATACTTAAACCCAAATAGTCACTCACTACTCATCTTGAACGAACGAGAATAGCTTAATGCCCTTAGATCGCCGATTAAGAATCGAACTCACGACCTCGCCGATTATCTGCTCAAGCAATGAAACCTATAAGACTGGGTTGTTTACAAGAATAAGACTTAAGACCCCAATATTAAAAATGTAGCACAATGGGCCAACAAGCCAACTTACCCCCCCAAACATTCAATTGAAAGACGAAGGAAGAATCTTGAATGCCTCTGCACTCCTGAGGAACCCCTTGAATCGCAATGAGTGCAGTACGTGAAGAATGAAATAACAATCAGTCAGCAAGGTTATTCGACTTGAAAAAAGAATAGAAGAACACAGGTGCATTTGGTTTTAAAAGAAAAGCAGAGAGTAGCCCTTGATCACTTACCGATTGTCAGAGCCGTTGCAGAATCAAAACAGAGAGGGAAGAGCTTTCGGTCACAAACCGAAGAAGAGAAAGAATCCAAAGACTAGGGTGGTAGGTTCGGCCGAAAGATTCAATAATCAATAAGGGATGATTAAGCAGTTGGCCGAAACTTGAGAAGAGTAGAGAAGAGAGGGAGGGTTCGGCAGATGCTGGTGCAAAAGAGGAAGAAGGAAATGGTCAATTGCAAGAGAAAAGAAAAATACACGAGTGGTAAGTTGAAGTTTCGGGACTAGAGGGAAAAAAAGGAAGAAAGTCCCAAAAATCGGTGACAGAGACTGACCAAAATGGGGGAAACTCATCAGCAAAGAAATTTGGCACACCCAAAAAGTGCCTAAAATAGGACAAGAGCAGAGAAAGCACTCAGAAACCCCCTCCTAGCCGAATTTGCATGCTCAAGACTCCTTGTTTGGCTACAACACACCAACTTTTGAATTTCCTTGATTCTCTCCACAATACTCTCCCTTAATCCTCTCCACGATTTGCTCCTACAATCTCTCTATGACCAATTCAAACACCTCATCAGCAGTGTTTTAGTCCAACTCTTCCACCTTCCCAGCTAAAGCAGCAAAATAAACACTCCATTTCTTATCCCATGATTTGAACCTCAGACCTCATAGATACCCAACACACCACTTGCCACTAGGCCACAAGCTCTTCTTGTGTCATTAACCAAACATTATTATTAATAAAGCCTAAGTTGTAACACCCCATACCCGAGTCCGAGACTAAGACTGGATACGAGACATTACCATGCTTGAACTCACTTAATCATGTACTTACGGACTATAAAATTTCGTTCTGAATTAAAAACTTCTCTTTCTTAGTCAAATCAGGCATTTCATGGGCCTACGAGGCCTCAGACTTACGTCTCGAAACTTTCGAAACTCATCTGGAAACTTTCTCTCCAAATAGGAGTCACACGTCCGTGTGACTTAAGACACGCCTGTGCACCCCTAAAACATGCCCGTGTCTTTCACCTGTGGTGGATACTGGCAATTTACACACGGCCTGGACACGCTCGTGGCCCCAAACTGTGCCTAAAACCCCAACATTCTGGCAATGCCCCACGGCCAAGGCACACGCCTGTGCTTACCACCCGTGGTGCACACTGCCTACCTTAACACGGCCTAGAGTCTAAACACACGCCTGTGTGACTGGTCCGTGGTCTATTCTAACTTAAGATACAAAGGTGCAAGGTGCACACGGCCTAGACACACGCCCATGTGTCCATCCGTGTGGGCACTTAGAGGCTATTTACCAATCCAATTGCCACCCTGAAATCAAGACCAAACTCATGCTCAATTCAGCAACTCAAGTATTACATCTATCATGAACAAGGATGCATACTTCATTGATAGATTAAAACATACATACTTAATCATTCATGACTCATCTCTTTGGCCATATACAAAAAGAATACTAAACTTGATAGCCAACACTTTGGCTAGTTTTAAAACATAACTCAAAATGAAATGTTTCCTATACATGCCATACTTAATATAAACAACTTGGCTATACCAAAATAGCGATTGATAGTGTGCTCCGAGCTCCGGTGACGATGATCCACGAGATTAGCTTGGCGGGACTACATGGAAAGAAAGAATAAAGGACGTAAGCATTTAGCTTAGTAAGTTTGCATATAATGCACGTAGAAACATACTTGCTCAATATAAACTATTTAACATAAACAATGGTATCATAAATTTCAGCTATTTAAGCTTACTAAATCATACTGATTCTTACATATCTCATGATACTTACTAGTCTCATACTCGTTAGGTAAACAAGGTACCTGTATCACTTGATCACATAGATCAGCATGCTCTACAATAATAATTATAATCTCTAGTTCATCATTCATAATATGAGTAATACTCATTTCTAACTTGATAATAGCTTTTCTTACTTGTCTTTCATGTTATCATTTTAACTTTACTCATTTGCCCGATGAGTTTCTGTGAATAACCGAGGATACTGAATCTCATCCCACATAGTTCGATGCCAAAGCCATATCCTCGATATGGTCTTACATGGGATCTCTCATCTTGGTATTGATGCCATGTCTTGACATGGACTTACTCAAAGTCTTCCTTGTGTGTTCCCTTGGGAACTTACCATTTCCATGTCTTGACATGGTCTTACTTGGTATCTTTACTCATGAACTGGTCAATGCCGAGCCTTGGCTTGGACTTACATGAAATCTTTGCTTGGAGACTCACCAATGCCATGCCTTGGTTTGGGCTTACATGGGTCTTCATCTCATAATAACTCTTCAATGCCAAGACTTGTCTTGGACTTACATGATAACTTGCTTGATTGCCGATGCCATGCCTTGGCTTGGTCTTATACGGACTTTCTTATCTGGTGTGGTAGATCGAGTATCTTAAGTAATTCAACTTCAATCAGGACTTTCTCATGCTTAATCTCATTAATTTCTTTATTTAACATATCAATAAGCATTTCTATGGTAATAATGTACAATATACTAAGCAATTCAATGATAATAATCATAAAGCTTAGAAATCATACAAACTTACCTCAATATACAAAATGTATGTAGATATGCAATTTAGTCCTCGACTTTGTTCTTGCCTCGGTTTCGATCCGGGCTTCATTTTTCTTGATCTATAATAATAATTAGATCATTTAATACTCACATTGACTAAATTGACTCTTAACTAATACTTTGGCAAAATTACTATTTTGCCCCTAAACTTTCTCTTATTTGCACTTTTGCCCCTAGGCTCGTAAATTGATTCTCCCTTAAGTTTCTTAAACATCATGCTTAGCTGATTCATTTTCTCTACTATAACAATCATCAATTCTCACTATTTCTAATAGGTATGACCAATTTCATAACTATTACACATTAGTCCATACTATCATTTTTCATGAAATTCACTAAGGAAAAGATGTTTATCTAACATCAAACTCTCATAAACTTCCATAACATATCATTTTACATGCATGATACACATGGGTAGATTTTTTAACATGCTTCTTAGCTCATCTTATAGCTAAAAATAGCTAATTCATAATACGAGGACTCCAAAAATACGAAGAATATTAAAAACGTGGCTAGGACGACTTACTTGCAAGCTTCAAAAGTTTGAAGAACCCTAGCTATGGAGTCTTCCAATTTTCGGCACAAGGAAGAAGATGAATGAAATTTTTATCATCTTTTTCCCATTTTAATCATTTAATTGGTAAATGACTAAAATGCCCTTCTCTTTAAAAATTTACAAAATATTAACTCATGTCCATTTTTGTCTGATCGTGTGTCAGAGTTTTAAAAATTTAAATAACGAGAATGATCAAACCTGGAAACTAATTATGACAACGATTGAGGCAAGTGCACCTATCGAATAGTAGTATAGCTTAGGCAAGACCGGATTGTCGAACCCAAAGGAACTAAAAGTACTAATACTAACTTTCTTTCTATTATTTAGCCTAAGAATTAAGTGAATGGTTGTTTAATCTAAATTACTAAACTTAAAGACTCTAAGACAAAGAAGAATGAATTTTGGAAACTAACTTGAGGAAAAACCAATTAATTAAGACGACACCCAAGGAAGAATCCACCTAGAATTCACTTGTTATCTAACTCTGAACCAGACGATGTATTCATTTGACTTGATCCGTAGGATTCCCTAATTTATATTAAACCCTCTCTCAAGGCGAATAACGTCTAACCCTAGGTTGATTAATTGAAATCTATTTCTAATTAAAACCCCTAAAATTGCATTAACTCGATCTATGGACTCCCATATTAGGTTTCACCCTAATTCGGCAATGCCTCGTCACCCTATCTCTAGGCGCGCGATCAACTCTGCTTAACTATGCTAGATCTACTCTTAGGAAGGGACTTTTGCTCCTCCACCTAAGCACATCAAACTTGAATTAATATCTGCGAAATATCAACACAAGAATTAAGAACACATAATTAAGAACAAATCAAATATTTATCATATAGTTCAGCAAACGATAACAAGATTCATCTAAGTTTCATCCCCCTCAGGTATCTGAGGGTTTAGTTCATAACAATAAAAGAAAACATCTCAGAAGAAAAGATAAAACAAAACATAAGAAATCCCTAAAAACCTCTGAAGGAATTGAAGAGGAGATCCTCCGTCTTGAGTATAATTTTGGCTTCTTGAGATGGATCAACTGGCTATCCCTGAGCGAATCCCCACAAATCTGCCCTCTCTGGCCGAGCAAGACGCCCCTAAATGATAGCTTTGGGCTCCCTCTTTCAGGTCATACTTAGGGTGTATTTATAGGCTTTTGGAATGTGTTTCTTTGCCCTAAGTATCCAAATCCGAGAAAAACTCCTCTTGGCCGCGACAGGGGCACGACCATGGCACACGCCCGTGTGAATCGTGGCCAGGTCGTGTTCAGGTATGATTAGGGTGGCAGGGCCGTGTTGCTTGGGCCCAGTGATCGCTGTGATGTCAGAGTTTTAAAATCTATAAAGATAATGATCGAACCTGGAAACTAACTATGACAATGATTGAGGTAAGTGCACCTATCGAACAGTAGTATAGCTTAGGCAAGACCGGATTGTCGAACCCAAAGGAACTAAAAGCACTAATACTAACTTTCTTTCTATTATTTATCCTAAGAAATTAAGCGAATGGTTGTTTTAATCTAAATTAATTAACTACTAAACTTAAAGACTCTAAGACAAAGAAGAATGAATTTGGGAAAATAACTTGAGGAAAAACCAATTAATTAAGACGACACCCAAGGAAGAATCCACCTAGACTTCACTTGTTATCTAACTCTGACTGCATTTATTTATTCATTTGACTTGATCCGTAGGATTCCCTAATTTATATTAAACCCTCTCTCGAGGCGAATAACGTCTAACCCTAGGTTGATTAATTGAAATCTCTTTCTAATTAAAACCCCTAGAATCGCATTAACTCGATCTGTGGACTCCCATATTATGTTTCACCATAATTCGGCAACGCTTCGTCACCCTATCTCTAGGCGCGCGATCAACTCCGCTTAACTATGCTAGATCTACTCTTAGGCAGTTTTGCTCCTCCACCTAAGCACATCAAACTTGAATTAATATCCACGAAATATCAACACAAGAATTAAGAACACATAGTTAAGAACAAATCAAATATTTATCATATAGTTCAGCAAATGATAAGAAGATTCATCTAAGTTTCATCCCCCTCATGTATCTGAGGGTTTAGTTCATAACAATAAAAGAAAACATCTCAGAATAAAAGATAAAACAAAACATAAGAAATCCATGAAACCCTCTGAAGGAATTGAAGAGGAGATCCTCCGTCTTGAGTATGATTCTGGCTTCTTGAGATGGATTAACTGGCTATCCCTGAGCGAATTCCCACAAATCTGCCTTCTGTGGCCTAGCAAGACGCCCCTAAACGGTAGCTTTAGGCTCCCGTCGACGCCCCCCTTTTAGGTCATACTTAGGATGTATTTATAGGCTTTTGGAATGTGTTTCTTTGCCCCTAAATATCCAAATCCGATTGAAATTGCTCTTTTTTGCGGCAGGGACACGGCCCTAGCACACGCCCGTGTGAATCGTCTTTAGGCCGTGTTTGGACTTTATTAATGAGGCACGGCCGTGTATTTCGTGGCTTAGACCGTGTTCGAGATTATTGATGAGGCACGGCCGTGTGGTCTTGGGCCCAGGACGTGTTTATTTTGTGCTTTGGCCCATTTGGCTCGTTTTAAGCCTGTTTCTCGTTCTTTTCATCCTCCGATGCTTTCCTGAGTATATGACATGAAAAGAAAGGATTAAGAGCACCTTTTTACATAAAATAAGGGATAAATCATCCAAAAGTATGCTAAATGTGGGATTAAAATATGTTACTTTTACGGTTTATCACATACCCCCACACTTAAGCTTTTGCTTGTCCTCAAGCAAATTTCTCAACTCATAATTAAAACAAACTTGCCTTAAATCATAATAGTCATTAATAGTGTTTCATCATAATTCAAGGATAATTTATACATGGATAATTTAACTCAAAGAGTCCTAAAGATTCAAACAGTCTAAGTCATACATTTGTAGCACAAAAACATAGGTGTTTCCCTTCATCTAAATAATTACCTCTGGTTCAAAACCTACAAGGATTGACATCCTCACAAAAGATTCACTCAAATCACTCGAAGTGTTTAAGGTTCAGAATTAAGCACTCAAATGTCAAACCTGAAAAGTTAATCCCATAGGCTTGCATGAAAATCAAATCTCCACCACTGTAATATGAGATGATGCACAAATCAAAAGGTCTTTATCAGGGTTGTAACGAGGCTTGGGTTAAGGTGTGGATAAAGGCTGAATTAGAGGGTTAGAATCGAGATCGACCTGAAAAATTACCTAACTAGAAATAACGAACTGAAAAATAAATAATTAAATGAATTTAAACTTTGAAACTAATAATACGAGCTTCTTAGATGTTAAATGTACAAGCTCGCTTTTCATCATACTAATACCGAATATACTTAGATTTTTTTTAAGAACAAATCATAAATACATAACAAAGGATAAATTACTGAAATAAAAATCATGGTTAGGCTATTAATCAAATCAAATCTCGATATAAGGGTAGTCAAAAGGAATGGTGATAACAAAAAAAAGGGTTTCTGGGTTAAAATCAGTGGGTGAGTCAATAAAAAGGGTTGTTAGGATCAAAGGGGTTCACTAGGGTTAATTATGAAGGTAGGTTTTTAGTGGAGTAAGTGGGTTAAATCCTAGGCGCCTTTATCATTTCTGTATATCAAATCAAAGGTATGGTCTCGACATGTATAATCGATGCAAATTCTGGAATAACAAATCAATGTTGACACACTCATAATCAATAAAGTGAGCAAGAAAAAGATTTTATGCTCTATAAGGCTCAAAATCTCACAAAAATTATGGGTATTTTGATGTCATCCTCGTAAATTTCAAACTTCAAAGTAATATTCAAATTCAGGTAGACAACCTAGAATTTTTTTTCTAAAAAATAGACTTATCATGCTTGATTCTCTAGTATTCTTAGGATTTAATTATCAATGCACAATTACCAATGACTTAATCTAAAACACATCAATAAAGATCATGAATCATAGGAATTTCATTCTAATGATAATATGAGAAACTTACTTAAAAACAAGACTAAATTCAGGGATTTGAGAATAATGCAAAAAGTTTGGCACCTAATTTCAGGAATTTGAGAATAATGAAAAAAGTTAGGCATCTTTTTAGGTTGTTCACCCCCCACAATTAAGATGTACATTGCCCTCAATGTACAAAGATATAATAACTCAATCATATTAAAATAATAAGATATGGGGAGAAGTGAAACTTCCTGAATTTTCGGATGGCATCCTTGGGTTGGAGGTAAAAGATAGATCGGAGGGGTCGGTCTAGATGACGATCCTGCGCTAGATGAAGAAATTGGGTAGCTCATGGAGGATTAGCAAGGATAAAATACTAAAAATTAAAACTATACTAATTAAATAATTAAAGAAAAGCAAGCTAAAGTGAAGAGAAATAAAAATTGACATAAAATTAAAAGAAAAGATGGATGGACCGTAGGGTCCTTATTGTTGGATGGTTCGCGAGGTGGGTGTGACCTCTAAGGCTGTGGAGGTGCTGGCGGTGGCGGAAGTGACGTGATTCCCTTGCAGCCTTTAGAACCTAAAATTAAGAAACTAAGATAAAATAAGCTAAATTAAGCATAAGCATGTTAAAGAGAAGGAAAATAAAGGAGAAGAGTAAAGAAGAAGAAAAATTAAATGGTCTCAAAGACCCTTGGCTTGTCGAGTGATTGAAGCGGCCGACATGAACTTATGTAGATCGGTCTCCATGAGGGAGACTGTGCTGGGATCCTTCTGTTTCTTCGACATGGCCAAAAGATTGAGAAGAATGCTATAAGAATGAAGAATGCTAAGAAGGTATGGTGTAAGGGTGTAAAGGAGGAAAAAGGGTGAAAGTTGCAAAAGGGTGAAAAGTTGAGAGTTAGTAGGAGAAGAGGGAGGGGTGGGTGGTTTAAATAGAATTCTCAAATTAGGTACAACTCCACACCCATGTATCATGGGCGTGTCGATTCACTGGGCCGCATCGCACGGCCGTGGTGGGCTCCGTTTGTTTCTCCCACGCCCATGCTTAGGTTGCCACGCCCGTTGGTGCTAAGTCAGTGTCGTCCACGGCCGCGTCGCACGGCCGTGGCATTTTGTTGGTTCCCATGGGTTGGTGGTTGGAGTCCGTGACTCAAAGATTTGATTCTTTCTGACTTGTACCCTCTCTGCCGTTTCAGTACGGCGATTCTGTACTTCCACACGGCCACGGCCACTGCCGTGTGTAAGGCCGTGTGGCCTGAAAATTTGTACTTTTGGTTAGTTTAAAGCTAGGTGTTTAAGACTAAGAAAAGAAAAGAAAAATGATAACAAAAGCAAAAGTAACTACGGTTAGATCTCGGGTTGCCTCCCGAGAAGCGCTCGTTTAAAGTCTTAAGCTAGACTTACCTCTCGTTTGTATTGTCAGGGTGGTTTGAGGAGTTGAAAATCCTTCCTCATGCTATCGGTTTCATTATCATGATAGAATTTAAGTCGAGATGCGTTTATATTGAAAGTGCCGAAGATAGGATTACTTACCTCGACTGTTCCGTATGGAAAAACACTGATTACCCTAAATGGTATTTATTTGTTTGTGTTAGGGTCAGGGGGAGATATTCGAGGGTCTGTTTTTTCTATCAATACCTAATCTCCGATTTTGAACTTTTTTGCTTCTTGGAGTGGCTCTGGTTCTTCTTCGTGTATTCCTAATTTCTCCTTGAAATGCGTCACCCACTCGTCTAGATCATCGAATTGAATCCCTCGTTCCTCATGAGTTATTTCTTGGTTAACACTGGTCTAGGATCGGGTCCAGTTGTATTCTTTTGTGGTGCTTCCTGAAAAGAAGGGTTAACTGAATGGTTATCAATAGAATTTGTTTTCTCACCTGGATTACTCGAAGTTCTAGCCGAATCGAGAGCTTGGAGAGTGACTGTCTCATTACCTACACGAAGTATTAGTTCTCCTGCATCAATGTCGATTTTAGTTCTAGCAGTTGCTAAGAATGGTCTTTCAAAAATTAAAGGAATAGAATTATCCTCATCCATGTCTAAGACAACAAAATCTACTGGGAAAACGAATTTATCAATTTTTACAAGAACATCTTCGATAATACCCCTAGGAATTCTAAAAATTTTATCAGCTAATTAAATGCTTATCCTAGTTTGCTTGGGTTTCCCTAAACCTAGTTGTTTAAACAATTTATAAGGCATGACCTTTATGTTTGCCCCTAAATCAGCTAACGCATTATCAATAGGTAAACTACCAATTAAGCATGGAATTGTAAAACTCCCTGGATCTTTTAATTTTCGTGGTAGTTTATTTTGCAAGATTGCCGAGTACATTACGTTTAGTTCCACGTGTGATGCCTCGTCTATCCTCTGTTTTTTCGTCAAAAGCTCTTTTAAAAATTTTCTAGAATCTGGCATCTGTGAAAGAGCTTCAAGTAACGGTAAGTTAATATGTAATTTCTTTAAAAGTTTAAGAAACTTACCGAATCGTTCCTCTGTGTCGCTCTCTCCTAATGCTTCGGATACGGTATACGAGGTTGGTACTCTTTGATTATCTGCTTTTGGCTTATTATTACTTACCTCAACCTTACCTTCTTTGACCACATTCTCTTGCTTTGAATTGGGCTCGTCTAACCCTTCACTTTCTTGAGCTGATATGGCTTGGATTTGCTCATTTGGGTTAATCTCAATGTTGCTTGGTAGACGCCCTTGTGGTCGTCGTAAATTATCTTTGCAAGTCAGCCAAACGTGTTAGTAAGTTGTCCAACTGTCTTAGTGAGTTCCATGACTTGGCTCTCGATCCCTTTAATTGATGCTGTTGATTCTTAAGGGTGGTCTCGCTTTCTTGAGACGGCTATCTGTAGTCGCCATGAATTTTGTCGACATCTCTTCAAGGCTCGGCTTTTCTCCGTGGGATAGGGCTGATTTTGGAAATTTTGAGGAGGTTGTTGTCTTTGATTTCCATGATTTCCTTGTCCTCCCCATGAAAATTTTGGGTGGTTCCTCCAACCTGGATTATAATTATTACTATAAGGATTATTATTAGATCTGAAATTGTTACCTATATAGTTCATCTGTTGCGTTCTCTCTGTGCTAGGTTGGTAGGGTGGGTACTCAGGATTCGCCACAGTTCCACTTACGTCACACTACATCACTGGATGTACCTGCGAAGAACACAAACTATCAAGCTTTTTATTCATCATCTCTACTTGTGTTGATAGCATGGTTACTGCATCGATGTTGAAAACTCCGACTGATTTTGTTGGTTTTGTCCTTGTAACCTGCCACTAATAGTTATTCAGTGACATCTCTTCAATAAACTCGTAGGCTGCTTCAGGAGTTCTGTTGTTTAGGGTTCCACCAACGGCTGAATCAATTAGTTGCCTCGTTGAGGGGTTTACACCGTTATAGAAAGTTTGGACTTGGAGCCACAAGGGTAAACCATGGTGCGGACACCTTCTCAAGAGATCCTTGTATCTCTCCCATGCATCGTATAATGTCTCTAAATCCATCTGCACAAAAGAAGAGATATCATTTCGTAATTTGGCCGTTTTGGCCGGTGGGAAATATTTTAATAAAAAAATTTTCGGTCATTTGATCCCATGTGGTGATTGACCCTCGTGGTAACGAGTTTAACCACTGTTTGGCTTTATTCCTTAATGAAAATAGAAATAACCGAAGCCTCATGGCATCATTAGAAACGCCATTTATTTTGAAGGTATCACAGAACTCTAAAAAATTAGCTATATGAGTGTTTGGATCTTCGTCCTACAAACCATCAAATTGAACAAATTGTTGAATCATTTGTATAGTGTTAGGCTTTAATCCAAAATTATTAGCAACTATAGCAGGCTTAACAATACTTGATTCGGCTCCTGTTAAATGAGGTTTAGCATAATCATACATAGTACGTGGAGCATTATTTTCTGCCACATCTTGGGGTGGTGCATTATTCTAGTCCATCCCTTCAGTAGGATTGGATCTGCCTTCTCGCTCTTTTTCTGTGTAATTTAGGGCTCGCCTAATTTCTTTGCAATTCCTGCGAGCGGTAGCTTCAATATCACTGTCGTATACTAGTGGTCCTCTCGGGTTCCTTCTAGTCGTAAACTATAGGTACCTGCTAGGAAAAGAAAGAAAGAAAATTCAGCAAAGTTAAAAAAAAAACAAAACAAAAAGTAAATTGCGGAAAATAATGGCTAAAGTAATAAAAATAGAGCTTTCTTAATATTTTTAGTTCCCCAGCAACGGCGCCAAAAACTTGATCGCTGTGATGTCAGAGTTTTAAAATTTATAAAAATAATGATCGAACCTGGAAACTAACTATGACAACGATTGAGGCAAGTGCACCTATCGAACAATAGTATAGCTTAGTCAAGACCGGATTGTCGAACCCAAAGGAACTAAAAGTACTAATACTAACTTTCTTTCTATTATTTAGCCTAAGAATTAAGCGAATGGTTGTTTTAATCTAAATTAATTAACTACTAAACTTAAAGACTCTAAGACAAAGAAGAATGAATTTGGGAAAATAACTTGAGGAAAAACCAATAAATTAAGACGACACCCAAGGAAGAATCCACCTAGACTTCACTTGTTATCTAACTCTGAACCAGACGATTTATTCATTTGACTTGATCCGTAGGATTCCCTAATTTATATTAAAACCTCTCTCGAGGCAAATAACGTCTTACCATAGGTTGATTAATTGAAATCTCTTTCTAATTAAAACCCCTAGAATCGCATTAACTCGATCTACGGACTCCCATATTAGGTTTCACCCTAATTCGGCAACGCTTCGTCACCCTATCTCTAGGCGCGCGATCAACTCCGCTTAACTATGCTAGATCTACTCTTAGGAAGGGACTTTTGCTCCTCCACCTAAGCACATCAAACTTCAATTAATATCCGCGAAATATCAACACAAGAATTAAGAACACATAATTAAGAACAAATCAAATATTTATCATATAGTTCAGTAAACGATAACAAGATTCATCTAAGTTTCATCCTCCTAAGGTATCTGAGGGTTTAGTTCATAATAATAAAAGAAAACATCTTAGAAGAAAAGATAAAATAAAACATAATAAACCCCTAAAACCCCTTAAGGAATTGAAGAGGAGATCCTCCGTCTTGAGTATGATTCTGGCCTCTTGAGATGGATCAACTGGCTATCCCTGAGCGAATTCCCACAAATCTGCCTTCTCTGGCCTAGCAAGACGCCCCTAAACGGTAGTTTTAGGCTCCCGTCGACTCCCCCCTTTTAGGTCATACTTAGGGAGTATTTATAGGCTTTTGGAATGTGTTTCTTTGGCCCTAAGTATCCAAATCCGATTGAAATTGCTCTTTTCCGCGGCAGGGACACAGCCATGGCACACGCCCGTGTGAGTCATCTTTAGGCCGTGTTCGGACTTTATTAATGAGGCACGGCCGTGTATTTCGTGGCTTAGACTGTGTTCGAGATTATTGATGAGGCACGGCCGTGTAGTCTTGGGCCCAGGCCGTGTTGATTTCATGCTTTGGCCCATTTGGCCCGTTTTAAGCCCATTTCTTGTTCTTTTCATCCTCCGGTGCTTTCCTGAGTATATAACATGAAAAGAAAGGATTAAGAGCACCTTTTTACATAAAATAAGGGATAAATCATCCAAAAGTATGCTAAATGTGGGATTAAAATATGTTACTTTTACGGTTTATCACCCAGGCTGTGTCGATTTCGTGCTTTGGCCCATTTGGCCCGTTTTTAGCCCGTTTCTTGTTCTTTTCATCCTCCGGTGCTTTCCTAAGTATATAACATGAAAAGAAAGGATTAAGAGCACCTTTTTACATAAAATAAGGGATAATTCATCCAAAAGCATACTAAAAGTGGGATTAAAATATGTTACTTTTACGGCTTATCAAATACCCCTACACTTAAGCTTTTGCTTGTCCTCATGCAAAATTCTCAACTTAGAATTAAAACAAACTTTCCATAATTCTTAATATTCATTAATAGTGTTTCATCATAATTCAAGGATAATTTATACATGGATAATTTAACTCAAAGAGTCCTAAAGATTCAAAACAGTCTAAGTCATACATTTGTAGCACAAAACATAGGTGTTTTCCCTTATCTAAATAATTACCTCTGGTTCAAAATCTACAAGGATTGACATCCTCACTAAAGAATCACTCAAATCACCCAGAGTGTTTAAGGTTCAGAATTGATCACTCAAATGTCAAACCTGAAAAGTTAATCCCATATGCTTGCATGAAAATCAAATCTCCACCACTTTAATATGAGATGATGCACAAATCAAAAGGTCTTTATCAGGGTTGTAACGTGGCTTGGGTTAAAGGTGTGGATAAATGTTGAATTAGAAAGTTAGAATCGAGATTGAATTGACAAATTACCTAACTAGAAACAATAAACTGAATATAACTAATTACATCAATTGAAAACTTGTAATAATAATACCACTACTAGCACGAGCTTCTTTTTCAACAGTTGGAATTTAGATGTATATGCTCACTTGATCACAGAACTAATAATGAATATACTTTTTTTTTAAAGAACAAGTCAAGTAATTAAGAAGATAGAATTTAACAACTGATAAATAAAATAGTTAAGTAGTCGATCAAATCAAATCTCGATATAGGGGTAGTCAAGAAGAATGGTGATAACAAATACAAAGAGTTTTGGGTTAATATTAGTGGGTGAGTCAATAAAAAGGGTTGTTAGGATTAAACGAGGTTCACTAGGGGTTAATTGTGAAGGTAGGCTTTTAGTGGAGTAAGTGGGTTAAATCCTAGGTGCCTTCATCATCTCTGTATATCAAATCAAAGATGTGGTCTCAACATGTATAATTGATGCAAGTTCTAGAATAACAAATCAATGTTGACACACTCATAATCAAAAAGTGAGCATGAAAAAGGATATATGCTCTTACAAGGCTCAAAATCTCACAAAACATTATGGGTATTTTGATGTCAACCTCGTAAATTTTAAACTTCAAAGTAATATTCAAATTCAGGTAGACAACCTAGAAAAAAATTTTATTTCTTGAAAAATAGACTTATCATGCTTGATTCTCTAGTATCTTAGAATTCAATCATCAATGCACAATTATCAATGACTTAATCTAAAACGTATCAATGAAAATCATAAATCATCAAAAATTTCATCCTAATTAGTAATATGAGAAAATTACTTAAAAACAAGACTAAATTCAGGGATTTGAGAATAATGCAAAAAGTTTGGCACCTAATTTCAGGAATTTGAGAATAATGAAAAAAATTAGGCACCTTTTTAGGTTGTTCACCCCCCCACACTTAAGATGTACATTGCCCTCAATGTAGAAAGATGGATAATATCATTATAAAATCTTAAGATATGGGAAGAAGTGAAACTTCCTGAATTTTCGGATTGCATCCTTGGGTTGGAGGTGAAAGATAGGTCGGAGGGGTCGTTTTGGATGACTTATGTAGCAGTGAATTACTCCTAGTGATTTGTTCATTTATACGGAGTGTGCAATTGAATCTGCAAAGTCATCAGTTAGATGTCTCGGGGGCATAAAAAGTGTTAGGCATGCTCGAAGGTTAGATAACCAATGATAAAAATAGTTCAAAATATAAAAAAAGAGTTTAACTTAAAAATTAAAATGAAAAACTTAATATAAAGAAAATAAAATTAAAAATAAGAAAAATAAGCGGACTTAGAGGTCCTCATCATCTACCGGGTACTGCGGTGGTGTCGGCGAAGAAATATGGAAGTGATGGCATATCTGCTGGAGGGTGGCCTCGATCCCGTCAAAACGTCGAGCGGTGTTAGTGAACTGTTGAGTACAGTACTGCTCGAACTGGGAAAAGCGTGCAGAGATATCCGTCAGTGAAGGTGCCACATGAGAGGACCGCTGGCTCGGGATTGGTGCCTCCTATGGGACATCGTCAGTAATGTCCTCGGGCTCCTCCTCGTCAGGAGAGATGGCTAATCGGTACTGAGGAGGGTCGGTCTCACGATGATATTTAATCATCCTCATGTGTAACATCGTTTGGATGCCTTGAGGTACCATCTGGCCGATCAGTGTTAGGGAGAAGGTCTGAGTCTCGGTGTTGAGGAGGCCAAAGTGTCGAGCCAGTCGGGTGATGTATGGCCCCATCGATAGAATCCCCTTTCTGTGCGGCTCCGTTTGGTGCTGAATGGCACGAGCTATGAAGTAGGCGAGGTAAAAAATGTGCCCGTTTGACATGCACGATAAGTAGTAGACATCGTGTGTATTCACCACGCTGGTGCTCTCACGTCGACCCGTAATGGTGTGAGCTAAAATGGCGTGGATGTACCACAGGGATGGGGCAATGGCTGTCGCCTTGGAGAGACTGGGGTCGTAGATGCCCGTGTTTGGGGCTAAGCTGTGCCAACAGCTGATGGGAGTGCAGTGGAACTGGCGGTTTAGCTTGGAGAGTGGATTTTCTGCTACAAACTCATTTGTATAGAGTCCGAGTGCCATCCCGAATTGTGGTACGCTCAGTCGTCGTATCGTGCCCCCTAGCCGGAATTGAATTGTGCCTGGGTCATTGTATTGCGCCATCAATGTCTGTAGGGTAAAAGTGGTGCAAAACTCTAGGGTGAGTTCCAAAAATGTGGGCTCGATGATGGAGAAAAATTGTTCCCACGACTCGGTTGAGAGAAGTGCTCGGATATCGTCTGCTAGCCCGACCTGTTCCAAAGCGTCCCGTCAATACACCTACCGGTGCCGAGAGGTCGTGCTCGAAAAGCCTTTTATCGTTCCTCCTGGGCTTCCTGAGTAAATTGGAGGAAGTGGTGTCGCACTTCGGTAGAGGCACTGGCTGAGGACGAGCCGGGTCCCTTTCTTTTCTTAGTGGGGGCGGCCGTGGTTCGTTTTCCTCTCGATGATGACATTATACCTGAAAATGGTGAAAAGTCAAGTAATGTTTGTACTAAATCAAATCAAGCACTTTTATCAAGACCCGAGATATTTAAAAGCTAAATATGATTATTCTATCTATGAGTAACCAATTCTATCTAAAAAATATCTAAAGAAAAATGTTCAAAATAACAATCAGTATGAATTTGCAAGAGAGTAAATAACACTAAATAGGTGACAAAAAGCTAGATAAAAATGGGAACGAATTCTAAAATTTTAAGAAATTATTCTAAAAGAAAATAAATAAACAAAATATTATAAACAAAATATTCTAAAATTTAAATCAAATAATCAGTAAGAAAATGAAGAAATGAAGGAAACAAGCAGAGTTTTGGGGGTGTGGTGGTGTGAATCGACGGAACACGGGCTGAGCACGGTGGTGCTGTAATTTTCTGGAGGTGCACGGTGGTGGTGAGGGCGTGGGTTGCTTGCAGCACGGCGGTGGCGAGGGCGTGGGCGCTTTTTTTTTTGTATGGGTTTTGGAGAGAAGGGAAGGTTGATGGGTTTTGGGAGTTAAAATGTCGGTGATTTTTGGGTATGGTGGCTGGATTTAGGAGAAAGGAGACTGAGAAAATCGATTTAGGGTTGGTTTGGGGAAGATGAGTGGTTAAGTTGCTTAAATAGGGGTGGGAGCACGGGCAAAGGCCACGCCCGTGCTTAATTTTAATTAGCCCGTGTTTTTTGTGACTTTGAATTTTTTGGCGTGTTCAGGGTGTTCAGGCACGGCCGTGGTTAAAGTAGCACGCCCGTGTTCTTATTCACACCGTCATTTAGAATGGGCGTGTCTAGCCCGTGTTTGGCAAGTCAGTAAATTCCACGGTTGCTCAGCACGGGCGTGGGGATTTGTCGTAGCCCGTGTTGGAAAAAAAATCACCTTTGTCGAGCACGGTTATAGATACGCCCGTGTTTCATCCTATGGCTTCCACACGGCTACAGGCACGCCCGTGTGTAAGGCCGTGTGGTCTTAAAACCTGTGCTTTATTTGATTAGATAATATGGAGTTAGATGCTAACAATTAAAATTATATTGTTAGTAAAGTTAATGCTCGGGTTGCCTCCCGAGAAGCGCTCGTTTAAATTCTTAAGCTAGACTTACCCTGTTTTCATTTCTAAAAGAAGGTTCAAGGAGCTGAAGCTCCTCTCTCATATTCCTAAAATCTTCACCGTTATAGATTTTGAGTCGGTGACCATTTACCTTAAATGTGCCCTGAGTTGGATGAGTTACCTCGATTGTGCCATAAGGGAAAATTGTTTTGATCATGAATGGACCTGACCATCTTGATTTTAGTTTCCCAGGAAACAGTTTAAGCCTTGAGTTGTATAGCAGGACCAAGTCCCCTACTTCGAATTTTTTTGATTTCTTTAGACGAGCATCATGCCGTCGCTTTGTTGCCTCTTTGTATAGTTTTGAGTTCTCGTAGGCATCAGCTCTCCATTCGTCTAGCCTGCGTTCATCCGCATCATTCTTTTCTCTCCTGCGCAGCTTTTAAGATCGTAATTTAAGAATTTTATAGCCCAAAAGGCTTTATGTTCTAACTCGAATGCCAAATGACAACTTTTCCCGTAGACAAGTTTGTATGGGGATGTCCCTAGGGGGTTTTAAATGCTGTTCTATAGGCCCATAGGGCATCACCTACTTTTAATGCCCAATCTTTTCTGTTTGATTCAACCGTTTTTTTGAGAATACGCTTAAGTTCTTGGTTTGCTACTTCAACCTGCCCACTGGTTTGAGGGTGATATGGGGTAGCTATCCTATGGTGTACTCTATATTTTTTTAAGACTTTATCAAATTGAGTATTACAAAAATGAGTACCCCTATCACTAATGATGGCTCTAGGTGTTCCAAATCGAGAGAACAGTTTCTTGAGAAACTTAACTACTACTCTGGCATCATTGGTAGGTAAGGCTTCGGCTTCTACCCATTTTGACATGTAGTCAACTGCTACTAGGATGTACTTATTTCCGAATGAACTCGGGAATGGACCCATAAAATCAATACCCCATATGTCGAATATTTCATATGATAGCATGTATGTTTGAGGCATTTCATCGTGTTTAGAAATATTACCTGTTCTTTGGCATTTATCGCACGAAGTGACGTACCTGTTGGCATCTTTAAATAGAGTAGGCCAATAAAAACTTGATTCGAGTATTTGATGTGCTGTCTTAATGCCGCTGTAATGTCCTCCTGAAGGTACTGAATGGCAATGTTCTAGGATCTTGCTTGCTTCTGCCTTTGTAACGCATCTTTGAGTTACCTGATCTGCACATATACGGAAAAGAAAGGGGTCCTTCCAGAAATAGTTCTTCACATCAGAAAAGAATCGCTTCTTTTGATGGTGTGTTAGCTTTTTCGGTAGGACGTTAGCAGCTAAATAATTCGCAATATCTGCAAACCATGGTACCTCAGAGCAGGTTATAGAAAAGAGTTGTTCCTCAGGGAATGAGTCGTTTATCTCTCTTTCATCAAGTACTTCGATGTGCAGGTTCTCCACCTAGAGAGGTGATCTGCATTGCAAGATTCTCGCTCTCCTTCTTATCCTGAATTTCCAAATCGAATTCCTGTAAGAATAAGATCCATCGTATGAGTCGGGGTTTTGCATCAGGCTTATTTAAAAGATAACGAAGAGCTGAATGGTCAGTGTAAACAACAACTTTAGATAATATTAGATATTGCCTAAATTTGTCAAATGCAAAAACTACAGCTAGCATTTCTTTCTCTGTAGTGGTGTAGTTTTCTTGTGCCGGAGTCAATGTTATGCTGGCATAATAAATTGGCTGAAAATGCTTGTTTCTTCGCTGTCCCAAAACTGCACCTACTGCAAAATCACTCACATCACACATTAGTTCAAAGGGTAGATTCCAATCATGTGCAATTATAATCGGAGCATTTATTAGTTTGTCTTTAATGATATTAAATGCATCTAAACATTCCTGATCAAAATTGAAGTGAACATCTTTTTCTAGTAATCTCGTTAAAGGTTTAGCTATTTTAGAGAAGTCTTTAATGAATCTTCTATAAAATCCAGCATGCCCTGGGAAGCTTCTAATAGCCTTTACTGAACTAGGGAGATGTAATTTCTCTATGGTTTCGATTTTTGCTTTATCTACCTCGATCCCTTTACTAGAAATTTTATGTCCTAGCACAATCCCTTCTCGTACAATAAAGTGGCATTTTTCCCAATTTAAAACAAGGTTTGTTTCCTCACATCTCATTAGAACTCGTTTTCAATTTTTAAGGCAAAGATGGAAAGAATTACCGAATACCGAGAAATCGTCCATAAATACCTCCATAATGTCTTCTACAAGTTCACAAAGATTGCCAACATGCAAATAATAAAAGTAGCGAAGCATTACATAATCCAAAAGGCATTCTACGATAAGCAAACATACCGTATGGGCATGTGAATGTTGTCTTCTCTTGATCTTCAGTGCTATTGGGATTTGGAAATAGCCGGAGAGTCCATCTAGGAAGCAATAGTACATATGCCCAGATAACCTTTCTAACATTTGATCAATGAAGGGCGAGGGAAATGGTCTTTTCTAGTGGCATCGCTCACCTTCCTATAATCGATGCAAACTCTCCAACTTTGTGGATCTGCTCGTGGGAATTAGTTCATTCTTTTCGCTGGCTACCACCGTCATGCCCCCTTTCTTTGGAACAACCTCGCACAGACTTACCCAATTGTCGTCGAAATAGGATAAATTATTTCAAAGATCTAGAAGTTTAATTACCTCGCCACAACTTCTTTTACGCTCGATTCAATCGTCTTTGAGGTTGCACACATGGCTTGTATTCCTCTTCCATTAAAATTTTGTGGGTGCAAAACGATGGGCTTATTCCCTTAATGTCGAGAGATTTTCCAAGCTATAGCTTTCTTATGTTCCTTTAGTACTGTATTAACTCCTCTTTTTCCTTGGGTTCTAATTCTCAAGAGATAATTACCTAGTAGCGTAGAATTGTCCCCAAGGAATGCGTACTCTAAATGTTTCAGTAATTGTTTTAATTCTAATTTGGGTGGTTCATCAATTGAGGGTTTTTGTTTCAGTTCGTCATTAACTTCAATGATCTCTTTTTTCGTTTGTCTAGATGAATATGCTTTTAAATTTAGCTCATCGACTTTATCTTCTTCCTCCTCTTCTTGAGTAAGACACAGTTCCATCGTGTCATCATGTATGATTTCCTGTAATGAGTTTTGAATAATATGATCAGTGGTATCAACAAAATAACAGGAATCATCTTGTTCTCTAAAATATCGCATAGCATCATAAATTTGAAAAATAATTTCCTCCTCGCCTATTTTTAATGCAAGTTTACCATCACCTACATCTATAACAGCCCTAGCAGTAGCTATGAAAGGGCACCCTAAAATTAAAGGAACTTCAATATCCTCATCCATTTCAAGCACAAAAAAATCAATAGGGAAAATAAATTTATCAATTTTTACCAAGACATATTCGATTATTCTTCTAGGATATTTAATAGATCTATCTGTTAACTGAATACTCATCCTAGTGGGTTTTGGTTCCCCAAGATTTAGCTGTTTAAACATTTTATAAGGCATTAAATTAATACTAGCACCTAAATCAGCTAATGCTTTCTTAATATTTAAACTACCAATTAAACAGGGAATAGTAAAACTTCCTGGGTCTTTTAATTTGGTTGGTAATTTGTTTTGGAGGATGGCTGAACATTCTTCATTAAGCTCCACTGTTGATATTTCTTCGAGCTTTCTTTTATTCGTCAGGAGTTCTTTTAAGAATTTTGCGTACGTCGACATCTGTGAAATGGCTTCAACAAAGGGTAAGTTAATATGTATTTGTTTAAAAAGTTCAAGAAATTTACCGTATTGAGCATCTAATCGGTCTTTCTTCAACTTTGTCGGATATGGGTTTGGTGTTTTACTTTCTTTGCGCACTGGAGTTACATCCTCAACTCCCTCATCCTTTGCTTTGTCATCTTCATGTGGTATTTTTTTCTTTGGTTCGGCTAACTCCTTTCCACTTCTCAATGTAACCGCCTTTACCTGTTCGGTTCCTTTAGAAAAAATCTCTGATCGAATTTCAAAAACTATCTCAGCAAGTTGTCCAACTGTGTTAGCAAGTTGTCCAACTGACTTAGTGAGTTCCGCAACTTGGCTCTCGATCCCTTTGATTGATGCCTGTTGATTCTTAAGGGTGGTCTCAGTGTCTTGGAGACGGTTATCTGTAGCTGCCATGAATTTTCTCAGCATCTCTTCAAGGTTTGGCTTCTTCTCCTATGGATAGGGCTGATTTTGGAAATTTTGAGGAGGTTGTTGTCTTTGATTTCCTTGATTTCCTTGTCCTCCCCATGAAAAATTTGGGTGGTTCCTCCAACCTGGATTATAATTATTACTATAAGGGTTATTATTTGATCTGAAGTTATTACCTATATAGTTCATCCGCTTCACTTTCTCGCTCTGTTGGTAGGGTGGGTACTCGTGATTCGCCACAGTTCCACTTGTGTCGCACTGCATTACTGGATGTACCTGCGAAGAACACAAACTATCAAGCTTTTTATTCATCATCTCTACCTATGTTGATAGCATGGTTACTGCATCGATGTTGAAAACTCCGACTGATTTTGTTGGTTTTGTCCTTGTAACCTACCATTGATAGTTATTCAGTGACATCTCCTCTATGAATTCGTAGGCTGCTTCAGGAGTTCTGTTGTTCAGGGTTCCACTGGCGGCTGAATCAATTAGTTGCCTCGTTGAGGGGTTTACACCGTTATAGAAAGTTTGAACTTGGAGCCACAAGGGTAAACCATGGTGTGGACACCTTCTCAAGAGATCCTTATATCTCTCCCATGCGTCATATAATGTCTCTAAATCCATCTGCACAAAATAAGAGATATCATTCCGTAATTTAGGCGTTTTAGCCAGTGGGAAATATTTTAATAAAAAAATTTTGGTCATTTGATCCCATGTAGTGATTGACCCTCGTGGTAACGAGTTTAACCACTGTTTGGCTTTATTCCTTAATGAAAAGGGAAATAACCGAAGCCGTAAGGTATCATCAAAAACGCCATTTATTTTGAAGGTATCACAGAACTCTAAAAAATTAGCTATATAAGTGTTTGGGTCTTCGTCCTGCAAGCCATCAAATTGAACAAATTGTTGAATCATTTGTATAGTGTTAGGCTTTAATTCAAAATTATTAGCAGCTATAGCAGGCCTAACAATACTTGATTCTACTCCTGTTAAATGAGGTTTAGCATAATTGTAACACCCCAAACCCGGCCCAAACATTATGACCGAATTTGGTTTGCTACAGAGAAAAGTTTTTGAAAAATCATTTTAAAACTTAGTTGAATTGTCTTTCAATTTAAATTTTTTTTTTGTTAAAAACCAAACTTAAAATATTAGTCGAGTCGAGTTGTTTACAAATTCAATGTACCCGATGGTACTTTAAAAACATTTTATGCTTAATTTGAGAAAACATGTGCATCCGTTTTAACATCATCAAATAGTTTAAACAAACATTCAAAACATGCAAAGAATAATAAAATAATCCTAGGAGGCCTTATTACAATTAAGCAACATAAACCCAACGAGAAAAATAGATAAAATCCAAAATTCATTTATTAAAAATCTCCACTTTGCATGGCCACCTCGAGTCCATCCGGCTCCTCATCCGCGATCTACGAGTCACCTGAAAAATTAAAGGAGAAGGTGAGTCACCAAGACTCAATGTGTAACCCTTCCCCCGATTTAATGTAATAACATACACAAATTATAACCAATTAACATGCATAAGTTTAAATGCACCCAACCTAACCATCCATACGCCTTTTTCTACCCCTTGTGGTACCAAACCACCGGTGGTGCTAAACCACCGTGACGATAGTCACAAATGTGATACCAAATCACCGGAGATACTAAATCTCTCGTGTCCGAAGACACAATTGTGTTACCAAAACACCTGTGACCGAAGTCACAAATAGATGATGGGGCCAACCCATCGTGTGATACCAAATCACCGCGCACAATCCCATATCTCAAAGTGGGGCCAACCCACGGTGGTATTAACCACGGGGACAAGTCGCTATGAGGTGCCAAACCTCTGAGGTACCAAACCTCTGTGACCGTAGTCACGATGTGTTACCAAACACCGTGTCCGCTCGACACGAATATCACCGCCTCCCTCCTCTCATCAACCCTTAACAATCATTTATATGCATGTACCACAAATCATGTTGATAGATTTATTTAACAACATCCAATCGATTTATCATAAGCCATATATCAAATATTACACATACCAAATGTGTCATGCTTCCCAAAAGCATCAAATAATAATCACATAGTAATAAGAACTTACCCAAATCCTTGTTAATACCATGAAGGTATTTCATCCATGTCTACACAAAACGTTTAGGCATAAAATAACACTTAGCATATTAAAAGTTATAAGATGTGTATGTATACACACTGCACCAAAAAGAGTTCTAAATCCCAAATAGACAAATCGGCCACACAAGTATTCTTGCCCCTATATTCGGCCAAAAATGAATATTAGAACCATGGCCTATTCGGCCAAACCAAAATAATTGAGAAAGGTTCCTTGTGAACCTAAAATCTTACCCAAAGCCTTCAACACTTAACCAACACACTCCTAAAAGAATCGGCCTCACTTCCCTACAATCATCATCAAAAGGTTTATTAGCCTTCGGCTTAAACGAAACTTAAAATAATAATCCTTCATAATAAACCTTACCACCTTACCAAAACCAATTTCTAGAGAAGTCCCGATGATAACTATCTTACCTTCAATATTCTACCAAAGATAAATCAAGAAGAAAGTAGAAGATTCGGCTATATGGTTATGGAAAATGAAGAATATGTGAAAGAAAAGAGAATTGAAATGAGAGAGAATTCGGTTTAATCAACAAAAGAAAAGAGAAAGCAACAAGGAGAGAATGGTTCACCCAAAAGAAAGAGAAAGAGAAAGTGGTTGAGCAATATTGAAAGAAAGAAAAAGAGAGAAAAGGGAGTAAGAGTTTCGCCAACACCTAGTTATCAAAGAAGAAAAAGATGCACAAAAGTTCCCATGTTGTTTCGGTTTCAAAAGGACAAATGAAAGAAAAGAGATGGTATTTGGTTCACACGAAATGAGACTAAAGACCAAAAGAGAAAAATTGCACCAAAATGCACAAGACACTTTCGGCCAAAGAGAGGAATTTTGGAGAGAAAGAAAAAACAAAGCAAAAGATGTTCAAATGACAAAAATTGGCCAACTATTCCTTCCCCCAAGCTACCTATCAAAATTCGCCACCCCTAGCCATACATGCCGTCCCACATTCATCCACTAAAGGCTTAGGAAACTTTCCAAAACATCCTCCACCCTTCATGCCTTTTGTCCCCTCATCATACCATAACTTCAAGATTCTTATCCCTACTATCAAGCTTTCCTTAATCATATATTCAACTTACCAAAAGAAATAGTCCAACCTATCATAAATAAGTTTGACCGTCCATCAAAGCAAGGATATAAAAATAAACCTTCAAATTGCTAAACATGCTACTCGAACCTCTAACCTCAAGCCAAACTCCATGCGCCATTACCAACTTGCCATGCACTCATCTTGTCACTTATTGCTACTTAAATTAACTTAAGTGCTAAGCTCATTTAATCCTCTTCTTTAAATAAGCCATACTAAGAATTATTCTACTAAACCGAGCTTACTCAAGACCCTAATTAAGCCTTATATCATCACGAATAATATCACGTAAATTCAAATACAAGAAAAATAATTCAATCACAAATAACCCCTATTTTGGGATGTTACGCTTCTACTTCTTAAAATAATTTCGACCTCGAAATTACCCGATCGTAAAAGGTGGGGTATTGCTGCCGTATTACATCCTCTCGGTTCCCACGCCGCTTCCTCCGTACTCATGGTTTCGCCATAGCACTTTCACTAAGGGTACCGACTTTCTACGCAACACCTTGACATCTCGATCTAAAATCAACTGGTTCCTCCTCGAATGATAAGTCGGAGTTAACCTCAATCTCGCATCGCACGATGTGCGATGGATCTCGACCTATACCGCCTAAGCATCGACACATGGAAGACATTGTGAATCGACTTAACTCGCTGCGCTCGAGCCGATAAGCTACCGGTCCTACTCGCTTCAACACAAAGATACGGGCCGATGAACCTTGGACTTAATTTCCCTGCTTGCCCAAAACGCAACACCTTTTTCCAAGGCGACACCTTCGTAAAGACTTTATCTCCTACCTCGTATTCCATCTCCTTACGCTTGAGATCGGCGTAAGACTTTTGCCTATCCGATGCTTCCTTGAGACGAGCCCGAATTACCTTAACTTTGTCCTCGCCTTTCCGTCACCACCTCGGACCCAAGACATGTCGTTCACCTAGTTCCGCCCAACACGTAGGAGTACGGCATCATCGCCCATACAAGGTTTCATATGGAGCCATTTGGATACTCGCTGATAACTATTGTTATAAGCGAATTCCGCCAACGGTAGATACTCCTCCCAACCGCCATCAAGTCCGTAACACAACCTCTCGAGCATATCTTCTAAGATCTCGAATCACTCTCTCCGATTGTCCGCTTGATTGCGGATGAAAAGTCGTCTTTGGCCAAGTCCAATCTCGCACCCAAAGCTTGATGCAACGCTCTCCAAAACCTCGATGTAAACCTCGGATCCCTATCCGAGATAATCGATCATCGCACACCATGCAATCTCACTATCTCGGCTACATATAACTTAGCTAACCTCTGGCGATAATCTACCCTTACAGTATGAAATGCGCTGATTTAGTCGACGATCCACAATCACCCAAACCGAATTCTTCTTGCTAGGCGTAAGAGGTAATCCACCGACAAAGTCCATGGTGATCCTCTCCCACTTCCACTCGTGGAATCTTCACCGGGTCAAGTAAACCGGATGGCAACCGATGTTCACCTTGACTTGTTGACACGTCGACACTTACCCACGAACTCGCCATTTCCCGCTTGCACTGCCACCAAAATTGCTCTCTCAAATCCCGATACATCTTGCTACCTCCAGGATGCATAGCATATGGGCTGCTATGTGCGTCCCCAAGAATCCTTTGTCTCAACTCCACATCCTTCTGTATACAAGCTCTTCCTTTAAAGCACAAAACTCCATCACCGACGTACTAAAATCCTCTAATCCACCATTCTCGAACTTGCAACCTCCGATCATTCAAACCATCATCCTCTAACCGCTTCTCCTTAATCTGATCTAACCAAGTCGGCTTGACTTGCAATTCGCCAAAAGACTCCCATCATTGAACAGACTAAGTCGAGCAAACATCGATCTTAAATCCGATACAACCTTACGACTCAACGCGTGCCTCGCCACCACGTTAGCCTTACCAGATGATACTCGATCGAACGATCGTGTAGTCCTTCAACACCAATCCATCTACGCCGCCTCAAATTCAAATCCTTCCGAGTCAAAAGATACTTAAGACTCTTGTGATCCGTATAAACTATCGACTTCTCTCCGCATAAATAGTGCCTCCATATCTTCAAAGCGAAAACTACACCGCTAACTCCAAGTCATGAGTCGGATAATTAGCCTCATGTGGTCTCAACCGCGAGATGCATAAGCCACTACCTTCCCTTCTTGCATCAAAGACGCATCCCAAACCAATATGTGATGCATCGCAATAAACCGTGAATTCCTTGCCCGCCTCAAAGTTGAATCAAAACCGAGCTTCACTAATCTTCTTCAATTTGTCGAAACTTTCTTGTCGCTTCTCGGTCCACACAAATGGAACTCCTTTCTCAACAATTTGGTCATCGGTGCGGCAATCAAAGAAAATCCTTCCACAAATCTTCTGTAATACCCCGCTGCACCTAGAAAACTCCGAATTTCACCCACAGATTTAGGCGGCTTCCAATCTAACATCGCCTCAATCTTTCGAGGATCCACTCTAATCCCCTCGGCTAAAACAACGTGACCCAAGAAAGTCACCTCCTTAAGCCGACTCGCACTTACTAAATTTATCGCATACAAATGCTTTTCCTCGGAATCGCAACACCACTCGCAAATGCGCATCATGCTCCTCTTCCGACTTCGAATACACCAAAATATCATCTATAAAGACCACAACAAACGATCCAAAAAGCGTTGAAATACCCTATTCATCATGTCCATGAAAGCCGCTGGTGCATTAGTCAAACCAAACGGCATCACCAGAACTCGTAGTGTCCATACCGAGTACGAAATGCCGCCTTATGGATATCAGCCTCTTTCACCTTCGCTGATGATATCCGCATCTTAAATCAATCTTAGAGAAAACCGCACTTTTTTTCAAATTATCAAACAAGTCATCTATCCTCAAGCAAAGGATACTTGTTTTTAATCGTCCGACTTATTCAATCAAGCGTAGTCTATACACATCCGCATCGCACCATCCTTCTTCTTGACAAAAAGTACCGGCGCTCCCCAAGGTGAAACACTTGGTCGAATGAAACCTCGATCCAACAACTCTTGTATCGAGCCTTCAATTCCAACAATTCCTTCTGTGCCATCCTATACGGAGCTATAGACACCGGCGCTGCCTGTGTAATGTGTGATCTATACCAAATTCGACTTCACGATCCGAGGCAATCCCTAAGTTCTTCAGAAATACGCCAAGAAATTCCTTTACAGCTTGAACATTTCCCACGAAGACTCCTTAGCTTCCAAAGCACACACATGAACTACGAACGCCTCACAAATTTCTTCCCGACCATCTTTATCGCTTTCAACGCAGATACCACGTTGGATAGATAATCTCTCCTATTACCTATCATGACCACTTCTTCACCTTCAACCGCCTCTTCAAAACCATGCGCTTAGCGGCACAATCCAAACTTGCTTGGTACTTGACCAACCAGTCCATCCCAAGAATCGATCGAACTCCTCAAACGGCGGCTTCCATCGATCGGCTAAAAACACTACCCTTGGAGTTCTAGGGGTATATCTCTATACTGACTTATCTACTTCTACAGAGTGACCTAAAGGACTAAGTACATACCATCCTCTTAGAAGCGCCTCTGAACTAAACTCATGGTCTCAACTATACTACTAGCAACGTAAGAGTGCGTCGAACCCACATCTATCAAGGCGTTATATGGAACACCAAAAATTAAAAACGCATCGGTTATGACGTCCGGTGCGTCTCCTTCCTCACGACGCCGCAAAGATACACCAAACCAGTCGCCTAGCCTCCGTGTTGCCAATACCTCTCGCCACCGCTCGCGACCTCCACTAGAGCCATAACCACCTCTACCATTACCACGACCTCTCTGCGGTGCTGGTCCTCCTTTCTCGAATCAGGCACGACCTTGACCTTCGATCGATTCCTAGCTTGCTTACGCGACAACCCTCACACGATGTTCTAGCGAACCACACTCGAAACATCCTTTCCTCCGGTCCAACATTCACCCCAATGAAACTTTCCACAACTGGTTACACTGGGCGGTCTTTGATTAGCAAACAGGGACCTCCTCGCTGATTTGACCCACTCGCCTAAATCTTTTCTCAACATTACCACCGACCCAGCACGATCCAAAGCCTCTCTTCACTTGCTCCTATCATAACTTTGCCTCGCGGACTCCTTGATTCCTTCGCTACCTTGGCCTTCTCCACCAAGACAAAAACTCACGATCTTGTCTTTGTGGAGCAATCAGCAGCTTAACTCGCCTCTAAGTCCGTCTTCAAAACGAACACAACGATCATGTTCCGATGCCACTATTCCCCGAGCATAACGACTCACCTTTTTAGGAATTCCGCTTCATACTCCGAGACGCGACTTATTCCCTGCACTAACCCCGCAAAGCTTTCCTTTGAGCGTCAATGTAGCTTGATCCAACATACTTCTTCCGGTATGCGGCTTTGAAGTACTCCCAAGTGAGATCATCTCCGTAGCACCATCTCGGACCGTGAGCCACCATCGATATGACTCATCCTTGAGAAGCGACACCGCTCCTTTCGCTCTCCTCATTTGTCAAATCTATCTCATCCATGATTCTTTCTGGTCGATTCCACCAATACTCACCGTATTGGGCGCTACACCGCACACACTCGGAAAAATTCAGCCCGTTAGCTCAAGTCTCTCAGAACCGACTTCCGAGCTCCTCCACTTCCACCAATTCCAGCTACCCTTTCCGTAACTCGAAGCATCGCTTGACACACAAATACGTCACCCGCCCTGATCCTCGCTTCTTCACTCCAAAGGTTGGGGGGTGGTGGTGGCGGTATCTCATTCTCGATCCTTGACCCGACCCGACAGTTTCGGAGCACGGCCATCCTACCCTTCCACGTCCACGACGGCCACGCCCTCTAAAGCTCATTCTAACTATCGCGCTTTTAACTGATTAGGAAATTTTTATGAATTAGTACATGTTTCACTTGATTATCCGCGAAGAAATTTTATGAAAAGAGTTTAATAGAGATTCTTTCGATCAAACAAGGTTTTAAGTCTTCTATCATGGTTTACAAAGAATAATACATCCATTCCCTATACCTTTCATACCTATGCACTCTTCGAGCATTATCAGTCCGCTTCTAACCTGTGGGTATTTTCGTCATTTTTCCTAAAGGGTATTTTTGTAATTTTGTCAATCAAGAATATTTTGAAAATTTTCAAGATAAATTTGTCCTACCATCTAAAAATAATTTAATGATTTTAAACCGAAGTTTTCCTTAAAACATGGCTAATCCCTTTCGGGTTTTATTTAGGATTTTGCCTATGATCGAGTCCTCTTGGTTAGAGTGAACCGGTTACGCACTGTAGGAATCCCGCGAAGAGGAGGTGAGTCACGAGGACCGCTAAGTACCAAGCTCTTCCTGATCCAATCCTAGACATGCGCACCAGGTTACCACACCCTAACTCTGGCGACTTGGTCGTAGGTTGGTTTAATTAGGCTCTTAAAGTCTTATGTCTTTGTTTGGAGTAAACTAGTCCTAAAGTTTAAAATACTATCACTATCTACGTCCCATGCTTCCTACCATTCTACAAAGAAATAATTCATACAAAAAGTTAGTGGTACTTACCTCAAGTGGATCGGTGTGTCGAGACTCAAAGTGCCATGCTTATTCAAAACCATAATATTTCAAATAGACCTACTAAAACATTTTTGGGCCTTGGGCCCCACAAATGAGCTTTGAACTTGGCTCGATACCAATTTTGTAACACCCCAAACCCGGCCCAAACATTATGACCGAATTTGGTTTGCTACAGAGAAAAGTTTTTGAAAAATCATTTTAAAACTTAGTTGAATTGTCTTTCAATTTAAATTTTTTTGTTAAAACCAAACTTAAAATATTAGCCGAGTCGAGTTGTTTACAAATTTCAATGTACCCGATGGTACTTTAAAACATTTTATGCTTAATTTGAGAAAACATGTGCATCCGCTTTAACATCATCAAATAGTTTAAACAAACATTCAAAACATGCAAAGAATAATAAAATAATCCTAGGAGGCCTTATTACAATTAAGCAACATAAACCCAACGAGAAAAATAGATAAAATCCAAAATTCATTTATTAAAAATCTCCACCGCATGGCCACCTCGAGTCCATCCTAGCTCTCATCCGCGATCTACGAGTCACCTGAAAAATTAAAGGAGAAGGTGAGTCACCAAGACTCAATGTGTAACCCTTCTCCGATTTAATGTAATAACATACACAAATTATAACCAATTAACATGCATAAGTTTAAATGCACCCAACCTAACCATCCATACGCCTTTTTCTACCCCTTGTGGTACCAAACCACTGGTGGTGCCAAACCACTGGTGACGTATAGTCACAAATGTGATACCAAATCACCGGAGATACTAAATCTCCGTGTCCAAGAAGACACAATTGTGTTACTAAAACACCGGTGACCGGTCACAAATAGATGATGGGGCCAACCCATCGTGTGATACCAAATCACCGCGCATACAATCCCATATCTCAAAGTGGGGCCAACCCACGGTGGTATTAACACTGCGGGGACAAGTCGCTATGAGGTGCCAAACTCTCCGAGGTACCAAACCTCTCGGTGACCGTAGTCACGATGTGTTACCAAAACACCGTGTCCGCCGACACGAATATCACCGCTCTCTCTCTCATCAACCCTTAACAATCATTTATATGCATGTACCACAAATCATGTTGATAGATTTATTTAACAACATCCAATCGATTTATCATAAGCCATATATCAAATATTACACATACCAAATGTGTCATGCTTCCCAAAAGCATCAAATAATAATCACATAGTAATAAGAACTTACCCAAATCCTTGTTAATACCATGAAGGTATTTCATCCATGTCTACACAAAACGTTTAGGCATAAAATAACACTTAGCATATTAAAAGTTATAAGATGTGTATGTATACACACTGGCACCAAAAAGAGTTCTAAATCCCAAATAGACAAATCGGCCACACAAGTATTCTTGCCCCTATATTCGGCCAAAAATGAATATTAGAACCATGGCCTATTCGCCAAACCAAAATAATTGAGAAAGGTTCCTTGTGAACCTAAAATCTTACCCAAAGCCTTCGAACACTTAACCAACACACTCCTAAAAGAATCGGCCTCACTTCCCTACAATCATCATCAAAAGGTTTATTAGCCTTCTACTTAAACGAAACTTAAAATAATAATCCTTCAAATAAACCTTACCACCTTACCAAAACCAATTTCTAGAGAAGTCCCGATGATAACTATCTTACCTTCAATATTCTACCAAAGATAAATCAAGAAAGTAGAAGATTCGGCTATATGGTTATGGAAAATGAAGAATATGTGAAAGAAAAGAGAATTGAAATGAGAGAGAATTCGGTTTAATCAACAAAAGAAAAGAGAAAGCAACAAGGAGAGAATGGTTCGCCCAAAAGAAAGAGAAAGAGAAAGTGGTTGAGCAATATTGAAAGAAAGAAAAAGAGAGAAAAGGGAGTAAGAGTTTCGGCCAACACCTAGTTATCAAAGAAGAAAAAGATGCACAAAAGTTCCCATGTTGTTTCGGTTTCAAAAAGGACAAATGAAAGAAAAGAGATGGTATTTGGTTCACACGAAATGAGACTAAAGACCAAAAGAGAAAAATTGCACCAAAATGCACAAGACACTTTCGGCCAAAAGAGAGGAATTTTGGAGAGAAAGAAAAAAACAAAGCAAAAGATGTTCAAATGACAAAAATTGGCCAACTATTCCTTCCCCCAAGCTACCTATCAAAATTCGGCCACCCCTAGCCATACATGCCGTCCCACATTCATCCACTAAAGGCTTAGGAAACTTTCCAAAACATCCTCCACCCTTCATGCCTTTTGTCCCCTCATCATACCATAACTTCAAGATTCTTATCCCTACTATCAAGCTTTCCTTAATCATATATTCAACTTACCAAAAGAAATAGTCCAACCTATCATAAATAAGTTTGACCGTCCATCAAAGCAAGGATATAAAAATAAACCTTCAAATTGCTAAACATGCTACTCGAACCTCTAACCTCAAGCCAAACTCCATGCGCCATTACCAACTTGCCATGCACTCATCTTGTCACTTATTGCTACTTAAATTAACTTAAGTGCTAAGCTCATTTAATCCTCTTCTTTAAATAAGCCATACTAAGAATTATTCTACTAAACCGAGCTTACTCAAGACCCCTAATTAAGCCTTATATCATCACGAATAATATCACAGAAATTCAAATACAAGAAAAATAATTCAATCACAAATAACCCCTATTTTGGGATGTTACAATAATCATACATAGTACGTGGAACATTATTTTCTGCCACATCTTGTGGTGGTGGATTATTCTCGTCCATCCCTTCAGTAGGATTGGATCTGTCTTCTAGCTCTTTTTCCGTGTAATTTAGGGCTCACCTAATTTCTCTACGATTCCTGCAAGCGGTAGCTTCAATATCACTGTCGTATACTAGTGGTCCTCTCGGGATCCTTCTAGTCATAAACTAGAGGTACCTGGAAGGAAGAAAGAGGAAAAATTAACAAATAAAATAAGAAATTAAATTAAATTGCAAAAAAATAAAAATGGCTAAAGTAATAAAAATAGAGTGTTCTTAATATTTTAGTTCCCCGGCAACGGCGCCAAAAACTTGGTCGTGTGTCAGAGTTTTAAAAATTTAAATAACGAGAATGATCGAACCTGGAAACTAACTATGACAACGATTGAGGCAAGTGCACCTATCGAACAGTAGTATAGCCTAGGCAAGACCGGATTGTCAAACCCAAAGGAACTAAAAGTACTAATACTAACTTTCTTTCTATTATTTAGCCTAAGAATTAAGCGAATGGTTGTTTAATCTAAATTACTAAACTTAAAGACTCTAAGACAAAGAAGAATGAATTTGGGAAAATAACTTGAGGAAAAACAAATTAATTAAGACGACACCAAAGGAAGAATCCACCTAGACTTCACTTGTTATCTAACTCTGAACCAGACGATGTATTCATTTGACTTGACCCGTAGGATTCCCTAATTTATATTAAACCCTCTCTCGAGGCGAATAACGTCTAACCCTAGGTTGATTAATTGAAATCTCTTTCTAATTAAAACCCCTAGAATTGCATTAACTCGATCTATGGACTCCCATATTAGGTTTCACCCTAATCCGGCAACGCCTCGTCACCCTATCTCTAGGCGCGCAATCAACTCCGTTTAACTATGCTATATCTACTCTTAGGCAGGGAATTTTGCTCCTCCACCTAAGCACATCAAACTTGAATTAATATCCGCGAAATATCAACACAAGAATGAAGAACACATAATTAAGAACAAATCAAATATTTATCATATAGTTCAGCAAACGATAACAAGTTTCATCTAAGTTTCATCCGCCTCAGATATCTGATGGTTTAGTTCATAACAATAAAAGAAAACATCTCAGAAGAAAAGATAAAACAAAACATAAGAAATCCCTAAAACCCCCTGAAGGAATTGAAGAGGTGATCCTCCGTCTTGAGTATAATTTCGGCTTCTTGAGATGGATCAACTGGCTATTCCTGAGCGAATCCCCACAAATCTACCCTCTCTGGCCGAGCAAGACGCCCCTAAATGATAGCTTTGGGCTCCCCCTTTTAGGTCATACTTAGGGTGTATTTATAGGCTTTTGGAATGTGTTTCTTTGCCCCTAAGTATATAAATCCGAGAAAAACTCCTCTTGGTCGCGGTAGGGGCACGGCCATTGCACACGCCCGTGTGAATCGTGGCCAGGCCGTGTTCAGGTCTGATTAGGGAGGCACGGCCGTGTTACTTGGGCCCAGGCCGTGTCGATTTCGCGCTTTGGCCCATTTGGCATGTTTTAAGCCTGTTTCTTGTTCTTTTCATCCTCCGGTGCTTTCCTGAGTATATAACATGAAAAGAAAGGATTAAGAGCACCTTTTTACATAAAATAAGGGATAATTCATCCAAAAGCATACTAAAAGTGGGATGAAAATATGTTACTTTTACGGTTTATCATTTTCAAAAACTTATAATTTGGGAAAATTGCTATTTAAGGACTTCTAATTTATATTCTAAAGCTATTTCATACAAAAAGCTTCTAGAAACTCATATTTTGCAACTTTTACAATTTAGTCCTATTTGATCATTCCATGTCAATTTCACAAAATTTCTACATGTAACTTTAATACTATCATGCAAACATGTCATAAACCTTAAGAACTCAATTTACTAACTCAGATTTGTGGTCTCGCACCACTATTCCGACTAGGCCCTGAATCGGGATGTTACATAAGTGCCAGTGTCTAGGTTCATTTAAGGGAAAAATAAAATTTTTGCAAGGGTCAAGACTTGAACCTAGGCTTCTCAAACACTTCCATACACACCCAAATCACTTAGCCATTAAAGTAAACAAGCAATTTGTGCCATTTTCTTGCACGTATAAACTTTTATGTGCAGTCTCCTAGCTGATCCCCCGCTCAAGGTGTAACAGTCCGAATTTGACCCTAATCAGAATAGTGGTTTCGGGACCACGAGTCCGAGTCCGAAAAATATTTAAATATTATTTTTTGTGTTTATTATATGTGAATTAAAGTGTGTGAAAGTTTCGCAGAGAAATTTGATTATTTGCATGCTTAATTAAATAAAAAGGGCTTAATCTCGTAAATTATAAAGTTGACAGTTTAAAGTGTAACGACTAAGTTAAGGTTGTTTTTCTAATTGGAAGCATTTAAAATGCAAATTACCCAATTTAAAGGGTAGTGGACGGCAATGACTAATGTTATACAATTATATTATATGTTTATTTCATTTATTAAATAGTTAAAGTTATATTTCATTTATTTTATAAGTTATGTTTATAATATAATAAAAGAAACATAAAAGTGGTCTCATTTTCATTGTTCTTGCCGAAAAACACAAAAATAAAATAAAAGAAAAAGAAGCCAGGTATTCGGCATTCATCAAGCTAAATTAAGGTAAATTTTTATTTCGGTTTTCGATAATTTCTACGTTTTTGTAATCGTTGCTTCGAGAGCTTTAAAACCCATGTCTTAATTTCATGAATTGATGATGTTTGTGTAAAATGTCATTGATGTTATGATGAATTTTGTGATGTTTTATGTGTTAAATGATAGATATATAATTGATGAACATACTTTGTTCTTGAATTTTTGATGAATTTGGCTAAATAGGGCTGAATTGAGAAAATAAATTTTTGAGGGGTTAAAATGCAAAATAAATGAAATGTAGGGGCTTGTATGACCATGGGGAAGATTCGGCCCTTAGGGAGTGAATTCAAATTATGTGTATTTTTTGTTTTGTGCAATAGGGACTAAATTGTAAAAGTTGTAAATGTCTGGGGTAAAATGGTAATTTGCCTATTTATGTGTTTTGGGACTAAATTGAGATGAAATGTGCTTGAATGAGCATAATTTGATTATGTTTAGATCAAGAAGAAAGAAAAACGGACTTGGATCGGGGAAAGGCGAAAGTTATCGAGTAGCCGGTTCTTGCCGTCCGACGATATCTGAGGTAAGTTTTTAAGCAAGTTAATACCGTAAATATTATTCGTAATCTAATTTACATGCTGAATTTTGAGTTATTGGATTGAAATGTTGATAAAGCCGAATGTGACATATTAATTCAGCAATGAAAGGTAGTTAAATCTAAATGAATTTATTATGTGAAAGTGACATGAATTATGTATTGTATATGTGATTTTGGTAATATATAATGTGTACAAGATGGATGAATAATATTAATTCAGGCTTTGAGCCTAGCAGGCCTTGTGCCGGTGAACTAAATCGGGCTTTGAGCCTAGCAGGCCTTATGCCGGTGAATTATATCGGGCTTATTGCCTAGCAGGATAAATGCCGGTGTTTAAATTACAGACCTCGAGTCTAGCGGGCTTAGTGCAGTGTGTGATTCAGCCGACGCCAGCGTGTTTTTATACCTGATTTACAATTCGAGAGTTTAGACTACGAAATGATTAAGTTATGGAACAAATCGAGTAAGCCTAAGCTTATGCAAATGAATTTTGTTAATTCGATTGTAAGGTATGTATTTTCATACTTATATGTTATATGTGCGGTCATTGAACAAATAAAACGATGAAATAAATGTGTTGTCTATTAGGTTGATGGACTATATGGATAAATTATGTTATGTGGATGTTGTTTACTTGATAGCATGAGAGTTGTTTAAAGATGTTCATGTATGTATATCTATATATATATATATATTCGGTTATATGAAATAATTTGTATTTTCATCGAGTCATGTGAAATATATGTATATGTGTGTTATCGAACATGTGGGATTGAATTTAGATACTTTCGGTTATAGTGGCTTACTATATATGTATAGGGAAAATAACATTCGGTTATATATAGATATATATATATATATAACTTTTATGTGATGTGTATTTGAAGAGTTCTACTTTTAAGTATATGGTGATAATAATTTTGCTATATATATGGATATTGATATTCGGCTAGGATATCATATAAATGTCTTATTATTTTATAAATGTTAGGAATTTGTTCGGTTTAACTTGTTTTAAATAATTAGCCGAATTGTTGAAATTGCTTAAGACTTACTAAGGTAAATAAGCTTACTCTGCGTGTTTGTTGCTCTGTTTTATAGATTTTGATCATGCTACGAGCTCAGGGGATCGTCAGAGAAGTCATCCACACTATCATCTTGTTGTGGTACTTATAAGCTTAGTTTTTGAACTAAAGGCATGTATAGGTTAGACTAGGTTTCTAAACCGATGAGTTTTGTCTTGTATATAAGTATAGCCATGCGAAAATGGCTAAGTTAAGATACTTTGGTCTTGAATGTATATGGCAATGTTGTATGAACTTTATGCAGTATAATCGGCAATATGAGTTGCATGAATGGATGTATAGTTAATTATCGTGATATTCATACGGTTTAACTTAAACGTTAAGTTAGTTATCGAATGAGGTTAATCATGCAAGGTCTTTGGTTTGTTGTTTATTATGGTTTGAATTATATGAGTTACAATTGAGATGTTAATGGTTGCATTTATGTGAATGTGTTTGATTCATGGATTTAGGAAGAAGTGTTAGTGAAGCGTTTTATTATAGTTTTTATGAATTAGAAAATGTTATAGTGTACATAGTATGTTTGGTCAAATGTGAAGGCATTGGTTTGGAAATATGAAACGCATAAATAGGTATTTGACATGTTTTATATATCTTGATATTTGATGTAGTCAAATACGCATATGATTTTAATGATTAATGAAATGTGTTTGATCATAACCTGAAGTTGTTAATGCCTTAATTTCTTATGGTCACTAAGTCAAGTATAGGCATGAATAAAATTTTGAAGCAAAGTGTTTAATTTATGTTAAGTATTCATATATTATTAAGATGATGAGCCTATGTTTGAGTATTATGTTCGTAAATGATGCATATATTATTTAGCTTTGTGGTATGTTCTTTATTTGAAATTTGAATAGATATCTGGTATGATTATGAGTAAATGTAGAGGCATGATCCATATGTTTAATATTTAATTAGCTATGAGTTATATATATATTTATATATGAATATGACTTGGGTGAACGTTTGAATCTGTATATGTGTTCGGTAATACCTTGTGACCCTAATCCGGCGATGGATACAGGTTAGGGGTGTTACATTTGATTGGTATTAGAGCTTACGGTTTAGTCGATTCTAGGACTACCGTAGCGCATGTGAGTCTAGCTATACATGCCTTAATTTTATAATATGATAGTGTGGTGACTTCTGACATTTAAATTGTTTTTATATAGTAAATGGATCCTGACAAAGCCGTAGCTGATGATGTAGAGAGCGTAGCGCCTGACCTCGCGCATGGGTCAGCGCCGGTAGACTCTCGACCTATCTCGGGTAGCCATGAGGGGGAGGTTAAGCAAGCCTTCTACCATATGATGAATGAATGGTTTACCCAATTTATTCAGACTAATCCGGCTGTACAACAACCTCCACCCCCGAATAATCTAACTACGATACCTTCAGTACCTCCGATGATAGATCCGATGAGATCTAGCAGGCCTCCTATTGATAAAATCAGGAAACACGGGGCCGACGAATTTAAAGCTAATGATGACGAGGACGCGCAACGAGCTGAGATGTGGCTTGATAATACTATCCGTGTGCTTGATGAGCTGTCATGTACTCCAGATGAATGCTTGAAGTGTGCTATATCCTTATTACGGGACCGCATATCACCGTGGAATACACTAGTATCGGTGGTTCCGAGGAGAAAGTGACACAGGAATTCTTTCGATAGAATTCGTAAAAAAAGTACATCGATCGAGATTCATTGTTCAGAAACGAAAAGAATTTTTGGGATTGAAATAGGGTCGAATGACCGTGACTGAGTATGAACGGAAATTTGTCAGACTGAGCCGATATGCTCGTGAATGTGTGTCAACTGAAGCCATTATGTGTAAAAGATTTGAAGACAGTCTGAATGAAGATATTAAGTTGCTAGTCGGCATACTCGAGATTAAAGAGTTCGTGGTACTTGTAGAACGAGCTTGCAAAGCCGAAGAGCTTGGAAAAGAGAAAAGAAAAGCCGAGTTCAAAGCTAGAGACATTCGAAAAATATCATCGAGTAAGACCTTTCATTCCGCATCAAAGAAGTTTAAAGAGGAATCTAGTCGACATAAGGCTACTTCAGACTTCTCTAGACGAGATCGACCTCCTATGGGTTCCCGAGCCACTTCGATGGCTAGTGTTGGTACTGTTCAGCAGAACCGGGCTGAGTGCAAGCATTATGGAAAATGGCATTCTGGGAGTTGTAGATTTCGTGATCGGTCCTGCTTTAAATGTGGATCGTCGAATCATTTTATTCGAGAATGCTCGATGCTAGTCGAGCAAAATACGGCTCAGAATACAAGACCGAGCTACACGTCAGCACGAGGCAGACCACCCAGGCATTTGGGAAATGTAAGTGGCAGTCAGAAAGGAACTAAAGACACTCCAGTTCGATCAGAGGCTCGTGCACCTGCTAGAGCATATGCTGTACGTGCCAGAGAGGATGCTTCTTCCCCAGATGTTATCACCGGTACTTTCACTTTTTATGATACTACTGTGATGATCCGGGTTCGACTCATTCATATGTGTGTGAAACTTTAGTATTCAGTAGGACTCTTCCTGTTGAGTCTACTGAGTTTGTGATTCGTGTATCAAACCCCTTGGGTCGATGTGTTCTGGTTGATAAAGTGTGTAAAAGTTGCCCGTTGATGATTCGGGATTCATGCTTCCCAGCTGATCTAATGTTGTTGCCTTTCGACAAGTTCGATATAATTTTGGGAATGGACTGGTTAACTTTGCACGATGCTATTGTTAATTGCAAAAGAAAGACCCTTGATTTGAGATGTCAGAACGGTGAAGTTATCTGAATTGAATCTAATGACCTGAGTGGGTTACCGGCAGTAATCTCCTCGATGTTAGCTCATAAGCATGTGAGAAAAGGGTGTGAAGCTTACTTGGCTTATGTGTTGGATAGTAAAGTTACTGAGAAGCAGATTGAATCCGTACCAGTTGTGTGCGAGTATCCAGATGTTTTTCCTGAAGAACTATCGGGTTTACCACCTGTTCGAGAAATAGAGTTTGGTATCGAATTAGTACCGGGGACGACTCCAATTTCAATAGCTCCGTATCGGATGGAACCTACAGAATTAAAAGAGTTAAACGCACAGTTGCAAGAGTTAACAGATAGGGGCTTTGCACGATCGAGTTTCTCTCCTTGGGGTGCACCAGTTTTATTTGTGAAAAAGAAAGATGGGACTATACGATTGTGCATTGATTATCGGCAGCTGAATAAGGAGACTATAAAGAATAAGTACCCGTTGCCACGGATTGACGACTTGTTTGATCAGTTGAAAGGGGCTTCAGTGTTTCAAAGATAGATTTGAGATCGGGTTATTATCAGTTGCGAGTCAGAGATTCTGATGTACCAAAGACTGCTTTTTGAACAAGGTACAAACATTATGAGTTTCTCGTTATGCCTTTTGGACTTACTAATCCATCTACTGTTTTTATGGATCTGATGAATCGGATTTTTAGACAGTATTTGGATCGGTTTGTGGTAGTGTTTATAGATGATATTCTGATATACTCCAGAGATGAAACCGGACATGCTGAGCATCTGAGATTAGTGCTACAAACTTTGCGAGATCAGCAGTTGTATGCAAAGTTTAGTAAGTGTGAGTTCTGGATGAATGAGGTCAGTTTTCTAGGTCACGCTGTTTCAGCATCAGGCATTCGGGTTGATCTGAATAAAATATCGGCTATACTTGATTGGAAACCACCTAGGAATGTCTCTAAAATTCGAAGCTTCCTGGGACTTGCTGGATACTACAGATGATTTGTGAAAGGTTTTTTCTATAATAGCCACACCTTTGACAAAGCTATTATAGAAGGATGTCAAGTTCGAATGGACAGAAAAATGTCAGAAAAGTTTCGATCAGTTGAAAGCTCTTTTGACCGAGGCTCCAGTGTTGGTTCAACCTGAATCGGGTAAAGAATTTGTTGTTTATAGTGATGCATCTTTAAATGGTTTGGGTTGCGTTTTAATGCAGGAAGGCAAAGTCGTAGCCTACGCTTCGAGACAATTGAAGCCGCATGAAAGAAATTACCCGACACATGATTTGGAGCTACCAGCTATTGTATTCGCGTTGAAGATTTGGCATCATTACTTGTTTGGGGAGAAATGTATGTTTATTCTGATCATAAGAGTTTAAAGTACTTGATGACTCAGAAAGATTTGAACTTGAGACAACGCAGATGGTTAGAGCTGTTAAAAGATTACGAATTAGTGATTGACTACCATCCGGGGAAAGCTAATGTTGTTGCGGACGCCTTAAGTCGGAAATCATTATTTGCTCTTCGTGCGTTGAACGCACATATGGTTATGTCTGATGATGGTTCGATAATAGCCGAATTGAAAGTAAGACTGTTGTATATCCAACAAATTTGTGATGCTCAGAGAGTTGACAAAGATACTATGGAAAGACGAGTTCAGTGTGAAAGTGATGCAGAGTCAGAGTTTTGAATCGATGAAAATGACTGTTTGAACTTCAAAGGCCGAATATGTGTTCCAAGAAATGAAGAATTGATTCAGATGATATTTAATGAAGCTCATAGTAGCCGATTGTCTGTACATCCGGGTAGCACGAAATTTTATAATGATTTGAAACAGTTCTATTGGTGGCCTGGTATGAAACGAGACATATCCGAATTCGTCTCGAAGTGCTTAATTTTTCAGCAAGTAAAAGCCAAACATCAGGTGCCTTCTGGGTTACTTCAGCTGATCATGATACATGAATGGAAATGGGATAGAATTGCTATGGATTTTGTATCCGGTTTGCCTACGACACCGAGCAAGAAAGATGCAGTCTGGGTTATAGTGGATGGACTAACCAAATCAGCTCACTTCATCCCATTTCGTACGGACTATTCGCTCGATAAGCTTGCTGAGTTATATGTATCTCAAATTGTGAAATAGCATGGTGTGCCGATTTCCATTGTTTCGGATAGAGACTCGAGATTCACATCGCGGTTCTGGAAGAAATTGAAAGATGCTTTAGGTACCAAACTACACTTTAGCACAGCTTTTCATCTGCAGACAGACGGTCAGTCTGAACGAACCATTCAGATACTTGAGGATATGTTGAGATGTTGCGTCCTCGAGTTTAAAGGTACGTGGGAATGATACTTACCTTTGATTGAATTTGCTTACAATAATAGCTTTCAATCTAGTATCAAAATGGCACCTTACGAAGCTTTGTACGGCCGCAAGTATCGCACACCATTATACTGGACCGAGCTCAGTGAAAACAATATACACGGGGTTGATTTGATTAAAGAAACTGAACAGAAAGTTGCAGTAATCCGAGATAGTTTGAAAGTTGCATCAGATCGCCAAAAGTCATACACGGATTTGAAACGTAAAGACATTGAGTTTCAGGTTGGAGACCGAGTATTTTTAAAAGTTTCTCCATGGAAGAAAGTACTTCGATTTGGACGAAAAGGCAAATTAAGTCCGAGGTTCATCGGACCGTATGAGATCATCAAACGTGTTAGGCCTGTTGCTTATAGATTAAAGTTACCCTCTAAACTAGAAAAGATACACAACGTATTTCATGTTTCGATGCTTCATAGATATAGATCAGATCCGTCACATGTGATCGCCCCGTCTGAGATTGAAATTCGATCCGATATGACGTACGAGGAAGAACTGATCCGTATCTTAGCTCGTGAAGTGAAAGAGTTGAGAAACAAGAAAATTTCGTTAGTAAAAGTACTATGGAATCGACATGGAGTAGAAGAGGCTACGTGGGAGCCTGAGGATTCAATGAGGCAACAATATCCAACTTTGTTTAATGGGAAGATTTTCGGGGACGAAAATCCCTAAGGGGGGAGAGTTGTAATAGTCCAAATTTGACCCTAATCGGAACAGTGGTTTCGAGACCACGAGTCTGAGTCTAAAAAATATTTCAATATTATTTTCTATGTTTATTATATGTGAATTAAAGTGTGTGAAAGTTTCGTAGAGAAATTTGATTATTTGCATGCTTAATTAAATAAAAAGAGCTTAATCGCGTAAATTATAAAGTTGACAGTTTAAAGTGTAACGACTAAGTTAAGGTTATTTTTCTAATTGGAAGCATTTAAAATCCAAATTACCCAATTTAAAGGGTAGTGGACGGCAATGACTAATGTTATACAATTATATTATATGTTTATTTCATTTATTAAATAGTTAAAGTTATATTTCATTTATTATATAAGTTATGTTTATAATATAATAAAAGAAACATAAAAGTGGTCTCATTTTCATTGTTCTTGCCGAAAAACACAAAAAGAAAATAAAAGAAAAGAAATCTAGGTATTTGGCATTCATCAAGCTAAATTAAGGTAAATTTTTATTTCGGTTTTCGATAATTTCTACGTTTTTGTAATCGTTGCTTCGAGAGCTTTAAAACCTATGTCTTAATTTCATGAATTGATGATGTTTGTGTAAAATTCCATTGATGTTATGATGAATTTTGTGATGTTTTATGTGTTAAATGATAGATATGTAATTGATGAACATACTTTGTTCTTGAATTTTTGATGAATTTGGCTAAATAGGGCTAAATTGAGAAAATAAATTTTTGAGGGGTTAAAATGCAAAATATATGAAATGTAGGGACTTGTATGACCATGGGGAAGATTTGGTCCTTAGGGAGTGAATTCAAATTATGTGTATTTTGTGTTTTGTGCAATAGGGACTAAATTGTAAAAGTTGTAAATGTCAGGGGTAAAATGGTAATTTTCCTATTTATGTGTTTTGGGACTAAATTGAGATGAAATGTGCTTGAATGAGCTTAATTTGATTATGTTTAGATCAAGAACAAAGAAAAACGGACTGGGATCAAGGAAAGGCGAAAGTTATCGAATAGCCGGTTCTTGTCGTCCGACGATATCTGAGGTAAGTTTTTAAGCAAGTTAATATCGTAAATATTGTTCGTAATCTAATTTACATGCTGAATTTTGAGTTATTGGATTGAAATGTTGATAAAGCCGAATGTGACATATTAATTCAGCAATGAAAGGTAGTTAAATCTAATTGAATTTATTATGTGAAAGTGACATGAATTATGTATTGTATATGTGATTTTGGTAATATATAAAGTGTACAAGATGGTTGAATAATATTAGTTCAGGCTTTGTGCCTAGCAGGCCTTGTGCCGGTGAACTAAGTCAGGCTTTGAGCCTAGCAGGCCTTGTGCCGGTGAATTATATCGGGCTTATTGCCTAGTAGGCTAAATGCCTGTTTAAATTACTGCACCTCGGGTCTAGCGTGCTTAGTGCCGGTGTGATTCAGCCGACGCCAGCGTGTTTTATACCTGTGATTTACAATTCGAGTTTAGACTACGAAATGATTAAGTTATGGAACAAATCGAGTAAGCCTAAGCTTATGCAAATGAATTTTGTTAATTTGATCGTAAGGTATGTATTTTCATACTTATATGTTATATGTGCGGTCCTTGAACAAATAAAACGATGAAATAAATGTGTTGTATATTAGGTTGATGGAATATGTGGATAAATTATGTTATGTGGATGTTGTTTACTTGATAGCATGAGAGTTGTTTAAAGATGTTCATGTATGTATATCTATATATATATATAGATTCGATTATATGAGATAATTTGTATTTTCATCGAGTCATGTGAAATATATGTATATGTGTGTTATCGAACATTTGGGATTGAATTTAGATACTTTCGGTTATAGTGGCTTACTATATATGTACAGGGAAAATAACATTCGGTTATATATATATATATATATATAACTTTTATGTGATGTGTATTTGAAGAGTTCTACTTTTAAGTATACAGTGATAATAATTTTTCTATATATATGGATATTGATATTCGGCTAGGATATCATATAAATGTCTTATTATTTTGTAAATGTTAGGAATTTGTTCGGTTTAACTTGTTTTAAATAATTACCCGAATTGTTGAAATTGCTGAAGACTTACTAAGCTAAATTAGCTTACTCTGGGTGTTTGTTACTTTGTTTTATAGATTTTGATCAAGCTATAAGCTCAGGTGATCGTCAGAGAAGTCATCCACACTATCATCTTGTTGTGGTACTTATAAGCTTAGTTTTTGAACTAAAGGCATGTATAGGTTAGACTAGGTTTCTAAACCGATGAGTTTTGTCTTGTATAAAAGTATAGCCATGCGAAAATGGCTAAGTTAAGATACTTTGGTCTTGAATGTATATGGCAATGTTGTATGAACTTTATGCAGTATAATCGGCAATGTGAGTTGCATGAATAGATGTATAGTTAATTATCGTGATATTCATACGGTTTAACTTAAACGTTAAGTTAGTTATCGAATGAGGTTAATCATGCAAGGTCTTTGGTTTGTTGTTTATTATGGTTTGAATTATAAGAGTTACACTTGAGATGTTAACGATTGCATTTATGTGAATGTGTTTGATTCATGGATTTAGGAAGAAATGTTAGTGAAGCGTTTTATTCAAGTTTTTATGAATTAGAAAATGTTATAGTGTACATAGTATGTTTGGTCAAATGTGAAGGCATTGGTTTGGAAATATGAAACGCATAAATAGGTATTTGACATGTTTTATATATCTTGATATTTGATGTAGTCAAATACGCATATGATTTTAATGATTAATGAAATGTGTTTGATCATAACCTGAAGTTGTTAATGCCTTAATTTCTTATGGTCACTAAGTCAAGTATAGGCATGAATAAAATTTTGAAGCAAAGTGTTTAATTTATGTTAAGTATTCGTATATTATTAAGATGATGAGCCAATGTTTGAGTATTGTGTTCGTAAAGGATGCATATATTATTTAGCTTTGTGGTATGTTCTTTATTTGAAATTTGAATTGATATATGGTATGATTATGAGTAAATGTAGAGGCATGATCCATATGTTTAATATTTAATTAGCTACGAGTTATATATATATATATATATATTTATATATGAATATGACTTGGGTGAATGTTTGAATCTGTATATGTGTTCGGTAATACCTTGTGACCCCAATCCGGTGACGGATACGGGTTAGGGGTGTTACACAAGGCCCATTCCTTCTACGCCCAAATTCAGGGCATTACAATTCACCCCTCCTTAAAGAAATTTCGTCCTCAAAATTTACAACTGTCAGAATAGTCGGACAACACGGACTTCACCACCATGCTTCTGCTCAGCACTCTGATTTCAAAGCATTATTACAGCCTCTTGAACCACGTTCGCGTGTATCTCTTGTGCCCATTGTTTATTCGTGTTTTATCAGCACTAACAGTTTTATGCAGATCGAAGTTTCACTACAGTTTTCAAGTTCCTATAGTTTCAGTTTACTCTATCTAGAGTGGTATAGTCTAGTTCCTAAAGTAGTCACAGTATTTCCTAACTTACCGCATTTCAGTTTCTAAACAGACAAAAGTATTCAGAAAACTTACGGATTCGGCGCCGGAGACTCGGTGTGCCACACTTTTCAGAAGAAGTATCTTAAAACACTTCACATATTCGAAAACAACCTTTTGAAATCCAAAAAATTGAAAACCCATTCCACAGCCGAGTTTTGCAACCTGGTTCTGATACCACTAAATGTAATACCCCAAACCCGGCCTAGACGTTACGGCCAAATCTGACGTGTCACATCGAAGTGTTTTTCATAATCGAGGTCTATGGGAGAAATCATTTGAGTAAAAATCCATTTAGTTCTTATTTGTTGGGAAACAATTGGTAAGTTATTAAAACCAACACTTAGTAAAATGATTACCATGTTTGTTACTGTTGATTTAAATTCACGGAAGCTACTTTATTTCCAGTTATCTTGAAGTTCAAAATATGTGTTGCCTTGTAAAACAGTTTTTAGTTGTGAAAACTTGTTTGTATCTGTTTGGCAGTTCAAAATAAGAAATTAAATACCCAATCAAAAAGAAAATTAAAGCCACCAAAGGCCTTATTACCAAAATCAATAGCCAGATATAAAAGAAATATATATAAGTCTAAAACAACCATCAGCAAACGTGTGGCCACCTCCGAGTCCCTCGCAGCTCCGAACCGTCTAACGCTGGGAATTACATGAAAGGTTAAAAACAGGGTGAGTTTACAAAAAACTTAGTGTAATCCCCTATCAGTCAGTCAGTAACATTGCAGTAATAGTCTAGGCCTTGACCCTATTTAGTAACAGTGCAGTGTGGGCTTTAACCCAAAACTGTAACAGTGCAGTGTGGGCTTAGCCCAGTACAGTATCAAAATCAAAAATAGAATACATGTGGGCCTAAACCCAATACAGTGACAATATCAGTAACAGAAAATGCAATAATGGAATCATACAACCCATCCCAGTCCAGCCAACACACCACCCGTACCAACCAACACACCATGTGGGGATAAAATTGACCCACCCAGCCCTCACACCAATATTAGCACCGGTCGCTGCATTAATCAGTATCGCAACAAAGCTGCCAGTAATAAATAGCATGGCTAGAAGCCATAAACATAATGGCACAACGCCATGAGTACAGTAATATGATTAGCACAAAGCCATCAGTAATAGTAATATGATCGGCACAGAGCCATCAGTAGCAGTGATATGATTGGCACACAGCCATCAGTAATGGTAATATGATTGGCACAAAGCCATCAGTAGCATCACAGTAAAGCTGCCAGTAATAGTATCGCAGCAAAGCTGCCAGTAACAGTATATGTGGCGAAGCCACCATTAACAGTGATTGTGGCAGAGCCACCAGTACAGTACTTCCTTCATAATAGTATCCCAACCCCATGCAGTATGTCTTGTATGTAAAATGCCATGCTCAAAATTAGTCATACAAATCACAGACAACTCAAACATTTAAATCACAAACAGATCAGTCATTTACGTCACAGACAAATCAATCATTTACAATGCAGACAAATCAATCATTTACCCTCGAGGGGAAAAATAGTCATTTTACCCTTTGGGGTATATCGGTCAATTCACCTAACAGAGGTATTACAGTCATTTTACCTACAGGGGCATCACGGTCATTTTACCCTACAAGGGTATTATAGTCATTTTACCCTACAAGGGGTATTACAGTCATTTTACCCTACAAGGGATTTACGGTTATTTTACCCTATCGGGGTATTACGGTTATTTTACCCTATAGGAGTATTACGGTCATTTTACCCTATGGGGGTATTACGGTCATTTTACCCTACAGGGGTATTACGGTCATTTTACCCTATAGGGGGTATTACGGACATTTTACCCTATGGGGGTATTACGACCATTTTACCTTACAGGGGTATTACGGTCATTTTACCTTATGGGGGTATATCGGTCATTCTACCTTATGAGGGTATATCGGTCATTCTACCTTATAAGGGTATATCGGTCATTCTACCCTATGAGGGTATACCAGTCATTCTACCATATGAGGGTATATCAGTCATTCTACCCTACGAGGGTATATCGGTCATTCTAGCCTACGAGGGTATATCGGTCATTCTAGCCTGAGGGTATACTGGTCATTCTACCCTATGAGGGTATATCGGTCATTCTACCTTATGAGGGTATATCGGTCATTTTCATCTATTAGGGGTAAAATAGTCATTTCACCCTTTGGAGGCATTTTGGTCATTTTACTCAGTAGGGGTATTTCAATATAGTTAACGACCTTTCCGAAGGTCTACAGTCGCCTCGAGCGAGACAGATAATCCATTTTGTCGAAACAATGTAAATGGGTTCAAAGCCCAATATTCAGCCCAAGTGGGCCCACACGCTCGTGTGGCCCATTTGGCCCAAATTCGATCATGGCTATGTGATCTACATAGCCCAATCCAGTTTCTGTCACTTTTCGTAAATTTTATCTGTGTGGGGCCCACGACCCCATTGGGCCCACACGGCCCATTTCAGCCCAAGTGCACGAGAACCCTCGTGGTGGCCTCTTCAATCTACCGCCCACGGTTTTGGGCTCAGTTTTACCACTTGAGCGATCGCACGCTCGTGAGGCCTCAAATGCCGAAGTTTTGGCTTTTCGGCTTTTGCCGATTCACAGCGGAGATAGTGTGATTACACACTTTACCGGCTTTTACGCCTATTACCGTTTGCAGGGTACGGTTACACACCTGTCTGCAAAGTCGAGTGAACAGTTCACCACACCAAGGCCTACATTCAATCAAGGTGTACCATCAGTTTTCCAATCATTAGCGTTCACAATACTTAAACCCAAATCGTCACTCACTACTCACCTTGAACGAACGAGAATAGCTTAATGCCCTTAGATCGCCAATTAAGAATCGATCTCACGACCTCGCCGATTATCTGCTCAAGCAATGAAACCTATAAGACTGGGTTGTTTACAAGAATAATACTTAAGACCCTAATATTAAAAACGTAGCACAATCGGCCAACAAGCGAACTTACCCCCCCAAACATTCAATTGAAAGACGAAAGAAGAATCTTGAATGCCTCTGCACTCCTGAGGAACACCTTGAATCTCAATGAGTGCAATACGTGAAGAATGAAATAAAAATCAGCCAGTAAGGTTATTTTGTTTGAAAAAAGAATAGAAGAACACAAGTGCATTCAACTTTAAAAGAAAAGCAGAGAGTAGCCCTTGATCACTTATCGATTCTCAGAGCCATTGCAGAATCGAAACAGAGAGAGGAGAGCTTTCGGTCACAAACCAAAGAAGAGAAAGAATCCCAAGACTAGGGTGGTAGGTTCGGCCGAAAGATTCAATAATCAAGAATGGATGATTAGGCAGTTGGTCGAAGCTTGAGAAGAGTAGAGAAGAGAGGGAGGGTTCGGCAGATGCTGGTGCAAAAGAGGAAGAAGGAAATGGTCAATTGCAAGAGAAAAGAAAAATACACGAGTGGTAAGTTGAAGTTTCGGGACTAGAGAGAAAAAAAAGGAAGAAAGTCCCAAAAACCGGTGACAGAAACTGACCAAAATGGGGGAAACTCCTCAGCAAAGAAATTTGGCACACCCAAAAAGTGCCAAAAACCGAACAAGAGCAGAGAAAGCACTCAGAAACCCCCTCCTAGCCAAATTTGCATGCTCAAGACTCCTTGTTCGGCTACAACACACCAACTTTTGAATTTTCTTAATTCTCTCCACAATACTCTCCCTTAATCCTCTCCACGATTAGCTCCTACAATCTCTCTATGACCAATTCAAACACCTCATCAGCAGTGTTTCAGTCCAACTCTTCAACCTTCCCAGCTCAAGCGGCAAAATAAACACGCCATTGCTTATCTCAGGATTTGAACCACAGACCTCATAGATACCCAACATGCCACTTGCCACTAGGCCACAAGCTCTTCTTATGTCATTAACCAAACATTATTATTAATAAAGCCTAAGTGCCAGTGTCCAGGTTCATTTAAGGGAAAAATAAAAATTTTGCAAGGGTCAATACTTGAACCCAGGCTTCTCAAACACTTCCATACACACCAAAATCACTTAGCCATTAAAGCAAACAAGCAATTTGTGTCATTTTCTTGCACGCATAAACTTTTATGTGCAGTCTCCTAGCTGATCCCCCACTCAAGGCCCATTCCTTCTATGCCCAAATTCGGGGCGTTACAAAAGAAGTAGAATTAAAATATGTTTATTGTGGGGAAGGTCATGTTTTTGATGAATTCCTATCGAACCCAGCCTCAGTATGTTACATGGGAAATTTCAATCGAAACAATAACCCATATTCCAATACATACAATCCTAGATGCAAACAACATCCTAATTTTTGTTGGAGTAATCAAGGAGTGGGAAATTCCTGTAATGTTGTTTGATAGAATGTCACAAGTGCACCACCTTGATACAATCAACCTATGTTACGGTAAAATGTTCAGCAAAGTTCATCACCATATTCATCTATGGAAGCTTTATTGAAGGAATAGATGGCCAAGAGCGATGTTGTAATACAGACTCAAGCTACATCTCTAAGAGCTTTAGAAAACCAAGTGGGGCAAGCTACCAGTGTATTAAGCTCAAGATAGCAAGGAGCACTGCCGAGTAATACTCAAAATTCAATATTTTAAGGGAAGGAGCTGTAACATCCCAAACCCGAAACCGTCACCGAAATATGGTTAAGAGGCGTTACCGATCAATCGGAATATTTCACGTCCATTTCATGACACAAAGTCAATCATTAATCAAACATATTAAATTATAAACATATAGTCCATTATTACGGTCTACGAGACCTTAAACACGTGTTAAAAAGAGGTCGGAACTAAACTGAACACATACTAAAATTCTTGGAAATTTGAACATTCTTCAAAACTGCAGAGGTCACACGCCCGTGCAGTCAGGCCGTATGCCTCACACGACTACCAGACACCCCCATGTGTCCAGACGGTGCCAAAACAGAGCATACATACTGACTTGTCTGCACGGCCACCAGACACGCCTGCGTGCCACTTGGCCAGTGTTACTGCGCCTGCACACTTGAGTGGCCCTTGAGCCACACGGCCGAGACACACGTCCGTGTCCCTTGGCCGTGTATGAAAAATAGGCCATTTGCAAGGCCAATTCACCACCCACACAAGGGTCATCCCTACAAGCTTCAAGTCAATGCTAATTCATGCTTCTAAATGCATTCAATCATTCCATTTCATGCACCAATTAATCACCAATAATACCATCTACTTGCATACCTAATAACATCACAAATAAGTCCATTCAAAGTAACAATTGTACATCTCAAAGCATATATATTTCTAACATCATGTAATCCATATCATAATTCATCTTCAAACCACATATTTCATCAACCACATAATCATGAAATATTCTAAATTCATAGCTCATTCATAAGTTCAACATCATTCAACTTCCAAGCCAAATCACATGGCAAGGATTAAGCATATCAAAACATGCCATAACTTCTAGCCTATACATGCCATATTTCAACTATATACATCTTTCCAAAAGTACCAAAATGGTTAGCCGATAGTGTGATTTAGTCGCTGACGATCCCCGATCCGAGCAAGCTTTACGACACATCAGAAAGCAGAGAAACAAATCACACAGTAAGCTTTCAAAGCTTAGTAAGTTCGTAATATAATACATATTACTCAATAATACCACATCAATACATAATTAAACCATCACATAGATAAATGCACAACTAGGCTCATCATCAAGCTCAACCATATGCTCAAGTATCTATTCATTCAACTTTTAAGGCTATCATCAACCACATAGGTTCAAACGTACCTTGATCAACACATAGCTACTCACCATTCATGCTACTCTCTTGCTCGATATTACCTCTCATTCAACCTTTGCTATTCTTTTGATTTATTCGCACACTTAGTGCCAATTTCATAATCGAAACATAATCGTCACCGCACACTTAATGCCAATATGATAAACTAAACTTATATCAGTATCGCACATAGAGTGCCAATTTGATAAGCCGAAGCTTCTATCTTTTCCCACACACAGTGCTAATCATCTCTGTCTCGTTTCTAATTTCACACACTTAGTGCCCTCCAATTCAATTTTGCACATTGCATTTCTAATCTCGTAGTTATATATATATTCATTCAATTCACATCACATAGATATAATTTACAACTAGTATTATATCCAAACTTACCACGGACGTCGAAATATCGAGACGGTCGATTAATCGAGCAGTTTGTCTTTTCCTCGATCTCGATCCGAACCTTTACTTTCTTGGTCTATACACATTTAAATTCAACTCATTCAATCATCAATTCATTCAATTTAGTCCACACACACATTTAGGGCATTTTACAGAATAGCCCTCACATTTTCATATTTCGACACTTTAGTCCCTAATTCATAAAATCATCAAATACTCATAATTTGCTTGTACCCATGCCTAGCCAAATTCTAACTATACTCATACAAGACCACACACTTCATTCATTTCACATTTTAGTCCCTCAATTTACACTTTTCTCAATTTAACCCAAATTGCTCAATTTCACCAAAAATCCAAAGACAAAACATGTTAACCCAACACTAAGCTTTCATCTTTTACCAACTATCAACACAAAGTTCACATGTTCATCAATGGCACATCTGAAAATCTTCATCAAATTCTAAAACTAAAGCATGGGCTAGCTAGAGCACAAAGCAACGATTACAAATACGTAAAAATTATCAAAAACTGAACTCAAAACATACCTCAATCAAGAACTCAATGTGCCGAAACCTTCAAAGTTATTAACCCTTTCTTTCTTTTCTAATTTCGATGGATGGATGAACATAATGGGCAAAATTTGTGTTTTGTTTTATTATATTAACATTAAAACAAAGTTTACCATTTTTCCCTTCATTAAAACATTATAAATTCACCTAATATATACCCATTTATGTCCATCTCCACTATTAATGGTCCATTTACAACATAATGACCCCTCATTTAAAAAGCCATGACCATTAAGCACTTGAACAATCAGCACACATCTTTTACATCTTATGCGATTAGGTCATTTTCGCAAATTGAACACACAATCAATAAAATCTTCACACAGAAATTTCACATAGGCTAAATCACATACTGTAAACATAAAAAATAATATTAAAATATTATTCCAACTTCGGATTTGTGGTCTTGAAACCACTGTTCTGACTAGGGTCTAAACCGGGCTGTTACAACTCTCCCCCCTTAGGGATTTTCGTCCCCGAAAATCTTACCAGTGAATAGGTGTGGATATTGCTCTCTCATAACATTTTCAGGCTCCCACGTAGCCTCTTCTACTCCGTGTTTGTGCCACAACACGTTCACTAAGGATATTCTTTTGTTTCTCAACTATTTGGTCTCTCGTGCCAAAATTCGAATCGGTTCTTCAATATACGACAAGTCTGACTGAATTTCAACCTCAGTAGGAATAATCACATGAGACGGATCAGATCTGTACCGTCAAAGCATTGATACATGAAATACATTATGTATCTTTTCTAGCTCGAAGGGTAACAATAATCTGTACGCAACAGGTCCAACACGTTCAATGATCTCATACGGCCCAATGAACTTCGGACTCAGCTTGCCCTTTCGGCCAAATCGAAGTAATTTCTTCCACGGAGACACTTTCAAAAACACTTTGTCACCAACTTTGAATTCAATATCTTTTCGTTTCAAATCTGCATAAGACTTCTGACGATCTGATGTAGCTTTCAAATTGTTACAAATCACTTTAACTTTCTGCTCAGTCTCTTTTATTAGATCAACCCCATGAATCTTATTCTCACTCAGTTCAGTCCAATACAACAGAGTTCGGCCTTTTGACCGTAAAAAGGCTCATACAGTGCCATTTTAATGCTAGATTGGAAACTGTTGTTGTACGCAAACTCAATCAATGGTAAATGTTTTTCCCACGTACTTTCAAACTCAAGTATACAACACCTCAACATATCTTCGAGAACCTGAATGATCTGCTCGGATTGTCCATCCGTTTGCGGATGAAATGAAGTGCTGAAATGCAATTTTGTGCCTAAAGCCTCTTGCAATTTCTTCCAAAATCGTGAGGTAAATCTCGGATCTCTGTCAGATACAATAGATAGTGGCACCCCGTGCAATCTCACAATCTCAGCAATATACAATTCAGCCAGTTTATCAAGTGTATAATCTATTCTCACCAGAACAAAATGAGTTGATTTCGTCAATCTGTCAACTATTACCCAGATTGCATCTTTCTTTCCCAGAGACAAAGGCAATCCCGACACAAAGTCCATTGTGATTCTCTCCCATTTCCACTCAGGAATCATAATCGGTTGTAACAAACCGGACGAAACCTGATGTTCAGCTTTAACTTGCTGACAAATTAAACATTTCAACACAAAGTCAAAGATGTCCCATTTCATACCATGCCACCAATAAGACTGTTTCAAATCATTATACATTTTTGTACTCCCCGGATGAACAGTCAAGTGACTATTATGAGCTTCATTTAAAATCATCTGAATCAACTCTGAATTCTTCGGAACACAAATCCAATTTCTGAATCTCAAACAATCATCTCTATCAACTCAAAATTCTGAATCAAAATTCAAATCACATTGAGCTCGTTTTGTTATTATCTCAACACCACCCTTCTGGGCATCACAAATCTGACGTACAAACATCTGTCTCACTTTCAACTCAGCTGAAACTAAATCATCATCACATAGATCTATCTGAGTATTCATAGCTCGCAAAGCACTTAAAGACTTTTGACTCAAAGCATCAGCAACGACGTTAGCTTTGCCCGGATGATAATCAATCACAAGTTTGTAATCTTTCAACAATTCTAACTATCTTCTATGTCGCAAATTCAATTCTTTTTGAGTCCTCAAGTACTTCAAACTCTTGTGATCGGTATAAATATGACATTTCTCACCAAATAGATAGTGACGCCAAATTTTCAATGCAAACACAATTGCAGCTAATTCAAGGTCGTGTGTCAGATAGTTCTTTTCATGTGGCTTTAACTGCCTCGAAGCATAAGCAATAACTTTACCTTATTGCATCAGCACACAGCCCAAACCATTCAACGATGCATCACTGTAAACTATGAATTCTTTACCCGATTCAGGCTGAACTAACACTGGTGCTTCCATCAACAACGCTTTCAGCTGCTCAAAACTCTGATGGCACCTTTCTTACCACTCGAATTTAACATCTTTCTGTAGCAACTTCGTCAACAGAGTCGCAATCATCGAGAAGCCTTTCACAAATCGTCTATAATATCCCGCTAGTCCCAGAAAACTATGGATTATTAACACATTTCTCGGAGGATTCCACTCCAAAATAGCTGAAATTTTATTCGGATCAACTTGTATTCCCACAGCTGATACAATATGTCCCAGAAATCCAACATCACGCAACCAAAACTCACATTTACTGAACTTTGCATACAATTTCTTCCCACGCAAAGTCTGTAACACAATTTTTAAATGCTCGGCATGTTGCGTCTCATCACATGAATAAATTAGAATGTCATCAATAAACACCACTACAAAGCGATCCAAATACGGTCTGAATATCCGATTCATCATATCCATAAACACTGTAGGAGCATTCGTTAGCCCGAAAGGCATCACTAAGAATTCATAATGTTCGTACCTCATTCTGAAAGCAGTTTTCGGCACATCGGATTCTTTAACTCTCAACTGATAGTAGCCCGATCTCAAATCTATCTTAGAAAACAATGTAGCTCCTTTCAGTTGATTAAACAAATCATCAATACGAGGAAACGGATATTTATTCTTTATCGTTACTTTGTTCAATTATCAGTAATCAATACATATTCTCTATAACAGCTCAATTTAGGGGCTAGTCGGAACAGTGATCTTGGGATCACTAATTCGAGGTTAGAAAAATATTTTTTCATGTTAATTTATATGTTATAACATGTTTATGAGGGTGCATGAAAATTTTGGTGCTTTAATTTTAGCGATTTCTTGCTTAATCGCGAAAAAGGACTAAATCGCATAAAGTGCGAAAGTTCTATTTTATTTGCTAGAGGTGCCAAATAGCTATAGAATATCAATTGGAGGTCCCAAACGTGCAATTTGGCCTTATTTTAAGTGAGTTGGCTGGCCATGTGACATAGGGGACAAGAGCATTTAATTTTGGTTAAAATTGGTGGAAATTAGGTGGAAAAATGAATAAAATAATATGAAATAAGCAAAAAGCTATCATCTTTTTTTATTTTCTTCTCTTCTTCCACTGAAAATACAAGCAATAATGGGGGTTCTTGAAGCTAAAAACTTTAGCAAGCTTTTCTTCACTCAAGTAAGTCAATTTGATGTTTATTTTTGATGATTTTTGTATATTTGGAGCCCTCAAAGCTTAAGCTAGCTAATGAGAGGACTAGTTTGCACTATGGTTGAAAGTCTAGGGACTTGCCAGGATAGAGTTTATGTTGTTTGAAGAGTTTTTATGGAAGAAAATGAATGATAGGATGATTAAGTTGTAATATGATCATTAAGTGATTAAATGAGTAAATTTTATTGTTCTAGATTGAAGAAAACAAGATTCAGACCTAGAACGGAAGAAAGAGAAATGTGGGCAAATAGACTCCCTTTTTACCCTTTTCGGTATCGAGGTAAGTTCGTATGCAAATAATGAAATCTTACGAGAGATATTTGATATTCGATGTTGTATAAATTATATGTTGCCTTCCTGTATGCATTAAATACGTTTTGACGAGATGTCAATAAATGAAATTCTTAGATATAATCTAAGAATAGTAAGAAATGCAAATGGTATGAAATGATGATAGTTAAGGTTCCGGGTAAGACCATATTGGAATATGGCCTCGGTGTGAGATATTTCATATAAGACCATGTCGGGGACATGGCATCGATATGTTAGTTCATGTATGACCCTATTGGGGGTATAATGTCAATGTGACATTATGTGTATAAGACTCAAGGGAGTTACTTAACAATTTTAATGACTCAATAAGTATTTTGAAATTGAGAATGAATGTATTGTACCATGAGAGGTACATGTATGTGTTAGAGAACTGAATTGAGATGAATTCGGTATATGATGAACCCATAGGGGGTTATGTGTAAATGATGCACTTTGGTTGCATAAGTTATAATTATTAATGCATTGTTTGAGTTGATCGCTGTAAATCAGAGTTTTAAAATTTATAAAAGAATGATCGAACCTGGAAACTAACTCTGACAATGATTAAAGGCAAGTGCACCTATCAAACAATAGTATAGTTTAGGCAAGACCGGATTATCGAACCCAAAGGAACTAAAAGTACTAATACTAACTTTCTTTTTATTATTTAGCCTAAAATAAGTGAAGTTTGTTTATTAATCTAAATTAATTAACTACTAAACTAAAGACTCCAAGACAAAGAAGAATGAATTTGGAAAATAACTTGGGAAAAACTCTGTTGATTTAGATGATACCCTAGGAAGAATCCACCTAGACTTCACTTGTTATCTAACCTTGAACCATATGATTTATTTACTTAGTTTGATCCGTAAGACTCCCTAACGTATATTAAACCCACTCTCGAGGCGAATAACGTCTAACCCTAGGTTAATTAGTGGAACTCTCGTTCTCTTATAATAACCCCCTAGAATAACAGTAAATCGATCTATGGATTCCCATATTGGGTTTCACCCTAATCTGGCAAAATCTCGTCACCCTATCTCTAGGCGTGCGATCAACTCCGCTTAATTATGTTGGATCTACTATTAGGCAGGGTCTATTCCTCCTCCACCTAAGCACATTAAATTTGGATTAAGCTCACATAATTAAGAACAAACTAAGTATTTATCATATAATTCAAATAATCAAATAACAAGATTCATCATAGGTTTCATCCCCTTAGGGTATCCGAAGGTTTAGTTCATAAAAATAAAGGAAAACATCTCAAGAGAAGAGATAAAACAAAATATAAGAAATCCCTAAAACCCCCTGAAAAAATTGAAGGAGAGATCCTCCGTCTTGAGTAGAATTCCAGCTTCTTGAGATGGATCAACTGGCTATCCCTGAGTGAATCCCCACAAATCTACCTTCTCTGGCGTAGCACGATGCCCCTAGACGATAGCTTTGGGCTCCCCCTTTCAGGTCATACTTAGGGTGTATTTATAGGCTTTTGAAATACGTTTCTTTCTCCCTAAGTATCCTTTCCCGAATGAAATTACTCTTCTCCACGGCAGAGGCACGGCCATGGCACACGCCCGTGTAAATCGTGGCCAGGCCGTGTTTGGATTTCTTTAATGAGACACGGTCGTGTGAGTCAGGGTTGGACCGTGTTCTAGATGATCAGTGAGGCACGGTCGTGTGATCTTTGGTCCAGGCCGTGTTGATTTAATGCTTTGGCCTATTTGTCCCGTTTTAAGCCCGTTTTGCATTCTTTTCATCCCCTGGTGCTTTCCTGAGTATAAGACATGAAAAGAAATGATTAAGAGCACCTTTTTACATAAATTACGGCTTAAATCATCCAAAAGCATACTAAATGTGGGCTTAGAATATGTTACTATTTTGGTTTATTAAATACCCCTACACTTAAGCTTTTGCTTGTCCTCAAGCAAAATTCTCAACTTACAATTAAAACGAACTTCCTGTAATTCATAATTCCTATTGATAGTGTCTCATCATAATTCAGAGATAATTTATACATGGATAATTCAATTCAAAGTGTCCTAAAAATTCAAACAGTATAAGTCATAGATTTTGTAGCTCAAAAATATAGGTGTCTCCCCTTATCTAAATAATTACCTCTTATTCGAAATCGACAAGGACTGACATCCTCACTAAAGATTCACTCAAATCACTCAAAGTGTTTAAGGTTCAAAATTTAGGCACTCAAGAAGTCAAACATGAAGAGTTAATCCCATAGGCTTGCATGAAAATCAAATCTCCACCACTGAAATATGAGATGGAACACAAATCAAAAGGTCTTTGTTAGGGTTGTAATGGGGCTAGGGTTAAGGTGTGGAGTAAGACTGAATTAGAGGGTTAGAATCGAGATTGAATTGACACATTACCTAACTAAGAACTAATGAACAAATAATAATTACATCAATTGAAAACTAATAGTACTTAATAATACGAGCTTCTTCTTCGATATTTGGAATTTATGTATAAGCTCATTTAATCACATAACTAATAATGAATAATGGATATACTTCGTTTTTTTTTTGTTTTTTTTTAAAACAAACTAAATACATAATAAGGGATACATTACTAAATTTCATAATTAGGCAACTAATCAAATCAAATCTCGATATAAGGGTAGTCAAAAGGAATGGTGATAGCAAAAACAAAGGGGTTCTAGGTTAATATTAGCGGTTATGTCAATAAATAGGGTTGTTAGGATTAAACGGGGTTCACTAAGGGTTAATTGTGAAGGTAGGCTTTTTAATGGAGTTAGTGGGTTAAATCCTAGGTGCCTTTATCATCTCTGTGTATCAAATCAAAAAAAATGTGGTCTCGACATGTATAATCGATGTAAGTTCTAGAATAACAAATCAGTGTTGACATACTCATAATCAATAAAGTGAGCAAGAAAAAGAATAAATGCTCTATAAGGCTAAAAAACTCACAAAATTTATGGGTATTTTGATGTCAACCTCGTAAATCAAACTTCAAGATAATGTTTAAACTCAGTTCGACAACCTAGAAAATTTTTAATTTCTGAAAAATAGACTTATCATGCTTGATTCTCTAGTATTCTTAGAATTTAATTATCAATGCACAATTATCAGTGACTTAATCTAAAACATATCAATAAAAATCATAAATCATCAGAAATTTCATCCTAATTAGTAATATGAGTAATTTACTTTCAAACAAGACTAAATTCAGGGATTTGAGAATAATGCAAAATGTTTGGTACCTAATTTTAGAAATTTGAGAATAATGGAAAAAAAAGTTAGGCACCTTTTTAGTTTGTTCACCCCCCACACTTAAGATGTACATTGCCCTCAATGTACAAAGATAGATAATATCATTATGAAATCATAAGATATGGGAAGAAGTGAAACTCCCTGAATTTTCGGATGGCTCCTTGAGAGGAGATTGTGTCTTTGGTGGTGGTGATGGGCCGTCTGGATGACGAACCTGCGCTAGATGAAGAAATTGGGAGGCTCGTGGAGGATTAGCCAAGAAATCTAAAGAAACCTTAATAATATCCTAATAATATAATTAAAGACAAGAAAGATAAAGAGAAGGAGACTAAGAAGAAAAATAAACTAATTTTAAAAGATAAAGGGGCCTGAGAATCCTTATGGTAGATGGTTCGAGAGGTGGGTGTGACTTTGAAGGTGACGGAGTTGTTGGTGATGGTGGAAGTGGCTTGATTCCCAAGCAGCCTTAAGAACCTAAAAACAAGAAACTAAAACAAAATAAACTAAATTAAGTAGAAGAGAAGTAAAGATAAAGAAAATAGAGGAGAAGATAAAAATAAAAGAACAAATAATTGGTCTCAAAGACCCTTGCCTTGTTGTTTGGATGAAGCTGCCGGCATGAACTCAGGTGAATCGGTCTCCTTTAAGGAGATTGGCCTTTTATGCTTCTTTGCCATGGATATGATTTTGTTGTAGCTCAAGAGTCTGAGGATTTATTAGGAAAAGGAAAAAGAAACAAAAAGGGAGAAAAGAAAGAAAGGAAGAAGAAGAAGAGGAGTAGGTAAGGAGAGAAAGGAGAGGGGCATGGTATTTAAATAGAGTCTCAAGTCTGGCAATTTACCACGCCCATGGGTTGAGGGTGTGTCGATTCACACGGTCGCATCGCACAGCCGTGTCGTAGGGTGTGTTGATTCTCTACGTTTGTTTTCAAGTTGACCACGGTTGGAAGACACGGGCGTGTTCTGCTCGTGGTGGCAAGTCAGTAGCTTTGCACGGTCGTAAGGCACGGGCGTGTTCTTCCCGTGGTTGGAAAGTCAGTAGCTGCACACGGTTATGGGGCACGAGCGTGCCCCTTTGTCGGTGCCCGTGTTGTAGTGGTTGGATCCATGACGTCGAAAAGTGGTTGTAATTGTTTCGCACGGCCTCTGCTATGTCGATGCGGGATTCTTATGGTCCACACAAACACGGCCACACCACACCGTAAGGCCGTGTGTCTGGAATTCTGCACCCTTGTTAGTTTATAACTAAGTGTTCAGAAAGAAAAGAAGAAAATAAAAATAAATTTAAAGCAAAATATGAGAATAAATTATGTTAGTGCTCAGGTTGCCTCCCGAGAAGTGCTTGTTTATAGTCTTAAGCTAGACTCTTCTCTCGTTTGCTTTGTCAGGGTGGTTTGAGGAGTTAGAAGTCCTTCCTCATGCTATTATTTGTGTCTTTGTGAAAAAAATTAAGTCGAGATGTGTGTATAGTAAAAGTACCAAAAATAGGATTACTTACCTCGACTGTTCCGTGTGGGAAAACATTGGTTACCCTAAAAGATATTTCTTTGTTTGTGCTAGGGTCCGGAGGAGATATTTGAGGATCTACCTGATCTAACAGTACCTGGTCTCCTATTTTGAAGTGGTTTGTTGTTCCTATTAGCTCTTTTGGGGGCTCCTTCGATTTTATCTCGTGTGGTTCCGATTCTTCGTCGTGTATCCCTAATTTCTCCTTGAAGTGTGTCTTCCACTCGTCTAGATCCTCGAACTGAATCCCTCGATCTTCATGAGTTATTTCTTTGTTGGCATGGGGTTTAGGATTGGGTTCAGTTGTATTCTTTGGTGGTGCTTCCTGAAAATAAGGGTTAACCGAATGGTTATCAGTAGAATTTACGTTCTCACCTTGATTACTCGATGTTCTAGCCGAGTCGAGAGCCTTGATGGTGACTGTCTCATTACCTACGCAAAGTATGAGTTCTCCTGCATCAACATCAATTTTAGTCCTGCCAGTTGCTAAAAAAGGGTCTTCCTAAAATTAGGGGGACCGAATTATCCACATCCATGTCTAAGACAACAAAATCTACTGGGAAAACGAGTCTGTCAATTTTTACAAGAACATCTTCGATAATACCCCTAGGAATTCTAACAATTTTATCAGCTAATTGAATGCTCATCCTCGTTTGTTTGGATTTCCCTAGACCTAATTGTTTAAACAATTTATAAGGCATGACATTTATGCTTGCCCCTAAATCAGCTAACGCATTATCAACAATTAGTCTACCAATTAAACATGGAATTGTAAAACTCCCTGGATCTTTTAGCTTTTGTGGTAGCCTATTTTGGAGAATTGCCGAGCACTTTGCATTAAGTTCCACATGTGACGACTCGCCTAACTTCCGCTTGTTTGTCGAAGCTCTTTTAAAATTTCCTAGAATCGCATCCGCGAAAGAGCTTCAAGTAATGGTAAGTTAATATGTAATTTCTTTAAAAGTTTAAGAAACTTACCGAATCTGTTCTTCCATGTCGTCTCTTCTTAATGCCTCGGGGTAAGGTACGCGAGGTTGGTACTCCTTAATTACCGGTTTTGACTTGTCTTGTGTTACCTCTACTTTACCTTTTCTACCTCGCTTTCTTGTGTTGACTGGTTCGCTCACGCCTTCGCTTTCTTGAGTCATTATGGCTTGGATTTGCTCTTTTGGATTAATTTTAGTATTACTCAATAGAAGCCCTTGCGGTCGTTCGGATAATAGCTTTGCAATTTCTCCGTCTGACTGGGTAATTTCCCCGATTACCTTTGTAAGTCCTCCAACTTGGTTCTCGATCTTTTGATCAATGTTTGTTGGGTGTCGAGTGTTACTTCATTTTTTTGGAAACGGGCTTCTGTGGATGCTATGAATTTGTTCAACGTCTCTTCAAGATTCGGCTTCATTTCCTGTGGATAAGGCTGATTTTGGAAATTTTGAGGAGGTTGTTGTCTTTGATTTCCTTGATTTACTTGTCCTCCCCACAAAAAATTTGGGTGGTTCCTCCAACTCGGATTATAATTATTACTATATGGGTTATTATTAGATTTGAAATTGTTACCTATATAGTTCATCCGCTCGCTTTACGTGCTCGGTTGGTAGGGTGGGTACTCGTGATTCGCCACATTTCCACTTGTGTCGCACTTTGCATGACCTGGATGTACTGCGAAGAACACAAACTATCAATCTTCTTATTCATCAACTCTACCGATTTGATAGCATGGTTATCGCGTCGAGGTTGTAAACTCCGATTGCTTTTGTTGGCCTTGTTCTTGTAAATTGACACCGATAGTTATTCAAATGACATCTCTTCTATAAATTCGTAGGGTCGCCTCGTGAGTTCTCGTTGTTCAAAGTTCCACCGCGGTTGAATCAATTAATTGCCTCGTTGAAGGATTCACACCGTTATAAAAGTTTAGACTTGGAGCCACAAAGGTAAACCATGGTGCGGACACCTTCTCAAGAGATCCTTATATCTCTCCCATGCATCTTATAATGTCTCTGAATCCATCTGCACAAAAGAAGAGATATCATTACGTAATTTGGCCATTTTGGCCGGTGGGAAATACTTTAATAAAAAATTTTCGATCATTTGTTCCCATGTAGTGATTGACCCTCGTGGTAACGAGTTTAACCAATCGCTTAGCTTTATTCTTTAATGAAAAGGGAAATAATCAAGACGTATGGCATCATCAGAAATGCCATTTATTTTGAAGGTATCACAGAATTGTAAAAAATTAGCTATAGGAGCGTTTGGATCTTCGTCCTGTTTGGATCTTCGTCCTGTAAACCATCAAATTGAACAAACTGTTGAATCATTTGTATAGTGTTAGGCTTTAATTCAAAATTATTAGCAGCTATAGTAGGCCTAACAATACTAGATTCGGCTCCTGTTAAATGCGGTTTAGCATAATCAAACATAGTACGAGGAGCATTATTCTCTCCCACATCTTGTGGTGGAAGATTATTTTCGTCCATCCCTTCATAGGGATTGGATCTGCTTTCTCGCTCTCCTTGGTAATTTAGGGCTTGCCTAATTTCTCTGCAATTTCTTCTCGAGCGGTAGCTTCAATATCACCGTCAGATTCTAAAGGTCCTCTCGGGTTCCTTCTAGTCATAAACTAGAGGTACCTGCTAGGAAAAGAAAGAAAGAAAATTTAGCTAAATTAAAATAAAAACTAAAAATAAAAAAAATTGCGAAAAAAATAAAACTAATGGCTAAAGTAATAAAAAATGAGTTTTCTTAATATTTTAGTTCCCCGACAACGGCGCCAAAAACTTGATCGCTGTAAATTAGAGTTTTAAAATTTATAAAAGAATGATCGAACCTGGATACTAACTCTGACAACGATTAAAGGCAAGTGCACCTATCGAACAGTAGTATAGTTTAGGCAAGACCAGATTATCAAACCCAAAGGAACTAAAAGTACTAATACTAACTTTCTTTTTATTATTTAGCCTAAAATAAGTGAAGTTTGTTTATTAATCTAAATTAATTAACTACTAAACTAAAGACTCTAAGACAAAGAAGAATGAATTTGGAAAATAACTTGGGAAAAACTCAGTTGATTTAGACGATACCCTAGGAAGAATCCACCTAGACTTCACTTGTTATCTAACCTTGAACCATATGATTTATTTACTTAGTTTGATCCGTAAGACTCCCTAACGTATATTAAACCCTCTCTCGAGGCGAATAACGTCTAACCCTAGGTTAATTAGTGGAACTCTCGTTCTCTTATAATAACCCCCTAGAATAGCAGTAAATCGATCTATGGATTCCCAGATTAGGTAATCCGGCAAAATCTCGTCACCCTATCTCTAGGCGTGCGATCAACTCCGCTTAATTATGTTGGATCTACTCTTAGGCAGGGACTATTCCTCCTTCACCTAAGCACATTAAATTTGGATTAAGCTCACATAATTAAGAACAAACTATGCCTTTATCATATAATTCAAATAATCAAATAACAAGATTCATCATAGGTTTCATCCCCTTCGGGTATCCGAAGGTTTAGTTTATAACAATAAAGGAAAACATCTCAAGAGAAAAGATAAAACAAAACATAAGAAATCCCTAAAACCCCCTGAAGGAATTGAAGGAGAGATCCTCCGTCTTGAGTAGAATTTCGGCTTCTTGAGATGGATCAACTGGCTATCCCTGAGTGAATCCCCACAAATCTGCCTTCTCTAGCTTAGCACGACGCCCCTAGACGATAGCTTTGGGCTCCCCCTTTTAGGTCATACTTAGGGTGTATTTATAGGCTTTTGAAATACGTTTCTTTCTCCCTAAGTATCCTTTCCCGAATGAAATTGCTCTTCTCCACGGCAGAGGCACGGCCATGGCACACGCCCGTGTAAATCGTGGCCAGGCCATGTTTGGATTTCTTTAATGAGACACGGTCGTGTGAGTCGGGGTTGGACCGTGTTCTAGATGATCAGTTAGGCACGGCCGTGTGCTCTTTGGTCAAGGCCGTGTCGATTTCATGCTTTGGCCTATTTGTCCCGTTTTAAGCCCGTTTTGCGTTCTTTTCATCCCCTGGTGCTTTCCTGAGCATAAGACACGAAAAGAAAGGATTAAGAGCACCTTTTTACAAAAAATGTGGCTTAAATCATCCAAAAGCATACTAAATGTGGGCTTAGAATATGTTACTATTTCAGTTTATCATGAGTGCAAACGATTATAGTAGAAAGCTAAGTAAGAATGGTAGTGTGTGAGGATGTTCTATGTAAACATTTGAAATAGATAAACTCATGTGGATAACTATCCATGAATGTACAATAACGGTGGGCTGTGTGCATTACCACCTTATTAATTATTAAAAGATGGGCTGTGTGCGATACCATCGCTTATTTATTCCACTTGGTGGGCTAAGTGCGATACCACCGGAATTATAAATGATTGGTGGGCTAAGTGCGATACCACCCTAAATGCTTAACTACGATGGGCTGTGTGCGATGTTATCGTTAAGCATATTATCTAGTGGGCTATGTGCGATACCACTATAATTACCCTTTTTGGTAGGCTAGGTGTGATACTACCCTATTATCCTATCGTGGTGGGCTAAGTGCGAAACCATCGAGTAATTTAGCATTGTGGATGGATTAGTGAGAATTCATGATGTGTGGTATCATGAGTAATGGGCGGTATGAGTGATTTAATTAAAATGTTTTACGTGATGATGTGGTGACAAGTGCAGGGATGCATGCTAATTAATATGGGCATCTGGCTCGTGGCATGGTTAGAAAGTGGTAAGAGACAGAATGAGTAAGCTTCAAGGGTGATTGTGTAGGTAACTATGAGTTTAAGATGTAAAACTCATTATAATACCTTACGGTTAGGTATAACTAATGGTTATCAATATCTGATTATTATATGCATATGAACTTACTAAGCATTATTGCTTACTCCTCTTCCTTTCTCATCTCATATAGGTTAATTTAGCTAGCTCGGGTTGGAGATCACCGGGGATGTTTTCACACTATCGAGCAGACACTTGGTATGAGGTTTCAAGTCCTTATGAGTCATGGCATGTATAGGGCTAGTATTTAAGGTTGATTAAGTCATAGTTGAGATCGCCAATTGTGATAATCCAAGATTTGTAATTGATGATGTGTGAAGTTTTTTTGTAATGGAATTTGTATGTGTGCAATGTAGAATGGCAAGGGCTTGTTAGATAGCCTGATAATTGTCCACATGGGTAGACACACGGGCGTGTGTCAAGACCATGTGGGAGGCACGGCTAGCACATGGGCGTGTGCCAAAGCCGTGTAAAGTCTGCACTTTACATTTGGAATTTAATTTGCCCACGGCTGAAGCACACGGGCGTGTGTATATGCCGTGTGGATAAGTCAGAATGCTAAGCTTTAGCACACGGGCCATGGCCACGGGCGTGTCAAGGCCGTGTGAAATTAGTCAGTGTCGCCCACGGGCTAGTTTCACGGGCGTGTGCCTAGGCCGTGTGACACAAATAGAATACTCAAGATTTTATACACGAGGTAGGGACATGGGCGTGTGTGACCACACAGCCTGCCCACACGGGCGTGTCCCACTTCACATGGGCGTGTGGCCCTTGTTTTATTGAAAAGTTTCTCGAATTTATAAAAGTTCCCGGGATAGTTTCGGTACCTCTCGGAAGTATGTATAGGGCCTTCTAGGCTGAGTATGTATAAGTGATGAGTTTAAACGAAATTTTATAACCCCGATCAAAATGTTTAAGAAAGATCAGTTATGTAATGCCTCAAACCCTATTCCGGCTTGAATACGGGTAAAGAGTGTTACATTTAGTGGTATCAGAGCTATGGTTTAGTCGGTTCTCGGACTAACCTAGCGTGAGTAAGAGTCTAGCTATACATGCCATATGTGGACTGTGATAGTGTGATATCTCTCGGCTCTAATGAAATTATTTCGATTAAGACAAAGATGATTCCCAACTGAGCTAATTTTCAATAATGTTGTATGTGATAACAAAGTAATTGAAATGCGCTTATGTATTAAGGAAATTCAGGGAAATATGAATAGAATTTTAGGACATGTGTGTGATAAGGTATGAAATGAGAGTTATAAAGTGATAAGCTTATCTGTATTTGCTTGATATGCATACGGTGTTATATACTCAACCTGTTGGGTTAGGTGTGTATAGTGAGTAAATATATATATCCAGAGAACGAGATATGTGTGTATGTACGACTGTTTGAATGATGTATGAACAATATGTCCACATGGTTGAATCTCATGTGCATCAAGTTAAAGTAGAGGATGTATAATGTTTTATTTTATGACTCTGCTATGAAGCCACACATATTATAGTGTGGGAGTTAAACTGAGAAGTTTGACTAAGTAGAATGCAGGAGATGAGTACGGTCGTTCAATGATAAATTGTTGAATAGGACCATGGTTGGACCATGGCAATACGTGTGATCCCATATAAGACCATGTCTGGGGCATGGCATTGGCAATGATACGTGATCCCGTGCAAGACCATATCTAGGATATGGCATCAGCATCAATATGAGTTTCCATGTAAGACCGTACCTGGGATATGGCATTGGTATCTATATGAGATTTCGTGTAAGACCATAGCGAGGCTATGGCATCGTGACGACATGTAAGATTATAGCTGGGCTATAATGTTGTGATACGAGTAAGACAATAGTTGGACTATGGCAATTAAGTAAACGACGTACTCAAACCCGTAAGACATTCCCTAATTTGATAAGTGATGGTAGGAGAACTTAGAGTTAAATGTTGGGTACTCGAGTGGACATAATGTGGAACTTGAGTAAGCGTGAAAACTCGCCTGCAGTGAGTTGTGTGACTACGATGATATTTCATTAATGATGAATGTTAAATCACATGTATGTGGTCACGAGAGTCAAGTTAGGGGCTCTATGACCTCACCCCCTTACAACTGTTGAATCATGATGAGATGTTTATGAGAATCAAGTTGAGTAAGTTCATGGGTATGGAATAAAAGAGTTCAGTGGCAAAACAATTAGTATTGTATATAGAGATAAAGGTAGTTAGAAGATGAAAAATAGTTTTGATAAGAATGTCTGAATGCTTTGACGATTGTACTGATTATGCAATGTTAAGAGCAAAGAGAAAGTTAGCCTAGGCTATTTGACTCAATTGAGTAGGAAGCCTGAGATGTATGCTTATCGAGACCTTCCTGAATTGATGTTCACTAATGAAAGGAATAGTCAAGGAGTTTTGATGACGAAAATGGTTAGAGAAACAATATTTGAACTGCGAAAGTGTTCGATCATGAAAACCATAGTTGGATGGATTATAATGATCTCTTTGAGTATTACGTATTAATATCTGTTGCCTTTTAGGGGTGATGTAGTTGTCCTTTTCATGAATCATGGTCGTGTGAGAATGTTAGTCGATCAGTAAGATCGCATAAAGCGGTTCTTGATTTAGTCAATTGAAATTGACATTCCTTTATCTCTTCGTAACCTTATTACTGTACTCTGAGGAGGAAGTTGGTGATAATTCTAGTATAAGAAGTGAAATCACAAGTTTCATGTTGTATGATGGGTTTTCGGGTAAGCCGAATAGAGTTAATGCACTCGATTGTGATGTCCCTGCTATCTTGGGATATGACGTTAGTAAAGGTTTTAAATTAGCACATCAAGAGAAACTCAAACGAGAGTGTGTTTGAAATATATTCTCAGTGCGAAGAAAAGAGTAGATTGATGAATTGAGATACGATTCTAGTTATGTGTATATTTACGTATGAATCAATAAGGAGAATGAAATTCTAGGTGTACATGAGTAAGGAGCATGATACAGAGTTATGCTCATTGAAACATTTTAACCGTGATGGTTAAGTTGAAAGTCATTAAAGGTACTATTAACTAAAAGTCTTAGTATTGAGTTCGGTATTAATCGAGAGAAAGAGTTTGTAAGTTTGTATATGATTAATGCAACATTCATGTTGGCATAATTAAGAATTCTTGGTATCATATTGACGTATGATACTCTTCTAAATTGAGTAGTTGATGTTGAATGAGATGTTGAAGTCCTAGTGGACCATGTGAATATGAAAATGCTATCATCGAGATATGAAATAGATAAGGTCCCGTATAAGACCATGTCCGGGACATGGCCTCGGTATCGAGTTGAGATCTCGTATAAGACCATATCCGGGATATGGCTTCGGTAACGAAAATGAGAATCGTATAAGACCATATTTGGGATATGGCATCGATACTTGATGTGGAAATCCATATAAGACCTTATTCGGGATATGGCATTGGCATTTAGAGTTGACTCCATATAAGACCACCTCGGAGATGTGGCATTGTCTTCGTACCTACAGTAATGACGACGAATATACATCTTTGACTATCCCTAGTGATTAATGGGATAAGTAGATGAGTTTAGAAGTAGAAATGAGAATTGTACTAAAGTCATGTGAATGAGTGAATACATATACTCGCAAACGAGTCACGAAGAAATAAGTATGATGTGGGCACGATATGTGCTAAATAGAGGCAATTGTAAGTAAATATGGCCAGAAGCCTATGATTTGTGTTTGGTTAGATAATGGCATGAATGGTATTTTTAAAAAGCTCTGAGTGAGTTTGACTAAGATGTTATAACTCAGGTCGAATAAGATTTCCATTGTAGAAGTTACCCAGAGGTAGAATTTGTATGTCGGTGAATTCAGAGCCTATACAGAAGGTTTTGGTATGAGACTTAGTAATAGAATGTCTACTCATGCAAGAATAAGAAAAAGTTTAGTTATATGCATAAACGTTTTGGTGATTGAGTACATTTCATGATATGATTGAGTTTATGGTCAGAAGTAGTCAACCACTAAAAGCTAAATTTTCAAAGCGTACAAGTCAGGACTATTACAGTTGGTGACTATCCTAGTGATAAATTGTGATAAAATACAATAGATTTCAAAATTTAAGTGACTTGATTTCCAAGGAGGGGGTTGTCATCTGAACTTCAGTGAAGTATGTGATAAGGATCCGAATGATCATTTTGGCATGTGCCGGGTCCACAGTGTAAGATTACTGAGTATTTATGCCCTGGAGAAAGAGTAATCTAAGTTCCAAAGTTGTGCTTCGACCTTGCGTACTACAGCTTAAAGGTTGTTGGTGAGAGAAACTTGAGGTTAAGTCGATTTGTGATTTTAAAGAGTTGGTGGAAACATTTTAGGAATGTTAAAAGCAATTTCCCCTGGTAAGATTTTCGGGGACGAAAATCCCTAAGGGGGGAGAATTGTAACAGCCCGATTTAAAGGCTAGTCGGAACAGTGATCTCGGGATCACTAATCCGAGGTTAGAGAAAAATATTTTCATGTTAATTTATGTGTTCTAACATGTTTATGAGGGTGCATGAAATTTTTTTTGGTGCTTTAATTTTAGCGATTTCTTGCATAATCGCGAAAAAGGACTAAATCACATAAAGTGCGAAAGTTCTATTTTATTTGCTAGAGGTTCCAAATAGCTATAGAATATCAATTGGAGGTCCCAAATGTGCAATTTGGACTTGTTTTATGTGAGTTGGCCGGCCATGTGACATAGGGGACAAGAGCATTTAATTTTGGTCAAAATTAGTGGAAATTCGGTGGAAAAATGAATAAAATAAGATGAAATAAGCAAAAAGCTATCATCTTTTTATTTTCTTCTCTTCTTCCACCGAAAATACAAGCAAGAATGGGGGTTCTTGAAGCTGAAAATTTCAGCAAGCTTTTCTTCACTCAAGTAAGTCAATTTGATGTTTATTTTTGATGATTTTTGTATATTTGGAGCCCTCAAAGCTTAAGCTAGCTAATGAGAGGACTAGTTTGCAATATGGTTGAAAGTCTAGGGACTTACCAGGATAGAGTTTATGTTGTTTGAAGAGTTTTTATGGAAGAAAATGAATGATAGGATGATGAGAAACAACTTTTGTGAAAGGTGTTGTTATGAAAACACCTAATTAGGACTCATTTGTAAATGTTGCAAATTGGTAATAAGTGCATGAAATAGTTGAAATTTTGAGTTGCTATAGAAGAGAATATGATTCGGCTAGGCTTGATTAGTAACGAAGATGGATGAAAATTTATTTACAAGCCTAGGGGCAAAATCGTAATTTTGCCAAAGTATATGGGCAAAATGGTCATTTTTGCCAAAGTAGAGATTAAGTTGTAATATGATCATTAAGTGATTAAATGAGTAAATTTTATTGTTCTAGATTGAAGAAAACGAGATTCGAACTTAGAACGGGAGAAAGAGAAATGTGGGCAAATAGACTCCCTTTTTACCCTTTTCGGTATCGAGGTAAGTTCGTATGCAAATAATGAAATCTTTCGTGAGATCTTTGATATTTGATGTTGTATAAATTTTATGTTGCCTTCATGTATGCATTAAATACGTTTTGACAAGATGTCAATAAATGAAATTCTTAGATATAATCTAAGAATAGTAAGAAATGCAAATGGTATGAAATGATGATAGTTAAGGTTCCGTGTAAGACCATATTGGAATATGGCCTCGGTGTGAGATATTTCGTATAAGACCATGTCAGGGACATGGCATCGATATGTTAGTTCATGTATGACCCTATTGGGGGTATAATGTCAATGTGACATTATGTGTATAAGACTCAAGGGAGTTACTTAACAATTTTAATGACTCAACAAGTATTTTGAAATTGAGAATGAATGTGTTGTACCATGAGAGGTACATGTATGTGTTAGAACAGAATTGAGATGAATTCGATATATGATGAACCCATAGGGGGTTGTGTGTAAATGGTGCACTTTGGTTGCATAAGTTATAATTATTAATGCATTGTGTGAGTGCAAACGATTAGAGTAGAAAGCTAAGTAAGAATGGTAGTGTGTGAGGATGTTCCGGGTAAACATTTGAAATAGATAAACTCATGTGGATAACTATCCGTGAATGTAAAATAACGGTGGGCTGTGTGCGTTACCACCTTATTAATTATTAAACGAGGGGTCGTGTGTGATACCATCGCTTATTTATTCCAGTTGGTGGGATAAGTGCGATACCACCGAAATTATAAATGATTGGTGGGCTAAGTGCGATACCACCCTAAATGCTTAACTACGATGGGCTGTGTGCGATGTTATCGTTAAGCATATTATCTAGTGGGCTATGTGTGATACCGCTATAATTACCCTTTTTGGTAGGCTAGGTGCGATACTATCCTACTATCTGGTCGTGGTGGGCTAAGTGCAAAACCATCGAGTTATTTAGCATTGTGGATGAATTAGTGAGAATTCATCATGTGTGGTATCATGAGTAATGGGCGGTATGAGTGATTTATTTAAAATGTTTTACTTGATGATGTGGTGACAAGTGCAGGGATGCATGCTAATTAATATGGGCATCTGGCTCGTGGCATGGTTAGAAAGTGGTAAGAGACAGAATGAGTAAGCTTCAAGGGTGATTGTGTAGGTAACTATGAGTTTAAGATGTAAAACTCATTATAATACCTTATGGTTAGGTATAACTAATGGTTATCAATATCTGATTATTATATGCATATGAACTTACTAAGCATTATTGCTTACTCCTCTTCCTTTCTCATCTCTTATAGGTTAATTTAGCTAGCTCGGGTTGGAGATCGCCGGGGATGTTTTCACACTATCGAGCAGACACTTGGTATGAGGTTTCAAGTCTTTATGAGTCATGGCATGTATAGGGCTAGTATTTAAGGTTGATTAAGTCATAGTTGAGATCGCCAATTGTGATAATCCAAGATTTGTAATTGATGATGTGTGAAGTTTTTTGTAATGGAATTTGTATGTGTGCAATGTAGAATGGCAAGGGCTTGGTAGATAGCCTGATAATTGTCCATATGGGTAGACACACGGGCGTGTTTCAAGACCATGTGGGAGGCACGGCTAGCACATGGGCGTGTGCCCAAGCCGTGTGAAGTCTGCACTTTACATTTGGAATTTAATTTGCCCACGGATGAAGCACACGGGCGTGTGTATATGCCGTGTGGATAAGTCAGAATGCTAAGTTTTAGCACACGGGCCATGGCCACGGGCGTGTCAAGGCCGTGTGAAATTAGTCAGTGTCGCCCACGGGCTAGTCACACGGGCGTGTGCCTAGGCCATGTGACACAAACACAATACTCATGATTTTATACACGGGGTAGGGACATGGGCGTGTGTGACCACACGGCCTACCCACACGGGCGTGTCCCACTTCACATGGGTGTGTGGCCCCTATTTTATTGAGAAGTTTCTCGAATTCGTAAAAGTTCCCGGGATAGTTCCGGTACCTCTCGGAAGTATATGTAGGGCATCCTAGGCCGAGTATGTATAAGTGATGAGTTTAAACAAAATTTTATAACCCTTTTCAAGATGTTTAAGAAATATCAGTTAGGTAATGCCTCAAACCCTATTCCGGCTTGAATACGGGTAAGGGGTGTTACATTCTCATGGTGCCGTCTTTCTTTTTCACAAACAACACAGGAGCACCCCAGGGCGAGAAACTCGGTCGTGCAAATCCTCTATCGGTCAACTCTTGCAACTGAGACTTCAACTCTTTCAATTCCGTTAGTGCCATTCTATACGGAGCTATTGAGATAGGAGTTGTTCCCGGCACCAATTCAATTCCAAATTCAACTTTCCGTATCGGAGGTAGTCCCGGTAGTTCTTCAGGAAATACATCAGGGAATTCACAAACCACAGGCACAAATTCAACTTTCTTTTCTGTCACTTTTGTATCAATCACATATGCCAGATAAGATTCGCAACTCTTTCTCACATAGTTCAAAGCTTTCATCGCAGATACAATAGCTGATAATCCTTTCATATCACTGGATTCAATTCGAACTATCTCACCGTTATTACTTCTCAATTCAATACTCTTTCTTTTACAATTCACAATGGCATTATACAAAGTGAGCCAATCCATACCCAGAAGAATATCAAATTCATCGAATGGTAGCAACATCAAATTAGCCGGAAAACAAGCATCCCGAAACATCAATGGGAAATTATTGCACACTTTATCCACCAAGACACACGTGCCTAAAGGGTTCGATACTCTAATCACAAATTCAGTAAACTCAACAGGTAGAGTCTTACTTGATACTAGATTCACACACACATAGGAATGAGTAGAACCTGGATCTATCAATGCAATCACATCAGTATCAAATAGAGTAAAAGTACCAGTGATGACGTCTGGAGATGCCGCTTCTTCTCGCACACATATAGCATAGGCTTGGGCAGGTGCTCTCGCCTCGGATCTCATAGTTGTATCCGAAGTCCCTCTCTGACTTCCACTCACATTTCTGGTGTTTTTGGGTGGTCTACCCCTAACCGTCACATTACTCGATATCACGTTCTGAACATTTTCTTCCTCAGCTAACTTTGGCCAATCTCGTATAAAATGATCTTATGATCCACACTTATAACAAGTTCGATTATTATACTTGCCCCAGCATTCTCCCACATGTCGTCTTCCGCACTGTCTACACTAAGGTTTGTTGCTTTTGGCACTTCCAACACTTGATTCAGTCGGAATTTGAACTCGTGGACCGATGCTTTGTCTCACTCGATCTCTACTCGGATGTCCAAACGAAGAATTTGTTCGATTGCTTACATCTCTAAATATCTTCATCGAAGGTTGAGACAACTTACTCATCGATCTTTTTCTTTCATCTCGAGCTTCAGAATCGGCTTTCTTCTTTTCTTTACTGAGCTCCTTGGCTTTGCAGGCTCTTTCAACTAACACAACAAATTCGTTTATGTCAAGTATCCCGACCAACAACTTAATATCTTAATTCAGCCCTTCTATAAACCATTTACACAGAGTAGCTTCGGTTGAAACACATTCCCATGCATACTGGCTCAATCTTACAAACTCCCGTTCATACTCAGTAACAGACATACAACCCTGTTTCAGCTCTAGAAACTATTTACGTTTCTTATCTATGAATCGTTAACTAATATACTTCTTTTGAAATTCAGCTTGAAAGAAATCCCAGGTGATTCTCTCTCTCGGAACCACGGAGGTCAACGTCTTCCACCAATTATAAGACGTATCTCTCAACAAAGAAACTGCACACTTAATGCATTCATCAGGAGTCAACGACATCTCATCGAACACTCGAATTGTATTCTCGAGCCAAAACTCGGCTCCCTCAGCATCATCATCAGCTGTGGCCCTAAACTCTTCGGCCTCGTACTTTCTGATCTTATCCACCGGAGGCTTATTCAACTGATTCGGATCTACAACTTGAGGCACAACAGGTACTTGTGAGGGTGGAGGTTGTGGAGGAGCCGGATTCGTTTGAACGAACTCCAAAAACCACTCACTCATCATTCGAAAGAAGGCTTGCTTAGCCTCTCCTCCCTCACAATTATCATTCGGCCTAGATGTGGCCGGCACTGTCCCTTGAGCGGGAGCAGGCACATTACTCTCAACATTGCCAGCTACTGCTCGATCGAGATCGATTACTATACAAAAACACATTTATAACTATCAGGATTTATCACACAATCATAATTTCATATATAGCATGTATAGCTAGACTCACACGCGCTATGTTAGTCCGAGAATCGATTAAAACCGTAGCTCTGATATAAATAAAATGTAACACCCCTAACCCGAAACCATCACCGGAATAGGGTTAAGAGGCGTTACCGATCAATCAGAATATTTCACATCCATTTCACGACACAAATTCAATCATTAATCAAACATATTAAATTATAAACATATAGTCCCTTATTACGGTCTACGAGACTTTAAACACGTGTTAAAAAGAGGTCAGGACTAAACCGAACACATACGAACATTCATGGAAATTTGAACATTCTTCAAAACTGCAGAGGTCACACGCCCGTGCAGTCAGGCCGTGTGCCTCACACGACTACCAGACACGCCCATGTGTCCAGGCCGTGGCAAAACAGAGCATACATACTAACTTGTCTGCACGGCCACCAGACACGCCCGTGTGCCACGGCTGTGTAACCTACCCAGGCACACTTTGAAGTGGCCCTTGAGCCACACGGCAGGGACACACGTCCGTGTCCCTTGGCCGTGTATGCAAAATAGGCCATTTGCAAGGCCAATTCGCCACCCACACAAGGGTCATTCCTACAAGCTTCAAGTCAATGCTAATCCATGCTTCTAAATGCATTCAATCATTCCATTTCATGCACCAATTAATCACCAATAATACCATCTAATTCCATACCTAATAACATCACAAATAATTCCATTCAAAGTAACAATTGTACATCTCAAAGCATATATATGTCTAACATCATGTAATCCATATCATAATTCATCTTCAAACCACATATTTCATCAACCACATAATCATGAAATATACTAAATTCATAGCTCATTCATAATTTCAACATCATTCAACTTCCAAGCCAAATCACATGGCAAGGATTAAGCATATCAAAACATGCCATAACTTCTAGCCTATACATGCCATATTTCAACTATATACATCTTTCCAAAAGATCCAAAATGGTTAGCCGATAGTGTGATTTAGTTGCTGACGATCCCCTGATCTGAGAAAGCTTTACTGACACTGTAAAATAGAGAAACAAATCACACAGTAAGCTTTCAAAGCTTAGTAAGTTCGTAATATAATACATATTACTCAATAATACCACATCAGTACATAATTAAACCATCACATAGATAAATGCACAACTAGGCTCATCATCAAGCTCAACCATATGCTCAAGTATCTATCCATTCAACTTTTAAGGCTATCATCAACCACATAGGTTCAAACGTACCTTGATCAACACATAGTTACTCACGATTCATGCTACTCTCTTGCTCGATATTACCTCTCGTTCAAACATTGTCATTCTTTTGATTTATTTGTACAATTAGTGCCGATTTCATAACCGAAACATAATCGTCACTGCACACTTAGTGCCAATATGATAAACTGAACTTATATTGGTATCGCACACACAGTGCTTATTTGATAAGTCGAAGCTTCTATCTTTTTGCACACACAGTGCTAATCATCTCTGTCTTGTTTCTAATTTTGCACACTTAGTGCCCTCTAATTCAATTTCGCACATAGCATTTCTAATCTCATAGTTATATATATATTCATTCAATTAACATCACATAGATATAATTTACAACTAGTATTATATCCGAACTTACCTCAGACGTCGAAATATCGAGACGGTTGATTAATCGAGCACTTTGTCTTTGCCTCGATCTCGATCCGAACCTTTCCTTTCTTGGTCTATACACATTTAAATTCAACTCATTCAATCACCAATTCATTCAATTTAGTCCACACACACACATTTAGGGCATTTTACAAAATAGCCCTCACATTTTCATATTTCAACACTTTAGTCCCTAATTCATAAAATCATCAAATACTCATAATTTGCTTGTACCCATACCTAGCCGAATTCTCACTATACTCATACATGCCCACACACCTCATTCATTTCACATTTTAGTCCCTCAATTTACACGTTTCTCAGTTTAACCCAAATTGCCCAATTTCACCAAAAATCCAAAGACAAAACATGTTAACCCAACACTAAGCTTTCATATTTTACCAACTATCAACACAAAGTTCACATGTTCATCAATGGCACATCTCAAAATCTTCATCAAATTCTAAAATTAAAGTATGGGCTAGCTAGAACACAAAGCAACGATTACAAAAACGTAAAATTTATCAAAAATCAAACTCAAAACATACCTCAATCAAGAACTCAATGTGACGAAACCTTCAAAGCTATTAATCCTTTCTTTCTTTTCTAATTTCGGTGGATGGATGAACATAATGGGCAAAATTTGTGTTTTTTTTATTATATTAATATTAAAATAAAGTTTACCATTTTGCCCTTCATTAAAACATTATAAATTCACCTAATATATACCCATTTATGTCCATCTCCACTATTAATGGTCCATTTACAACATAAGGACCCCTCATTAAAAAAGCCATGACCATTAAGCACTTTAACAATCAGCACACAGCTTTTACATCTTATGCAATTAGGTCCTTTTTCGCAAATTGAACACACAATCAATAAAATCTTCACACCGAAATTTCACACAGGCTAAATCACAGACTGTAAATACAAAAAATAATATTAAAATATTATTCCAACTTCAGATTTGTGGTCTCGAAACCACTGTTTTGACTAGGGTCTAAACCGGGCTGTTACAGGAGCATTGCAAAGCCATTACACTCAGAAGTGGTACTCATATACCTGGAGTTATTGAAGAATATAGCTCAGATTTCACATATAAGGCGAAGTTAGAACCAGTAGTGGAGCAATCTACAATTGAGAAGAGTAAACAAAAAAATGTTGAAGCAGAATCAGCTAGTGTTGCCAATAAGAATGTCATGGAAAAACAACCTCAACAAGTTGAAGGAAGGCCACCGCCACCTTTTCCTCAATGATTTTAGAAGTCGAATCAAGATTTTAAATTTAAAAAAATTCTTGGATGTCCTGAAGCAACTTGATATCAACATACCACTAGTGGAAGCATTGGAGCAAATTCCCAATTACGTAAAGTTCATGACGGATATATTGTCAAAGAAGCGCAAACTAGGGAATTTGGAACTGTTGCTTTCACTAGGGGTGAGCGTTCGATCGAATCGAATCGAATGGAATGCAAAAAAATTTAGTTAATCTAGTTGACGAATCCTATTTTATCATCCTAACTTGATTTGAAATTTTCTCGAATCGAGTCGAGTGAGACGGAATTCGAATCGAATTATTATTAACTTTGAGTCCTTGTAATCACTGTCACCCAACGTAACCAAATTTGCCCACTGTAATCAATTTTATTATTAACTTTCATCCCCTCATAATTTACTTATTAATATTTTATAGACGGGTTATCTTTTTTGCTTGCTTAGTTGCTTCAATTATTCTGATTCTTGTCACTATGTATTTTGAAAATAAAAAATATATTAAATGTAAAAAATGTGATTTTTTTAATAAAATTTATCTTAAAGATAAAATGTGAAATTGATACCAACGTAAAATTTTAACACGAATATTTTATAGCATCACCAATAATTCAATTTTAATAAAAATTTATAAAGATTCAATATGATTAAACAATTCAATAATATAAATAGTACAAAATGTAAAATTTAATTTAATAATATAAATAGTAGATATAAATAAAATTATTACTATTTAGGTTTAGGGATTTTTTTGGATGATTTTAAATTTTGGTTTAGTGGTAAAAGGTGAGAAGTAAAAGTTTGGGAGGGAAATAAAAAGTTTTGGTGTTGAGGGAGAAAAATTTTGAGGGAAATATTAAAAAAATTGGGGGTGGGTTTGGGATGGGAGGAGTAAAAGTTTTGGCGGTTGAGGGAGTAAAATTTTGGAGGGAAAACAAATAAGGGGAGTAAATTTTTGGGGGGGAATATTCAAAAAACAATTGGGGGGAAATGGGTTTGTGGTAGAAGAGGGTGGGATTGCAGAGGAATAAAAGTTTTGGAAAAAAAATGTGAGAGGGAGTAAAAATTTTGGGGGAAAGTAAAGAAATTTGAGAGTTTTGGGTAAAAATGTAAAATATTATAGTTTGGTATTCGGTCTATTCGAATTATTCGAGTTATTCGAATTCGAAAACCAAACTCGATACAAACTCAAAATTCAAAAAAAATTCAAGTTGACTCGAATAATTCGATTAATTCGAATAACGCGATTCGTTTAACTTGAAATTCAAATTTTTTTCAATTTTTTCGAGTTGAATCGAGTTTTGCTCATCCCTAGCTCTCACTGAAGGGTGCACAACAATGTTGATGAACAAATTGCTACCGAAATTGAAGGACCCTGAGAGTTTTACTATTCCTTGCTCAATTGGAAATCATTATGTAGGCAAGGAAATGCGATTTAGGTGAAAGCATAAATTTAATGCATATGTCTGTTTTCAAGAAATTGGGAATTGGAAAGACGAGACCTACAGCTCTCATGCTACAGTTAGCTGATCGTTCTTATGCACATCTAGAAGGTAAAATTGAAGATGTGTTGGTAAGAGTTGACAAATTTATTTTTCTGGCAGATTTTATTATTTTGGAATGTGAAGCTAATAAAGAGGTACCAATTGTTCTTGGAATACCTTTTCTAGCCACTGGTAGAACATTAATTGATGTACAGAAAGGTGAATTAACAATGAGAGTTAATGACCACTTGATAACCTTTAATGTTTTTCATGCCTTGAAGTGTGCAGATACAGATGAAGATTGTCACGTGCAAAACCCCTCACCCGTATTCAATGTCGGAATAGGGTTATGGAGCATTATCGGACTTATACTACAAATAGATATACATTTCACATACATTTTTCGATTTCATATAATCATCATTTAATATCAATCACATTGTCCCTAATACAAGCCTTCGAGGCTCAAAACATGCATTCAGGGTGGTTCGGGACTGTAACACCCCAAACCCGGTCAACACACCACGACCGAATTTGGCATGTTACGGAGTGAAAACATTTGAATAAAACAAGTTACCGGTTAAATTTATTGAAAAACTCTTTAACGTTTTAGTGTTTGAAAAACCTTGTATAAAGTGATGTTAAAATCATTTTGGTGTTGCTTTAAATCCAGAAAACTTTATGGTTGAAAAATCCGTTGATCGATACTAGCTTTTGGATATCATGTGATTCTTTAAATTCCGAGTAAGTTGTGTATAGTCAGGTTAAAACTCATCTCGCAGCAGAGATACTACCCCCTTAAGCTTCTCCTCAGCCGAGAAGTCTAGATCATCCATAATACGTTCTGTCGCCTCCAACCAATATTCCGCTGTGCTAGGAGCCACACCGGAGATACCTCTGAACACCTCGGCACCATTAGCCAGGAGTCGTTCGGGCACATTTTCAAACCCCGCCCCGACGCCGCACTAGCAACCTCTCTCTAACACCCGCAAAGATCGCTGTGACATCGCATCATCACCGTCTGTCTCGATGTTCCGCGCCCACAGCTGGCGGCGGTGGTACCTCATTTTCCGATCCATGACCAGACCCTACCGGTTCTGAGATCGTCATCCTACCCTACCTCGTCCACGAGTGTTACGCCCAAGTCCACGTGTACTCATGTCTACCGATACGATACGAGCTGATTAAAAGTTTATGCATTAGATTTTAATTCCACTGTCTATTAAGGCACAGTTTTATGAGAAGTTTAATCAGAGACTGTTTCGTAAGTACATCCATCCTATAGTTCAAATCTCTAGAGTAGTTACTACTACTATTAGTCACTACTATTTAGTCATGCCAATATCACCATAATCACATCATCAAAAGCAACAGTTTGGGGTACTTACCTGGGCGGATTGGTGCCGGAGACTCGGTGCCATGCTTTCACCACTATACTTTTTCCCATAAAAGCCTTTCATAAACCATTTTAAAACATTTTTGGGCCTCGGGTCCACAGCCGAGCTGTTGAACCTGGCTCTGATACCAAAATTGTAACACCCCAAACCTGGTCAACACACCACGACCGAATCTGGCATGTTACGGAGTGAAAACATTTGAATAAAACAAGTTACCGGTTAAATTTTATTGAAAAACTCTTTAATGTTTTAGTGTTTGAAAAACCTTGTATAAAGTGATGTTAAAATCATTTTGGTGTTGCTTTAAATCCAGAAAACTTTATGGTTAAAAAATCCGTTGATCGATACTAGCTTTTGGATATCATGTGATTCTTTAAATTCCGAGTAAGTTGTGTATAGTCAGGTTAAAACCATTCGCTTTGAAGTTGTTTGAAACTTAAATCCAGAAATTATTTAGGTTACCTTTGCAATCATATTGTAAATGTTATTACCTGATAGTGAGATTTGAAAACTCGAATGAGGTATAATTTTGAAAACATTACTTTTTACTGGTTATTTAAGCAATCAATTCGTTAAGCACATGCATAATATCATCAAAAAGTAAAGCAAGTAATTTAAAACCCAAAATAATACTTAGCGGCCTTATTACAAAGCCAAACCAAATTTAAAGTAAATAGATAAAACTAAAGTAGTAATAAAAACCCAAAAATAAGTTCGCATGGCCACCTCGAGTCCTCCCCGGCTCCATATCCGCGATCTATGCCTCATCTGCAAAATGTAAGGGAGGGTGAGTCATCGAGACTCGAAGTGTAAATCCCCAACCCGATGGAATAGCACTTACACAAATCATTAATAAAACATGCAATCATGCAGCCCATCATCTAACCATCCGATCTCCTTTATCTACCTCGTGTGGTCAAAACCACTGGTGGTCAAAACCACTGGTGACCGAAGTGACAAATATATATATCGGTGTGGTTAAAACCACTGGTGACCGTAGTCACAAATCAAGTGATAGGGCCAACCCGTCGTGTGGTCAAAACCACTGATGACAATCCCGTATCAATCATGTGGGGCCAACCCACTGTGGTACCAAACCACTGGGACAAGTCACAATATCCATATGTGGTCAAAACCACTGGTGATCGTAGTCACAATATCATATATGTAGTCAAAACCACTGGTGGTCAAAACCACTGGGACTTAGTCACAAATAATTATATCAAAGACGGGGCCAACCTGTCGTGTGTGGTCAAAACCACCGGTGATACCCAAATAGATCCTCCCCCTCCTCTCATCAAACCCATCATCATGTCCAAATCATAAGTATCATAATATCATGAAATCATGCAATTAGCGCATAGCATAGCATTTAACAAAGAATATGACGATGTATATCAAAAATCACATAGCGGACTTACCCGAGTCCACGCTCATGCCCACAAGGCAAAATCACCGATTTCAATGACTACTCGGTTTATAACAGCTTAACACAATAACATGTAATACTAATGAAGTGTGTAAGGTTACACACCGACTACTTGTAGATCTAAGCGAAACCCAAACTACGCGAAACTAGCGAAATCTCAAACGTTGCATTCCCTTCCCGCAATCGGCCAATACTTGTTAGTAACCAAAAGCCCATTCGGCTAAACTAGGAATCCCAAGGATATGTCACATGAAAATAACCCTTACCTTAGTGCCGATTTGGTTTCCAACCGAATCCCGGCTACGTGATGATCTCCCTTGCAATCGCCAACCACTATCACATAGAAACAATTAGCCTTCGGTTTTGAAAGAATATGAAACAGATCCCAAAACGTTAAAGCACTTACCTAAGTCGATTTAATCAAATTCTCAAGATCTAGAAGATCTATATCCAAGCCACAATCCAAACGAAACTCGAGAACCTACACGTTGGCGTCACCCCTTCCTTAACGCAAAGATCCTTTCTGGCTTTCACAAAGATTCGGCCCTAGCATCCCAAGATAAAGGAATCGACAACCAAAAGAGAGGGTGAGGCTACTTAGAAGATTCGCCATACACCACAAGAAATAAAAAGGGAAAAGAAATGAAGTAACTAAACTTACCACACCCAAGTTTGAGGTTCGGCTATGAGAACCAAAGAAGAGATGAGTTTCGGCACTTGAGATGATGAAGAGATAATGCAAAAAGAGAGGGGTTTATGAGCAAGATATTCGACTTTCCAAGAAGTGGGAAGATGAAGAAGAAAAATAGAATGGAAAAGAAGAGATTCGACAAAGGAAGAGTGGAAGAAATTTCTAGACAAGAGGATTGGGAAAAGAAAAAGAAGAAGGAGATGTGAGGGTCAAGTTTCGGCTTGAGCAAAATAAGAAGAAGAAAAAGGTGAACAAAGGTGGTTTCGGCAATATTGGCTACCCAAAGAGAACCGAAAAGAAAAGGGAGAGAATAGCTACCAAGTTCGGCTCTTCAAAAATAATGCACAAATGTTTCGGCTATGACACTAAAACGAAAAGAGAAAGACCCTCTCCTCACTAGCCGAAATACTCCCTTAAACCACCATAGACATTCGGCCACTCCCCAATAAACCCAAAACCGATTACACCTCCTCCCCCAAAGTCCAAAATTCGGCCAACTCCTTCAAATGAGTTTGAAATAATTCAAACTCCTAAATTTCCTCCCTTCCATCAGCTTCAAATTCGCTTTGACCCCTTCCATCCTTATCTTCCGAGTCCATCCCGAGCACTCCACTTCCTGCTTCGCGTGAAAAGAATAAGCGTGAAGTGCAATTCCTCGCTGCTCGAACCCAAGCACTCCTTCCCTGAATGTGGCATCACCTTCCTTACACCTTAGTGGCGCCTTCTTTTCCACTTTTCCACTTGGTTCTTTGTGTCACAACCTCCCAATAAATTCTTTTAACCCCTACTCCCTTAGCTTCCTCCCAGTAAACACTTAAAACAATTTTTTTGGCCATGACCCAGGCCTTACCCAAGGTCATGCCTAGACCCAAAACATCTCAAGCAAACACAGCAGACATACCATCATATGCAAACACATGCAAAATGCAGAGACCCCGATTTAAGGATGTTACATTTCTACCCCCCTTAAAAATAATTTCGACCTCGAAATTACCCGATCGTAAGAGTTGAGGTATTGTTGCGCATCACATCCTCGGGTTCCCACGTGGCCTCCTCCGTACTACATGGTTCTACCATAATACTTTTACCAAGGGTACCAACTTCCTACGCAGAACCTTGACATCCCGATCCACGATCCGTACTGGCTCCTCCTCGAAAGACAAATCAGGGCTCACCTCTATCTCCGCAACTGGCACAACATGTGACGGATCTGATCGATAACGCCTAAGCATTGAAACATGAAAGACATCGTGAATCTGGCTTAACTCTGCTGGTAACTCGAGCTGATAAGCTACTAGTCCCACTCGCTTTAACACCGAATACGGCCCAATAAACCTAGGGCTTAGCTTGCCTTTTCGCCCAAATCTCAACACTTTCTTCCATGGCGATACCTTCAGAAAGACCTTATCACCCATTGCATACTCTATATCCCTGCGCTTAAGATCGGCGTAAGTCTTCTGCCTGTCTGACGCTTTCTTAAGATGAGCCCGAATCACCTTAACCTTATCCTCTGCCGCCACTAACTCGGACCCAACATCCGCCATTCACCCGCTTCCGTCCAACATGTAGGAGTACGACATTTCCGACCATATAGTGCCTCATATGGTGCCATCTGAATACTCTCTTGATAACTATTGTTATAAGCGAACTCTGCAAAAGGTAGATACTCCTCCCAACTACCGCTTGAAATCCGTAACGCAACCTCTTAACATGTCCTCTAGAATGGATTACCCTCTCGATCGCCCATCGATTGCGGATGAAAAGCCGTCTTTGAAATCCAACCTCGTACTCCAAAGCCCGATATAAAGCTTTCCGAACCTCGACGTGAACTCGGGATCCCTATCCAAATGATTGACACCGCACTCCATGCGGCCTTACTATCTTTGCCACATATAACTTGGCTAACTTTTGGAGCGAATAATCAACCCTTACGGTATGAAATGAGCCGACTTAGTCAAACGGTCTACAATCACCTGTGATCGAGACCTTCTTACTAGGCGTGGGGAAGCCCACTAACGAAGTCCATCGTAATCCTTTCCCACTTCCATCATGCGAATCTTTACCGGCCGCAACAACCCCGACGGCAAATCGATGCTCACCTTTAACTCGCTTTGGCATGTCAAACACTTGCCCACAAACTCACGTTATTTCCTCTTAAGACCTGCCACGTAACTATTCCTCAAATCACGATACATCTTACTGCCTCCAGGATGCATAGCGTATGGGCTGCTATTGCGCTTCTTGAAGAATCCGCTGTCTCAACTCGACGTTCTCAGGCATACATACCTTCCCTTGAAAACACAGTACTCCATCACTACCCAAGCTGTAACCCTCAGATTCACCATTCTGCACTTGCAACCTCCGAGCACTCAAAACCTCATCTGTCAGCTATTTCTCCTTAACCTGATCAATCCAATTCGGCTTTACTTGTAATTCTGCCAAAAGACTCCCGTCGTCATAAAGACTAAGGTGAGCAAACATTGCTCGCAAGTCCGCTACCACCTTACGGCTCAACGCATCAGCTACTACGTTAGCCTTACCCGGATGGTACTCAATCGAGCAGTCGTAGTCCTTTAACAACTCGATCCACCTTCGCTGCCTCAAATTTAGATCTTTCTGAGTCAAGAGATACTTCAGACTCTTGTGATCCGTGTAAACTATCGACTTTTCCCCATACACGTAATGCCTCCAAATCTTCAAAGCAAAAACCACTGCAGCCAATTCCAAATCATGTGTCAGATAGTTACCCTCATGAGGCCTCAACTGTCGAGATGCATACGCTAAAACTTTTCCATCTTTCATCAGCACACACCCTAAGCCAGTATGCGATGCATCACAATAGACCGTGAATTCCTTCCTTGCCTCCAGTTGAATCAAAATCGGAGCCTCAGTCAAAATCTTCTTCAACATGTCAAAGCTTTCTTGCTGTTTCTCAGACCATACAAACGGAACCCCTTTTCTCAACAAATTAGTCGGCAAGGCTATGAATCAAAGAGAAACCTTTCACGAACCTCCTGTAGTATCCTGCCAAACCTAGAAAACTCTGAATCTCTGCAACCGACTTCGGTGGTTTCCAATCCAACACCGCTTCGATCTTGCGAGGATCCACCCTAATCCCCTCAGCTGATACTATATGACCCAAGAAAGTTACCTCCTTAAGTCAGAACTCGCACTTACTAAAATTGGCGAACAACTGCTTCCCTCGTAACTCAGTAGAACCACCCAAGATGCGCGCGTCATGTTCTTCTTGATTTCGAGTACACCAAGATGTCGCTCTATGAACACTACGACAAATCGATCCAAATACGGATGAAACACCCGATTCATCATATCCATGAATGCTGTCGGTGCTTTAGTCAACCCAAATGGCATCACTAGAAACTCGTGAGTGCCCATACCGCTGCATTTAAATGCCGTCTTAAGAATATCACCTCCTTTACTTTGAGTTGATGATACCCTAACTCGAGATCGATCTTAGAGAAAACCGATGCACCTTTAAGTTGATCAAACAAGTCGTCAATCTCGCAAATAATACTTGTTTTTGATCGTCAACTTATTCAAATGACGGATAGTCTATACACATCTGCATTGTACCGCCTTTCTTCTTAACAAATAGCACAGTGTGCTCCCAAGGAGATATACTCGGTCGGATGAAACCCCATCGAACAATTCCCGAATCGCGCTTTAACTCCACCAATTCCTTTGGCGCCATCCTATATGAAGCAATAGACACTAGTGCGGTTCCTGGCAACAGATCTATACCGAACTCAACTTCACGGTCCGGAGGCACACCCGAAAGTTCCTCTGGAAATACATCAGCAAATTCCCTCACGGTTCGGACACTTTCCACAGCTGAATCCTTAGCTTCCAAAGCACAGACATGCACCATAAATGCCTCACAACCTTTCCTAACCATTTTCTCTGCCTTCATCGCCGAGACCACATTGGATAGGTAATCTCTCCTATTACCTATCATCACTACCTCCTCACCTTCCACTGACTTCAACACCATGCGCTTAGCTGTGCAATCCAAACTGGCTTGATACTTTACTAGCCAATCCATCCTAAGAATCGAGATCGAACTCCCCAAACGGCGCTTCCATCAAGTCACCAAAAACACGACCCCTTGGAGTTCTAGGGGTACATCCTTATACAGCTTATTTACTTCTACAGAGTAACCTATAGGGCTTATCACTGTCATCTTCCTAGAAGTAATCTCAGAGTCTAAGTTCATGGTTTCCACTATGCTACTGGCTACATATGAGTGCGTCGATCCCATATCTATCAAAGCATTATAAGGTAGTCCAAAGATTAAGAGCGTACCGGTTATGATGTCTGGTGCGTCGCCCTCCTCTCGACGCCTTGCTGCGTAGACCAATCTCGGCTGTCTCGCCTCTGTACCAGCTGTACCTCTGCTCGGTGCTCCACGGCCCCTACCAGATCCATTACCTCCACTGGTTGCACCACGGCCCCTCTGTGGTTGCTGACCATCCCTCCTGACCTGTGCACGATTCTGATCCCTAGATTGCAACCTAGCTGACCTCTGTGGACAATCCCTCACTCGATGCCCCATCGATCCACACTCAAAGCAACCTCTATTTCTAGTCCAGCATTCCCCCGTGTGAGACTTTCCACACCGAGCACACCGTGGCAAACCATCGAGTATTAGCAAGAAGCAGCCTAGCAAATTTGATTGGGCCCACTAAATCTACCCCATTTCTGCTGATTCCCAGTAGACCCAGATGATCCAGAATTCCTTTTGTTCCAACCCTTATCCTGATTCCGTCTTACCGACTATTTCACTTCCTCAGCAACCTTGGCCTTTTCCACTAAGACCGCAAACTCTCTTTCCCCGCTGTGGGGCAATTACCATCCGCACTGCCTCTCACCCCATCCTCAACCGACACAGCGCTCATGCTCCGTGCCCACAATACCACGCGCATAGCGACTCAGCCGAAGAAATTCCGCCTCATATTCTGACACAGTCTTATAACCTTGGACCAAGTTTAGGAACGCCTTGCGCTGCGCATCAATATAGCTAGCCCCTATGTATTTCCTCTGATAAGCTGCTTTAAAGAATTCCCAAGTAAGATCATCCGCCGTTGCTCCGTCCCTAACTGTGAGCCACCACTGATATGACTCATCTCGCAGCAGAGATACTACCCCCTTAAGCTTCTCCTCAGCCGAGAAGTCTAAATCATCCATAATACGTTCTGTCGCCTCCAACCAATATTTTGCTGTGCTAGGAGCCACACCGGAGATACCTCTGAACACCTCGGCACCATTAGCCCGGAGTCGTTTGGGCATAGATTTCCAAACCCCTGCTCTGACGCCTGCACTAGCAACCCTCTCTAACACCCGCAGCATCGCCTGTGACATTGTGTCATCACCTGTCTGGTCCTGATGTTCCGCGCCCACAGCTGGCGGCGGCGGTACCTTATTTTTCGATCCCTGACCAGACCCTACCGGTTCCGAGATCGTAATCTTACCCCTACCTCGTCCACGAGTGTTACGCCCACGTCCACGTGTACTCATGTCTACTGATACAATACGAGCTGATTAAAAGTTTATGCATTATATTTTAATTCCACTGTCTATTAAGGCACAGTTTTATGAGAAGTTTAATCAGAGATTGTTTCGTAAGTACATCCATCCTATAGTTCAAATCTCTAGAGTAGTTCCTACTACTATTAGTCACTACTATTTAGTCATGCCAATATCACCATAATCACATCATCAAAAGCAACCGTTTGGGGTACTTACCTGGGCGGATTGGTGCCGGAGACTCGGTGCCATGCTTTCACCACTGTACTTTTTCCCACAAAAGCCTTTCATAAACCATTTTAAAACATTTTTTGCCCTCGGGTCCACAGCCAAGCTGTTGAACCTGGCTCTGATATCAAAATTGTGACACCCCAAACCCGGTCAACACACCACGACCGAATCTGGCATGTTACGGAGTGAAAACATTTGAATAAAACAAGTTACCGGTTAAATTTTATTGAAAAAATCTTTAACGTTTTAGTGTTTGAAAAACCTTGTACAAAGTGATGTTAAAATCATTTTGGTGTTGCTTTAAATCCAGAAAACTTTATGGTTGAAAAATCTGTTGATCGATACTAGCTTTTGGATATCATGTGATTCTTTAAATTCTGAGTAAGTTGTGTATAGGTAGGTTAAAACCATTCGCTTTGAAGTTTTTTGAAACTTAAATCCAGAAATTATTTAGGTTACCTTTGAAATCATATTGTAAATGTTATTACTTGATAGTGAGATTTGAAAACTCGAATGAGGTATAATTTTGAAAACATTACTTTTTACTGGTTATTTAAGCAATCAATTCGTTAAGCACATGCATAATATCATCAAAAAGTAAAGTAAGTAATTTAAAACCCAAAATAATACTTAGCGGCCTTATTACAAAACCAAACCAAATTTAAAGTAAATAGATAAAACTAGAGTAGTAATAAAAACCAGAAAATAAGTTCGCATGGCCACCTCGAGTCCTCCCCAGCTCCATATCCGCGATCTATGCCTCATCTGCAAAATGTAAGGGAGGGGTGAGTCACCGAGACTCAGTGTGTAAATCCCCAACCCGATGGAATAGCACTTCCACAAATCATTAATAAAACATGCAATCATGCACCCCATCATCTAACCATCCGATCTCCTTTATCTACCCCGTGTGGTCAAAACCACTGGTGGTCAAAACCACTTGTGACCGAAGTGACAAATATATATATCGGTGTGGTCAAAACCACTGGTGACCGTAGTCACAAATCAAGTGATGGGGCCAACCCATCGTGTGGTCAAAACCACTAATGACAATCCCGTATCAATCATGTGGGGCCAACCCACTGTGGTACCAAACCACTGGGACGAGTCACAATATCCATATGTGGTCAAAACCACTGGTGACCGTAGTCACAATATCATATATGTGGTCAAAACCACTAGGACTTAGTCACAAATAATAATATCAAAGACGGGGCCAACCCGTCGTGTGGTCAAAACCACTGGTGACAGTCCAAATAGATCCTCCCCCTCCTCTCATCAAACCCATCATCATGTCCAAATCATAAGTATCATAATATCATGAAATCATGCAATTAACGCATAGCATAGCATTTAACGGTAACATGACGATGTATATAAAAAATCACATAGCAGGGGACTTACCCGGAGTCCACGCTCATGCCCACAAGGCAAAATCACTGATTTCAATGACTAATCGGTTTATAACAGTTAACACAATAACATGTAATACTAATGAAGTGTGTAAGGTTACACACCTGACTACTTGTAGATCTAAGCAAAACCCGAAACTACGTGAAACTAGCGAAATCCTGAAACATTGCTTTCCCCTTCCTACAATCGGCCAATACTTGTTAGTAACCAAAAGCCCATTCGGCTAAACTAGGAATCTCGAAAGATATGTCACATGAAAATAACCCTTACCTTAGTGCCGATTTGGTTTCCAACCGAATCCCGAAGCTACGTGATGATCTCCCTTGCAATCGGCCAACCACTATCACATAGAAACAATTAGCCTTCAGCTTTGAAAGAATATGAAACAGATCCCAAAACGTTAAAGCACTTACCTAAGTCGACGACCAAATTCCGAAGATCTAGAAGATCTAGATCCAAGCCACAATCCAGATGAAACTCGAGAACCTACACGCTGGCGTCACCCCTTCCTTAACGCAAAAGATCCTTTTGGCTTTCACAAAGTGTAACATCCCCAAACCCGGCCCATTCACTACGACCGAATCTGGTTATGTCACTGGGAAAGACGGTTGGAAATCTTTGTTTTTAGAACTAAACTTGAAAATTTATTATCTCTGGAAATCGTGTCCATTTAAAATTTAATAAATAATATAAGCTTGTTGAAAACTTCCGAATTAAAACATTATTATAAGTTGCTATATTATGAATCTTTTTAGAAAAAATTACTAAGTGTAGTGTAAACTTCAACATTTAATAAATAGAGTACTTTAAACCAAAGAGGCCCTTATTACATCAATAAAATCCCAAAATACGATAATATAAAATACTTAAATAACATAAAACATTTTCTGTATGAAAATCTCCTTCCGCATGGGCCACCTTGTATCCACTCCAACCCGCCCACTAGTCATGACTCACCGCGATGATTAAAAAGTTGGGTGAGTCATCACGACTCATGTGTGTAAGTTAACCACCTAAATCCACCCACATGCTTAGCCACATAATATCCCAATTATCAACGGCAATAAGTATATATATATTCATTTAAACATTTACCACAATGCAGGCTTGGCCCACATTCAAATCATACTCAAATCTTTGGGCTAGGCCCATTTCTCAACAAACCACATATCCACTTGGGCTTGGCCCATTTCCACGTATGTTCCCAAAACATACCTATCCACATGTCATATTGGGCTTGGCCCATTTCCATATTATTACAAAAATAATGCAACATGATTCCCAACCCAACCTAGGGTCCATCCGCTACACACCCCTTATCCAAATACCACACACCAGGGGACTATCGAGTCACCCTCTCCTTTTCCCTCCAAAAAGGCAACCAATGCCATCCACGATGTAGCGTATAGCTAACATCAACCACGATGGAGCACACAAAGAATCCATCAAGCCACGATATGGCATAAAGCTCATATCAACCAAGGTAACCACGCGAACCAAATCGCAAAGATCCACAACGCGACCTCGATCACTAATCCAATCCACGATGTAGCACAAAGCTGACATCAAACCACGTACTCGAAGTACACCCGTACCTTCTTTTCATATCCCACCCATGCACATGCCACATAAAATATAATTGTGATAATGCATGCACATGCTTATTAATATCCATAGACATACTCATATACAAGCAAGTAATCACTTTGTAATAGGTTCGATACTAACCTGGTCATCGCTATACCCTTTAGGGGTATATATGGCATACTTGATACTGCACATGTTAGTAAAACATATAACACATAAAACCCGGAAACAGTGGGTTAGTTACACACCTTACTACTAGGAGTTCTAGACTCTCGATCCTCGATGCTATCGTCTAGCGAAACTACGGCTATTTGCTTAACGCTTTTACTGCTGCCCACACCCGGTGGCCAATCTCGTCATGCCAGAAACCGCTCTTTTCTTAAACTTCTAATAGGGACCTTCCCTGCCCACTCGACCGGTTGTGGCCTCCATGCAAAAGCTTAATCAGTAAAACAGGTTAACCCCAAAACACCACTTAAGCATTTAACCTTAATAAATAACCTTACCTCCACTTGATCAAACTGATCACTATAAACGGAGGCTTGGCCAACCACTGAAACCCCAAGTATCTCGATCCACGGAACCCGAAAAGATCTAAGTTAACATTCGCCCAAGTGCTATCAAGTTGAGAGAAGGAAATTCGGCAAAGGGGTGATGGATGTAGATTCGGCTATTAATTAAATCAAGGGGTAGGGAACATTGGTTTCACTAAAGAGAGGAGAAAGAAAGGTGTGGGGTGTACTTTTGGTTTTGAAGTGAAAAGGAAGGGAAATAGGGAGAGTGGAGGGTTCGGCCATTTGGAAAAAATGTGAGAGAAGAAGAAAGGAGAGAAGGCAGATGGTGAATGAATAATGAGCACTCCCCTATTTATACTAAAAGGCCAAGCTCCAACCCCCAAAAATAGTCCTCAAAATCCTCCTAAAATATCTCCCTTCCACCCATTCAAAAAGTTTGAATGAGTCAAACTTTTACCTAGCCAAATTCAAAAAAAAATTGACCAAGTCTTTCTCCATCTTTTAAGCATCCAAAAGCCACCCAACTCCTTACCCCCTTGACGCAAAAACAAAGGCCAAAGTGCTGCCTTCGCAGCTCGAACACTGGCCCCCCCTTCCCTTGCACCTGAGGCGTCACTTTGCCAAGCTCTTAGTGGCGTCTCCCTTGCCACTTTACCAGCCCAATTCTTATGCTAAAACCCCACCAAAATTCTCTTAAAACACCCCTCGCCAAGCTCCCCTTTTAACCCCTAAAACTAAAAATTAACCAAAGCAATCTACCACCACCTAGGGTTCTCAGGACCCCTAAAACTTACCCAAACACACACTGAAGTGTGCCAACACCCGAGCTAAGCACCAAAAATCTAACCCCTAAAACCAGGGTGTTACAATTCTACCCTCCTTAAAATAATTTCGTCCTCGAAATTACTTTACTAACAAACGTCCATACAACCTATTTTACCACCTTACGCTTATGCGGCGCACTCTGATCTTACTAAGGCTATCGTACCTATACAATCTCCAAATTCGCGCTCAAAATTCGAAATGCCTCTCTTAGCAACACAGGAAAGGCTAACTCATAAGCAAACAAAGTAATTAACGCAAGTACCAAAGCAAAGGAGCTTACCTAGCATCACATCCTTGGTTGACTTCGACTAGAACCATTCCTTCCATGACTTGAACCACGACCCCTCGTCGCTTGAGGACAATTCTTGACCAAATGTGCCTTAGATCCACACCGAAAACATTCTTTACTATTCCCCAACACTCTCTCCGTGTGAGGTCTTCCACATCGAGCGCACGAGACAATTCCGATCCACCGGTACAAGTACACTTGCAGGATTCTCGATCTTTGGTCTTTTCTGGACATTACCAAACGATGCTGACGGTCCAATATTTCTCTTATTCTCGTTCCTATTCTTTTCTCGGTTTCCCCTTACCGTCCTCTTAACTTCTTCGGCTATACGAGCTTTCTCCACTAGCACCGCTGAAGTCTCTTTCCCTCTGCGAGCGATCAAGACTCGAAGCTCATCTCGCAATCCGTCTTCAAACCGGACGCACCTCTCATAGTCAAGTGGCCACAATTCCTTAGCATACTTGACTTAGCCGCACAAACTCGCCAGTGATTCTGCTATCGACTTATTTCCTTGCACCGGTTTAGAAACGCCTTCCTTTGCGCATCTAAGTAGCTTGCTCCAACGTATTTTCCTTCAAAATTTTCCTTAAAGTAGTCCCAATCCAATCGATCTGCCGGTACACCTTGTTTGATAGTGAGCCACCATCGATAAGCCTCATCCCGTAGTAGCGAAACAGCACCTTTTAGCTTTTCCTCTGGGGCACAATCCAAGTCGTCCATAATTCTCTCGACTCCTTCTAGCCAATATTCCGCTACGTTCGGGGCCACTCCAGATACTCCCCTAAAAATTTCAGCCCCGTTAGACCTAAGCCTCTCGGGCACTGTCTTCCGAGCTCCATTTCCCCTACTAGCTCTTGCCACTTGCTGAAGCACGCGCAACATAGCCTGCGACACTGCGTTCTCTTCACTTATCGGATCTTGCTCCTCTACATCCATTCTTCAACGGCACTTCGCTTTCCCAAAGCCGGACCCTCTACTGTTCCGAAGCTGTCATTCTACCTCTACCGCGTCCCCTAGAACTCATCTCTAGCGCTTCGATTTAATCTGTTTAGAAAGTTTTATGAATTAGAAATTATTATTTCACTATTTTATCCACGAGCAATTTTATGCAATGAAGTTTCCGAGAGTAGTTCTTTCGATCAATCAAAGTTTCCTTCCTACCCAGGGTTAATTTCGTCATTTTCCTACTGAGGGTACTCAGAAATCGAGAAAACATCTTCCAAAATCTGATTTAGAGTTTACAAACCAAAGGGGTAAATTTGAAAATTTAAAAACAGGGAATTTAGAAAACAGCAAGGCTAATTCCCTTTCGGGTTTTAATAATTAGTTTAGCCTATGAACAAGTCCTCTTGGTTAAGGTGAACCGTAGCTACGCACTGTGGTAGGATTCGAGTAAAGAGGAGGTGAGTCGCTAGGACTGCTTAAATACCAAGCTCTTCTTCAATGCCACTCCTAGACATGCGTGCATGGTGGTTACCACACCTTAACTCGGCGACTTATTTCACCGGTTTGTTTAAGAGCTTTAAGTTTTATGCATATGTTTGAGTAGTCTAATCTTAGGGTCCAACAGCCCTAATATTCTAATCTACGAGCCCAAATAAACCCATAACAATTCATACAAACAAATCACTTCAAAAGTCCAAGTACTTACAGTGGACTTGAATTCTGAGGTACAGTGCCATGCCGAATAACCTGAAAAATTTAAAAAGCCCACTTTGAAAATGTTTTTGGGCCCAAAACCCTCAAAGCCGAGTTTTGAACCGAGCTCTGATACCAAACTGTAACATCCCCAAACCCGGCCCATTCACTACGACCGAATCTGGTTATGTCACTGGGAAAGACGGTTGGAAATCTTTGTTTTTAGAACTAAACTTGAAAATTTATTATCTCTGAAAATCGTGTCCATTTAAAATTTAATAAATAATATAAGCTTGTTGAAAACTTCCGAATTAAAACATTATTATAAGTTGCTATAATATGAATCTTTTTGCGAAAAAAATTACTAAGTGTAGTGTAAACTTCAACATTTAATAAATAGAGTACTTTAAACCAAAGAGGCCCTTATTACATCAATAAAATCCCAAAATACTGATAATATAAAATACTTAAATAACATAAAACATTTTCTGTATGAAAATCTCCTTCTGCATGGGCCACCTTGTATCCACTCCAACCCGTCCACTAGTCATGACTCACCTGCGATGATTAAAAAGTTGGGTGAGTCATACAGACTCAGTGTGTAAGTTAACCACTGAAATCCACCCACATGCTTAGCCACATAATATCCCAATTATCAACGGCAATAAGTATATATATATTCATTTAAACATTTACCACAATCTGGGCTTGGCCCACATTCAAATCATACTCAAATACTGGGCTAGGCCCATTTCTCAACAAACCACATATCCACTGGGCTTGGCCCATTTCCACGTATGTTCCCAAAACATACCTATCCACATGTCATATTGGGCTTGGCCCATTTCCATATTATTACAAAAATAATGCAACATGATTCTCAACCCAACCTAGGGTCCATCCGTTACACACCCCCTTATCCAGCCTACCACACACCAGGGGACTATCGAGTCACCCTCTCCTTTTCCCTCCAAAAAGGTAACCAATGCCATCCACGATGTAGCGTATAGCTAACATCAACCACGATGGAGCACACAGCAATCCATCAAGCCACGATATGGCATAAAGCTCATATCAACCAAGGTAACCACGCGAACCAAATCGCAAAGATCCACAACGCGACCTCAGTCAGCGCCAATCCACGATGTAGCACAAAGCTGACATCAAACCACGTACTCGAAGTACACCCGTACCTTCTTTTCATATCCCACCCATGCACATGCCACATAAAATATAATTGTGATAATGCATGCACATGCTTATTAATATCCATAGACATACTCATATACAAGCAAGTAATCACTTTGTAATAGGTTCGATACTAACCTGGTCATCGCTATACCCTTTAGGGGTATATATGGCATACTTGATACTGCACATGTTAGTAAAACATATAACACATAAAACCCGGAAACAGTGGGTTAGTTACACACCTTACTACTAGGAGTTCTAGACTCTCGATCCTCGATGCTATCGTCTAGCGAAACTACGGCTATTTGCTTAACGCTTTCTGCTGCTGGCCCACACCCTGGTGGCCAATCTCGTCAGAGCAGAAACCGCTCTTTTCTTAAACTTCGGAATAGGGACCTTCCCTTGCCCACTCTGACTGGTTGTGGCCTCCATGCAAAAGCTTAATCAGGTAAACAGGTTAACCCCCAAAACACCACTTAAGCATTTAACCTTAATAAATAACCTTACCTCCACTTGATCAAACTGACTGCTACAAACGGAGGCTTGGCCAACCACTGAAACCCCAAGTATCTCAGTCACGGAACCCGAAAAGATCTAAGTTAACATTCGGCCCAAGTGCTATCAAGTTGAGAGAAGGAAATTCGGCAAAGGGGTGATGGATGTAGATTCGGCTATTAATTAAATCAAGGGGTAGGGAACATTGGTTTCAGCCAAAGAGAGGAGAAAGAAAGGTGTGGGGTGTACTTTTGGTTTTGAAGTGAAAAGGAAGGGAAATAGGGAGAGTGGAGGGTTCGGCCATTTGGAAAAAATGTGAGAGAAGAAGAAAGGAGAGAAGGCAGATGGTGAATGAATAATGAGCACTCCCCCCCTATTTATACTAAAAGGCCAAGCTCCAACCCCCCAAAAATAGTCCTCAAAATCCTCCTAAAATATCTCCCTTCCACCCATTCAAAAAGTTTGAATGAGTCAAACTTTTACCTAGCCAAATTCAAAAAAAAATTGACCAAGTCTTTCTCCATCTTTTAAGCATCCAAAAGCCACCCAACTCCTTACCCCTTGGACGCAAAAACAAAGGCCAAAGTGCTGCCTTCGCAGCTCGAACACCGCCCCCTTCCCTTGCACTGGCGTCACTTTGCCAAGCTCTTAGTGGCGTCTCCCTTGCCACTTTACCAGCCCAATTCTTATGCTAAAACCCCACCAAAATTCTCTTAAAACACCCCTCGCCAAGCTCCCCTTTTAACCCCTAAAACTAAAAATTAACCAAAGCAATCTACCACCACCTAGGGTTCTCAGGACCCCTAAAACTTACCCAAACACACACTGAAGTGTGCCAACACCCGAGCTAAGCACCAAAAATCTAACCCCTAAAACCAGGGTGTTACACAAAGATTCGACCCTAGCATCCCAAGATAAAGGAATCGACAACCAAAAGAGAGGGTGAGGCTACTTAGAAGATTCGGCCATACACCACAAGAAATAAAAAGGGAAAAGAAATGAAGTAACGAAACTTACCACACCCAAGTTTGAGGTTCGACTATGAGAACCAAAGAGGAGATGAGTTTCGGCACTTGAGATGATGAAGAGATAATGCAAAAAGAGAGGGGTTTATGAAGAAGAAGAAGAAAAATAGAATGGAAAAGAAGAGATTCAGCAAAGGAAGAGTGGAAGAAATTTCGGCACAAGAGGATTGGAAAAAGAAAAAGAAGAAGGAGATGTGAGGGTCAAGTTTCGGCTTGAGCAAAATAAGAAGAAGAAAAAGGTGAACAAAGGTGGTTTCGGCAATATAGGCTACCCAAAGAGAACCGAAAAGAAAAGGGAGAGAATAGCTACCAAGGTCAGCTCTTCAAAAATAATGCACAAGTGTTTCGACTATGACACTAAAATGAAAAGAGAAAGACCCTCTCCTCACTAGCTGAAATACTCCCTTAAACCACCATAGACATTTGGCCACTCCCCAATAAACCCAAAATCGATTACACCTCCTCCCCCAAAGTCCAAAATTCGGCCAACTCCTTCAAATGAGTTTGAAATAATTCAAACTCCTAAATTTCCTCCCTTCCATCAGGTTCAAATTCGTTTGACCCTTCCATCCTTATCTTCCAGTCCATCCCGAGCACTCCACTTCCTGTTTCACGGCGTGAAAAGAATAAGCGGAAGTGCAATTCCCCGCTCGAACCCAAGCACTCCTTCCCCGAATGTGGCGTCACCTTCCTGACACCTTAGTGGCGCCTTCTTTTCCACTTTGCCACTTGGTTCATTGTGTCACAACCTCCCAATAAATTCTTTTAACCCCTACTCCCTTAGCTTCCTCCCACTAAACACTTAAAACAAAATTTTTGGCCATGACCCAGGCCTTACCCAAGGTCATGCCTAGACCCCAAAACATCTCAAGCAAACACAGCAGACATACCATTATATGCAAACACATGCAAAATGCAGAGACCCCGATTTAAGGATGTTACAGGGACTAAACCGATAACTTTGAAAACTTTTAGAACACTTAATTTTTTTTTTTACAACTTACAAGGGACACACGCCCGTGTGGCTCGGTCCTGTGTCTCACACGGCCAAAGACACGCTAGTGTCACAAGCCGTGTGGACATTCAAAATGGAAGCACATGGCCGTGTCCCAACCCGTGTCTGACCCCATGTAACTCTCTGACTTGGGTCACACGGCCAACACACGCACCCGTGTGCCCTAAAAATGGCCACACACGCCCGTGTACCTGGCCGTGTGCTAGGCCATGCCAAACCTGTAGGGTATACTGACTTATACCACACGGCCAAGTCACACGCCCGTGTGTGAGGCCATGTGCATACTGACTTGGTTTCTATTTCAACACCAGGGGACACACGAATGTGTAAACTGACCGTGTATATCACACGGCTGAGACACATGCCTGTGTCACTGCCCGTGTGGAAAAAAATAGGCTATTTACCAAGCCATTTTGCCACCCAAATTTACACACACCTACATCAACCCAAATGGCACAAAACATAGCAATACTAGGCATCTAAAACAACTCCAATCAAGCTCAATGCATACCATTCAATGCCAATAAATACATAATACAACAATGACATAATATACCATTAACTTTCATATCAAATCTCATAATTTCAAATATCAATATGAACACTTTCAAATTTTGCATCATCAAGCTTAATCTCACAAACATACCAAATTTAATTCTCAACAAATTAGTACCCCTAATTGCCAAAAATCAACAAGCACAACATAATCATCATTAATCACATAACCAAAGCCATAAGCACACATATATACACAACCAAGCCAACCAAAATAAGCCAACTCTCATGGCTATATACAAAACCAAAATATTTAACATTTAGAAGCCATTTCAAATGACTAAACTCACTACCAAACTACATATCAATATGACCATAATCCTATACATGCCATATAACCAAAACATAAGCTCAAAGTACCAAATTGATAGTTGGATAGTGTGAAGCGATCTCGGACGAACCTCGAATCTGAGCTAGCTTTGAAATCACTATAAAACACGAAAAATACACAAAGTAAGCTTTATAGCTTAGTAAGCTCGTATGAAAAAAACTCAATTTAATCATAAATACACAATTCAACAAATTGAATATATCAACATGTAACTCATATTAACTAACAAACCTTTCATATATTCAATCATAAGATTATATGTGAACTTCATAATTTCTTCGATTTAAAGCCTATACAGTTCATGTACATACCTGTACCATCTCGTATCAATCTCATACCTATTCGTCTTTGATATACCTGTTGAACCATTTGGAATAATACAGGATACTTGAGAATCTCGCACCCTAAGTGCCAATAAATATATATAGCCAAAGCTATCTCAATATCATATCTCAATTATGCTCACTCTCGAGCTATCAACGAGCCTACTCACACAATCTGTCGGTCAAGACGTAGCTACACGGTGCTACTCACATAAGCTGTCCAGTAACCGCAACAGATGTCAGTATACTGTAACACCCCTAACCCGTAACCATCACCGGTTTAGGGTTATGAGGCATTACCAAACAATCAAAAACTTTGACACACATTTCATAACATATTTTGACAAACCACATCAAAGTGTCCCTTAAATAGGTCTACGAGACCTTAATCATGCTTTAGAAAGGGGCCGGGACTAAACCGAACACATACAAAAATTCTAAAAAATTTAAAATCTTTTCAAAGTTATAGAGGTCACACACCCGTGTGGGCAGGCCGTGTGCCTCCCACAGCCTCAGACACGCCCGTGTGTCTAAGTCGTGTCAAAATAGGGCATACATACTAACTTGTCCACACGGCCGTGGACACACCCGTGGTCGAGCCTGACTTGCACCACACGGCCAGTCACACGCCCGTGTGTCCAGCCGGTGGTCGAGTCTGACTTGTTTTGAAATACAACCACGAGGGACACGGTCGAGCCATACGCCCGTGTGCTCAACCGTGTGGGCAATTATAGGCCATTTTCAAGGCAAAAATGCCACCCACACTTGGGTCATCCCTACAAGCATTCATACCAATACAATTCATGTCAAAAACAACCAATTTTCCAAGCATACAAAGCCATCTCAAGCTCAACATCTTATACAACAATTAGCTCATTCTATTCACAATCATTTTCAAGTTTAATTCATCACAAACATATCATTTCCTTATAACAACCATTCATCAAATATATGCTTACCTTGAATAAATGATCTTACCAATATTTTGACCATTTCTTAACCATGAAACCATACCAAAACCAAGCATCATATAGCATGACTCATCATTCATAAAACATTTATCTAGCCATATCACATGGCTATTACATATCTCAAACATATTCCAAAAACCACTAGCCTATACATGCCATATTTAGTATATACACTTTCAAAAGGTACCAAAAATAGGATTGAGTAGTGTGATGACAATCCTCGACGATCCTCGAGCCTTTCGTAGCTTTGACGACCTATAGAATAGAGTAAACACACACAAGTAAGCTTTCCAAAAGCTTAGTAAGCCATATACAAATAAACTTAACATATAGGCGATCGCTGTAAATCAGAGTTTTAAAATTTATAAAAGAATGATCGAACCTGGAAACCAACTCTGACAATGATTAAAGGCAAGTGCACCTATCGAACAGTAGTATAGTTTAAGGAAGACCAGATTATCGAACCCAAAGGAACTAAAAGTCCTAATACTCACCGTCTTTTTATTATTTAGCCTTAATATAAAGTGATGATTGTTTAAACTAAAACTAATCTACTTACTAAGCTAAGACGCAAAGACAAAAAAGAATGAATTCGGGAAATAACTTTTGGGAAAACTCAGTTGACTCAAACGATACCCTTCGAAAAAATCCACCTAGACTTCACTTGTTATTTAACCTTGAACCATATGATTTATTTACTTAGTTTGATCCGTGAGACTCCCTAACGTATATTAAACCCTCTCTCGAGGTGAATAACATCTAACCCTAGGTTAATTAGTGGAACTCTCGTTCGCTTATAATAACCCCCTAGAATAGCAGTAAATCGATCTGTGGACTCCCATATTAGGTTTCACCCTAATCCGGAAAAATCTTGTCACCCTATCTCTAGGCGTGCGATCAACTCCGCTTAATTATGTTGGATCTACTCTTAGGCAAGGTCTATTCCTCCTCCACCTAAGCACATTAGATTTGGATTAAGTTCACACAATTAAGAACAAACTAAGTTATTATCATATAATTCAAAAATCAAATGACGAGATTCCTTATAGGTTTCATCCCCTTCGGGTATCTGAAGGTTTAGTTCATAATAATAAAAGACAACATCTCAAGAGAAAAGATAAAACAAAACATAAGAAATCCCTAAAACCTCCTGAAGGAATTGAAGAGGAGATCCTCCGTCTTGAGTAGAATTCTGGCTTCTTGAGATGGATCAACTGGCTACCTTTGAGTGATTCCCACAAATCTGACCTTTTCTGCTTGGCTTTTTAGCCTAGCTTTCCACCCCCTTTCAGCTGGTACCTAGGGTGTATTTATAGGCTTTTGAAACACGTTTATTTCTCCCTAAGTATCCTTTCCCGGATGGAATTTCTCTTCTCCACGGCAGAGGCACGACCATGGCACACACCCATGTAAATCGTGGCCAGGCCGTGTTCGACACTGTTGAATGAGGCACGGCCGTGTAAGTCATGGTAAGGCCGTGTTCTAGTAGGAATTGTGGCACGACCGTGTGGCTTGAAGTCCAGGCTGTGTTGATTTCGTGGCTTGGCCCAACTTGGTCCGTTTTAAGCCCGTTTCTCGTTCTTTTCATCATCGGGTGCTTTCCTGAGTATAAGACATGAAAAGAAAGGATTAAGAGCACCTTTTTACATAAATTGAGGCTTAAATCGTCCAAAAGCATACTAAATGTGGGCTTAGAATATGTTACTTTTACGGTTTATCAAATACCCCCACACTTAAGCTTTTGCTTGTCCTCAAGCAAAATTCTCAACTTACAATTAAAACGAACTTTCTGTAATTCATAATTCCATTTGATAGTGTCTCATCATAATTCATAGATAATTTATACATGGATAATTCAATTCAAAGTGTCCTAAAAATTCAAATAGTATAAGTCATAGATTCTGTAGCACAAAACATAGGTGTTTCCCTTCATCTAAATAATTACCTCTGATTCGAAATCGACAAGGATTGACATCCTCACAAAAGATTCGCTCAAATCACTCAAAGTGTTTAAGGTTCAAAATTTAGGCACTCAAAAGTCAAACATGAAGAGTTAATCCCATAGGCTTGCATGAAAATCAAATCTCCGCCACTAAAATATGAGATGAAACACAAACCAAAAGGTCTTTGTTAAGGTTGTAACGGGGCTAGGGTTAAGGTGTGGAGTAAGGTTAAATTAGAGGGTTAGAATCGAGATTAAATCGACCAATTACCTAACTAAGAACTAATGACTAATAATAATTACATCAATTGAAAACTAATGATGCTAACACTACGAGCTTCTTCTTCGATATCTGGGATTCAAGCATATAAGCTCATTTAATTACAACTAATAATGAATAATGAATATTCTTTTTTTTAAGAACAAACTCATAAATACATAACTGAAATAGAAATCATAGTTAGGCTATTAATCAAATCAAATCTCGATATAAGGGTAGTCAAAAGGAATGGTGGTAACAAAAACAAAGGGGTTCTGGGTTAATATTAGTGGGTGAGTTAATAAATAGGGTTGTTAGGATTAAAAGGGGTTCACTAGGGGTTAATTGTGAAGGTAGGCTTTTTATGGAGTAAGTGGGTTAGATCCTAGGTGCCTTTATCATCTCTGTGTTTCAAATCAAAAAAATGTGGTCTCAACATGTATAATCGATGCAAGTTCTAGAATAACAAATCAGTGTTGACATACTCATAATCAATAAAGTGAGCAAGAAAAAGAATATATGCTCTATAAGGCTCAAAATCTCACAAAAATTATGGGTATTTTGATGTCAACCTCGTAAATTTCAAACTTCAAAGTAATATTTAAACTCAGTTCGACAACCTAGAAAATTTTTAATTTCTGAAAAATAGACTTATCATGCTTAATTCTCTAGTATTCTTCAAATTTAATTATCAATGCACAATTATCAATGACTTAATCTAAAACATATCAATAAAAATCATAAATCATCAGAAATTTCATCCTAATTAGTAATATGAGTAGATTACTTTTAAACACGACTAAATTCAGGGATTTTACAAAAAAGTTTGGAATATCTAAGATTCACCCCCCACACTTAAGATGTACATTGCCCTCAATGTATAAAGATATATAATGACAATTAATATGTAAAATCAAAAGAGAGGGGAGAGAGTGACACTCCCTAAATTGGATGATTTTCTAGAGTTGGCAGTGGTCGTGGTAAAAGATAAGTTGGAGGGCTCATTTTTGGATGTGGTGGATGCTCACGAGTTCTGCGCTAGATGAAGAAATTGGGGAACTCGTGGAGGATTAGCCAGGATTTATTAAGACAAATTTAAAATAAACAAAATATATAATTAAAGAAAAGAAAAGTAAAGAAAGAGGAAAGAAATAACGCTAAAAGATGAAGGTGCTTGAGAATCCTTCTTGGTGTATGGTTCGCAAGGTGGATGTGACTTCTACAGTCACGGAGGTGCTGGCGGTGGCGGAAGTGGCGTGATTCCCAAGCCACCTTTAGCTCCTAAGTCAAAAAAACTAAGATAGAGTAAAATAATTTAAGCGGAAGAGAAGTGTAGATAAGGAAACTTAAGCAAAAGAGAAAAATGAAATAAAAACTAAATAGCCTCAAAAATTCTTGGCTTGTTGTTCAAATGAAGCTGCCGGCATGAACTCATGTGAATCGGTCTCCTTTGGGGAGATTGGCCTCTTACGCTTCTTTGCCATGGATATGATTTTGATGTAGCTCAAGAGTCTAAGGATTTATTAGGAAAAGGAAAAAGGAAAGACAAAGGAAAGGAAGGAAGAAGGAAAGAAGAAAGAAGTGGGTTAATAAGAGGAAGGAGAAGGGTATGGTGTTTAAATTAACTTTCGTGTGCGCGCTTTTTCCACGCTTTGTGGGTTGAGGTGTGTCAATTCACACGCCGCCTCACTACGGCCGTGCTCTCAGGGAGTGTTGGTTCCCCACGCTCGTGTCTAGCTTTGTGTTTGACAAGTCGTTATATTGGCACGGTTATCCGGCACGGGCGTGTTCAGCCCGTGGTTGGCAAGTCAGTAGCCTCACACGGCCATAAAGCACGACCGTGCTACTTTGTCGGTGCCCGTGGGGTAGTGGTTGGGTCCGTGATTTTAAGAAATTAGTTCATTCTGATTTGTACCGTCCTTCCATATTAGTACCAAGATTCTTGAGGTACACACGGCCACGGCCACGGCCGTGTGTGTGTCCTGGAATTCTACACCCCTTGTTAGTTTATAACTATGTGTTCAGAAAGAAGAGAAGAAAAAAAATAAATTTAAACCAAAATATGAGAATAAATTATGTTAGTGCTCGGGTTGCCTCCCGAGAAGCGCTCGTTTATAGTCTTAAGCTAGACTCTCCTCCCGTTTGCTTTGTCAGGGTGGTTTGAGGAGTTGGAAGTCCTTCCTCATGCTATCATTTGCGTCTTCGTGAAAAAACTTAAGTCGAGATGTGTTTATAGTAAAAGTACCAAAAATAGGATTACTTACCTCGACTGCTCCGTGTGGAAAAACACTGGTTACCCTAAAATATATTTCTTTGTTTGTTCTAGGGTTCGGAAGAGATATTCGAGGATTTACCTGATCTAGCAGTACTTGGTCCCCTATTTTGAAGTGATTTGTTGTTCCTATTAGCTCTTTTGGGGGCTCCTTCGGTTTTATCTCGTGTTGTTCCAGTTCTTTGTCGTGTATCCCTAATTTCTCCTTGAAGTGTATCTTCCACTCGTCTAGATCATCGAACTAAATCCCTCAATCGTCATGAGTTATTTCTTTATTGACATGGGGTTTAGGATCGGGTTCAGTTTTATTCTTTGGTGGTGCTTCCTGAAAATAAGGGTTAACCGAATGGTTATCAGTAGAATTTACGTTCTCACCTTGATTACTCGATGTTCTAGCCGAATCGAGAGCCTTGATGGTGATTGTCTTATTACCTACGCAAAGTATGAGTTCTCCTGCATCAACATCAATTTTAGTCCTGGTAGTTGCTAAAAAGGGTCTTCCTAAAATTAGGGGGATCGAATTATCCTCATCCATGTCTAAGACAACAAAATCTACTGGGAACACGAATTTTTCTATTTTTACAAGAACATATTCGATAATACCCCTAGGAATTCTAACAGTTTTATCAGCTAATTGAATGCTCATCCTAGTTTGTTTGGGTTTCCCTAGACCTAATTGTTTAAACAATTTATAAGGCATGACATTTATGCTTGCCCCTAAATCAGCTAACGCATTATCAACAGTTAGTCTACCAATTAAACATGGAATCGTAAAACTCCCTGGATCTTTTAGCTTTTTTGGTAGCCTATTTTGGAGAATTGCTGAGCACTTTGCGTTAAGTTCCACATGTGACGACTCATCTAACTTCCATTTGTTTGTCAGGAGCTCTTTTAAAAATTTCCTAGAATCTGGCATCTGTGACAGAGCTTCAAGTAATGGTAAGTTAATATGTAATTTCTTTAAGAGTTTAAGAAAATTACCGTACTATTCTTCTGTGTCGTCTCTTCTTAATGCCTCAGGGTAAGGTACGCGAGGTCAGTACTCCTTGATTACCGGTTTTGGCTTGTCTTGTGTTACCTCAACTTCACCTTCTTCTACCTCGTTTCCTTGTGTTGGACTGGGTTCGTCTACTTTTTCGCTTTCTTGAGCTGTTATGGCTTGGATTTGCTTCTTTGGATTAATTTCAGTATTACTCGGTAGACGCCCTTACGGTCGTTTGGATAATAGCTTTACAATTTCTCCGACTGACTGGGTAATTTCCCCGATTGCCTTTGTAAGTCCTCCAACTTGGTTCTCGATCTTTTTTATCGATGTTTGTTGGGTGTCGAGTGTTACCTCATTTTTTTGGAGACGGGCTTTTGTGGATGCTATGAATTTGTTCAACGTCTCTTCAAGACTCGGCTTATTTTTCTGTGCATAGGGCTGACTTTGGAAATTTTGAGGAGGTTGTTGTCTTTGATTTCCTTGATTTCCTTGTCCTCCCCACGAAATATTTGGGTGGTTTCTCCAACCTCGATTATAATTATTACTATATGGGTTATTATTAGATCTGAAATTGTTACCTATATAGTTCATCTGTTCACTCTCTGTGCCCGGTTGGTAGGGTGGGTACTCAGGATTCGCCACAGTTCCACTTGCATCGCACTGCATGACTGGATGTACCTACGAAGAACACAAACTATCAATCTTCTTATTCATCAACTCTACCTGATTTGATAGCATGGTTACTGCGTCAAGGTTGTAAACTCCGGCTATTTTTGTTGGCCTTGTTCTTGTAACTTGCCACTGATAGTTATTCAATGACATCTCTTCAATAAACTCGTAGGCTTCCTTAGGAGTTTTATTATTCAGGGTTCCACCAGTGGCTGAATCCATTAATTGCCTCGTTGAAGGATTCACATCGTTGTAAAAAGTTTGGACTTGGAGCCACAATGGTAATCCGTGGTGTGGGCATCTCCTTAAGATATCTTTGTATCTCTCCCATGCATCGTCTAATGTCTCTAAATCCATCTGCACAAAAGAAGAAATATCATTACGTAATTTTTCCGTTTTGGCCGGTGGGAAATATTTTAATAAAAAATTTTCCGTCATTTGTTCCCATGTAGTGATTGACCCTCGTGGTAACGAGTTTAACCACTGTTTAGCTTTATTTCTTAGTGAAAAGGGAAATAGCCGAAGACGTATGGCATCACCAGAAATGCCATTTATTTTGAAGGTATCGCATAATTCTAAAAAGTTAGCTATATGAGTGTTTGGATCTTCATCCTGCAAACGATCAAATTGAACAAATTGTTGAATCATTTGAATAGTGTTAGGCTTTAATTCAAAATTATTAGCAGCTATAGCAGGCCTAAAAATACTAGATTCGGCTCCTGTTAAATGTGGTTTAGCATAATCAAACATAGTACGAGGAGCATTATTTTCTCCCACATCTTGTGGTGGAGGATTATTTTCGTCCATCCTTTCAGTAGAATTGGATTTGTCTTCTCGCTCTCCTTGGTAATTTAGGGCTCGCCTAATTTCTCTGTGATTTCTTCGAGCGGTAGCTTCAATATGACTATCGTATTCTAAAGGTCCTCTCGGGTTCCTTCTAGTCATAAACTAGAGGTACCTGCTAGGAAAAGAAAGAAAGAAAATTTAGCAAATTTAAAATTTAAAATAAAAATAAATTGCAGAAAATAAAAATAATGGCTAAAGTAATAAAAATAGAGTTTTCTTAATATTTTAGTTCCCCGGCAACGGCGCCAAAAACTTGATCATTTGTAAATCGAGTTTTTAAAATTTATAAAAGAATGATCGAACACGAAACCAACTCGACAACGATTAAAGGGAAGTGCACCTATCGAACAGTAGTATAGTTTAGGCAAGACCGGATTATCGAACCCAAAGGAACTAAAAGTACTAATACTCACCGTCTTTTTATTATTTAGCCTTAATATGAAGTGATGATTGTTTAAACTAAAACTAATCTACTTATTAAGCTAAGACGCAAAGACAAAAAAGAATGAATTCGGGAAATAACTTTTGGGAAAACTCAGTTGACTCAAACGATACCCTTAGGAAAAATCCACCTAGACTTCACTTGTTATTTAACCTTGAACCATATGATTTATTTACTTAGTTTGATCCGTGAGACTACCTAACGTATATTAAACCCTCTCTCGAGGCGAATAACATCTAACCCTAGGTTAATTAGTGGAACTCTCGTTCGCTTATAATAACCCCCTAGAATAGCAGTAAATCAATCTGTGGACTCCCATATTAGGTTTCACCCTAATCTGGCAAAATCTTGTCACCCTATCTCTAGGCGTGCAATCAACTCCTCCTAATTATGTTGGATCTACTCTTAGGCAGGGTCTATTTCTCCTCCACCTAAGCACATTAGATTTGGATTAAGTTCACACAATTAAGAACAAACTAAGTTATTATCATATAATTCAAAAATCAAATAACAAGATTCCTCATAGGTTTCATCCCCTTCGGGTATCTGAAGGTTTAGTTCATAATAATAAAAGACAACATCTCAAGAGAAAAGATAAAACAAAACATAAGAAATCCCTAAAACCCCCTGAAGGAATTGAAGAGGAGATCCTCCGTCTTGAGTAGAATTCTGGCTTCTTGATATGGATCAACTGGCTATCTTCGAGTGATTCCCACAAATCTGACCTTTTCTGCTTGGCTTTTTAGCCTAGCTTTCCGCCCCCTTTCAGCTGGTACCTAGGGTGTATTTATAGGCTTTTGAAACATGTTTCTTCTCACTAAGTATCCTTTCCCGAATGGAATTGCTCTTCTACACGGCAGAGGCACAGCCATGGCACACGCTTGTGTAAATCGTGGCCAGGCCGTGTTCGACATTGTTGAATGAGGCACGGTCGTGTAAGTCATGCTAAGGCCGTGTTCTAGTAGAAATGGTGGCACGGTCGTGTGGCTTGAAGTCCAGGCCGTGTTGATTTCGTGGCTTGGCCCAACTTGGTCCGTTTTAAGCCTGTTTCTCGTTCTTTTCGTCATCAGGTGCTTTCCTGATTATAAGACATGAAAAGAAAGGATTAAGAGCACCTTTTTACATAAATTGGGGCTTAAATAATCCAAAAGCATACTAAATGTGGGCTTAGAATATGTTACCTTTACGATTTATCAATAGGCATTCATTATTCATAAAAAATATGAGTTTACTACTAGCTCATTTGCACATTCATGATTCTTCTTGGCTCATTTATCTAGCCATTTGCTTACCAACATATTTGTCACCATGTACTTCTTTAGATCATAGCTCATTCACAAATATAACACATTTTACCTTATCAAATCTATTCACATATTTCATCTAGGTAAGTTCATATAAACACTTACCTTTCATACACTGGCTTAGTGTATAATTCAAACATACCTGATTCGTTTATACATTTCCATGTAGACTTTCATTACTCAGTTTTGCCTGTTGAACCATTCAGAATCAAATAAGATACTCAGAATGCTCGAAATAGTCGTACAATGCCAACATCCCAGACGTGGTATTACATGTAACCAGATATCGATGCCATTGTCCTAGATAGGGTCTTACACGAATCAATACGATGCCAATGTCCCAAACATGGTCTTATACGTAAATCTCGAATCGATGCCAACGTCCCAGACGTGGTCTTACACGATGTCTCATATCGATGCCAACGTCCCAGACGTGGTCTTACACGATATCACATTTCGAACACCTATGTCATGACATATACAATCCTATCTATTCCTAGGTTCGTACGGGACTTTTTCGGATGTTGACATCATGTTGATACTATCTCGGATTTCATGTACTCATCATCTCATATAAATTCATCATTATAATTTTTCATATGAACATACATATATCAATGTAAATACATTTATTTGTATATAGACTTACCTCAGATTCGGATAAACAGAAACGAACTCGGCTACTCAATTACTTTCGATTTCCCACTATCTAAGTCTGTTTTCTTTTGTTCTTGATCTATACATGTTCAAATTTAACTCATTTATTCACTAATTTATTTAATTCAATCCAAAAACACATATTTAGGGAAATTTACAAATTAGCCATCACATTTTCACATCGTGACATTTTAGTCCTATTTCACAAAATCACAAAATAAGCAAAATCTCATATCACCCAAGCTTGGCCAAATATTCCCATGCTCCAGACAAGTCCATACATTTCCTTTATTTCACAATTTAAACCTCAAAACATTATTTTCTCAATTAAGTCCAAATAACTCAAAATCACCAAAAACTCAAAGACAAACTATGTTAATCTAACACATATCTTTCATAATTCATCTTCAAACATCATAAAAATCATGTGTTCATCAATGGCATATTTCAAAATCATCATCAATTCACAAAATTGAAGCATGGGTTGTGAAGAACACAAAGCAATGATTACAAAAACGTAGAAATTCTCAAAAACCGATCAAAATCCATACATTAATCAAACTCTTCAATGGCCGAACCCTAAGAAGCTTTATTTATTTCTCTTTATTTGATAATTCGTCAAGATGGATGATGATAATGGCTTATTTTTCATGCTTTTATTTTATTTAACATAATAATATACCTTTTACTATATTACCTTTATTATTTAACATATAAAACATATGTACACAAGGTCATTAATGTCCACTAACCATGTTAATGGTTTAATTACAACATAAGGCCACCACATTTATAAAGACATAACACATTGGTGCTTTTAACATATGGCATGCAATTTTGCATCTTTCACAATTAGGTCCTTTTATCAAATTAAGCACCCAAACAGATAAATTAAATCACAAAAATTTCACACATGCTTAATCATATAATGCAGACACAAAAAAATAATATTAAAATATTTTTCTAACTCGGATTTGTGGTCCTAAAACCACTATTTTGACTAGGGTGTAAACCGGACTCTTATAATTCTCCCCCTTAGGGATTTTCGTCCCTAAAAATTTTACCGTTAAACAGATTCGGATATTGTTGTCTCATAGTATCTTTAGGCCCCTACGTAGCCTCTTCAACCCCGTGTCGATGCAATAACACTTTCACTAACGAGATTTTCTTATCTCTCAATTCTTTCACTTCACGAGCTAAGATAGGGATCGGTTTTTCTTCATAAGTCATATCAGATTGGACTTCAATCTCAGAAGGAGTAATCATATGTGATGGATCGGATCTGTACCGACGAAGCATTGACACGTGAAATACATTATGAATCTTTTCTAGTTCTGGTGGCAACAACAACTTATAAGCAACTGCCCCAGCTCATTCGATGATCTCATACGGTCTGATAAACCTCGGACTCAATTTTCCTTTACGTTCGAATCGAAGTATTTTCTTCCATGGAGATACTTTCAAAAACGCTTTATCACTAATCTCAAACTCAATATCTTTTCGTTTCAAATCTGCATAAGATTTTTGACGATCAGACGCTGCTTTCAGAATATTACGGATTACTTTGACTTTCTGTTCAGTGTCTTTTATCAAATCGACCCCGTGTATCTTACTTTCACTGAGCTCAGTCCAATACAGAGGTGTCCGACATTTACGTCCGTACAAAGCTTCATAAGGTGCCATTTTGATGCTTGACTGAAAACTATTATTATATGCAAATTCAATCAATGGCAAATATTGTTCCCACGTACTATTAAACTCAAGGATGCAACATCTCAACATATCCTTGAGAATCTGAATAATCCGTTCGGACTGACCATCCGTCTGCGGGTGAAAAGTCGTACTGAAATGTAATTTCGTACCTAAAGCTTCTTGCAATTTTTTCCAGAATCGTGATGTAAATCTCGAATCTCTATCAGACACAATAGACAATGGCACTCTGTGCAATCTCACAATATCAGAAATATAAAGCTCAGCTAACTTGTCAAGTGAGTAATCATATCGTACCGGAATAAAATGAGCAGATTTCGTCAATCGATCAACTATGACCCAAATTGTACCTTTCTTTCTCTGAGTCAATGGTAATCCAGAAACAAAGTCCATCGTCACTCTATCCCATTTCCACTCGGGAATCAGAATCGGTTGTAGCAAACAAGATGGAACCTGATGTTCAGCTTTAACTTGCTGACAGACTAAACATTTCGACACAAAATCAGAGATATCTCGTTTCATACCAGACCACCAATAATGTTGCTTCAAATCATGGTACATTTTGGTACTTCTCGGATGAACAGATAGGCAACTATTATGAGCTTCATTCAAAATTAACTGTATTAACTCTGAATTTCTCGAAACACAAATTCGATCCCAAAATCTGAAACATTCATCATCATCAAATTTAAATTCAGAATCAGAGTTCAAATCACACTGAGCTCGTTTCATTAACATTTCATTATCAACTTTCTGAGCATCACATATTTGTTGTAGAAATAACGGTTTAGCTTTCAATTCCACCAAAACTGAACCATCATCAGACAGGTCCAAATGAGCATTCATTGCACGTAATGCAAACAATGACTCCCGACTCAGTGCATCAGCAACGACATTTGCTTTACCCGGATGATAATCTATCACAAGCTCGTAATCTTTCAATAGTTCTAACCATCTTCTCTGTCGCAGATTCAAATCTTTCTGGGTCATCAAATATTTCAGACTTTTATGATCCGAAAACACGTGGCATTTCTCACCTAAAAGATAATGATGCCAAACCCTTAATGCAAACACAATCGCAGCTAGCTCAAGACCATGTGTCGGATAATTCTTTTCATGCGGCTTCAATTGTCTCGAGGCATAAGCTATAACTTTGCCTTCTTGCATCAAAACACATCCCAGACCATTCAATGAAGCATCACTATATATCACGAATTCTTTACCCGATTCTGGTTGTACCAAAACTGGAGCTTCTGTCAATATAGTTTTTAACTGATCAAAGATTTTCTGACATTTATCAGACCATTCAAACCTCACATCTTTCTGAAGCAATCTAGTCAACGGAGTAGCTATCATCGAGAATCCTTTTACAAACCGACGATAATAACCAGCTAGTCCCAGATAACTACGGGCTTCTGACACATTCTTCAGAGGTTTCCATTCCAGAATAGCAAAAATCTTACTCGGATCAACTCGTATTCCAAAGGCTGATACAATATGTCCCAGAAAACCAACTTCTCGCAACCAAAATTCACATTTACTGAACTTTGCATACAATTGCTTATCTCGCAGAGTTTGTAAAATAGTTCTCAGATGCTCAGCATGCTCAATCTCATCACGTGAATAAATCAAGATGTCGTCAATGAATACAACAACAAATTGATCTAAGTATGTCTGAAAATTTTGTTCATCAGATCCATAAAAATAGCAGGAGCATTTGTTAGTCCAAAAGGCATAACTAAAAACTCATAATGCCCGTACCTCGTTCTGAAAGCAGTCTTCAAAATATCTGAATCTTTTACCCGTAACTGGTAATATCCTGATCTCAGATCTATCTTTGAAAACACAGTGGCTCCTTTAAGCTGATCAAATAAATCATCAATTCTGGGCAGAGGATATTTGTTTTTTATAGTCACTTTGTTCAACTGACGGTAACCAATACACATTCTCATCGTGCCATCTTTCTTTTTCACAAACAGAACTAGAGCACCCCAAGGTGAGAAACTAGGTCTTACAAACCCTCTGTCAGTCAACTCTTGCAACTGTGACTTTAACTCTTTAAGCTCTGTTGGTGCCATTCTATACGGAGTTATCAAAATAGGAGTTGTTCCCGGTAACAAATCAATACCAAATTCACCTTCACGTATGGAGGTAATCCCGGTAATTCTTCAAGAAATACTTCAGGGAATTCACAAACCACTGGCACTAATTCAACTTTCTTTTCAGTCACTTTTGAGTCAATTACATAAGCAAAATAAGCTTCATATCCCTTTTTCAAATAATTCCGAGCTTTCATCACTGATATCACAATCGGTAATCCATTCAAATCATTAGACTCAATCTGGACTATTTCATCATTCTGACATCTTAAATCAATAATCTTTCTTTTGCAATTCACAATAGCATCATGTAGTGTCAACTAATCCATACCCAAAATTATATCAAACTCCTCAAATGGTAATAGCATCAGATCAACTGAAAAACAAACATCTCTAAACATCAACGGACAGTTCTTACATACTTTATCAACCAGGACACTTTTACCTAAGGGGTTCGATACTTTAATAACAAATTTAGTAGAATCTACAGGAAAAGTCTTACTGAATACTAAGTTCATGCATATATATAAATGTGTATAACCTGGGTTTATCAATGCAATCACAGAAGTATCATAAAAAGTAAATATACCCGTTATAACATCTGGAGATGAAGCTTCCTCACGAGCTCGAATAGCATATGCTCTGGCAGGCGCAATAGCTTCAGATCTCGTAACTGAGTCTTTAACAGCTCTCTCGTTACCACTGACATTTCTTGCATTTTTGGAAGGTCTACCCCTCATTGAAACCTTATCAAATCTCGGATTCTAAACTATCTCTTGCTCAATAGACTCTGGGCAATCTCGGATAAAATGATCTAATGATCCACATCTGAAACAAGCTCGATCATTCAATCTACAACTACCTGGATGTCTTTTACCATAGTGCTTACATTCAGGTCGTTCAGATCAGACATTTCCCACCCTAGCTATCGATGTAGCTGGAGCTTTAGAATTCGACTGTGATCTAGCTCGATCTCTCAGATTCGTCCCACATTAGTTCTGGAACGGCTATGTTCATATCTGAATTTCTTTGAAGTAGATAGAAATGATTTGCTCGAAAATCTCTTTCCCACATCTCTAACTTCAAACTCAGCTTTCTTTTATCTTTCCTGGGTGCCTCAGCTTTGCACGCTCGACCAACAAGCACAACGAACTCTTTTATTTCTAAAATCCCAACAGGCAAACAGATATCTTCATTTAAGCCATCTTCAAATCTTTTGCACATTATTACCTCGGTTGATACACATTCTCGAGCATACTGACTTAATCTCACGAACTCTCGTTCATACTCGGTCACGATCATCCGACCCTGTTTCAACTCCAAAAATTCCTTTCGTTTCTAATCAATAAACCTCTGACTGATGTATTTCTTTCTGAACTTAGACTGAAAGAAATCCCTAGTGACCCGTTCTGTAGGAATAACCGAAATCAAAGTCTTCCACCAATAATCGGTTGCATCTCGTAACAAAGAAACAACACATTTTATGCATTCTTCAAGAGTCAATGACATTTCATCAAATACTCGGATAGTGTGTAACAATCCGGTTTATACCCTAGTTAGAATAGTGGTTTTGGGACCACGAATCCGAGTCTGAATAATATTTTAATAGTATTTTATGTGTCTTTGGTAAGTGATTATGCATCTGCTAAAGTTTTGAAACTTAATTTGTCCGTTTGTGTGTTTAATTTGATAAAAGGATTAAATTGCATTGAATGCAAAATGTGTATGCTTTATGAAAAGTACCTAATTGTGGTGGTTTTTATTAGGTGAGGGATTTAATTGGCAAATAAGCCACTACTATGGTTAGTGGACAGCATTGAATGTTTTTATATGCTTTATATGTTAATTTTTATAAGTTATTATATTATAAAACAAAACATAAAATAAAACCATAGTGATCATTTTTACTTGTTCTTCCACCGTTTATATTGAAAGAAAAAGAAAGAACAAAACTTCAAGGGTTTCAGCCATTCTAAGTTCAAATTAAGGTATATTTTGGTTTTAGATTTTGATGATTTTTATGTTTTTGAGATTATTGCTTAGTCTACTATTAAGCCCATTTCTCAATTTTGTGTATTGATGATGTTTGTGAGAGATGCCATTGATGATATGTTGAGCTTTGTGATAATTTATGGTGTTAAATGAAAGATTGAGCTAGATGAACATACTTTGTTATTGAAATTTTGATGAATTTAGCTAAATAGGGCTAAATTGAGAAAATAGCAATTTGAAGGGCTAAATTGCAAATTTAATGTAAAATACGGGCTTGTATGATATACATAAGCATTCGGCTAAGCATGGATGTATGATGAATTTTTTTATTTGATGTTTAGAGAAAAATGGACTAAATTGATAAATTGTGCAAATGTGAGGGTTAATTTGCAAATAGCCCTAAATGTGTGTCCTTGGATTGAATTGAATTAGTTAGTGAATAAAAGGGTTAATTCTGAATATGTATAGATCAAGAACTGAGGAAAACGGACTTAGACCGCGGAAAGGCGAAAGTAACTGAGTAGCCGTTTCCATTTCTGATAAATCAAATCTGAGGTAAGTCATTATGCAAATAAATGTATTCGTATTAAATTATGTATGTTCATATGACTATTGATAGCAATGAACGCTTATGAGATGTTATGTACATGAATTCTAAAATAAGATCAATATAGTGACATTGTCCGAGAAGTCCCGTATGAACCTAGGAATAGATAGGATTAGCTATGTCATGACATAGGTATCTGTTCTATTTTATCATGTAAGACCACGTCCGAGACGTTGGCATTGATTTGATATTCGAATAAGACCACGTCTGGGACGTTGGCATCGATATGAGTTTTATGTGTAAGACCACGTCTGGGACGTTGGCATTGATATGAACTTTATGTGTAAGACCACGTCTGGGACGTTGGCATCGATATGAGCTTTACGAGTAAGACCATGTCTGGGACAGTGGCATCGATATTGGAGTGCATGTAGGACCTCGTCTAGGACATTGGCATTGTACGATCATTCTGAGTTTTTGAGTATCCCATTAGATTTCGAACGGTTCAACAGGAAAATCTGAGCTATAAACCATTACGTGAATGTATATTCATTTCAGGTACGTTTGGTATGTACACTAAGTGTTTATAAAGGGTAAGTACCTATATGACTTTGATTTGAAGAAAAGTATGTTTGAATATGTGAATGTGAATGAGATGTAAGAATGGTTATGCATGTGGCAATATGGCCAAGAATATGGACCAAAGTGTGAGTAAATTGCTATGAATATGAATTGTACCAATGTTTCTACATGCTTATATGCTCTACATGTTGAGTTTATTTGTATTATGACTTACTAAGCTTTTAGTAAGCTTACTTTGTGTGTGTTTTCTCTTTTATATAGGTCGTTAAAGCTACTGAAGGCTCGGGACCGTTGAGGATCGTCATCACACTACTCAACTTGTGTTTGGTACATTTTGGAAATGTATATAGTTAGATTTTGCATGTATAGGCTAGTATTTAATATAAGTTTGTTATATGAAATTAGCCATGTGATTTGGCTAGATATGAGTTGAGAATTTGCTTAAAGGAATGTGATGTGTGAAGCATGTTTTTGGCATGGTTAGATGACACATGAGATGGTCAAGTTTTGAGTAAGTAATGGATGAATTATGCTTGTGATGAGTAATGTATGAATTATGCTTGTGATGACATGAGTTTTAGTCTGGTAAGTTGGTATAGTTAAGATTGGTTTTGAATGTATAGATTGAATGGTTATTTTAGTATGTTATGGTTGTTATTTGTACATGAAATGTGTTGGTAAATTTCTTGTAAAATTGACATTAAGTGGGTGGCATTTTGGCCTTGCAAATGGCCTATAATGTCTCACGGTTGTGGCACACTGGCGTGCCTAGTGACCGTGGGGCTAAGTCAGTAGCTAGCTTAGGAGCACACGGTCAAGATACACGGGCGTGTCTAGTAGCCGTGTGAGAAAGTCAGTATATGGCCTAAGAGTACACGGCCTTAGCACACGGGGGTGCTTGGTGACCGTGGATGTAAAGTCAGATTAGACCACGACCAAGGTACACGGGCGTACTTGGTGGTCGTGGATGTAAAGTCAGATTCGAACACGGGGAGGACACACGGGTGTGTCCAGCAGCCGTGGGAGGCACACAGCCTGCCTACACGGGCGTGTAACCCCTTAAACTTAGAAAAGTTTAAAATTTCTGTGAAGTTTTGTATGTGTTCTGGTTTAGTCCCAACCCGATTTATAAGCATGTTTTAGGTCTCAATGACCTACTAAGGGGACACTATGTTTGAGGTTGATATATAGTTGTATGACATTTCTGTAAATGTTTCCGATCTGTCCGGTAACGCCGTTAACCCTAGTCCGACGACGGATACGGGTTAGGGGTGTTACATTTGGTTGGTATCAGATCTACGGTTTAGCCGATTCTCGGACTAACATAGCATGTCAGAGATTAGCTATACATGTCATATTTCTGAATTGTGATAGTGTGATGAATCTTGACGTATAAAATGTGATTTCTGTATAGTAATGGATCCCGAAAGAGCCGTAGCTGACAACGTAGAAAGTAATGCGCTGCTCTGCGCGCAAGAGCAGCGCCCTCGATCCGAGGCAAGCTCTGACGGTCATGAGGGAGAAGCTAAACAAGCTTTCTTTTCGGATGATGAGTGAATGGTTCACTCAATTCGTAAAGAATAACCCGATCGTTTTCACAACCCCACCCCCGCTTAATCCCCTCGGACTACGGTTGTGCCACTGGTTATGTATCCGAGTCTGTTGAATAAGCCTCCCGTTGACAAAATCCGTAAGTATGGGGCTGAAGAGTTTCGGGCTACTAATGATGATGATTCCGAGAAGGTAGAGTTTTGGTTAGAATACACGACCCGAGTATTCAATGAGATGTCTTTGACTCCGGAAGAATGCATAAAGTGTGTTGTATCTTTGCTCTGAGATGCAGCTTATCAATGGTTGAAAACTTTGATCTCTGTTGTTCCAATGGAACGGGTGACATGGGAATTCTTCCAGATTGATTTCCGAAAGAAATATATTAGTGAGAGGTTCATTGATCAGAAACGGAAGGAATTTCTGGACTTGAAACAGGGCTGTATGTCTGTTACGGAATATGAACAAGAGTTTGTCAGACTGACTCAATATGCTCATGAATGTGTATCTACTGAGGCAATAATGTGTAAAAGATTCGAAGATGGCCTTAATGAAGATATCCATTTGTTTTTCGGGATCTTAGAAATAAAAGAGTTTGTTGTACTTGTTGATCGAGCATGCAAAGCTGAGGCACTCGGGAAAGATAAAAAAAAGTTGAGTCAGAGGCCTGAGAAGTGAGAAAGATATTTCAGAGTAGATCATTTCAGTCCGCTTCAAAGAAATTTAGAGATGATCAAAGCCGTTCGAGAGTTAATATGGAATATTCAAATAGAAATCGAGATAGATCACAAATGAGCTCCAAAGCTCCAGCAACTTTAGTGGCAAGTGTTGGAAATGTACGATCCAAGAAACCAGAATGTAAGCATTATGGAAAAAGGCATCCGGGAAGCTGTGGAATGAATGACAGAGCTTGTTTCAGATGTGGATCGCTTGATCATTTTATTCATGATTGCCCTGAGCCTGTCGAGCTAGAGACTATTCAAAATCTTAGATCTGATAATGCACCTGTGAGAGGTAGACCTTCGAAGAATGTAAGAAATATCAGTAGTAGTCAAAGAGCTACGAGAGATACTGTTGCAAGATCTGAAGTTAGAGCGCCTGCTAGAGCATATGCTATTCGAGCTCGTGAGAAAGCTTCATCTCCAGATGTTATAACAGGTACTTTTACTCTTTATGATACTTCTGTGATTACATTGATAGACCTTGGTTCTACGCATTCGTATATATGCATGAATTTAGTGTTCAGTAAGACTTTGTCTGTAGAGTCTACTGAGTTTGTTATAAAAGTATCGAACCCCTTAGGTAAAAGTGTCCTTGTTGACAAAGTATGTAAGAATTACCCATTAGTGTTCTGAGATATCTGTTTCCCTGCTGATCTGATGCTATTACCATATGATGAGTTTGATATAATTTTGGGTATGGACTGGTTGACATTACATGATGCTGTTGTGAACTGTAAGAGAAAAACTATTGATTTGAGATGTCTGAATGATGAAATAGTCGAGTTGAGTCTAATGACCAAATGGATTACTCTTTGTGATATCTCGTATTGAAAGCTCAGAGTTATATGAAAAAGGGTTACGAAGCATACTTTGCTTATGTAATTGATTCAAAAATGTCTGAAAAGAAAGTTGATTCAGTGCCAGTCGTCTGTGAATTTTCTGATGTATTCCCTGAAGAACTACCGGGTTTGCCTCCGACACGTGAAGTTAAATTTGGTATTGAATTGTTGCCTGGTACTACACCTATTTCGATAGCTCCGTATAGAATGGCACCAACAGAGTTGAAAGAATTAAAGTCACAGTTGCAAGAGTTGACTGACAGAGGGTTCGCTAGACCGAGTTTTTCACCTTGGGGTGCTCCCGTTCTGTTTGTGAAAAAAAGATGGCACGAGAGAAAGTGCATTGACTACCGTCAGTTGAACAAAGTGACCATAAAGAACAAATATCTGTTGCAAAGGATTGACGATTTGTTTGATCAGTTAAAAGGAGCTACTGTGTTTTCGAAGATAGATCTGAGATCGGGTTACTAACAGTTGCGAGTAAAAGATTCAGATATATTGAAAACTGCTTTCAGAATGAGGTACGGGCATTACGAGTTTTTAGTTATGCCATTTGGACTAACCAATGCTCCTGCTATTTTTATGGATTTGATTAATAGAATTTTCAGACCGTACCTAGATCGATTTGTTCTTGTATTCATTGATGACATTTTGATTTATTCGCGTGATGAGGCTGAACATGCTGAGCATCTGAGAATCGTATTACAAACTCTGTGAGAAAAGAAATTGTATGCGAAATTCAGCAAATGTGAATTCTGGTTGCATGAGGTTAGTTTTCTGGGTCATATTGTGTCAGCTTCTGGAATTCGAGTTGATCCAAGTAAGATTTCTGCTATTCTAGATTAGAAACCTCCGAGGAATGTGTCTGAAGTCCGTAGCTTTTTGGGTTTAGCTGGTTATTATCGTCAATTTGTGAAAGGATTTCCAGTGGTAGCTACTCCGTTGACTAGATTACTTCAGAAGAATGTTAGATTTGAATGGTCGGATAAATGTCAGAAAAGTTTTGATCAGTTGAAAACTCTGTTAAAAGAAGCTCTAATATTAGTACAGCCAGAATCGGGTAAAGAATTTGTGATATACAGTGATGCTTCGTTGAATGGTCTGGGATGTGTATTGATGCAGGAAGGCAAAGTTATAGCTTATGCCTCTCGACAATTAAAGCCGCATGAAAAGAACTATCCTACTCATGATCTTGAGTTAGCTGCGATTGTGTTTGCGCTAAAAATTTTGCATCATTATCTTTTTGGTGAGAAATGTCACGTGTTTTTAGATCATAAAAGTCTGAAATATCTGATGATTCAGAAAGATTTGAACCTACGTCAGAGAAGATGGTTAGAGCTGTTAAAAGATTATGAGCTTGTGATAGATTATAATCCGAGAAAAGAAAACGTTGTTGCTGATGCGTTGAGTAGAAAACCATTGTTTGCATTACGTGCTTTGAATGCTCAATTAAATCTGTCTGAAGATAGTTCTGTGATAGTTGAATCAAAAGCAAAACCGTTGTTTTTACAACATATTTGTGATGCTCAGAAGGTTGATAATGAATTGATAGTGAAACGAGCTCAGTGTGATTCGAATTATGAATCTAAATTTCGAGTTGTTGATGATTGCTTGAGATTCCGAGATTGTATCTGTGTTCCGAGAAATCCGGAATCGATTCAGTTGATTTTGAGTGAAGCACATAACAGTCGTCTATCTGTTCATCCGGGGAGTACTAAAATGTACCATGATTTGAAGCGACACTATTGGTGGTCTGGTATGAAGAGTGATATTTCTGACTTTGTTTCAAAATGTTTAATCTATCAGCAAGTCAAAGTTGAACATCAAGTTTCGTCTGGGTTGCTACAACCGATTCTAATTCCCGAGTGGAAATGGGATAGAGTACCAATGGACTTTGTTTCTGAATTACCTCTGACTCCGAGAAAGAAAGATGCGATAAAGGTCGTAGTTGATCGATTGACGAAATCTGCCCATTTTATTCCAGTAAGATCTGACTATTCACTTGATAGATTAGCCGAGCTTTATATTTCTGAGAATGTTAGATTGCATGGGGCGCCACTATCTATTATGTCAGATACAGACCCGAGGTTTACATCGACGTTCTGGAAGAAATTACAAGAAGCTTTAGGCATGAAACTGCATTTCAGCACAGCTTTTCATACGCAAACAGATGGTCAATCCGAGCGGATTATTCGATTCTCAAGATATGTTAAGATGCTGTATACTTGAGTTTAATGGTTCGTGGGAACAGTATTTGCCATTGATTGAATTTGCATACAATAATAGTTTTCAGACAAGCATCAAAATGGCACCATATGAAGCTTTGTACGGTCGTAAATGTCGTACACCTTTGTATTGGATTGAGCTTGGTGAAAATAAGCTACATGGGGTCGATTTGGTAAAAGATTCAGAACAGAAAGTGAAATTGATTCGAGATTGTTTGAAACCAGCATCTGATCGTCAGAAGTCTTATGCGGACTTAAAACGAAAAGATATAGATTTTAAGATCGGCGACAAAGTATTTCTGAAAGTATAACCATGGAAGAAAGTACTTCGTTTCGGGCGTAAAGGCAAGTTGAGTCCGAGATTCATCGGGCCGTATGAAATCATTGAGCGAGTTAGACCTGTTGCATATCGATTGTTGTTGCCTTCCGAGCTAGAAAAGATACATAATGTATTTCATGTCTCTATGCTCCATAAATATCGATCCGATCCGTCACATGTGATTGCCCCAGCTGAAATTGAAATCTAAACTTATATGTCATACGAAGAGGAACCGATCCGTATCTTAGCTCGTGAAGTAAAAGAGTTGAGAAATAAGAAAATTCTGTTAGTGAAAGTATTATGGAATCGACACAGAATTGAAGAGGCAACATGGGAGCCAGAAGATTCAACGAGACAGCAATATCTGACTTTGTTTAATGGTAAGATTTTCAGAGACGAAAATCCCTAAGAGGGGAGAATTGTAACAATCTGATTTATACCCTAGTCGGAACAGTGGTTTCGGGACCACGAATTCGAGTCTGAATAATATTTTAATAGTATTTTCTGTGTCTCTGATGAGTGATTATGCATGTGCTAAAGTTTCGTAAGTTAATTTGTCTGTCTGTGTGTTTAATTTGATAAAAGGATTAAATTGCATTGAATGCAAAATGTGTATGCTTTATGAAAAGTACCTAATTGTGGTGGTTTTTATTAGGTGAGGGATTTAATTGGCAAATAAGCCACTACTATGGTTAGTGGACGGCATTGAATGTTTTTATATGCTTTATATGTTAATTTTTATAAGTTATTATATTATAAAACAAAACATAAAATAAAACCATAGTGCTCATTTTTACTTGTTCTTCCACCGTTTATATTGAAAGAAAAAGAAAGAACAAAACTTCAAGGGTTTCGGCCATTCTAAGTTCAAATTAAGGTATATTTTGGTTTTAGATTTTGATGATTTTTATGTTTTTGAGATTCTTACTTAGTCTACTATTAAGCCTATGTCTCAATTTTGTGTATTGATGATGTTTGTGAGAGATGCCATTGATGATATGTTGAGCTTTGTGATCATTTATGGTGTTAAATGAAAGATTGAGCTAGATGAACATACTTTGTTCTTGAAATTTTGATGAATTTAGCGAAATAGGGCTAAATTGAGAAAATATGGGCTTGTATGATATACATAAGCATTCGGCTAAGCATGGATGTATGATAAATTTCTGTATTTGATGTTTTGAGAAAAATGGACTAAATTGATAAATTGTGCAAATGTGAGGGTTAATTTGCAAATAGCCCTAAATGTGTGTCCTTGGATTGAATTGAATTAGTTAGTGAATAAAAGGGTTAATTTTGAATATGTATAGATCAAGAATCGAGGAAAACGGACTTAGACCGCGGAAAGGCGAAAGTAACTGAGTAGCCATTTCCAATTCCGATAAATCGAATCTGAGGTAAGTCATTATGCAAATAAACATATTCATATTAAATTATGTATGTTCATATGACTATTGATAACAATGAACGCTTACAAGATGTTATGTACATGAATTCTAAAATATGATCAATATAGTGACATTGTCCGAGAAGTCCCGTATGAACCTAGGAATAGATAGGATTAGCTATGTCATGACATAGGCATCTGTTCTGTTTTATCATGTAAGACCACGTCTGGGACGTTGGCATTGATTTGATATTCGAGTAAGACCACGTCTGGGACGTTGGCATCGATATGAGCTTTATGTGTAAGGACACATCTGGGACGTTGGCATCGATATGAGTTTTATGTGGAAGACCACGTCTGGGACGTTGGCATCGATATGAACTTTATGTGTAAGACCACGTCTGGAATGTTGGCATCGATATGAGCTTTACGTGTAAGACCATGTCTGGGACAGTGGCATCGATATTAGAGTGTATGTAAGACCTCGTCTGGGACGTTGGCATTGTACGATCATTCTGAGTTTTTGAGTATCCCATTAGATTCTTAACGGTTCAACGGGCAAATTCGAGCTATAAACCATTACGTGAATGTATATTCGTTTCAGGTACGTTTGGTATGTACACTAAGTGTGTATAAAGGGTAAGTACCTATATGAATTTGATTTGAAGAAAAGTATGTTTGAATATGAGGATGTGAATGAGATGTAAGAATGGTTATGCATGTGGCAATGTGGCCAAGAATATGGACCAAAGCATATATGTGAGAAAATTGCTATGAATATGAATTGTACCAATGTTTCTACATGCTTATATGCTCTACATGTTGATTTTATTTGTATTATGACTTACTAAGCTTTTAGTAAGCTTACTTTGTGTGTGTTTTCTCTTTTATATAGGTCGTCAATGCTACTGAAGGCTCGGGACCGTTAAGGATCATCATCACACTACTCAACTTGTGTTTGGTACATTTTGGAAATGTATATAGTTAGATTTGGCATGTATAGGCTAGTATTTAATATAAGTTTGGTATATGAACTTAGCCATGTGATTTGGCTAGATATGAGATGTGAATTTGTTTAAATGAATGTGATGTGTGAAGCATGTGTTTGGCATGGTTAGATGACACATGAGATGGTCAAGTTTTGAGTAAGTAATGGATGAATTATGCTTGTGATGAGATGAGTTTTAGTCTTGTAAGTTGGTATAGTTAAGATTGGTTTTGAATGTATAGATTGAATGGTTATTTTAGTATGTTATGGTTGTTATTTGTGCATGAAATCTGTTGGTAAATTTCTTGTAGAATTGACCTTAAGTGGGTGGCATTTTGGCCTTGCAAATGGACTATAATGTCACACGATTGTGGCACACGGGCGTGCCTAGTGACTGTGGGGCTAAGTCAGCAGCTAGCTTAGGAGCACACGGTCAAGACACACAGGCGTGTCTAGTAGCCGTGTGAAAAAGTCAGTATATGGCCTAAGAGTACACGGCCTTAGCACACGGGGGTGCTTGGTGACCGTGGATGTAAAGTCAAATTAGACCACGGCCAAGGTACACGGGCGTACTTGGTGGCCATAGATGTAAAGTCAGATTCGACCACGGGGAGGACACACGGGTGTGTCCAGCAGTCGTGGGAGGCACACGGCCTGCCTACACGGGCGTGTAACCCCTGAAACTTAGAAAAGTTTTAAATTTTCGTGAAGTTTTGCATGTGTTCTGGTTTAGTCCCAACCCGATTTATAAGCATGTTTTAAGTCTCAATGACCTACTAAGGGGACACTATGTTTGAGGTTGATATATAGTTGTATGACATTTCTGTAAATGTTTTCGATCTGTCCGGTAACGCTGTTAACCCTAGTCCGGCGACAGATACATGCCATATTTTTGAATTGTGATAGTGTGATGAATCTTGACGTATAAAATGTTATTTCTGTATAGTAATGGATCCCGAAAGAGCCATAGCTGACGACGTAGAAAGTAATGCGCCTGCTCCCGTGCAAGGGACAACGCCCTCTGATCCGAGACCGGCTACGAGCGGTCATGAGAGAGAAGCTAAACAAGCTTTCTTCCAGATGATGAGTGAATGGTTCATTCAATTCGTAAATAATAACCCAACTTTTTCATAGCCCCACCCCCGATTAATCCCCCTCAGACTACAGTTGTGCCACCGGTTATGTATTCGAGTCTGTTGAATAAGCCTCCCGTTGACAAAATCCGTAAGTATGGGGCTGAAGAGTTCCGGGCTACTAATGATCATGATGCTGAGAAGGTAGAGTTTTGGTTAGAAAACACGATCCGAGTATTCAATAAGATGTCTTTGACTCTGGTAGAATGCATAAAGTGTGTTGTATCTTTGCTCTGAGATGCAGCTTATCAATGGTGGAAAACTTTGATCTCTGTTGTTCCAAAGGAACGAGTGACATGGGAATTCTTCCAGATTGAGTTCCGGAAGAAATATATTAGTGAGAGGTTCATTGATCAGAAACAGAAGGAATTTTTGGACCTGAAACAGGGCCGTATGTATGTTACGAAATATTAACGGGAGTTTGTCAGACTGAGTCAATATGCTCGTGAATGTGTATCTACTGAGGCAATAATGTGTAAAAGATTCGAAGATGGCCTTAATAAAGATATCCGTTTGTTTTTCGGGATCTTATAAATAAAAGAGTTCGTTGTACTTGTTGATCGAGCATGCAAAGCTGAGGCACTCGGGAAAGATAAAAAGAAAGCTGAGTCAGAAGCTTGAGAAGTGAGAAAGAGATTTCAGAGTAGATCATTTCAGTCCGCTTCAAATAAATTTAGAGATGATCAAAGTCGTTCGAGATTTAATATGGGATATTCAAATAAAAATCAAGATAGATCACAAATGAGCTCCAAAGCTCCAGCAACTTCAGTGGCAAGTGTTGGAAATGTACGATCCAAGAAACCATAATGTAAGCATTGTGGAAAAGGCATCCGAGAAGTCAGAGAATGAATGATGAGCTTGTTTCGGATGTGGATCGCTTGATCATTTTATTCGTGATTGCCCGAGCTCGTCGAGCTAGAGACCGCTCGAATCGAGAGATCCGATCATCGCACTGTGAGAGGTAGACCTTTGAAGAATGTAAGAAATATCGTAGTAGTCAAAGAACTACGAGAGATCTTGTTGCAAGATCTCGGTTAGAGCGCTCTGCGAGAGCATATGCTATTCGAGCTCGTGAGGAAGCTTCATCTCCAGATGTTATAATGGGTACTTTTACTCTTTATGATACTTCTGTGATTGCATTGATAGACCCTGGTTCTACGCATTCGTATATATGCATGAATTTAGTGTTCTGTAAGACTTTGTCTGTAGAGTCTACTGAGTTTGTTATAAAAGTATCGATCCCCTTAGGTAAAAGTGTCTTTGTTGACAAAGTATGTAAGAATTGCCCGTTAATGTTCCGAGATATCTGTTTCCCTGCTGATCTGATGCTATTACCATTTGATGAGTTTGATATAATTCTGGGTATGGACTATTGACATTGCATGATGCTATTGTGAACTGTAAGAGAAAAACTATTGATTTGAGATGTCTGAATGATGAGATAGTCAGAGTTAAGTCTAATGACCTGAATGGATTACCTGCTGTGATATCTGTATTGAAAGCTAAGAGTTATATGAAAAAGGGTTACGAAGCATACCTTGCTTATGTAATTGATTCGAAAATGTCTGAAAAAAAAGTTGATTCAGTGTCAGTCATCTGTGAATTTCCTGATGTATTCCATGAAGTACTATCGGGTTTGCCTCCGACACGTGAAGTTCAATTTGGTATTGAATTGTTGCCTAGTACTACACCTATTTTGATAGCTCCGTATAGAATGGCACCAACAGAGTTGAAAGAATTAAAGTTACAATTGCAAGAGTTGACTGACAGAGGGTTCGCTAGATCGAGTTTTTCACCTTGGGGTGCTCTCGTTTTGTTTGTGAAAAAGGAAGATGGCGCGATGAGAATGTGCATTGACTACCGTCAGTTGAAAAAAGTGACCATAAAGAAAAAATATCCGTTGCCCAAGATTGACGATTTGTTGGATCAGTTAAAAGGAGCTACTGTGTTTTCGAAGATAAATCTGAGATTGAGTTACTATCTGTTGCGAGTAAAAGATTCAAATATACTGAAAACTACTTTCAGAACGAGGTACGGGCATTACGAGTTTTTAGTTATGCCATTTGGACTAACCAATGCTCCTGCTGTATTTATGGATTTGATGAACAGAGTTTTCAGACCGTACCTAGATCGATTTGTTGTTGTATTCATTGATGACATTTTGATTTATTCGCATGATGAGGCTGAACATGCTGAGCATCTGAGAATCGTATTGCAAACTCTGTGAGAAAAGAAATTGTATGTGAAATTCAGCAAATGTGAATTCTGGTTGCGTGAGGTTAGTTTTCTGGGACATATTGTGTCAGCTTCTGGAATTCGAGTCGATCCGAACAAGATTTCTGCTATTCTGGATTAGAAACCTCCGAGGAATGTGTCTGAAGTCCGTAGCTTTTTGGGTTTAGCTGGTTATTATCGTTGATTTATGAAAGGATTTTCAGTGGTAGCTACTCTGTTGACTAGATTGCTTCAGAAGAATGTTAGATTTGAATGGTCGGATAAATGCCAGAAAAGTTTTTATCAGTGGAAAACTCTGTTAACAGAAGCTCTAGTATTAGTACAGCCAAAATCGGGTAAAGAATTTGTAATATACATTGATGCTTCGTTGAATGGTCTGGGATGTGTATTGATGCAGGAAGGCAAAGTTATAGCTTATGCCTCGCGACAATTAAAGCCGCATGAAAAGAACTATCTGACTCATGATCTTGAGTTAGCTGCGATTGTGTTTGCGCTAAAAATTTTGCATCATTATCTTTTTGGTGAGAAATGTCACGTGTTTTCAGATCATTAAAGTCTGAAATATCTGATGATTCAGAAAGATTTGAACCCGCGTCAGAGAAGATGGTTAGAGCTGTTAAAAGATTATGATCTTGTGATAGATTATCATTTGGGTAAAGCAAACGTTGTTGCTGATGCGTTGAGTAGAATATCATTGTTTGCATTACGTGCTTTGAATGCTCAATTAAATATGTCTGAAGATAGTTCTATGATAGTTGAATCAAAAGAAAAACCGTTGTTCTTACAACATATTTGTGATGCTCAGAAGGTTGATAATGAATTGATAGTGAAACGAGCTCAGTGTGATTCAAATTATGAATCTGAATTTCGAGTTGTTGATGATTGCCTGAGATTCCGAGATCGTATCTGTGTTCCGAGAAATCCGAAATTGATTCAGTTGATTTTGAGTGAAGCACATAACAGTCGTCTATCTGTTCATCAGGGGAGTACTAAAATGTACCATGATTTGAAGCGACACTATTGGTGGTCTGTTATGAAGCGTGATATTTTTGACTTTGTTTCAAAATGTTTAATCTATCAACAAGTCAAAGCTGAACATCAAGTTTCGTCTGGGTTGCTACAACCGATTCTGATTCCCGAGTGGAAATGGGATAGAGTAACAATGGACTTTGTTTCTAGATTACCTTTGACTCCGAGAAAGAAAGATGCGATATGGGTCGTAGTTGATCGATTGACGAAATCTGCCCATTTTATTTCGGTAAGATTTGACTATTCACTTGATAGATTAGTCGAGCTTTATGTTTATGAGATTGTTAGATTGCATGGGGCGCCGCTATCTATTGTGTCAGATAGGGACCCCAGGTTTACATCGAGGTTCTGAAAGAAATTGCAAGAAGCTTTAGGCACGAAACTACATTTCAGCACAGCTTTTCATCCGCAAACAGATGGTCAATCCGAGCGGATTATTCAGATTCTTGAAGATGTGTTAAGATACTGTATACTTGAGTTTAATGGTTCGTGGGAACAGTATTTGCCATTGTTGAATTTGAATACAATAATAGTTTTCAGACAAGAATCAAAATGGCACCATATGAAGCTTTGTATGGTCGTAAATCTCGTACACCTTTGTATTGGACTGAGCTTGGTGAAAATAAGCTACATGGGGTCGATTTGGTAAAAGATTCAGAACAGAAAGTGAAATTGATTCGAGATTATTTGAAACCAACATCTGATCGTCAAAAGTCTTATGCGGACTTAAAACGAAAAGATATAGATTTTAAGATCGGCGACAAAGTATTTCTGAAAGTGTCACCATGGAAGAAAGTACTTCGTTTCGGACGTAAAGGCAAGTTGAGTCCGAGATTCATTGGGCTGTATGAAATCATTGAGCGAGTTGGACCTGTTGCATATCGATTGTTTTTGCCTTCCGAGCTAGAAAAGATACATAATGTATTTCATGTCTCTATGCTCCGTAAATATCGATCCGATCCGTCACATGTGAGTGCCCCACCTAAAATTGAAATCTAAGCTGATATGTCATACGAAGAGGAACCGATCCGTATCTTAGCTCGTGAAGTAAAAGAGTTGAAAAATTAGAAAATTTCGTTAGTGAAAGTATTATGGAATCGACACAGAATTGAAGAGGCAACGTGGGAGCCGGAAGATTCAACGAGACAGCAATATCCGACTTTGTTTAACGGTAAGATTTTCGGAGACGAAAATCCCTAAGGAGGGAGAATTGTAACAGCCCGGTTTATACCCTAGTCAGAACAGTGGTTTTGGGACCACAAATTTGAGTCTAAATAATATTTAATAGTATTTTCTGTGTCTCTGATAAGTGATTCTGCATGTGCTAAAGTTTCGTAAGTTAATTTGTCCGTCGGTGTGTTTAATTTGATAAAAATATTAAATTGCATTGAATGCAAAATGTGTATGCTTTATGAAAAGTACCTAATTGTGGTGGTTTTTATTAGGTGAGGGATTTAATTGGCAAATAAGCCACTACTATGGTTAGTGGACGGCATTGAATGTTTTTATATGCTTTATATGTTAATTTTTATAACTTATAATATTATAAAAAAAACATAAAATAAAACTATAGTGCTCATTTTTACTTGTTCTTCCACCGTTTATATTGAAAGAAAAAGAAAGAACAAAACTTCAAGGGTTTCGGCCATTCTAAGTTCAAAATAAGGTATATTTTGGTTTTAGATTTTGATGATTTTTATGTTTTTGAGATTGTTGCTTAGTCTACTATTAAGCCCATGTCTCAATTTTGTGTATTGATGATGTTTGTGAGAGATGCCATTGATCATATGTTGAGCTTTGTGATAATTTATGGTGTTAAATGAAAGATTGAGCAAGATGAACATACTTTGTTCTTGAAATTTTGATGAATTTAGCTAAATAGGGCTAAATTGAGAAAATAGCAATTTGAATGACTAAATTGCAAATTTGATGTAAAATATGGGCTTGTATGATATACATAACCATTCGGCTAAGCATGGATGTATGATGAATTTGTGTATTTGATGTTTTGAGAAAAATGGACTAAATTGATAAATTGTGCAAATGTGAGGGTTAATTTGCAAATAGCCTTAAATGTGTGTCCTTGGATTGAGTTGAATTAGTTTGTGAATAAAATGGTTAATTCTGAATATGTATAGATCAAGAACCGAAGAAAACAGACTTAGACCGCGGAATGGCGAAAGTAACTGAGTAGCCGTTTCTATTTCCGATAAATCGAATCTGAGGTAAGTCATTATGCAAATAAACGTATTCGTATTAAATTATGTATGTTCATATGACTATTAATATCAATGAACACTTACGAGATGTTATGTACATGAATTCTGAAATAAGATCAATATAGTGACATTTTCCAAGAAGTCCCTTATGAACCTAGGAATAGATAGGATTAGCTATGTCATGAAATAGGTATCTGTTCTATTTTATCATGTAAGACCACGTCCGGGACGTTGGCATTGATTTTATATTCGAGTAAGACCACGTTTGGGACGTTGGCATCGATATGAGCTTTATGTGTAAGACCATGTCTGGGACGTTGGCATCGATATGAGTTTTATGTGTAAGACCACGTCTGGGATGTTGGCATCGATATGAACTTTATGTGTAAGACCACGTCTGGGACGTTGGCATCGATATGAGCTTTACGTGTAAGACCATGTCTGTAATATCCCGGGTTAGGGGCTGTTTTGTTGTTGCATGATATTGCATGAGTTTAGTGTGCTTGTGTTGCTATTTCGGTGTTTTAGGGGTTTGATTGAAGTCTAGGAGTATGCCTGAGTGAATGGGAAAATTTTGATTTTTGGGTGTTAAGTCGTGGAGCTGTTGGAGCTGGGTATAAGAGTTTTATTTGGTGTTTTGTTGAACAAAAAGTGAGCTGGCAAAGTGGCAAGCATGCGTTACTTGGGGAGCTAGGTGTGGCGTCAATCGCATGGGGTGGAGGTCTAGTGTTCGAGCCGCAAGACCTCACATTTTGGCTTTAATTTTGGACGGCATAGGAGGGAAGAGTTGGATGAAGTTTAAATTCCTCCTTGGACTTGGTCAAACCGTTCAAATGGTGGGAGGAGAGTGAGTTTAGGAGGAAGACTTGGTCATGCTTGTTTGAATGTGTGGAGTGGAGTGTTGTGGGGATTTGGCCGAATTTAGGGGAGTTGGAGGGGAGTGACGGCTTAGTGTGGGGGAAAGAGTGTGCCAAATTCAATTGGCATTTTGGGGTGTTTTTTCTGGTCACTTTTTGGTATCAAACAAAGTTCTCTCATTTTGTCAAACAAGCCGATTTTTTTTCCATAGAAAATTCTCTCATTCTTTCCACCTCTTGAAACCGAAACACCTAGTCCCTTAGTTGCCGAAACTCTCACTTGCTTCAAACCGAATCTTTCCATTATTCATCTTCCCATTTCTTTTGGTGCCAAACCACAATCACTTGCATCTCGGACTTTTTTTTCTTTTCTTTTCTTTTCTTATACATTATTGCCGAAACTTCATTCTCATCTCCTATCTTCTTTTCTTTCCTTTTCCATTCAAAACCGAACATAGGTGTGTGGTAAACACTTAGGCCGAATCTTCTTGTCTTTTTGGGGTGCATCTTAGCCGAATCTTTTCTCTCTTGGAAGTCCTCTTGTGGCCGAATTTTGGGTGGTATTGGTAAGTTCTTGGCCGAATGGCCATTTCTCTTTTCTCTCTAGTGCGATGTCGATTTTGGATTGGTGAAAGGAGTTAACCTCTTATTTTGGATTTCAAGGCTTTATAGGGCATTCGGGATTCAAGCAGTTGACAAAACCTTTTACAGCACTCGACCGATTGATAAGTGGTGGGGATTGGCCGATTGTCAGAAAATCAGTGGTTGATTCGAGAATTTGGTAGGAAACCAAATCGGGTATAGAGGTAAGGGTTCGATATTAACCCCTTTGGTTAATTGTTGTTGGCCGAATGTTATAGATGCCTAACCCCTATGTTTGGCCGATTTTTAGGAGCAAGTCACTCGAGGGATTTAGATCGTTTAGTGGGATTTTAGACTCAGAATTACCAGTGTGTAAACTAACACACCGATATCTAGTAATGTTATTAATAAACCTGTTTGCTCTGTTAAAAACTATACCAAAGATGACGGATAATTGGATACCCAAACGGGGTATGTGTACGTATCGAGTAAGTCTAATTTATTACAAGTTCTATTATGGATACCTTGGGTATTATGATCTATGTTATGTATGCTATGAGATGTAATGCTAGACATGTTGGCATGATATGCATGATTTGTATGATATGCATGATTACATGAGTATGGTATGTTGATGGGTGATATGAGTGGAGGAGCGGTGATATTTTGTGTTGACGAGCACCAGTTGTTTTGGTAACACACTTTGTGACTTTGGGTCACCGAGAGTTGGGCACCTCATTGCGACTCGTCCTCGTGGTTTGACACCACCGTGGGTTGGCCCCACTTTGAGATATGGGATCGTCACTAGTGATTGGGTATCACACGATGGGTTGGCCCCATCATTCGATTATTGTGACTACGGTCACCAAAGTGGTTTGGTACCACATTTGTGTCTTTGGGACACCGAGGTTGGGCACCTCATTGCGACTCGTCCCTCGTGGTTTAACACCACCGTGGGTTGGCCCCATATGAGATATGGGATCGTCGCTAGTGATTGGGTATCACCACGATGGGTTGGCCCCATCATTGGATTTGTGACTTCGATCACCAGTGCTTTGGTAGCACAAACGTGTCTTTGGGACACCAGTGGTTTGGCACCACATTGATGGATATTGTGTCTTTGGGACACCAGTGTTTTGGTAACACATTGTGACTATATGTCACCAGTGGTTTGGCACCACCAGTGGTTTGGTACCACACGGGGTAGAAAAGGCGATACGGATGGTTAGGATCGGGTTGCATTAATTATGTTGCTATGTATGATGTGTGTTAGCATGTTGATTCATCGGGAGCGGGATTTATGCAATCGAGTCATTCGACTCACCCTCTCCTTTGACATTTCAGGTGACCGTGAAGCGGACATGGAGCCGGGGTGGACTCGGGGTGCACATGCCATGCTTTAATAAAAGTTTTGCTCAGACTATTCACTTTGGGTACTTTAGCTCATTTATTTTTATTTGATATTTAATTTGGATTTGTAAAAGGCCTTTAAATTATGTTTTATGATGGTTATGTTTTAATTAGATTCTCAACCTGCTTAACAAATAACTTGGTATGAAATTTTACTAAAATTTGGTAAGACAATGCTTTCAAAACTATAACGCAATGTGTTTTAAACTATACCATCGGGTATCTCACTATGTTTTGCTATACAGTAAACTCAAATGATTTTCAAACCAAACTCGATATTCTATTAAGTCAAAAAATGTTTCAAAATAGCACTAAGAAACTATTGGGAATGCTAAATGAAATCAACTCGGTTGTAACTATATGCTTTAGATAAGTTTTCAAAATCTAATCAAACAGGCCTACTCCAATTTTCTTCAAGTTCACTATGTTTTCACCCCGTTTTTAAACGAAAAATCTGATCACTCAAAAATGTTTTTCCCCGTAACATACCAGATTCGGACGGGGTGTCCTGTCCGAGTTTGGGGTGTTACAATGTCTAGGACAGTGGCATCGATATTGGAGTGCATGTAAGGCCTCGTCTGGGACGTTGGCACTGTACGATCATTCTGAGTTTTTGAGTATCCTATTAGATTCTGAACAGTTCAACGGGCAAATCCGAGCTATAAACCATTACGTGAATGTATATTCGTTTCAGGTACGTTTGGTATGTATACTAAGTGTGTATAAAGGGTAAGTACATATATGACTTTGATTTGAAGAAAAGTATGTTCGAATATGAGAATGTGAATGAGATGTAAGAATGGTTATGCATGTGGCAATATGGCCAAGAATATGGACCAAAGCATATATGTGAGAAAATTTCTATGAATATGAATTGTACCAATGTTTTTACATGCTTATATGCTCTACATGTTGAGTTTACTTGTATTATGACTTACTAAACTTTTAGTAAGATTACTTTGTGTGTGTTTTCTCTTTTATATAGGTCGTCAAAGCTACTGAAGGCTCGGGACCGTTGAGGATCATCATCACACTACTCAACTTGTGTTTGGTACATTTTGGAAATGTATATAGTTAGATTTGGCATGTATAGGCTAGTATTTAATATAAATTTGTTATATGAACTTAGCCATGTGATTTGCCTAATTATGAGTTGAGAATTTGCTTAAATGAATGTGATGTGTGAAGCATGTTTTTGGCATGGTTAGATGACACATGAGATGGTCAAGTTTTGAGTAAGTAATGGATGAATTATGCTTGTGATGAGATGAGTTTTAGTCTTGTAAGTTGGTATAGTTAAGATTAGTTTTGAAAGGAAAGATTGAATGGTTATTTTAGTATGTTATGGTTGTTATTTGTGCATGAAATGTGTTGGTAAATTTCTTGTAGAATTGACCTTAAGTGGGTGTCATTTTGGCCTTTCATGTCACACGGTTGTGGCACACGGGCATGCCTAGTGACCGTGGGGCTAAGTCAGTAGCTAGTTTAGGAGCACACGATCAAGACACATGGGCGTGTCTAGTAGCCGTGTGAAAAAGTCAGTATATGGCCTAAGAGTACACGGCCTTAGCACATGGGGGTGCTTGGTGACTGTGGATGTAAAGTCAGATTAGACCAGGGCCAAGGTACACGGGCGTGCTTGGTGGCCGTGGATGTAAAGTCAGATTTGACCACGGGAAGGACACACGGGTGTGTCCAGCAGCCGTGGGAGGCACACGGCCTGCCTACACGGGCGTGTAACCCCTGAAACTTAGAAAAGTTTTAAATTTTCGTGAAGTTTTGTATGTGTTCTAGTTTAGTCCCGACTCGATTTATAAGCATGTTTAGGTCTCAATGACCTACTAAAGGGACACTATGTTTGAGGTTGATATATAGTTGTATGACATTTCTGTAAATGTTTCCGATCTATCCGGTAACACCGTTAACCCTAGTCCGGTGACGGATACGGGTTAGGGGTGTTACATTTGGTTGGTATCAGATCTACGGTTTAGCCGATTCTCGGACTAACGTAGCATGTCAGAGTCTAGCTATACACGCCATATTTCTTAATTGTGATAGTGTGATGAATCCTGACGTATAAAATGAGATTTCTGTATAGTAATGGATCCCGAAAGAGCCGTAGCTGACGACGTAGAAAGTAATGCGCCTACTCCCGCGTAAGGGACAGCATCCTCTGATCCTAGACCGGCTACGAGCGGTCATGAGCGAGAAGCTAAACAAGCTTTCTTCTAGATGATGAGTGAATGGTTCACTCAATTCGTAAAGAATAACCCGACTGTTTCACAACCCCCACCCCCGGTTAATTCCCCTTAGACTACAGTTGTGCCACCGGTTATGTATCCGAGTCTGTTGAATAAGCCTCCGTTTGACAAAATCTGTAAGTATGGGGCTGAAGAGTTCCGGGCTACTAATGATGATGATGCCGAGAAGGTAGAGTTTTCGTTAGAAAAACGATCCGAGTATTCAATGAGATGTCTTTGACTCTGGAAGAATGCATAAAGTGTGTTGTATCTTTGCTCCGAGATGCAGCTTATCAATGGTGGAAAACTTTGATCTCTGTTTTTCCAAAGGAACGGGTGACATGGGAATTCTTCCAGATTGAGTTCCGGAAGAAATATATTAGTGAGAGGTTCATTGATCAGAAACGGAAGGAATTTCTGGACTTTAAACAGGGCCGTATGTCCGCATGACGAATATGAACGAGTTTGTCGATCGAGTTAATATGCTCGTGAATGTGTATTTACTTGAGGCAATAATGTGTAAAAGATTCGAAGATGGCCTTAATGAAGATATCCGTTTATTTTTCGGGATCTTAGAAATAAAAGAGTTTGTTGTACTTGTTGATCAAGCATGCAAAGCTGAGGCACTCGGGAAAGATAAAAAGAAAGTTGAGTCAAAAGCCTGAAAAGTGAGAAAGAGATTTCAGAGTAGATCATTTCAGTCCGCTTCAAAGAAATTTAGAGATGATCAAAGTCGTTCGAGAGTTAATATGGGATATTCAAATAGAAATCGAGATAGATCACAAATAAGCTCCAAAGCTCCTGCAACTTCAGTGGCAAGTGTTGGAAATGTACGATCCAAGAAACCAGAATGTAAGCATTGTGGAAAAAGGCATTCGGGAAGCTGTAGAATGAATGACAGAGCTTGTTTCAGATGTGGATCGCTTGATCATTTTATTCGTGATTACCCTAAGCCTGTCGAGCCAGAGACTATTCAGAATCTGAGATCTGATAATGCACCTGTGAGAGGTAGACCTTTGAAGAATGTAAGAAATATCAGTAGTAGTCAAAGAACTACGAGAGATACTGTTGCAAGATCTGAAGTTAGAGCGCCTGCTAGAGCATATGCTATTCGAGCTGGTGAGGAAGCTTCATCTCCAGATGTTATAACGGGTACTTTTACTCTTTATGATACTTCTGTGATTGCATTGATAGACCCTGGTTCTACGCATTCGTATATATGCATGAATTTATTGTTCAGTAAGACTTTGTCTGTAGAGTCTACTGAGTTTGTTATAAAAGTATCGATCCCCTTAGGTAAAAGTGTCCTTGTTGACAAAGTGTGTAAGAATTGCCCGTTAATGTTCCGAGATATCTGTTTCCCTGCTGATATGATGCTATTACCATTTGATGAGTTTGATATAATTCTGGCTATGGACTGGTTGACATTGCATGATGCTGTTGTGAACTGTAAGAGAAAAACTATTGATTTGAGATGTCTGAATGATGAAATAGTCAGAGTTGAGTCTAATGACCTGAATGGATTACCTGCTGTGATATATGTATTGAAAGCTCAGAGTTATATGAAAAACGGTTACGAAGCAAACTTTTCTTATATAATTGATTCAAAAATGTCTGAAAAAAGTTGATTCAGTGCTAGTCGTCTGTGACTTTTCAGATGTATTCCCTGAAGAACTACAAGGTTTGCCTCCGACACGTGAAGTTCAATTTGGTATTGAATTGTTGCCTGGTACTACACCTATTTCGATAGCTCCGTATAGAATGGCACCAATAGAGTTGAAAGAATTAAAGTCACACAGATTGCAAGAGTTGGTATCGGACAGAGGGTTCGCTAGACCGAGAAGCTCACCTTGGGGTGCTCCGTTACGATTGTGAAAAGAAAGATGGCACGATGAGAATGTGCATTGACTACCGTCAGTTGAAAAAAGTGACCATAATGAAAAAATATCCGTTGCCCAGGATTGACGATTTGTTTGATCAGTTAAAAGGAGCTACTGTGTTTTCGAAGATAGATCTAAGATCGGGTTACTATCGATTCTGAGTAAAAGATTCGATATATACGTAAAACCGCTTTCGTAACGAGAGGTACGGCATTACGAGTTTTTAGTTATGCCATTTGGACTAACCAATGCTCCTGCTGTTTTTATGGATTTGATGAACAGAATTTTCAGACCGTACCTAGATCGATTTGTTGTTGTATTCATTGATGACATTTTGATTTATTCGCGTGATGAGGCTAAACATGCTGAGCATCTCAGAATTGTATTGCAAACACTGTGAGAAAAGAAATTGTATGCGAAATTCAGCAAATGTGAATTCTGTTTGCGTGAGGTTAGTTTTCTGGGACATATTGTGTCAGCTTCTAGAATTTGAGTCTATCCCAGCAAGATTTTTGTTATTCTGGATTGGAAACCTCCAAGGAATGTGTCTGAAGTCCGTAGCTTTTTGGGTTTAGCTAGTTATTATCGTCGATTTGTGAAAGGATTTTCAGTGGTAGCTACTCCGTTGACTAGATTGCTTCAGAAGAATGTTAGATTTGAATGGTCGGATAAATGCCAGAAAAGTTTTGATCAGTTGAAAACTCTGTTAACAGAAGCTCCAGTATTAGTACAGCCAAAATCGGGTAAAGAATTTGTGATATACAGTGATGCTTCGTTGAATGGTCTGGGATGTGTATTGATGCATGAAGGCAAAGTTATAGCTTACGCCTCGCGACAATTAAAGCCGCATGAAAAGAACTATCCGACTCATGATCTTGAGTTAGCTGCGATTGTGTTTGCGCTAAAAATTTTGCGTCATTATCTTTTTGGTGAGAAATGTCACGTGTTTTCAGATCATAAAAGTCTGAAATATCTGATGATTCAGAAAGATTTGAACCTGCGTCAGAGAAGATGGTTAGAGCTGTTAAAAGATTATGAGCTTGTGATAGATTATCATCCGGGTAAAGCAAACGTTGTTACTGATGCGTTGAGTAGAAAATCATTGTTTGCATTACGTGCTTTGAATGCTCAATTAAATCTCTCTGAAGATAGTTCTGTGATAGTTGAATCAAAAGCAAAATCGTTGTTCTTACAACATATTTATGATGCTCAGAAGGTTGATAATGAATTGATCGTGAAACAAGCTCAGTGTGATTCAAATTATGAATCTGAATTTCGAGTTGTTGATGATTGCTTGAGATTCCGAGATCGTATCTATGTTTCGAGAAATCAGGAATTGATTCAGTTTATTTTGAGTGAAGCATATAACAATCGTCTATCTGTTCATCCGGGGAGTACTAAAATGTACCATGATTTGAAGCGACACTATTGGTGGTCGGGTATGAAGCGTGATATTTCTGACTTTGTTTCAAAATGTTTAATCTATCAGCAAGTCAAAGCTGAACATCAAGTTCCATCTGGGTTGCTACAACCGATTCTGATTCCCGAATGGAAATGGGATAGAGTAACAATGGACTTTGTTTCTGGATTGCCTCTGACTCCGAGAACGAAAGATGCGATATGGGTCGTACTTGATCGATTGACGAAATCTGCCCATTTTATTCCGGTAAGATCTGACTATTCACTTGATAGATTAGCCGAGCTTTATATTTCTGAGATTTTTAGATTGCATGGGGCGCCACTATCTATTGTGTCAGATAGGGACCCGAGGTTTACATCGAGGTTCTGGAAGAAATTGCAAGAAGCTTTAGGGACCAAACTGCATTTCAGCACAGCCTTTCATCCGCAAACAGATGGTCAATCCGAGCGGTTTATTCAGATTCTTGAAGATATGTTAAGATGTTGTATACTTGAGTTTAATGGTTCGTGGGAACAATATTTGCCATTGATTGAATTTGCATACAATAATAGTTTTCAGACAAGTATCAAAATGGCACCATATGAAACTTTGTACGGTCGTAAATGTCGTACACCTTTGTATTGGACTGGGCTTGGTGAAAATAAGCTAAATGGGGTCGATTTGGTAAAAGACTCAGAACAGAAAGTGAAATTGATTCGAGATTGTTTGAAAGCAGCATCTGATCGCAGAAGTCTTATGCGGACTTAAAACGAAAATATATAGAATTTAAGATCGTCGACAAAGTATTTCTGAAAGTGTCACCATGGAAGAAAGTACTTCATTTCGGACGTCAAGGCAAGTTGAGTTCGAGATTCATCGGGCCATATGAAATCATTGAGCGAGTTGGACAAGTTGCATATCGATTGTTGTTGCCTTCCGAGCAAGAAAAGATACATAATGTATTTCATGTCTCTATGCTCCGTAAATATCGATCCGATCTATCACATGTGATTGCCCCAGCTGAAATTGAAATCCAAACTGATATGTCATACGAAGAGGAACCGATCCATATCTTAGCTCGTGAAGTAAAAGAGTTGAGAAATAAGAAAATTTTGTTAGTGAAAGTATTATGGAATCGACACAAAATTGAAGAGGCAACGTGGGAGCCGAAAGATTCCACGAGATAGCAATATCCGACTTTGTTTAACGGTAAGATTTTCGGGGACGAAAATCCCTAAGGGGGAGAATTGTAACAGTCCGGTTTATACCCTAGTCGAACAGTGGTTTCGGGACCACGAATCCGAGTCTGAATAATATTTTAATAGTATTTTCTATGTCTCTGAAAAGTGATTATGCATGTGCTAATGTTTCGTAAGTTAATTTGTCCATCTGTGTGTTTAGTTTGATAAAAGGATTAAATTGCATTGAATGCAAAATGTGTATGCTTTATGAATAGTACCTAATTTTGGTGGTTTTAATTAGGTGAGGGATTTAATTGGAAAATAAGCCACTACTATGGTTAGTGGACGGCATTGAATGTTTTTATATGCTTTATATGTTACTTTTTATAAGTTATTATATTATAAAACAAAACATAAAATAAAACCATAGTGCTCATTTTTACTTGTTCTTCCACTGTTTATATTGAAAGAAAAAGAAAGAACAAAACTTCAAGGGTTTCGGCCATTCTAAGTTCAAATTAAGGTATATTTTGGTTTTAGATTTTGATGATTTTTATGTTTTTTAGATTGTTGCTTAGTCTACTATTAAGCCCATGTCTCAATTTTATGTATTGATGATGTTTGTGAGAGATGCCATTGATTATATGTTGAGCTTTGTGATAATTTATGGTGTTAAATGAAAGATTGAGCTAGATGAACATACTTTGTTCTTGAAATTTTGATGAATTTAGCTAAATAGGGCTAAATTGAGAAAATAGCAATTTGAATGACTAAATTGCAAATTTGATGTAAAATATGGGCTTGTATGATATACATAACCATTCGGCTAAGCATGGATGTATGATGAATTTGTGTATTTGGTGTTTTGAGAAAAATGGACTAAATTGATAAATTGTGCAAATGTGAGGGTTAATTTGCAAATAGCCCTAAATGTGTGTCCTTGGATTGAATTGAATTAGTTAGTGAATAAAAGGGTTAATTCTGAATATGTATAGATCAAGAACCGAGGAAAACGGACTTAGACCGCGAAAAGGCGAAAGTAACTGAGTAGCCGTTTCCATTTTCGATAAATCGAATCCGGGGTAAGTCATTATGCAAATAAATGTATTCGTATTTAATTATGTATGTTCATATGACTATTGATAACAATGAACGCTTATGAGATGTTATGTACATGAATTCCGAAATAAGATCAATATAGTGACATTGTTCGAGAAGTCCCGTATGAACCTAGGAATAGATAGGATTAGCTATGTCATGACATAGGTATCTGTTTTGTGTTATCATGTAAGACCACGTCTAGGACGTTGGAATTGATTTGATATTCGAGTAAGACCACGTCTGGGACGTTGGCATCGATATGAGCTTTATGTATAAGACTACGTCTGGGACGTTGGCATCGATATGAGTTTTATGTGTAAGACCACGTCTGGGACGTTGGCATCGATATGAACTTTATGTGTAAGACCACGTCTGGGACGTTGGCATCGATATGAGCTTTACGTGTAAGACCATGTCTGGGACAGTGGCATCGATATTGGAGTGTATGTAAGACCTCGTCTGGGTCGTTGGCATTGTACGATCATTCTGAGTTTCTGAGTATCCCATTAGATTCCGAACGGTTCAACGGGCAAATCCGAGCTATAAACCATTACGTGAATGTATATTCGTTTCAAGTACGTTTGGTATGTACACTAAGTGTGTATAAAGGGTAAGTACCTATATGACTTTGATTTGAAGAAAAGTATGTTTGAATATGAGAATGTGAATGAGATGTAAGAATGGTTATGCATGTGGCAATATGGCCAAGAATATGGACCAAAGCATATATGTGAGAAAATTGCTATGAATATGAATTGTACCAATGTTTCTACATGCTTATGTGCTCTACATGTTGAGTTTATTTGTATTATGACTTACTAAGCTTTTAGTAAGCTTACTTTGTGTGTGTTTTCTCTTTTATATGGTTCGTCAAAGCTACTGAAGGCCCGGGACCGTTGAGGATCATCATCACACTACTCAACTTGTGTTTGGTACATTTTTGAAATGTATATAGTAAGATTTGGCTTGTATAGGCTAGTATTTAATATAAGTTTGTTATATGAACTTAGCCATGTGATTTGCCTAATTATGAGTTGAGAATTTGCTTAAATGAATGTGATGTGTGAAGCATGTTTTTGGCATGGTTAGATGACACATGAGATGGTCAAGTTTTGAGTAAGTTATGGATGAATTATGCTTGTGATGAGATGAGTTTTAGTCTTGTAAGTTGGTATAGTTGAGATTGGTTTTGAATGTATAGATTGAATGGTTATTTTAGTATGTTATGGTTGTTATTTGTGCATGAAACGTGTTGGTAAATTTCTTGTAGAATTGACCTTAAGTGGGTGGCATTTTGGCCTTGCAAATGGCCTATAATGTCACATGGTTGTGGCACACGGGCGTGCCTAGTGACCGTGGGGCTAAGTCAGTAGCTAGCCTAGGAGCACACGGTCAAGACACACGGGCGTGTCTAGTAGCCGTGTGAAAAAGTCAGTATATGGCCTAAGAGTACACGACCGTAGCACACGGGGGTGCTTGGTGACCGTGGATGTAAAGTCAGATTAGACCACGGCCAAGGTACACGGGCGAGCTTGGTGGCCGTGGATGTAAAGTCAGATTCGACCACGGGGAGGACACACGAGTCTGTCCAGCAGCCGTGGGAGGCACACGGCCTACCTACACGGGCGTGTAACCCCTGAAACTTAGAAAAGTTTTAAATTTCTGTGAAGTTTTGTATGTGTTCCGGTTTAGTCCCGACCCGGTTTATAAGCATGTTTTATGTCTCAATGACCTACTAAGGGGACACTATGTTTGAGGTTGATATACAGTTGTATGACATTTCTGTAAATGTTTCTGATCTGTCTGGTAACGCCGTTAACCCTAGTCCAGTGACGGATACGGGTTAGGGGTGTTACATAGTGTTCTTGAGCCAAAATTCCGCTCTCTCAGCATCATCATCACTAGTAGCCCTAAACTCTTCGACTCTATACTTACGGATTTTATCAACCGGAGGTTTATTCAACAAATTCAAGCTCATAACCAAAGGTATAGCAGAAGTCTGAGGAGGATTAGGCGGGGGCGGAGGTTGTGAAACAACCGGATTAGTTCTTACATACTGAGTGAACCACTCATTCATCATTTGGAAGAAAGCTTGTTTAGCCTCTCCCTCTTGACCGCTAGTAGCTGGTCTCGAATCAGATGGCACTGTCCCATGAGTGGGACAAGGCTAATTGCTTTCTACATCGTCAGCTACGGCTCTTTCGAGATCCATGACTATACGAATAACACATTTTACACGTCAAGATTCATCACACTATCACATTTCATATATATGGCATGTATAGCTAGACTCTCACACGCTACGTTAGTCCGAGAATCAACTAAACCGTAGCTCTGATACCAATAAAATGTAACACCCCTAACCCATAACCATCGCCAGTTTAGGGTTATGAGGCATTACCGGACAATCAAAAACTTTCACAGACATTTCATAACATATTTTGACAAACCACATCAAAGCGTCCCTTAAATAGGTCTACGAGACCTTAATCATGCTTTAGAAACGGGCCGGGACTAAACTGAACACATACAGAAATTCTTAGAAATTTAATTTTTTTTCAAAGTTACAGGGGTCACACACCCGTGTGGGCAGGCCGTGTGCCTCCCACGGCCTCAGACACGCCCGTGTGCCTCCCACGGCCTCCGACACGCCCGTGTGTCTAAGCCGTGTCAAAATAGGGCATACATACTGACTTGTCCACACGGCCGTGGACACGCCCGTGTACCTCACCCGTGGTCGAGCCTGACTTGCACCACACGGCCAGTCACACGCCCGTGTGTCCAGCCCGTGGTCGAGTCTGACTTGTTTTGAAACACAACCACGAGGGACACGGTCGACCCACACGGCCGTGTGCTCAACCGTGTGGGCAATTATAGGCCATTTTGAAGGCCAAAATGCCACCCACACTTGGGTCATCCCTACAAGCATTCATACAAATACAATTCATGTCAAAAACAAAAAATTTTCCAAGCATACAAAGGCATCTCAAGCACAACTTCTTATACAACAATTAGCTCATTCTATTCACAATCATTTTCAAATTTAATTCATCACAAACATATCATTTCCTTATAACAACCATTCATCAAATATATGCTTACATTGAATAAATGATCTTACCAATATTTTGACCATTTCTTAACCATGAAACCATACCAAAACCAAGCATCATATAGCATGACTCATCATTCATAAAACATTTATCTAGCCATATCACATGGATATTATATATCTCAAACATATTCCAAAAACAACTAGCCCATACATGCCATATTTAGTATATACACTTTCAAAAGGTACCAAAAATAGGATTGAGTAGTGTGATGACGATCCTCGATGATCTTCGAGCCTTTCGTAGCTTTGACGACCTATAGAACAGAGTAAACACATAAGAGTAAGCTTTCCAAAAGCTTAGTAAGCCATATACAAATAAACTTAACATATAGGCATTCATTATTCATAACAAATATGAGTTTACTACTAGCTCATTTGCACATTCATGATCCTTCTTGGCTCATTTATCTAGCCATTTGCTTACCAACATATTTGTCACCATGTACTTCTTTAGATCATAGCTCATTCACAAATATAACACATTTTACCATATCAAATCTATTCACATATTTCATCTAGGTAAGTTCATATAAACACTTTCCTTTCATACACTTGTTTAGTGTATAATTCAAACGTACCTGATTCGTTTATACATTTCACGTAGACTTTCATTACTCAGTTTTTCCCGTTGAACCATTCAGAATCAAATAGGATACTCAGAATGCTCGGAATAGTCGTACAATGCCAACCTCCCAGACGTGGTATTACATGTAACCAGATATCGATGCCACAGCCCCAGACAGGGTCTTATACGAATCAATACGATGCCATTGTCCCAGACATGGTCTTATACGTAAATCTTAAATCGATGCCAACATCCTAGACGTGGTCTTACATGATGTCTCATATTGATGCCAACGTCCCGGACGTGGTCTTATACGATATCACATTTCGGACACCTATGTCATGAAATATACAATCATATCTATTCCTAGGTTCGTACGGGACTTTTTCGGATGTTGACATCATGTCGATACTATCTCAGATTTCATGTACTCATCATCTCATATAATTCATCATTATAAATTTTCATATGAACATACATATATCAATGTAAATACATTTATTTGTATATAGACTTACCTCGGATTCGGATAAACAAAAACGAACTCGGCTACTCAATTACTTTCGATTTCCCACGATCTAAGTCTGTTTTCTTCGGTTCTTGATCTATACATATTCAAATTTAACTCATTTATTCACTAAATTATTTAATTCAATACAAAAACACATATTTAGGGCAATTTACAAATTAGCCCTCACATTTTCACATTTTGACATTTTAGTCCTATTTCACAAAATCACAAAATCTCATATCACCCAAGCTTGGCCGAATATTCCCATGCTCCAAACAAGTCCATACATTTCCTTTATTTCACAATTTAGTCCCTTAAAATATTATTTTCTCAATTAAGTTCAAATTACTCAAAATCACAAAAAACTCAAAGACAAACTATGTTAATCTAACAAATATCTTTCATAATTCATCTTCAAACATCACAAAACTCATGTGTTCATCAATGGCATATTTCAAAATCATCATCAATTCACAAAATTGTAGCATGAGTTTTAAAGAACACAAAGCAACGATTACAAAAACATAGAAATTATCAAAAACTGATCAAAATCCATACCTTAATCAAACTCTTCAATGGTCGAACCCTAAGAAGCTTTATTTCTTTCTTTTTTCTTTGATAATTCGGAAAGATGGATGATGATAATGGCTTATTTTTTATGCTTTTATTTTATTTAACATAATAATATACCTTTTACTATATTACCCTTATTATTTAACATATAAAACATATGTACACAAGGTCATTAATGTCCAGTAACCATGTTAATGGTTTAATTACAACATAAGGCTACCACATTTATAAAGACATAACACATTGGTTCTTTTAACATATGGCATTCAATTTTGCATCTTTCACAATTAGGTCATTTTATCAAATTAAGCACCCAAACAGATATATTAAATCACAGAAATTTCACACATGCTTAATCATATAATGCAGACACAAAAAAATAATATTAAAATATTTTTCTGACTCAGATTTGTGGTCTCGAAACCACTATTTGGACTAGGGTCTAAACTGGACTGTTACATATGCTCAGCCACCGGTAGGACGTACAGGACCAGCACCCGAATCACATAATCACAGTAACCCCTAATGACATGTCATTCGTATCCTAATTATTCCTAAGGTTCAACCAGGATTTTCACGTTTGTCAAATCATCGTCGAACATGTCCGTAGTCTCGTATTCACAGTTTATGTAATATCAAAGAATTTAAAATACATTTATAACGAAACTTATTACATACAAACTTACCTCGATTGTAAAAACGATGAAACGAGTCGATTAATCTGAATCCTTGTTCTTTTCTCGATCTAAATCAATATTTTTCTTTTCTTGATCTAAATGTAATCAAAATTAACTTATTTAATAATCTCTCTATTCAATTTAGTCCAAATTACACATTAAGGAAAATTTACACATTTGCCCCTAATGTTTCACATTTTTATAATTTAGTCATTATTTCATAAAATTAAAAATTCATGCAATTCAACCACAACCCATGCTAGCTGAATTTCAATTAGGTTTCTAGCATCCCATATTTTCCATTTATTTCACATTTTAACCACAAAGTTTCCACATTTCACAAATTAATCCCTAATTTGAATTTTCACCAAAAATCACTTAACAAAACTTGTATAACTATCATCAAACAATCATAATCTATCATCAATCATTAAAGCTCATACATATTCATCAATGGAAACATCCTAAACCTTTAACAGTTTTGTAAATTAGTCCCTGGGCTAGCTAGATTAAGCTACGACGATCTCAAAACAATAGAAGTTATTAAAAACGGGACAAAATTCACTCACCTATTGAGCTAGAAAGCTTGGTCTGTAACACCCCTTACCCAGGTTCTATGCAGGGAACCGGGCCTGAGGCGTTACCAACTCAAACCACTTAATCGCCACTTAGGCTCTACGTCATTACTCTCTAACTCCTCCTTCTCGACTTACGAGGCCTAACTCATGCATCCGAGGACCCTCAAGACTAATCCGGAACTTTTTCCATTCTTAAAATTTTGCCCTTTTAAGAAGGGTTTCACACGCTCGTGCAAGATGAGACACGCCCGTACATAGGCACACACGCCCATGTCCCCAGATCGTGCCTAAAAACCCAGTATTCTGCCAATTTGCCCACGGTTAGGGCACACGCCCATGCATTTTGGGAACACGCCCGTGTACCCTATCACACTTCCGTGCCTTTCACCCGTGGTCGACACTGACTAATCACACACGGTTTTAACACGCCCATGGGTCTAAATCGTGTGCCATACCTTAGTATTCTGACTTATTCAACACAGCCTCGGCACGCCCGTGTGCTTTAACCGTGTGACCATTCCAGTTCTAATTTCAAAGTGCAGACTTCACACGGCCAGGGCACCCGCCCATGACTTGATCGTGTGTCTCACACGGCCTAGACACACGCCCGTGCGCCTACCCGTGTGGACCAGAACAAGGTTGTTTGCCAAGCTCTTAGCACTCCTATAGCTTACACTATAAGAATCCATTCAACATGCCAATAAATACTCATAATTTCAACATGGACTTCCATAGGTAACCTTATAATTTCAAAAAGGTAGAATGAGCCATCATGCATGGAATTTTACAAATTTCAATATCTTACAAGATGCCAATACACCTTTGGCCAAAATAACAAAATAACTTAACTAGCCTAGCACCTATACATTCCATTTACAAAAATCATTAAGTCTAGGTATACGGAGAGGAGCTGATAGTGTGGCCGGTCTTCCGGTTAGCTGCATATTCTGGCTCGGCTCTAAAACTCTATAAAACAAGGGAAAAGAGAAGGGGAGTAAGCTTTAAGCTTAGTAAGTTTACATGTAAACAATATAACCTTTTAACATGTACCAAACAATTTCATAGCGTTATGTACTAACCAAGGAACAATTTATAACCATACTTACTCATTTCCTCCATTCACACACTCTAACCACATCACAAGCATAATGTATACATTCATTATCTGTTCCCCTGCACTTAACATTACAAATTCACATAATACGAAACATCTAATCTATTTATCATAGCCGAATTTCTCGGTGGTTTCGCACTTAGCCCACCATCAGTCATTATTAGGGTGGTATCGCTCACAGCCCACCAAAAGATTAATTACGGTGGTATCACACACAGCCCACCAAAAGAGTTGTTACGGTGGTATCGCACACAGCCTACCAGAAGATTAATAGATGATGGTATCGCACATAGCCCATTGTAATTGAACAACAAGGTGGTATCGCACTTAGCCAACCATTAAGAGTTGTCATTGCACAATCACAAGATTATTTCATTAATCATATGATAATTTTTCTCGATAACTACCCCAATCCATCTATTAGTACCACATATGTTCTCAATCATACCATACTCTAATTAGAAACATAGGGGTTATGAAAAATATACATTGCTTACACATAAACTTACCTCGGTGCAAAACGTGACAACCAATGATTTAGTCTCTCACCTTGCCCTTTCCACGGTCAAGGTTGATTCCGCACTCTTCTTGATCTATAACAATGAAATTTATTCGTTTAGATCATTCATTGATCATAATACACAAAATTCTATACTTTGGCAAAAATGACCATTTTGCCCTTGTACATTGGCAAAATTATGATTTTGCCCCTAGGCTCGTAATTTATTTTTCAACACATTTTCTCAAGCACAAACATAGATGAACATTTATTTCTCTTACAACTTCTCACCATTCAAACTATTTCATGCATTTATGACACAATTTAATCTTTGCATTCAAGTCCTATTTAGGTGTTTCCATGCTAACACCATTCATAAATGTTGTTTCTCATCTCCCTAACATTCATTTTCTTCCATGAAAACTCAGCTAACAACACAAATACTCTCTTGGAAAGTCCTTAGACTTTCAACCATATTACAAACTAGTCCCCCCATTAGCTAGCTTAAGCTTTGGGGACTCCAAAAATACAAAAAATCATCAAAAATAATCATCAAAATGACTTACTTGCAAGGATGAGATGTAGCTGAAAATTTTGAACTCCAAGAACCCTTATTTCCTCTAAAATTTCGGTGGTAGAAGAAGAAAGAATAGTAAAAGATGATGTCTCATCTTTTTTATCTTATTTTATTATTTTTTTTATTCACCTAATGTCACGAAATTTTGACTAAAATTAATGCTCTTGTCTCCCCTAGCTTGTATGGCCGGCCAACACACATTAAATGGCCTAATTGCACTTTAAAATCCTTTAAATTTCCTTTCTATAGCTATTAGGCACCTCCACCATGCAAAATAGAACTTTCGCCCTTTATGCGATTTAGTCCTTTTTCGCAATTAAGCATGCTGTCACTTTAATTAAAACACCAAAATTTTCATGCATCCATATAATCATGCTACAACACATAAATTAACATCAAAATAAATTTTCTCGACCTCGGATTAGTGGTCTCGAAACCACTATTCCGACTAGCCCCAAAACCGGGCTGTTACAACTCTCCCCCTTTTAGGGATTTTTGCCCTCAAAAATCTTACCGGTAAAGAGGTTTGGATATTGTTCCCTCATAGCTTCTTCCGGTTCCCAAGTAGCCTCTTCTACACCGTGCTTTTGCCATAATACTTTTACTAAGGCTATGTCCTTGTTTCTCAATTGTTTCACCTCTCGAGCCAAAATTTTAATCGGCTCTTCCTCATATGTCATATTCGGTTGTATTTCGATTTCTGTTGGAGGAATCACATGCGAAGGATCAGAGCGATAACGCCTTAACATTGATACATGGAACACATTATGAATTTTCTCTAACTCTATCAGTAAAGCCAACCGATATGCCACTGGCCCAACCCTCTCGGTAATCTCATACGGCCCTATAAATCTCGGGCTCAATTTACCTTTTTGACCAAATCTCAATATTTTCTTCCATGGTGACACTTTTAGAAATACCTTGTCGCCCACTTGAAATTCAATTTATTTTCTTTTCAAATCCGCATACGACTTTTGCCGGTCTGAAGCAGCCTTCAGACTATCCCGGATAACTTTCACTTTTTCCTCGGTCTCTTTAACCAAATCAGCCCCATGAACTTGCTTCTCACTCAGCTCGGTCCAATACAAAGGGGTCTGACATTTACGACCATACAAGGCTTCATACGGTGCCATCCGTATGCTCGACTGATAACTATTGTTGTAAGAAAATTCGACCAAGGGTAGGTATTTTTCCCAACTACCTTTGAACTCTAACACACAACATCGAAGCATATCCTCAAGAACATGGATTAGTCTCTCGGACTGACCATCAGTTTGAGGATGAAATGCAGTACTAAAATTCAACTTCGTACCCAAGGCCTCCTGTAACTTCTTCCAAAACCTCGAAGTAAATCTCGGGTCTCTGTCCGAGATAATGGATACAGGAACACCATGCAATCTCACTATCTCTGCCACATACAACTCAGCTAATTTATCCAGTGAATAATCAACACGTACTTGAATAAAGTGAGCCGACTTTGTTAACCTATCAACAACAACCCACACAGCATCTTTCTTTTTCGGAGTCAAAGGCAACCACGTCACGAAGTCCATGGTGATCCGATCCCACTTCCACTCGGGAACCATCATTGGTTGAAGTAATCCTGAAGGCACTTGGTGCTCCGCTTTCACTTGTTGACAAATCAAACATCTTGTTACATACTCCGAGATGTCTCTTTTCATTCCTGGCCACCAATAGAATTTCTTTAGATCATTATACATTTTCGTGCTGCACGGGTGTACTGACAAATAACTACTATGTGCTTCCCGTAAAATTTCTTGGATCAACTCGTCATCTTTAGGCACACAAATTCTATCATGGAACATTAAGCAACCATCCGAACTCATCCGGAATTCAGAACTTGTCCCTGATTCACACTCAGCTCTTTTAGCTAGTATCCCACTATCGTTCCTTTGAGCCTCACATATTCGTTAAAAAAATAATGGTCTAGCTCTCAACTCGGCCAGTATAGCACCATCATCGGACAATGACAATTTCTTGCTCATAATTCTCAAAGCATACAAGGATTTTCTACTTAAAGCATCCGCAACTACATTCGCTTTCCCCGGGTGGTAATCTATCACTAGCTCGTAGTCCTTCAATAATTCAAGCCACCGTCATTGCCGTAGATTTAATTCTTTTTTATCCATTAAGTACCTCAAACTCTTATGATCAGTGAAGATTCGGCAATTCTCACCATATAGTTAATGGCGCCAAATCTTCAACGCGAAAACAATCGCGGCCAACTCCAGGTCATGAGTCAGATAATTCTTCTCATGCGGTTTTAGTTGTCTCGAGGCGTAAGAGATTACCTTACCCTCTTGCATCAACACACAACCGAGGCCATTTAATGACGCGTCACTGTAAACTACAAACTCCTCTCCCGACTCAGGTTGTACAAAAATCAGTGCATCTGTCAATAACATTTTCAATCTCTCGAAACTCTGCTGGCATTCTTCAGTCCATTCAAATTTAACATCCTTGTGTAATAGTTTCGTCATTGGAGTAGCAATCATAGAGAATCCTTTCACAAACCGCCTATAGTACCCTGCTAAACCTAGAAAGCTTCTAACTTTCGACACATTCCTCGGCGGTTTCCACTCCACAATAGCCGAGACCTTTCCCGGATCTACTCTAATACCTTAAACAGACACAATATGTCCTAGAAACCCTACTTCTTGAAGCCAAAACTCGCTCTTACTAAGTTTAGCATACAACTGCTTGTCTCTTAAGGTCTGTAAGACAATTCTAAAATGTTCCGCATGATCACTCTCGTCTCGAGAATAAACCAATATGTCGTCAATAAAGACAACCACAAACTTGTCCAAATACGGTCGAAAGGCACGGTTCATTAAATCCATAAAAACTGCAGGAGCATTCGTTAAATCGAATGGCATGACCAGAAACTCATAATGACCATACCTCGTTTGAAATGCCGTTTTCGGTACATCTTGCTCCTTAACCCTCAACTAATAATAGCCGGACCTCAGGTCGATCTTGGAGAACACCGTAGCTCCCTTCAGTTGATCAAATAAATCATCTATCCTCGGCAAAGGATACTTGTTCTTCACAGTTACTTTATTGAGCTGCCTGTAGTCTATGCACAATCTCATCGACCCATCTTTCTTCTTTACAAAGAGTACTGGGGCTCCCCACGGTGAATAGATCGGTCTTGCAAAACCCTTATCCGTCAATTCTTGCAATTGAACTTTCAATTCTTTCAACTCTAGCTAGGCCATCCTATACGGAGCAACCGAAATGGGTGCTGTTCTCGGAATTAACTCAATTCCAAACTCGACCTCTCTAACTGGGGGTAATCCAGGCAACTCTTCTGGAAATACATCCGGATACTCACATACAACCGGTATTGTTTCAATCCTTACTTCAGATTCTTGAGTTTAATACAAAAGCGAGATAAGATTTGTACCCTTTTCTCAAATATTTCTCAGTTATCATGGAAGAAATCATCACCGGTAAGCTATCCGACTCACCTGATTCAACCCGAATAACATCTCCATTTTCACAATTTAGTTCAATAAATTTACTACCACAATTCACTAAAACACTATGGGTAGTCAACCAATCCATACCAAGAATCAAATCAAATTCATCAAAAGGCAACAACATAAGGTTTGCCGGGAAATAATGACCTTTAATTATCAGAGGCTAATTCCTACACACCTTGTCAACTAACACTTGTTTACCTAGAGGGTTTGACACTTTTACCACAAATTTAGTAGACTCAACGGTCATACTCAAACTAGATGCCAATCTCATACAAATATAAGAATGAGTTGATCCCGGGTCAATTAAAGCGATAACAGAGGTGTCATAAAGAGAAAATGTACCCGTTATTACATCCAGTGATGACGCCTTTTCTCGAGTGCGAATAGCATAGGTTCTTGCTGGCGCCCGACCCTCTGGCCTCACAGTGGTGTCTCGTGATACACCTCTACCACTAGTTTCGCCTCCTGGGTTCTTTTGTGGCCTACCTCTAAAGGATGCACTGCTTGATCTTATCTCTTGCTTCCTCTTCTTGTCATCCTTTTTAGGACAATTTTGGATGAGATGGTCGGGGGATCCACACTTATAGCAACTTCGATTAGTTCCCCAACACTCCCCAGTGTGATGTCTGCCACAACTTGGGCACTCTGGTTTGGGCCTTGGATTGCCCACACTTGCCATTGAGGTGGTTTGAGCTCTTGAACCCGAATACATGTTGCCTCACTCTCTCTGCGAATACCCGACTGATGTAGTTGTCCGAGGGTTCACTTCCCTGGACCTCTTCGATTGAGCTTGGTATGATTTGTTCATCAACCTCTTCTTCACGTCTCGAGCCTCACTCAGGGCTTTCCTCTTTTCCTTACTCAATTCTCCGGCCTTACTAGCCGTATCCACCAAAACCACAAATTCTTTTAGCTCTAAAATTTCGACTAAGAGTCTGACATCTTCATTCAACCCATCTTCAAATCTCTTGCATAAGGTAGCTTCCGTGGATACACATTCTTGCGCATACTTACTGAGCCTAACAAATTCGCGCTCATATTCTACCACAGTCATTTTTCCTTGCTTTAACTCAAGGAATTCTTTCTGTTTCTGGTCTACAAACCGTTGACTTATATACTTCTTTCGAAACTCTTCCAAAAAGAAGTCCCACGTTACTCTCTCTTTAGGAACCACTGATGTCAATGTTTTCCACCAATGGTATCTTTGAGTCCTCAAAGAAAGACACAAAGACATTTCAAACTCTCTCACTGTGCATGAGAGTTCATCAAAACCCTTATTGAGTTCTCAAGCCGAACTCTACTCGCTCAGTGGTCGTCATCTATATTAGCTCGAAAATCCTCACCCTTTGCTTCCAAATTTTGTCTCTCTGGGGGCTTAGCCGTCCTCACCATTTCTATACCTTGGGGAGCCACAGGAATTGGTTGAGGTATAGGTGGGGGTGGAGGAGGTTGAGCATTGGGGTTTGCTCGTACATACTCAGTGTACCGGGCTTATCCATCATTTGGAGAAAGGCTTCCCGAGCCTCTTCTCCACGACCCTAGTCTCGGGGTTACTCTGCACAGCGTGGTCCTTCGCGCAGAGCCGGGTGCATTACTAGCTCGCGTCATCTGCAGCCGATTGTTCGGGATCCATATGCTACAGTAAAAAAATTTAAAATCATCAGAAGCCACCACACTATCACCATACGCTAAATGGCATGTATAGCTAGACTCCTATCCACGCTATGGTAGTCCTAGAATCGACTAAACCATAGCTCTGATACCACTAAATGTAACACCCCTTACTCGGGTTCTACACCGGGAACCGGGCCTGAGGCGTTACCAACTCAAACCACTTAATCGCCACTTAGCCTCTACGTCATTACTCTCTAACTCCTCCTTCTCGACTTACGAGGCCTAACTCATGCACCCGATGACCCTCAAGACTAATCCGGAACTTTTTCCATTCTTAAAATTTTGCCCTTTTAAGAAGGGTTTCACACGCCCGTGCAAGATGAGACACGCCCGTGCATAGGCACACACGCCCATGTCCCCAGATTGTGCCTAAAAACCCAGTATTCTGCCAATTTGCCCACGGTTAGGGCACATGCCCATGCATTTTGGGAACACACCGGTGTACCCTATCACACTTCCGTGCCTTTCACCCGTGGTCGACACTGACTAATCACACACGGTTTTAACACGCCCGTGGGTCTAAATCGTGTCCCATACCTTGGTATTCTAACTTATTCAACACGGCCTCGGCACGCCCGTGTGCTTTAACCGTGTGACCATTCCAATTCTAATTTCAAAGTGCGGACTTCACACGGCCAGAGCACCCACCCATGACTTGATCGTGTGTCTCACATGGCCTAGACACACGCCCGTGCGCCTACCCGTGTGGACCAGAACAAGGCTGTTTGCCAAGCTCTTAGCACTCCTATAGCTTACACTACAAGAATCCATTCAACATGCCAATAAATACTCATAATTTCAACATTGACTTCCATAGGTAACCTTATAATTTCAAAAAGGTAGAATGAGCCATCATGCATGGAAATTTACAAATTTCAATATCTTAAAAGATGCCAATACACCTTTGGCCAAAATAACAAAATAACTTAACAAGCCTAGCACCTATACATGGCATTTACAAAAATCATTAAGTCTAGGTATACCGAGAGGAGCTGATAGGGTGGGCGGTCTTCCGGTTAGCTACGTATTTCAGCTCGGCTCTAAAACTCTATAAAACAAGGGAAAAGAGAAGGGGAGTAAGCTTTAAGCTTAGTAAGTTTACATGTAAACAATATAACCTTTTAACATCTACCAAACAATTTCATAGCATTATGTACTAACCAAGGAAAAATTTACATTCATAATCATACTTACTCATTTCCTCCATTCACACACTCTAACCACATCCCAAGCATAATGTATACATTCATTATCGATTCCCCTGCACTTAACATTACAAATTCACATAATACGACACATCTAATCTATTTATCATAGCCGAATTTCTCGGTGGTTTCACACTTAGCCCACCATCAGTCATTATTAGGGTGGTATCGCACACAGCCTACCAAAAGATTAATTACGATGGTATCGCACACAGCCCACCAAAAGATTTGTTACGGTGGTATTGCACACAGCCCACCAAAAGATTAATAGATGATGGTATCGCACATAGCCCATCGTAATTGAACAACAAGGTGGTATCGCACTTAGCCCACCATTAAGAGTTGTCATTGCACAATCACAAGATTATTTCATCAATCATACGATAATATTTCTCATTAACTACTCCAATCCATCTATTAGTACCACATATGTTCTCAATCATACCATACTCTAATTAGCAACATAGGGGTTATGAAAAATATACATTGCTTACACATAAACTTACCTCGGTGCAAAACGTGATAACCAACGATTTAGTCTGTCACCTTACCCTTTCCACGGCCAAGGTTGATTCTGCGCTCTTCTTGATCCATAACAATGAAATTTATTCGTTTAGATCATTCTATGATCATAATACACCAAATTCTATACTTGGGCAAAAATGACCATTTTGCCCTTGTACATTGGCAAAATTACGATTTTGCCCCTAGGCTCGTAATTTATTTTTCATCACATTTTCTCAATGCACAAGCATAGATGAACATTTATTTCTCTTACAACTACTCACCATTCCAACTATTTCATGCATTTATGACACAATTTAATCTTTGTATTCAAGTTCTATTTAGGTGTTTCCATGCTAACACCTTTCACAAAAGTTGTTTCTTACCTCCCTAGCATTCATTTTCTTCCATGAAAACTCAGCTAACAACACAACTACTCTCATGGCAAGTCCTTAGACTTTCAACCATATTACAAACTAGTCCTCCCATTAGCTAGCTTAAGCTTTGGGGACTCCAAAAATACAAAAATCATCAAAAAATAATCATCAAAATGACTTACTTGCAAGGATGAGATGTAGCTGAAAATTTTGAACTCCAAGAACCCTTATTTCCTCTAAAATTTTGATGGTAGAAGAAGAAAGAATAGTAAAAGATGATATATCATCTTTTTATCTTATTTTATTCATTTTTTTATTCACCTAATGTCACCAAATTTTGACTAAAATTAATGCTCTTGTCTCCCCTAGCTTGTATGGCCAGCCAACACACATTAAATGGCCTAATTGCACTTTAAAATCCTCTAAATTTACTTTCTATAGCTATTAGGCACCACCATGAAAAATAGAACTTTTGCCCTTTATGCCATTTAGTCCTTTTTCTCAATTAAGCATGCTCTCACTCAAATTAAAACACCAAAATTTTCATGCATCCATATAATCATGCTACAGCACATAAATTAACGTCAAAATAAATTTTCTCGACCTCAAATTAGTGGTCTCAAAACCACTATTTCGACTAGCCCCAAAACCGGGCTGTTACATGGTCGATTATAAAGCCCTAACAATGGCTTCTCTTCTTGCTTATTTCGGCTAAGGAAGATGAATGAATCAAATTTTGAGTTTTTGTTTTATTTAATTATAACATAATTTACTCAATTACTTTTATAACCTTTAAAAATATCAAAATTTTCACTTATACCAAGCCAATAACTTCCACTAACTCTATTATGGGCTAATTAATACTTAAGGACCTTTACTATTTAATTTCATAGCCATTTAATACCTTTAACTAATAGAATACAAGTCTTACACTTTACACAATTTAATCCCTTTTATCAAATTAAGCACTCAAACGATAAAATTTCTTAACGAAATTTTCACACAATCATAATATCATGCTGTAAATATTAAAATAATAATAAAATAATTATTTTGACTTCAGATTTGTTGTTTCAAAACCACTATTCTGATTTGACTAAAAGTGGGCTGTTACAAATGCCATTGGGATTATTGACACAACAGTGAAGGAAGAATTGGTAGAATTTTGTTACAACAATTCTGATAATGAAGCAGACTCAGTTGAGTTGAATGAAGAGGAACTGATTGAAGAACTTAGTGAATTGATGGAGGCTAAGCAACTTTAAAATGGAGCAAGGAGGAGTTTTGATTTTTTAAATTTATCAGAATGTTCTTTTAAACCTCCTCGAACTTTTATAGAGGACCCTCCTACTTTGGAGCTAAAGACTTTTCCATTACAGTTAAAGTACCCCTACTTGGGAGACAATAGCACTTTTCCAGTAGTTATCTCTGCAGAATTAACATTTGATCAATAGGCTCAATTGTTAGACATTTTAAAGAGATCTAAGAAACTGATGGGGTGGACAATCACGAATATCAAGGGAATCAATTCGGCCATCTGCATGCATAAGATTTTACTAGAGGATTGCCATGGCAATTCTATTTAGCAGCAAAGAATATTGAACCCCATTACGAAGGAAATCGTCAAAAAGAAGATTATCAAATGGCTTGATGCTGGAATAATCTATCCTATTTCTGATAGTTCATGGCTGAGCCCTGTTCAATGTGTACCCAAGAAAGGGTGTGTTACTGTGGTTAGAAATGAAAACAACGAACTCATTCCAACTCATACTATCACGGGATGGAGAGTTTGCATGAACTATCGAGAGCTCAACAAAGCAACTAGGAAGGACCATTTTCCATTGCCATTCATGTAACAATCCGGTTTAGACTCTAGTCGGAATAGTGGTTTTGGGACCACAAATCTGAGTCAGAAAAATATTTTAATATTATTTTCTATGTTTATCATATGTGAATTGATATGTGTGAAAGTTTCATGAATTAATTTTATTGTTTGTGTGCTTAATTTGAGAAAATGGCTTAATCGCAGAAAGTGTAAAATTGCATTCTCTATGTTTAATGTGCTAAACTGACATGTTTTATTAATGTGGAAGTCCTTAAGTTGATATTATACCTTTGTTTATGCTAGTGGACATTTATGTCCATATTTTACATGATTTTTATATGGTTTTATAAAGGTTAAAGTGATAAAATAGTTAATAAGTTATAATTAATTAAAAGACAAAGCCAAATTATGTTTTTGTTCATCTTTTCCACCGAAACTAAGAAAAGAAAGAAGGGTTTGAAGCTCTTTTATATTCGGCCAACATCTAGTTTGATTCAAGGTTAGTTTTTGTTTGATTTTTGATAATTTCTACGTTTTTGTAATCGTTGCTTCGAGTACTACAAAACCCATGCCTCAATTTTGGAAATTTATGATGATTTTGAAAAGTTCCATTGATGAATACTTGAGTTTTGTGATGTTAGTTGATGAAATATGAAATATATGTGTTAAATTAACATGTTTTGTCTTTGGATTTTTGGTTAATTTGAGTAATTTGGATTAAATTGTGAAAATAATATTTTTAGGGACTAAAATGTAAAATAAATGAAATATATGGACTTATATGAACTACATGAATATTCGGCCAATCATGGGTGATATGAAATTTTGTGTATTTTGTGATTTTGTGAAATAGGGACTTAAATGTTAAAATGTGAAAACATAAGGGCTAATTTGTAAATTGCCCTAAATGTGTGTTTTTGGATTGAATTGAATGAATTGGTGAATAAAAGAGTTAAATTTGAATATGTATAGATCAAGAACCAAAGAAAACGAACTTAGACTGAGGAAAGTCGAAAGTGATTGAATAGTCAAATCCATCCGTTAATATCCGTACGAGGTAAGTCCATATATGAATAAACGTATTTAAGTTGAATTATTTATGTTCATTTGATATTGAATTGTGATTAATGACTTTGGATGAAATATGTAACGCCCCAAAAATGTGGGGTTTGTAATTTTGCTGAGTTTGCGTAAATTCCATAATGTGCTTGAACGACTAGTTATTTGAGTGTATTTGGGGGTTTTTTGGAAGCCTGGGTTCGAGTCTAAACCTTGGAAAATTTTTAATTTTTTGCTCATAAGTGAAACTGGCAGTTAGCAGTAGGACTTATGGATAAATATGGGTGTTTATGTGTCACAAAAAGAGCTTGTAACTTGGTGGCTGTGGTGTCACTGAGATGGCAAGGGGAGTGGGGTTCGAATCCCATGGAAAGAAAATAGGGGATTTTATTTTATGACTTGGTGGTGCAAGAGGTAGAGTTTGGATCAAACTCTGCAAAGGAGGTTGAAGACTTGGTCAACAAATTCGAATGGGAGGCTGTGAGCAATTCAAGGAGGATTTGGTGGAGAGTTTGAGGGAGTTTGAATGTGAGGGGGAGTTCGGCCGAATTTGGAGAGCTTGAGTAGGGGGAATTTCGGCCAAGGGTTGTCATTTGGGTGCATTTTCGGCTTGTGAGAGTGTTGGAGTGCCGAATTTTCTCTGGCATTTTTCAAGGGTTGTTTGCATTTTGGTACTTTTTTTGACGTTTCAGGTCTTTTTCTTTTCATTTCATCTCTGCCAAATTCACTTCTTCTCCCTTCCTTCTCACTCTGTTGTTTCTCGTCTTCCTTCTTTCTTCTTCACATTTTGCTATTTGCCGAATTGGTAGGCCTTTCCTCTTTTACTTCCTTTTCTTCTTTCCATCGTTATTTCTCTGTTGCTGCGTACTTTCTGCCAAATCCCTTTTCTCCTTCGATTCTTCTCTAGCCGAACACAACCTTTTCTTTTTCCTCTTATTATTCTCCTCTTCTATTTACAAAGCTAGCCTAACATTAAACCTTGGTTCTTCTTGTGCAGGCCGAATCTATTAGGGCCTAGGTATCTTTTCATCTTCATTCTAATCAGTTCTGAATCTCTTCGATTGGTTGGTAAGTGGTGACTATATCTAGGTTGGGTTTTTCTCCTTATTTGATTTTGTTTCTCTGGGGCTGAAAGGCTTTTTCCCTAGTGGCCATGGGAATACATATTGCTAACAATTTTTTTCTCGCCGAATGTTGCTAGGGACTCGATTTCCTTAACCTAGAGGTAGGCCGATTATTGTTTCACTGCAAGGGATCTTTCATTTCGTGGTAAGTAAAATGAGTTGATTAAAGTGTTTCAATACTATGGTTTAACAAGAGTTTGTGACTAATTAATTGACGGTTGTTATCATAGGTGTCTTGGAAGCGCTTCAAACTACAATTCGTAACAGGTGTGTAATCGTACACCCAATTTTGGTTCTGTCAATATGACGAATGAAGGTGTGTATTCACAACCCTGATGAATTGTGAATTGGCTAAAGCCGAAAAACCGATAAGCCGAAGCTTCGGCATCTGAGGGCTCTCGAGCGTGCAAGCGCTCGTAGAGATAAACTGAGCCACCATCGTTGGCGATAGACCGCTGAGGCTGCCACGAACATTCTCGTGGGCTTAGGTCGTAATGGGCCTCGTTGGGCCGAGATGGGCCCCACGTGGGTAAAATTCACGATAGTGTCGGATAATGGATTGGGTTGCGAGGTTCGCATAGCCGCGATTGGAATTGGGCTGAATGGGCCACTCAGGCGTGTGGGCCCACTTGGGCTAAAAATTGGGCTTTGGGCCCAATTGCACCGTTTCGACCAAAAAGGGTATCTATGTCGCTCGAGGCGACTGTAGGCCTTCGAAAAAGCCGTTATAGGACTAAAATTACTGAAATACCCTCGATGGGTAAAATTATCAAAATACCCTCGACGGGTAAAATTACTGAAATACCTTCGATGGGTAAAATTACCGAAATACCCTTGACAGGTAAAATTACTGAAATACCCTCTACGGGTAAAATTACCGAAATACCCTCGATGGGTAAATTACCAAAATACCCTCGAAGGGTAAACTTACCGAAATACCCCCAAAGGGTAAAATTACATAAATGTCTCTGATGGGTGAAATTACTGTTTACCCCTAATCGACAAAATGACCGTTATACCCCTAGTGGTAGCTTAAGTGATGTTTGTGAGATATTTATATGACTGATTATGTTTGTGACATACTGCATACACGAATTATTTATGACACGAAATTCTACATTGGGGTGGGGATTTGTATTTGGAGGAAGTACTGTACTAGTGGCTCTGCCATGTTTTACTGATTTAATGGCTTCGCCACGTATTCTGATTTTAGTGGCTTGGCCCACGTTCACTGTCATTAGCAGCTTTGCTGCGTTACTACTAGCAGCTATGCTACGTTACTGGTGTGCTGGCTAGGTGGGTCGACTTGGTCCCCACATGGTGTGTTGGTTGGTACAGGTGGTGTGCTGGTTGAATTGGGTTGGGTTGCATTACTACTCTGTTCTGTGATCTTTTTGGGCTTAGGCCCACACTGCTACTGTATAGGGCTAAAGCCCAGACTGAAATGATTCTGAATAGGGCTCAGGCCCAGACTATTATTGCATGATTGGGGATTACACACTGAGTTCTCGTAACTCACCCTTTTCCTTAATCGCGCAGGTAATTCCCAGCCTTAGATGATTTGGAGCTGCGAGGGACTCGGAGGTGGCCACACACTCGATGTGTTTTCATCTTAGACTTAGTTATTTTATTTTTAATGTTTTGGGTTAATAATTATGTAATAAGGCCATTTGGGGTTATAACTTTTATTCGGTGGTTCTCTTTACTTCAACCTGCTAGTCTAGGAAACACGGGTTTTTAAAACAATAACCGTTTTTGAAAATCACGTTTCCAAGTCTTAAAATTTACAACTTAAAAGGGGCTTCTGCGGTTTTATCCCAGATTGACAAGCTTATAACAATTGAGACGACCTATAATTGGACAATAAGGTTTTACAACACTAACATTTTAAAAACAATTGTTAAAAGAGATTTTAAATATAGTAACGAACTTTTATCGACAAACTAAGTTTTCGAACAACACTTTGATGTGACACGTCAAATTCGGTCGTAACGTCTAGGCCGGGTTTGGGGTGTTAATAAATATGAGAGAAAATCGAGAAAGTATTGACAATGCATCAATATCCGAAAAGTCCTGTACGAACCTTAGGAATAGATAGGATTAATATGTCATGACATAGGTTTTTGATATGTGATATCGTGTAAGACCACGTTTGGGACGTTGGTGTCGATTTGAGATTTACGTGTAAGACCATGTCTGGGACATCAGCATCGTATTTGATTCGTGTAAGACCCTGTCTGGGACAGTGGCATCGATATTTGATTACATGTAAGACCACGTCTGGGACGTTGGCATTGTATAATTATTCTGTGTATTCTGAGTATCCTATTTGATTCCGAATGGTTCAACGGGCAATTCCGAGAAATGAAAGACTATGTGAAATGTATGACTATTTTATGTACGTTTGAAATGTATACTATGATTGAGTATGAAAGGTAAGTATTTGTGAACTTGCAAGAGATATATGTACATAGATTCAATAAGAAAAAATGTGATATAGATATGAATGTGTCATGTTTAAAAGAGATACATGGAGATATGACTTGTTGGTAGGTAATGGCTAAACTAATAAGCCAAAGATGAATTTATGAATATGCCATTGAGATGTTATAGATCTTGTATTTGATATAATTATGAATGTTCATATGTTAAGTTTATTTGTATATGGCTTACTAAGCTTTGGAAAGCTTACTTTGTGTGTGTTTGCATTGTCTTATAGATCGTTAAAGCTACGGAAGCCTTGGGGATCGTCAAGGATCGTCACCACACTATCAAACTCCATTTTGGTACCTTTTGAATGTGTACATAGTTAAATATGGCATGTATAGGCTAGTTAGTTTGGGATTATGTTTTGAGTTGTATATAAATAGCCATGTGATATGGCTAGATAATGATTATGATATGAATGAGTAGTTCATGCTAAATGATGTATAGTTTGGTATGGTTTGATGGCTAATGTTTGAGCTAATGAGATGGTCAAATCTATGATAATTTCTATAATGCAAAAATTAGCATATTGTTGATGATGGTTTGGCACTTTGAATTGGTAAGTTTTTGAATGGTTTATACTTAGAAATGCTTGTGATGAGATTGAGATAAATGTTGCATAAGTTGGTATGTTTGATAGGTTTTTGAATGGTTAGAAAAGATGGTCATTTTTTTGATATGAATTGATTTGGTATAATGCTTATAGGTATAACCTAATGTGTATGTGGCAATTTGGCATTGTAAATGGCCTATAATTGCCCACACGGTTGAGCACACGGGCGTGTCGCTCGACCGTGTCCTTCGTGGTTGTATTTCAAAACAAGTCAGGCTCTACCACGAGCTGGACACACGGGCGTGTGACTGGCCGTGTGGTGCAAGTCAGTGTCGACCACGGGTGAGGCACACGGGCGTGTCTCAGGCAGTGTGGAAAAGTCAGTATGTATGCCCTATTTTTCCACGACTCGGACACATGGGCATGTATGAGGCCGTGACACGGGCGTGTGACCTCTGTAACTTTGAAAAATATTTCATTTTCGAAAAATTTGTATTATTCTGGTTTAGTCTCGACCCCTTTCCAATGCATAATGAGTTCTCGTAGACCTTATTAAGGGACTATATGCTTGTATTCTGCTATGATTTGACAATGATATACTTTATGATACGAAATGTTTGTAAAAGTTTCTGATTGTCCAGTAATGCCTCTTAACCCTAGACCAGTGATGGTTACGAGTTAGGGGTGTTACATTTGATTAGTATCAGAGCTACAGTTTAGTCGATTCTAGGACTAACGTAGCGTGTGAGAGTCTAGCTATACATTCCATATATACGAATTATGATAGTGTGATGAATATTGACGTGTAAAATGTGTTTTTCGTATAGTAATGGATCCCAAAAGAGCTGCAGCTGATGACGTAGAAAGTAACGCGCCTGCTTCCGCTCAAGGGACAGCGCCATCTGATTCGAGACCAGCTACTAGCGGTCAGGAAGGAGAGGCTAAACAAGCCTTCTTCCAAATGATGAATGAGTGGTTCACTCAATACATTAGAACAAATTCGGCTATTTCACAACCTCCGCCCCCGCCTAATCCTCCTTAGACTCTTGTAGTACCTCCGGCTGTGAATATGAATCTGTTGAATAAGCCTCCGGTCGACAAAATTCGTAAATATGGGGCCAAAGAGTTCAGGGCCACTAGTGATGATGATGCTGAGAGAGCTGAGTTTTGGCTTGAGAACACAATTCGAGTGTTTGATGAAATGTCATTGACCTCTGAAGAATGCATAAAATGTGTCCTTTCCTTGTTACGAGATGCAGCTTATCAATGGTGGAAAACTTTGATTTCTGTCGTTCAAAAAGATCAGATTACATGGGATTTCTTTCTGTCTGAATTCCAGAAGAAATATATTAGCCAGAGATTTATAGATCAAAAATGAAAAGAATTTCTGGAATTGAAACAGGGTCGCATGTCTGTCATTGAATACGAACGAGAATTCGTGAGATTAAGTCAATATGCTTGGGAATGTGTTTCAATCAAAGCGATAAAGTGTAAAAGGTTTGAAGATGGCCTAAATGAAGACATCTGTTTGCTAGTTGGGATTTTGGAAATAAAAGAATTTGTTGTGCTTGTTGATCGAGCATGTAAAGCTGAGGCACTCAGGAAAGATAAAAGAAAAGCTGAGTCTGAAGCTAGAGATGTGAGAAAGAGATTCTCGAATAAATATTTCATTCTACTTCAAAGAAATTTAGAGATGAGCATAGCCGTTCAAAGGCTAATGTGGGACATTCGAACAGAGATCGAGCTAGATCGCAGTTGAACTTCAAAGCTCCAGCTACTATGGTAGCTATCGTAGGAAATGTTCGATCTGAGTGACCTAAATGTAAGCATTATGGTAAAAGACATCCGGGTAGTTATAGATTGAATGATCGAGCTTGTTTCAAATGTGGATCACTAGATCATTTTATTCGAGATTATCCCGAGTCTGTTGAACAAGAGATCGTACAGAATTCGAAGTCAGATAATGCTTTAGTTAGAGGTAGACCTTCAAGAAACACAAGAAATGTCAGTGGTAGTCAGAGGACTACGAGGGATACAGTTGCAAGATCTGAAGCTAGAGCGCCTGCCAGAGCGTATGCCATTCGAGCTCGTGAGGAAGCTTCGTCTCCAGATATTATTATGGGTACATTTACTCTTTATGATACTTCTATGATTGCATTGATAGATCCAGGGTCTACTCATTTGTATATATGCATGAATTTAGTATCCAGTAAGACTTTGCCTATAGAGTCTACTAAATTTGTTATTAGAGTATCGAACCCCTTAGGTAAAAGTGTCTTGGTTGACAAAGTGTGCAAGAATTGTCCGTTGTTTTTCGGCTGATCTAATGCTATTACCTTTTGATGTGTTTGATATAATTCTTGGTATGGATTGTGTAACATCCTGAATTAGGGGCTAAGCATTTGATGTGTTTTGTGTGTATGCTATGTTTAATGTGTTAGTTTAGGGTGTATGGGGGTCTAGGAAAGGCTCGGGGATAAGCCAAAGTCTTGGCCAAAATTCTCTTTTTGGGCACCTTAGTGGAAGAGCTGGCTAGGATAGGACTTAAGGGATATTGTTTGTATTTGGTTGACACAAGCAAGGTGTTAGTATAGTGGCAAGGTGACGCCACATAAGGGGTTGGAAGGTGACGCCACAAGGGAGTAGAGAGGGAGCAGGTTCAAGTCACATGAAGCTTATTTTGGGAGTTATTTTTGGGGTCAAGGGGAGCAGAAGCAGAGTTCGGCTGGGACACTTCAGGATGAGAGAGTGGACTAAGTAAAATATTTCGAATGAGTGGCTGAGAGGAAAAAGTGGAGTTTGAAGCATTCAAATTAATTCAAATGAGTGTTCAGGAGTGAATTAAGGAGAAAAGAAAGGGATGGACATATGATCATGGTGTTGGCCAAATTTCAAACACTGGGTGTAGAGGGGGGATCGGTTTTGGCTTGTTTAGGGTGTGCCGAATTTCAACATTGGTCATAGGCATTGTTATTCTCAAAAGTGCATTTTTGGCTTTGGAAGTGGTAGGTGTTGAATTGTTGCCTTCTTGTTAGTTGCCGAATCGTTTAGCTTCATTTCCTTTTTCTTTCTTTTTCACTTTCTTTCTCATCTATCAGCTAGGGTGCTCTCCACTTTTCTTCTTATTACTTTCTTTGCTAGACGAATTCCCTTCCCCTTCCTTGCCAAACCGAAATTTGTTTCTCATCTTTTCTCTTCTCTAATTTCTTCTATAGGCCGAATCTCCCTAGCCATTCTCCTACATTCCTCTCCGGATTTCTGTAAAAACCGAAACTCCTAAGCCTCCATTTGAAGTTCTTTTATTTTCATTTTCGGTTCTTTCATCCTGTTCTCCTTTACCATAATCATTGCCGAATCTTCTCTACTGCTGTGCTAGTGCCAAATTCTCTTAGGCGTTATTTGAAACTTCTGTGTTAAGCTAATCGAATCATCTGAATCCCAAGTTGGAAATCGTTAATCCCTTAACCCCATTACTCTTTTCGAGATTTCAAGGTACGGGATTTTTTTCTTTAGATTTTTGTTTAGATTCATTTATCGCTAATCGCTACCTTAACCCTGTGTTGTTGTTAAACAACCATATTTCCTTATAGTATCTTCTGACCAAGATCTTGTGATGGAATCCAATACCGATCAGGCAAAGGAGGGGGTTGGACCCGTAAACCCAGCCCCCAAGTTTAAGAAACGAGCGGTGTCAGCAGTCCGAGATTGGCCACCGGGTTGTGGACCGGCTTCAGAGCAGAGTCGTAGGTAGATAGCAGTCGTTTCTGCTATCGATAGTGTCGATGTAGAGAGTATTATTTTGCGTGTTACTAGGTGTGTAAACCCTCACACACTTTATTTTAACTGTAATATTGATTGTATGGGCTGAAAAGCCAGAAAAATGCTGTGTATACAGTCAAAATACCCTTGTGGGTAAGGCAAGGAATGCCAGGTACATAACTGTAACCACTTATTGCGAGCTTGGATGTATGTGATAAACTATTGCCTTGATAATAGCATGTTGCAATCATTATGACATATATGTTGTGCATGGGATATGAATATGATGATAAAGGGGAAGTGTTGATTATAAGGTCACATAGTGATCGGTGGCTCTGCCACATTTGATTATAAGGTCACACAGTGATCGGTGGCTAAGCCACGTGATATTATATAGGTCACCTAGTGATCGGCATTATAACTAACAGCATGACTGTCAAGATATCGTGTAGCGGATGGAGGGTTGATTGTAGAAATCCCCACGGTGTGATGGGCTGGTACGGGATGGCGTGTAGAGGATGGAAAAATACTAGGTTGGGCTGGGCTTGACGCATTCATTTAGTTGTATGATATTGTGGGCCATGGGCCATTTATGTGTTAAAATGGTTTTACACACTGAGTCTCTGTGACTCACCCTTTTCCTAACTTTTTCAGGTAATCAATAGATCGTGGATTTGGGAGCCAAGGCGGACTCGTGGAGGCCATAAAGTCTTTCCATTTTCGTAGACTTTTTACTGCTTTAATTTATTTTTAATTGGGGGATTTCTGTTGTAATAAGGCCTTTCTAAGTTAATATTTGATTTTTATTATTTATCATTTATTTAAAATTTGATACTATGAAAACTTAGTCATGAAATTGAAGTTGGGGTTTTCAAAATACGAATAACATAGATATAAACATTTTTTTTCAAGTATCACCAGGTTTAACAAACATCTGATAAAATCGAACTTTTCTTAACTAACAAATCACTATTTTCAAGACATCGCTTTAAACGAAAAATTTTCAAATCTACGGTTTTTCCTAAATTAAACAAAAGTTTGTTTTTACTTCACCCTGTAACATACCAGATCTGGTCGTAACGTTTAGGCCGGGTTTGGGGTGTTACAATTATGGTATCAGAGCCTAGGTTGCAACACTTGGGCTGTGAAATGGGTCCAATAGGGTTTTATAAAATTGATGTGAATTGGAGGAAATATTTTGTTTGAAATATGGCATCCGATTCTACCGGCACCCGATCCATGCAGGTAAGTGTTCTAAATTACTGATGGTATATGCATGAAATAACTGTTAGCATGAATGAGTATGTTTGTTAGCTCTAAGAGACCCAAACTTTAGAGACTGAAACCTTTTGAATGTGTCTGGCAAAAACTACTCTCTAAGACTATTTCTCATAAAACTACTCAGTGTTAAACAGTGAAAGAAATACTAACTCATAAAACTTTTAATCAGATTAAGTTGCAAACGTTAGTCATGAGCACTAGGGGACGTGGACGTGGTGTGCGTGGTCGTGGTAGGGGCAGGATTGCTGTGTCGGAACCAGTGGGATCTAGTCATGGGTCAGGAAATGAGATGCCAGAACCACCAGCTGCGGAAGCAGAATTCCAGGACCAAACGACCGGAGATGATGCGATGTCTCAAGCGATGTTACGGGTCCTAGAGAGAGTTGCGGGGGCAGGCGTGGGTTCAAGAGCTCGGAAATCTGTGTCAGAGCGACTTCGAGCTAATGGAGTAGAAAGTTTAGGGGTATTTCTAGCATAGCTCCTAATGCAACTGACTATTGGCTAGAGGTAGTGGAGCGTATTATGGACGACCTCGACCTTACCGAGGAGGAGAAATTGAGAGGAGTTGTGTCCCTTTTGCGGGATGAAGCGTATCAGTGGGGGCTTACGGTCAGGGATGGAACTGTGGCTGACCGCATTACCTGGGATTTCTTCAAGTCGGCATTCCAGAGTAAGTACATTGGATTGAGCTATGTGGATGCACAGCGTAAGGCAATTCTGAATTTGGTTCAAGGGAATAAATCGGTGGCTGAGTATGAGGCGAAATTCTTACGTCTTAGTCGTTATGCCCGTGGGATAGTGGCCACAGACCATGAGCGATGTGTTCAGTTTGAAGATGGTCCGAGGATGATTTGCGAGTCTTGATTGCTCCACAACGAAAGGGAATTTTGCGGTTTTAGTGGAAAAGGCTAAGATAGCCGAGGAAGTGAAGCGGTCCAAAAGCGAATCTGGATAGAGATAGAGGTAGTAATAAAAGGAATTTTGGATCGTCGGGTCACCGGGCGATTTCAGAAAAGACCTAGGTCGGATGGGCTGAGTCGGGTTGCGAGACCTGTTGTTGATAGTCAGCCTCAGAGGTGTATTCGATGTGGTAAATTTCATTTGGGTGAATGTTGGACGACTAGCAGAAGATGCTTCAGGTGTGGGTCAACTGATCATCAGGTTAGAGACTATCCACAGGAATGGGGCAGTGCAGGGCCAGTAGGTCAGGGTTATGTTGAGCCGGGTAGAGGGAGTTAGCAACCGCAAAGAGGTCGTGGTCCAGCCAGAGGAGGTAATGGTTTCGGTCGGGGCCGTGGAGCACCAGGCAGAGGTGTAGGGAACACTGATGCGAGACAGCCAGGGTTAGTCTATGCAGGTAGACGCCGAGAGGAGGGTGATGCACCGGATGTCATAACCAGTACGTTCCTAATTTTTGGATTGCCATTTTCTGCATTGATTGACATTGGGTCGACACATTCTTATGTTGCAAGTGTAGTATCTAGAACTTTAAGCATAGACTCTGAGATTGTTTCTATGGAGATGACTGTAATTAGCCCGTTAGGACAATCTATAGTGGTGAACAAACTTTATAGGGATGTACCTCTAGAAGTTCAAGGGGTAGTTTTTTCGGTTGATCTGATGGAACTACCGTTTAAGGAGTTCGATTTGATCTTAGGCATGGACTGGTTGGTGAAGTATCGAGCGAATTTGGACTATGCAGCCAAGCGTATGGTGTTAAGAACTCCTGAGGATGAGGAAATTTTAGTGATAGGTGAAAGGAGGAACTATTTGTCAAATGTAGTGTCTGCCTTAAGGGCAGAAAGATTGGTGAGGAAATGATGTGAGGCATTCTTAAAGTTCATTCGGGCTCTGGAAGCCAAGGAATTAACTGTAAGGGATGTTAGAACGGTGAAGGAATTTTTTGATGTTTTCGCAGAAGAGCTTCCGGGATTACCTCCGGATCGCGAAGTGGTCTTTAGTATTGATCTTCTTCCGAGAATAGCGCCAGTGTCTATTGCCCCATATAGGATGGCGCCGAAGGAGTTGGTGGAGCTGAAAGCGCAGATTCAAGAACTGTTAGATCGGGGTTTTATCCGACCGAGTGTATCGCCTTGGGGAGCGCTGGTGCTATTCGTTAAGAAGAAGGATGGATCAATGCGTATGTGCATTGACTACCATCAGTTGAACAAGTTGACGATCAAAAACAAATAGCCGTTGCCGAGGATTGACGACTTGTTCGACCAATTGAAAGGGGCGTCAGTCTTCTCAAAGATAGATTTGAGGTCAGGATATCATCAGCTTAAGGTCAAATAAGCGAATATTCATAAGACGGCTTTCAGAAATCGCTACGGTCATTACGAATTCCTGGTGATGCCATTTGGGTTGACCAATGCTCCAACAGTGTTTATGGACATGATGAACCGAGTATTTCAACCCTACCTGGACTGGTTTGTTGTGGTATTTATAGATGATATCTTGGTCTATTCAAGATCGGAAGAGGAGCATGATTCGCATCTTCGTGTGGTTTTGCAAATTTTGAGGGAGAAACAATTGTACGCCAAATTCAGTAAGTGTGAATTTTGGCTAAGTGAAGTTACTTTTCTAGGCCATGCTGTGTCGGCAGAGGGGATTAGGGTTGATCCCCGAAAAATTGAAGCTGTGTTAGATTGGAAACCACCTAAGTCTGTGGCAGAGATTCGGAGTTTCCTTGGTCTTGCTAGGTATTATCGAAGGTTCGTTGAAGGGTTCTCATTAATTGTAGCACCTCTAACCAAGCTAGTGAGGAAAGGGGTACCTTTTGTTTGGGCTGACAAGTAACAAGAAAGTTTTGAGAAGCTGAAGAGGATTTTGACAGAGGCTCCGGTATTGATTCAGCCGGAGGCTGGAAAGGAGTTCATGGTTTATTGTGATGCTTCACACACGGGATTAGGATGTGTGTTAATGCAAGAAGGAAAAGTGGTGGCGTATGCGTCTCGGCAGTTAAGACCGCATGAGTTAAATTATCCCAAGCATGATTTGGAATTGGCAGCGATAGTATTTGCCTTGAAGATCTGGAGACATTATCTGTATGGGGAGAAGTCCGTCATTTACACCGATCACAAGAGTTTGAGGTATCTTTTAACTCAGAAGGAGTTGAATTTGAGACAGCGAAGGTGGATTGTGCTGTTGAAGGATTATGACTGCTCGGTCGAATATCATCCGGGTAAGGCTAACGTGGTAGCAGATGCGTTAAGTCGGAAGGTAATATCAGACTTAAGAGCACTGTTCGCCCATCTCAGTCTATATGATGACGAGAGTCTATTAGCTGAACTTCAAGTGAAGCCGACGTGGGTCAGGCAGATTAGAGAGAAACAATTATCAGATGAGGTTTTGAGTGCTCGATTGCTGCAAGTTCAGAGTGGTGGGGTGGAAGAGTACAGTTTGATCAGGGATGGGGTGTTGTGTTTTCGTGGGAAGATTTGCATGCCGAAGGATGAGGAGTTGAGGCGGATGATTCTTTAGAAAGCGTATAGTAGTCCTTATGCTATGCATCCTGGAGGGAATAAGATGTACCGGGCTCTGCATGAATAGTTTTGGTGGCTTGGATTGAAACGGGAGGTTACGGACTATGTGGGGAAGTGTTTAACTTGTCAGCAGGTTAAAGCCGACCATCAGTTGCCCTCGGGGTTGTTGCAGCCGGTAAAGATTCCACAGTGGAAGTGGGGGAGGATCATTATGAATTTTGTTAGTGGGCTACCTCTATCGCCTACTAAGAAAGACTCGGTATGGGTGATTGTGGACCGGTTGACGAAGTCCGCTCATTTCATTCCAGTTCGTGTCGACTACTCTCTTCAAAGGTTGGCTAAGCTGTATGTGGCAGAAATTGTGAGGTTGCATGGGGTACCATGATCGATCATATCGAGATAGGGACCCGAGGTTTACGCCACGCTTTGGAGGGCTTTGCATCGTGCATTGGGCACCGATCGACTTCAAAGATAGCTTTTCACCCACACCGATCGATGGTCACGAGAGAGTGATTCGTGTTTTGGAGGACATGTTGAGGGGTCATGGTCATCGATTTCAGAGGTAGCCGGGAGGAGTTTCTATCGTTAGCGGAATTTGCATACAACAACAGCTTACTAAGCTAGTATTCGATGGCGCCTATGAAGCGTTATATGGGCGGAAGTGCCGTACTCCTACCGTTGGACGTAATTGGGGAACGCTTGATTTTGGGTCCCTAATGGTTTAATGAGACGGAGGAAAAGGTTAAGTTAATTCGAGCTCAATTAAAGGAAGCTTCTGATAGACAGAAGTCTTACGCGAATCTGAAGCGTAAGGACATAGAATTTGCAGTGGGTGACCGGGTCTTCTTAAAAGTGTCACCGTGGAAGAAGGTGCTAAGGTTTGGGCGGAAGGGTAAGCTAAGCCCCAGGTTCATTGGGCCTTATCGTGTGTTGAAACGTGTGGGACTAGTAGCTTATCAACTCGAGTTACCTGCAGCGTTAAGCCAGATTCATGATGTGTTCCATGTTTCGATGCTAAGACGCTATCATTCGGATCCATCTCACGTGGTGCCAGTGGAAGAAATTGAAGTAAGGCCTGATCTATCCTTTTAGGAGGAACCCGTTCGGATTTTGGATCATGATGTCAAAGTGTTACGTAGGAAGATGGTTCCATTAGTAAGGTTTTGTGGCATAATCATGGTTCTGAGGAAGCTACGTGGGAACCAGAGGAAGCGATGCGACAGCAATACCCTCATCTCTTTTGATTAGGTAATTTCGAGGCCGAAATTTTTCTAAGGGGGTAGAACTGTAACATCCTAAATTAGGGGCTAAGCATTTGATGTGTTTTGTGTGTATGCTATGTTTAATGTGTTAGTTTAGGGTATATGGGGGTCTAGGAAAGGCTCGGGGATAAGCCGAAGTCTTGGACAAAATTCTCTTTTTGGGCACCTTAGTGGAAGAGCTGGCTAGGATAGGACTTAAGGGATATTGTTTGTATTTGATTGACACAAGCAAGGTGTTGGTATAGTGGCAAGGTGACGCCACATAAGGGGTTGGAAGGTGACGCCACAAGGGAGTAGAGAGGGAGCAGGTTCAAGTCACATGAAGCTCATTTTGGGAGTTATTTTTGGCATCAAGGGGAGCAGAAGCAGAGTTCAGCTGGGACACTTCAGGATGGGAGAGTGGACTAAGTCAAATATTTCGAATGAGTGGCTGAGAGGAAAAAGTGGAGTTTGAAGCATTCAAATTAATTCAAATGAGTGTTCAGGAGTGAATTAAGGGGAAAAGAAAGGGATGGACATATGATCATGGTGTTGGCCGAATTTCAAACACTGGGTGTAGAGGGGGGATCGGTTTTGGCTTGTTTAGGGTATGCCGAATTTCAACATTGGTCATAGGCATTGTTATTCTCAAAAGTACATTTTTGGCTTTGGAAGTGGTAGGTGCCGAATTGTTGCCTTCTTGTTAGTTACCGAACCGTTTAGCTTCATTTCCTTTTTCTTTCTTTTTCACTTCCTTTCTCATCTATCTGCTAGGGTGCTCTCCACTTTTCTTCTTATTACTTTCTTTGCTAGCCGAATTCCCTTCCCCTTCCTTGCCAAACCGAAATCTGTTTCTAATCTTTTCTCTTCTCTAATTTCTTCTATAGGCCGAATCTCCCTAGCCATTCTCCTACATTCCTCTCCTGATTTCTCTAAAAGCCGAAACTCCTAAGCCTCCATTTGAAGTTCTTTTATTTTCATTTTCGGTTTTTTCATCCTGTTCTCCTTTACCATAGTCATTGCCGAATCTTCTCTACTACTGTGCTAGCGCCGAATTCTCTTAGGCGTTATTCGAATCTTCTGTGTTAAGCTAATCAAATCATCTGAATCCCAAGTCGGAAATCGTTAATCCCAGAACCCCATTTCTCTTTTCGGGATTTCAAGGTAAGGGATTTTTCTCTTTAGATTTTTGTTTAGATTCATTTATCGCTAATCGCTACCTTAACCCTGTGTTGTTGTTAAACAACCATATTTCCTTATAGTATCTTCTGACCAAGATCTTGTGATGGAATCCAATACCGATCAGGCAAAGGAGGGGGTTGGACCCGTAAACCCAGCCCCTAAGTTTAAGAAACGTACGGTGTCGCAGCGATGCGAGATTGGCCACCGGTTATGGACCGCTTCGAGCGAGAGTCATAGGCAGATAGCAGTGGTTTCTACTATCGATAGTGTCGATGTAGAGAGTATTATTTTGCGTGTTACCAGGTGTGTAAACCCTCACACGCTTTATTTTAACTGTAATATTGATTGTATGGGCTGAAAAGCCGAAAAAAGGCTGTGTATACAGTCGAAATACCCTTGTGGGTAAGGCAAGGAATGCCAGGTACGTAACTGTAACCACTTATTGCGAGCTTGGATGTATGTGATAAACTATTGCCTTGATAATAGCATGTTGCAATCATTATGACATATATGTTGTGCATGGAATATGAATATGATGATAAAGGGGAAGTGTTGATTATAAGGTCACATAGTGATCGGTGGCTCTGCCACATTTGATTATAAGGTCACATAGTGATTATTGGCTAAGCCACGTGATATTATATAGGTCACCTAGTGATCGGCATTATAACCGATGAAGATGACTGCAAGATGGCGTGTAGCGGATGGAGGGTTGATTGTAAAAATCCCCACGGTGTGGTGGGGCTGTACGGGATGGCGTGTAGAGGATGGAAAAATACTAGGTTGGGCTGGGCTTGACGCATTCATTTAGTTATATGATATTTTGAATGAGTTGAATATGAGATTGTGGGCCATGGGCCATTTCTGTGTTAAAATGGTTTTACACACTGAGTCTCTGTGACTCACCCTTTTCCTAACTTTTTCAGGTAATCAGTAGATCGTGGATTTGGGAGCCAAGGCGGACTCGTGGAGGCCATAAAGTCTTTCCTTTTCGTAGACTTTTACTGCTTTAATTTATTTTTAATTGGGGGATTTCTGTTGTAATAAGGCCTTTCTAAGTTAATATTTGATTTTTATTATTTATCATTTATTTAAAATTTGATACTATGAAAACTTAGTCATGAAATTGAAGTTGGGGTTTTCAAAATACGAATAACACTGAAACAAACGGTTTTTTTTCAAGTATCACCAGGTTTAACAAATATCCGATAAAATTGAACTTTTCCTAACTAACAAATCACCGTTTTCAAGACAACGCTTTAAACGAAAAATTTTCAAATCTACGGTTTTTCCTAAATTAAACAAAAGTTTGTTTTTACTTCACCCTGTAACATACCAGATCTGGTCGTAACGTTTAGGCCGGGTTTGGGGTGTTACAGATTGGCTAACATTGCCTGATGCTATTGTGAACTGTAAATGGAAGACTATTGATTTGAGATGTCAGAATGATGTAATAATTCGGATTGAATCTAATGATTTGAATGGACTACCGGCTGTGATATCTACGATGAAATCTCAGAGTTATGTGAAAAGGGGTTGCGAAGCCTATTTTGCCTATGTGATTGATTTGAGAGCGACTGAAAATAAAGTTGAATCTGTGCCAGTTGTTTGTGAATCCTCTGACGTATTCCCTGAAGAACTACCGGGGTTGCCTCCGATACGAGAAGTTGAGTTTGGTATTGATTTAGTACCGGGAACGACTCCTATTTTGATAGCTCCGTACAGAATGGCACCGATAGAATTGAAAGAGTTAAAGTCACAGTTGCAAGAGTTGACCGATAGAGGATTTGCACGATCGATTTTTTCACCTTGGGGTGCTCCTGTTCTATTTGTGAGAAAGAAAGATGGTACGATGAGAATGTGCATTAACTACCGTCAGTTGAACAAAGTGACTATAAAGAACAAATATCCTCTGCCCAGAATTGATGATTTGTTTGATCAGCTGAAAGGAGCCACTGTGTTTTCAAAGATAGATCTAAGATCGGGTTATTATCAATTGCGAGTAAAAGATTCAGACATTCCAAAAACTGCTTTTAGAACAAGGTACGGGCATTATGAATTTTTAGTTATGCCTTTCGGACTAACGAATGCTCCTGCTGTTTTTATGGATCTGATGAACAAAATTTTCAGGCCGTACTTGGATCAATTTGTTATTGTATTCATTGATGACATTTTAATTTATTCGCGTGACGAAAGTGAGTATGCTGAACATTTGAGAATTGTGCTACAAACTCTGCGAGATAAGCAATTGTACGCTAAGTTTAGTAAATGTGAGTTCTGGTTGCGTGAAGTTAGTTTTCTGGGACATATTGTGTCAGCATTTGGTATACGAGTTGATCCGAGCAAGATTTCAGCTATTTTGGAGTGGAAGCTTCTGAAAAATGTGTCTCAAGTTCATAGTTTTCCAGGACTTGCTGGTTATTATCGACGGTTCATAAAAGGCTTTTTGATGATTGCAACTCCATTGACGAGATTGCTTCAGAAAGATGTGAAGTTTGAATGGTCCGATAAATGTCAGAAAAGTTTTGATCAGTTGAAAGCCCTTTTGACTGAAGCTCTAATTTTAATACAGCCAGAATCGAGTAAAGAGTTCGTGATTTATAGTGATGATTCATTAAATGGTCTGGGATGTGTTCTTATGCAGGAAGGAAAAAGTTATAGCTTATGCCTCGAGACAATTGAAACCGCATGAAAAGAATTATCCAACACACGACTTAGAGCTAGTTGCGATTGTGTTTGCTTTAAAGATTTGGCGTCACTATCTCTTTGGTGAAAAATACCACGTGTTTTCGGATCATAAAAGTTTGAAATACTTGATGAATCAGAAAGATTTGAATCTACGACAGAGAATATGGTTAGAGCTATTGAAAGACTACGAGCTTGTGATAGATTATCATCCGGGTAAGGCAAATGTTGTTGCTGATGCATTAAGTCAGAAATCGCTGTTTGCATTGCGTGCGATGAATGCTTATTTAGAATTGTCTGATGATGGTTCAGTTTTAGCTGAGTTGAAAGCAAAACCGTTGTTCTTACAGCAAATATGTGATGCTCAGAAGATTGATAATGAAATGTTAGCGAAACGAGCTCAGTGTGATTTGAATTCTGATTAAGAATTTCGAGTTGATGTTGATGATTGTTTGAGATTTCGAGATCGGATTTGTGTTCCGAGAAACCCAGAGTTAATTCAGTTGATCTTGAATGAAGCACATAACATTTGCTTATCTGTTCATCCGGGAAGTACAAAGATGTACCATGATTTGAAGCAACATTAATGGTGGTCTGGTATGAAACAAGACATCTCTGACTTTGTTTCGAAATGTTTAGTCTATCAGCAAGTTAAAGCTGAACATCAAGTGTCATCTGGTTTGTTACAACCGATAATGATTCTTGAGTGGAAATGGGATAGAGTGACAACGGATTTTGTTTTAGGGTTGCCTTTGACTTCGAGAAAGAAAGATGCAATCTGGGTCGTAGTTGACAGATTGACGAAGACAGCTCATTTTATTCTGGTACGATCTGATTACTCACTTGATAAGTTAGCTGAGTTATACATTTCTGAAATTGTGAGATTGCACGGGGTGCCACTATCCATTGTGTCTGACAGAGATCCGAGGTTTACTTCACGATTTTGGAAGAAATTGCAAGAGGCTTTAGGTACAAAGTTGCACTTCAGTACTACTTTTAACCCTGTAACCGCCCAATTTAGGGCCTAGTCGGAATAGTGGTGCGAGACCACGAATTCGAGGTGAATTAATGAGTTCTTACGGTTCATGCCATGTTTGCATGTTAGTGTGAAAGTTTCATGAAACAATTTTGCTAAAATGAAGTTGAATGGCAAAAAAGACCAAATTGCAAAAGTTGTAAAATGTGAGTTTCTAGAAGCATTTTGTATGAAATAGCTTTAGAATATTAATTATGAGTCCTTAAATAGCAATTTTCCCAAATTATAAATTTTGGACAAAATTGGACATGAGTTAGTAAATGGTGATATTTTTAAGAGAAGGGCATTTTTGTCATTTACCTATTAAATGATTAATAAAGGAAAAAGATGACAAAAATCATTATCATCTTCTTTCTCATTGCCGAAATTTTCAAAGAAACCATAGCTAGGGTTTTCTCATCTTTCAAGCTTGCTAGTAAGTTCATCTTAGTCCCGATTTTAATATTCTTCGTGTTTTTGAAGTCCTCGTATTATGAATTAGCTATTTTTAGCTATAAGATGAGCTAAGATGCATGTTAAAAAATCTACCCATGAATGACATGCATGCTAAAAGATGTTTTATGGAAGTTTATGAGAGTTTGATGTTAGATAAACATCTTTTTCTAAGTGAATTTCATGAAAAATGAGCATAGGGACTAGTTTGTAAAAGTTTTGAAATTAGTCATACCTATTAGAAATAATGAGAATTGATAATGGCTATGGTAGAGTAAATGAATCAGCTAAGCATGTAGTCTAAGAAAGTTGAATGAAAAATTATATTACGAGCCTTGGGGAAAAAGTGCAAATATGAGAAAGTATAGGGGTAAAATAGTAATTTTGCCAAAGTATGAGTTAAGAGTCAATTTAGTCAATGTGAGTATTAAATGATCTATTTATGACTATAGATCAAGAAAAACGAAGCCCGGATCGAAACTGATGCAAGGACAAAATCAAGGACTAAATTGCATATCTACATACATTTTGTATATTGAGGTAAGTTTGTATGATTTCTAAGCTTTATGATTTACGTCATTGAATTGCTTAGTATAATGTACAATGTTATTATGAAAAACGTTTAATGTTATGTTAAACAAAGAAATTAATGAGATCAAGCATGAGAAAGCCCCGATTGAAGTTGAATAACTTAGGATACTCGATCTACCACATGAAACAAGAAAGTCTGTATAAGACCAAGCCGAGGCATGGCATCGGCAAGCAAGCAAGATATAATGTAAGTCCAAGGCAAGCTTGGCTTTGAATAAGTTATCATGTAAGTCCAAGGCAAGCTTGGCATTGAGTAAGTTATCATGTAAGTCCAAGGAAAGCTTGGCATTGAGTATGTTATCATGTAAGCCCAAGGCAAGCTTGGCATTGAACAAGTTATCATGTAAGACCAAGGCAAGCTTGGCATTGAAAAGTTATCAAGAGAAAGAAATCCCATATAAGTCCAAGTTAAGGCATGGCATTGGTGAGAACAAGAAAGACTTCGTATAAGTCCATGTTAAGTCATGGCCTCGAAATTTAGATGAGATTTAGTATCCTCGGTTATGCATATAAATTCATCGGGCAACGAGTTAAGCTCTAAAGAGATAACAAGAAAGCTAAGTAAGTAAGGTTATTATCAAGTGATAAAGAATATTATTCATGTTATGAATGACGAATTAGAAATTATGAGTATTATGTTCAAGTATGCTGATCAATGTGATCTAGTGATACAGGTACTTTGTTTGCCTATCAAGTATGAGCAAGTGAGCTTTATAGCTGAAATTTACGATGCCATTGTTTATGTCAAATGGTTTATATTAAGCAAGTACGTTGCCATGTGCATTATGCAAACTTACTAAACTAAATGCTTACGTCTTTTATTATTTCTTTCTATGTAGTCCGGCCAAGCTAACTTGTGGATCGTTGAAGTTGGAGCTCGAATCACACTATTAACCGCTATTTTGGTATAGCCAAGTTGATTTTATTAAGTATGGCATGTATAGGAAACATTTCATTTTGAGTATATGTCTTAGAAAGGGGAAAAGCATGGGCTATCAAGTTTATTATTATTCTTTTGTAAATGGCTAAATGATTGGCCAAGATTGACTAAGTATGTATGTTATTACTATCAATGAAGCATGTTATATTGTTCATGAAAGATGTAATAATTGAGTTGCTGAAATGAGCTTGAGTTTGGTCTTAATTTTAGGATGGCAATTGGCTTGGTAAATAGCCTCTAAGTGCCCACACGGTTAGACACACGAGCGTGTGTCTAGGCCGTGCATAAACTGCACCTTAGTCTTATAAGTAAGAATAGGCCACGGACTAATCCCACGGCCGTGTGTTAAGGCCGTGCATGACACACGGTTAGAACATGGGCGTGTGCCTGGTCTTGTGAAATAAGTCAGTATATCAAGATATAGTACACGGTCTAAGTCCACGGGCGTGCCATGGCCGTGTGTTATAAGTCAGAATGCTAAGGTTTTTCACACGGGCTAGGACCACGGGCGTGCCATGGCCGTGTGAAATTGGCAGTAAGTTCGAGTTCTAAGCACGGTTGGGAGACATGGGCGTGTCTCAGGGTTACACGGGCGTGTCCCAACTCACATGGGCGTGTGACCCCTGTTTCAATGAAAAGTTTTCGATTGAGTTACGAAAGTTTACGGACATGAGTTTAAGGCCTCGTAGGCCCAAGAAAAGTACAAGTTGATTAAGAAAGAGAAGTTTTTATTTCAGAACAAAATTTTATATCCTGTAAGTACATGATTAAGCAAGTTCAAGCATAGTAATATCTCGTATCCGGTCTAAGCCTCAGACTCGAGTATGGGGTGTTACATTTAGTGGTATCAGAGCTACGATTTAGTCGGTTCTAAGACTAACGTAGCATTAGCACGAGTCTAGCTATACATGCCATACGTAAGAATGGTTTTATAATGATAGTGTGACGACTCATGACGACTTAAATTATGTTTATATATATAGTAAATGGATCCTGAAAGAGATATGGCGGATGACGTAGAAAGTAATGCACCGGCTACTGCTGAAGGGACGGTGCCAAACGAGAATGAGAATAGACCCACTACGCTGAGTCAAGAAGGAGGAGAAAGGGCTAGAGAAGCCTTCCTCCACATGATGAATACGTGGTATTCAGAGTTTGTTCGTATGAATCCAAATGTATAACCCTTCCACCCCCACCTGTTCCACAACCTATTCCAGTAGCCCCTCAAGTAGTAGAGGTGGTAAGAGGAGACAAACCTCCAGTTGATAGGATCAGGAAACATGGGGCAGAAGAATTTCGGGCGAAAAGAGAAGATGATCCGAAAAAAGCCGAGTTTTGGTTAGAAAATACCATCAGGGTATTTAATGAGCTATCATGCACACTGAAGAAAGCATGAAGTGTGTAGTCTCCCTTTAAGAGATTCCGCCTATCAATGGTGGAACACCCTTGTATCGATGGTACCAAGGGAGAAGATCACATGGTAATTCTTCCAAGAAGAGTTCAAGAAAAAGTATATCACCAAAGATTTGTAGATCAAGAAAGAAAAGAATTTTTAGAGTTAAAGCAAGGCAAGATGTCGGTGACCGATTATGAGCGTGAGTTTGTGCGACTCAAAGAAATACGCTCGAGAATGCGTGTCCACCGAGGCCATCATGAGCAAAAGATTTGAAGATGGGCTAAATGAGGACATCAAACCGCTTGTTGCTTGTACTAGAATTGAAAGAATTTATTGTGCTAGTGGAGAGAGCTTGTAAAGTCAAGAGCTAGTAAAAGAGAAGAGAAAGTCTCGAAATTGAGTCTCGCGACTGAAAGAGACAGATGGAATAAGTCATTCCAATCCTCATCCAAGAAGTCAAGAGATTTACCTACCCGGTCAGCTACTTCCATTGGGTTTTCAAAGAAAGACAAGAGTAAACAGTATTCGGGAAATAAAGCATAGACTACTTCAGTCGCTAGTGTGGGGAACTTTCAATCTGAAAGACACAGAATGCCTACAGATGTGGCGGACATCATCTTGGAGAATGTCGGCGCATCGAAAATGCATGTTTTAGATGTGGTTCCCAAGACCACTACATAAAGGATTGTCCAGAGACAATTAAAAAAGAGAGAGCTCAGAACCCGAGATCCGGGAGTATGGTCAGAGGGAGACCGTAGAGAAACCCAGGAAGTGGGGCAAGAGGAAGAGGTAACCCTAGAGAGTAGGCCGCGAGACCCGAGGGTAGGGCGCCTGCACGGACTTATGCCATTCGCGCTTGCGAAGGGGCATCTTCCCATGATGTTATCACGGGTACCTTTTCTCTTCATGATGTTAAAGTTATTGCTTTAATAGATCCCGGATCTACACAATCTTACATTTGCATGAAATTAGTATCCGATTTGAGTACGCCTATAGGCTCTACAGAATTTATGATTAAGGTGTCTAATCCTTTAGGCAAGAGTGTGTTAGTTGATGAAGTATGTAAATATTGTCCATTAATGATTAGAGGTTATTGTTTTAAAGCAAACCTTATGTTGTTACCATTTGATGAGTTTGACCTCATTCTCGGTATGGACTGGTTGACTGCCCATAATGTAATAGTTAATTGTGGGAAGAAATACATTGAAATGAGATGTGAGAATGGGGACACCCTTCACATAGAATCAGATAAACAGAGTAGGTTACCGGTTGTGATTTCCCATATGACGGCACAGAAATACATGAGAAAAGGGTATGAGGCATATTTGGCCTTTGTGATGAATGATAAAGAAACAGAGTTAAAGATTGAGTCCGTACCGATAGTATGTGAGCACATGGATGTTTTTCCAGAAGAATTACCGGGATTACCTCCAATCAGAGAAGTTGAGTTCAGCATTGAGCTAGCTCCCGGTACTGTACCAACATCTATTACTCCTTACAGAATGGCTCCAACGGAGTTGAAAGAGTTGAAGATGCAGTTGCAAGAGTTAACAGACAAAGGCTTTGCAAGGTCAAGTTGTTCTCCCTCGGGTGCTCCAGTTTTTTTTTTGTGAAAAAGAAGGATGACACTATGAGATTGTGCATAGATTATCGTCAGCTTAATAAAGTGACAGTAAAAACAAGTACCCATTGCCAAGGATCGATGATTTGTTCGATCAATTGAAAGGAGCCACAGTGTTCTCTAAGATAGACTTGAGATTAGGGTATTACCAGTTAAGAGTAAAGGAGTCAGATGTATCCAAGACTACTTTTTGAAAAAGGTATGGGCATTATGAATTTTTAATCATGCCTTTTGGTTTGACCAATGCTCCTGCGGTATTCATGGACTTAATGAACCGCATCTTCAAACCATACCTCTACAAGTTTGTAGTCATTTTTATTGACGACATACTGATTTATTCCTGAGATGAGAATGAGCATGCTGAGCACCTACGGATGGTTTTACAGATTCTTCGAGAAAATCAGTTGTATGCAAAGTTCAGTAAAAGTGAGTTTTGTCTCAATGAAGTAGGATTTCTGGGGCATATTGTCTCAAGAGAAGGGGTTCGAGTAGACCCAAGTAAGATCTCGGCTATTACGGATTGGAAACCACCGAGAAATATCTCTGAGGTTAGAAGTTTCCTAGGCCTAGCCAACTATTATAGACGATTTGTCAAGGGGTTTTCCATGATTGTAACCCTGATGACGAAGTTGTTACAGAAAAATGTGAAGTTCGAGTGGATGAAATATGCCAACAAAGTTTCAAAAATTGAAAGCATTATTGATGTAAGCTCCAGCTTTAGTACAACTCGAGACGGGAAAGAGTTCATAGTTTACAGCGATGCATCCTTAAATGGATTAGGTTGTGTACTTATGCAAGAAGGCAAAGTGATTGCTTATGCCTCAAGACAGTTAAAGCCTTATGAGAAGAATTATCCGATGCACGACCTAGAGTTAGCTGCCATAGTCTTCGCATTGAAGATATGGAGGCATCATCTATATGGTGAGAGATGTCGGATCTTCACCAATCACAAAAGCCTTAAGTACTTGATGATGCAGAAAGAGTTGAATTTAAGGCAAAGGAGATGGTTAGAGTTGATAAAAGACTATGAGTTAGTCATTGACTACCATCCAGGAAAGGCTAATATTGTCTCTGATACTTTAAGCAGAAAGTCCTTATTTGCATTAAGAGCAATGAATTCACGGATAACTTTATCCGATGATGGTTCTATTCTAACTGAGTTAAGAGCTAGACCAGTATTTCTCCAAGAGACCGTTGAGGCTCAGAAAGAAGATAGCGAAGTGCAAGTTCAGAGAGATCAGTGCGAGACAGATGTTGAGTCTGACTTCCGAATTAGTCCCAATGGAAGTTTGATGTTCAAAGATAGAGTTTGTGTACCGAGAAAAAAAGAGCTTATTCAGAAAATTTTGCATGAGGCCCATAATGGATGTTTATCTGTACATCTGGGTAATACCAAGATGTATAATGACTTGAAGCAATAGTATTGGTGGCCGAGAATGAAGAAAGATATTTCAGAGTTTGTTTCCAAATGCTTGATTTGTTAGCAAGTAAAGGCTGAACACCAAGTACCTTCGGGTTTGCTTCAACCCATTTTGGTTCTCGAGTGGAAATGGGACCGTATTACTATGGATTCTGTAACGGGTTTACCATTGTCTCCGAGCAAGAAAGATGCTGTATGGGTTGTGGTTGATAGACTTATGAAGTCAGCCCACTTTATACCTGTATGAGTTGATTACTCACTAGACAAGTTGGCAAACTTGTATGTTTCAGAAATAGTAAGACTTCATGGAGTTCCCTTGTCAATCATATCGGATAGAGATCCGAGATTCACATCCAGGTTTTGGAAGAAGTTACAAGAGGCCTTGGGTACAAAGTTGAACCTTAGTACCGCTTTTCATCCTCAAACTGACGGTCAATTAAAGAGGTTAATTCAAGTGCTCGAGGATATGCTCAGATGTTGTATTCTAGAGTTCCGAGGCAGTTGGGAAAAGTTTCTCCCATTAGTAGAGTTTGCCTACAATAATAGTTTTCAGTCGAGTTTAAAGATGGTGCCTTATGAGGCTTTATATGGGCGTAAGTGCAGAACACCTTTATTTTGGACTGAACTCAAAGAAAACCAAATTCACGGGGTTGATTTGGTTAGAGAAGCTGAAGAGAAAGTAAGAGTGATACGAGAGTGCTTAAAAGATGCTTCAGACAGATAGAAATCCTACTCGGATTTAAAAAGAAAAGAGATAGAGTATCAAGTTGGAGATAAAGTTTTCTTGAAAGTGTCACCTTGGAGAAAAGTTCTCAGATTTGGCCGAAAAGGCAAGTTCAGTCCATGTTTTATGAGACCGTATGAGATTACTGAGAAAGTTGGGCCTGTAGCTTACAGATTGGCTTTGCCATCAGAGTTATAAAAGATACATGATGTGTTTCACGTGTCAATGTTTAGACGCTACCGATCAGACCCTTCACATGTAATTCCCCAGTCAGAGGTAGAGATTCATCCCGACATGACTTATGGTGAAGAACCAGTCAAGATATTAGCTCGGGAAGTGAAGCAGCTAAGAAAGAAAAGTATTGCCTTAGTGAAAGTATTGTGGCAAAGGCATGGAATAGAAGAACCCACATGGGAACTAGAAGAGAGTATGAGAAACCAGTACCCAAACCTTTTCACTGGTAAGATTTTCGAGGACGAAAATCCCTAAAGGGGGAGAATTGTAACAGCCCAATTTAGGGCCTAGTCGGAATAGTGGTGCGAGACCATGAATCCAAGGTGAATTTATGAGTTTTTAAGGTTCATGCCATGTTTGCATGTTAGTGTGAAAGTTTCATGAAGCAATTTTGCTAAAATGAAGTTGAATGGTCAAAAAGGACCAAATTGCAAAAGTTGTAAAATGTGAGTTTCTAGAAGCATTTTGTATGAAATAGCTTTAGAATATTAATTATGAGTCCTTAAGTAGCAATTTGCCCAAATTATAAATTTTGGAAAAAATTGGAAATGAGTTAGTAAATGGTGATATTTTTAAGAGAATGGCATTTTGGTCGTTTACCTATTAAATGATTAATAAAGGAAAAAGATGACACAAATCATTATCATCTTCTTCCTAATTGCCGAAATTTTCAAAGAAACCATAGCTAGGGTTTGCTCATCTTTCACGCTTGCTAGTAAGTTCATCTTAGTCCCGATTTTAATATTCTTCGTGTTTTTGAAGTCCTCGTATTATGAATTAGCTATTTTTAGCTATAAGATGAGCTAAGATGCATGTTCAAAAATCTACCCATGAATGACATGCATGCTAAATGATGTTTTATGGAAGTTTATGAGAGTTTGATTTTAGATAAACATCTTTTTCTAAGTTAATTTCATGAAAAATGAGCATAGGGACTAGTTTGTAAAAGTTTTGAAATTAGTCATACCAATTAGAAATAATGAGAATTGATAATGGCTATAGTAGAGAAAATGAATCAGCTAAGCATGAAGTCTAAGAAAGTTGAATGAAAAATTATTTTACGAGCCTTGGGGCAAAAGTGCAAATATGAGAAAGTATAGGGGCAAAATAGTAATTTTGCCAAAGTATGAGTTAAGAGTCAATTTATTCAATGTGAGTATTAAATGATCTATTTATGACTATAGATCAAGAAAAACGAAGCTCAGATCAAAACCGAGGCAAGGACAAAATCGAGGACTAAATTACATATCTACATACATTTTGTATATTGAGGTAAGTTTTTATAATTTCTAAGCTTTATGATTTAAGTCATTGAATTGCTTAGTATAATGTACAATGTTATTATGAAAAACATTTAATGTTATGTTAAACAAAGAAATTAATGAGATCAAGCATGAGAAAGCCCCGATTGAAGTTGAATAACTTAGGATACTCGATCTACCACATGAAACAAGAAAGTCTGTGTAAGACCAAGCCGAGGCATGGCATCGGCAAGCAAGCAAGATATCATGTAAGTCCAAGGCAAGCTTGGCATTGAATAAGTTATCATGTAAGTCCAAGGCAAGCTTGGCATTGAGTAAGTTATCATGTAAGTCCAAGGCAAGCTTGGTATTGAGTAAGTTATCATGTAAGCCCAAGGCAACCTTGGCATTGAACAAGTTATCATGTAAGACCAAGGCAAGCTTGGCATTGAAAAGTTATCAAGAGAAAGAGATCCCATATAAGTCCAAGTTAAGGCATGGCATTGGTGAGAACAAGAAAGACTTCGTATAAGTCCATGTTAAGTCATGGCCTCGAAATTTAGATGAGATTTAGTATCCTCGATTATTCATATAAATTCATCGGGCAATGAGTTAAGCTCCAATGAGATAATAAGAAAGCTAAGTAAGTAAGGTTATTATCAAGTGATAAAGAATATTATTCATGTTATGAATGACGAATTAGAAATTATGAGTATTATGTTCAAGTATGCTGATCAATGTGATCTAGTGATACAGGTACTTTGTTTGGCTATCAAGTATGAGTAAGTAAGCTTTATAGCTGAAATTTACGATGCCATTGTTTATGTCAAATGGTTTATATTAAGCAAGTACGTTGCTATGTGCATTATGCAAACTTACTAAGCTAAATGCTTACGTCTTTTATTATTTCTTTCTATGTAGTCCCGCCAAGATAACTTGTGGATCGTTGAAGTCGGAGCTCGAATCACACTATCAACCGCTATTTTGGTATAGCCAAGTTGTTTTTATTAAGTATGGCATGTATAGGAAACATTTCATTTTGAGTATATGTCTTAGAAAGGGGAAAAGCATGTGCTATCAAGTTTATTATTATTCTTTTGTAAATGGCTAAATGATTGGCCAAGATTGACTAAGTATGTATGTTATTACTATCAATGAAGCATGTTATATTGTTCATGAAAGATGTAATAATTGAGTTGCTGAAATGAGCTTGAGTTTGGTCTTAATTTTAGGATGGCAATTGGCTTGGTAAATAGCCTCTAAGTGCCCACACGGTTAGACACACGGGCGTGTGTCTAGGCCGTGCATAAACTGCACCTTAGTCTTATAAGTAAGAATAGGCCACGAACTAATCCTACGGCCGTGTGTTAAGGCCGTGTATGACACACGGTTAGAACATGGGCGTGTGCCCGGTCGTGTGAAATAAGTTAGTATATCAATATATAGTACACGGTCTAAGTCCACGGGCGTGCCATGGCCGTGTGTTATAAGTCAGAATGCTAAGGTTTTTCACACGGGCTAGGACCACGGGCGTGCCATGGCTGTGTGAAATTGGCAGTAAGTTCGAGTTTTAAGCACGGTTGGGAGACATGGGCGTGTCTCAGGGTTACACGGGCGTGTCCCAACTCACATGGGCGTGTGACCCGTGTTTCAATGAAAAGTTTTCGATTGAGTTACGAAAGTTTACGGACATGAGTTTAAGGCCTCGTAGGCCCATGAAAAGTACAAGTTGATTAAGAAAGTGAAGTTTTTATTTCAGAATGAAATTTTATTGCCCGTAAGTACATGATTAAGCAAGTTCAAGCATAGTAATGTCTCGTATCTGGTCTAAGCCTCGGACTCGGGTATGGGGTGTTACGCACCCACAGACAGATGGTCAATCCGAGTGGATTATTCAGATTCTCAAGGATATGTTAATATGTTGCATCCTTGAGTTTGATGGTACGTGGGAACAATATATGCCATTGATTGAGTTTGCGTAAAATAATAGTTTTCAGTCGAGCATCAAAATGGCACATTATGAGGCTTTATACGGACGCAAATGTCGAACACCTCTATATTGGACCGAGCTCAGTGAAAATAATATACACGGTGTAACACCCCAAACCCAGCCCAAAAGTTAGGCCTGAATCTGGCGTGTCACATTGAAGTGTTTTTTGAAAACCATGTTCTCATTGAAAACCCTTCTTAATTAAAAGCTTGAGTAAAATCCCAGTTACGTTAGTTTATTTATTATTATTTAAAACGTGGTGCATAGAAAATTTATTAAGTTTATTCCCAAAATTTCTTTTTCAGTTGCGGAAGCTAAGTTTAAAAGTAACTGATTTACGAAAACGTGATGTTTAAAGATTAAGTTATAGAAGCGCAGTGTTTTGAAAACAGTTATTGTTTTGGAAAACCGCGATCTACTTTTAACAGATAGAAAATGTAATGATTGAAAATCCTAAATTAAAAACCAGTAATTAAAAGAGGCCTTATTACAACCCAATAAGAATGCAGTTTAAGTAAGGTAAAACAAAATACTAAAATTTAAAGCTGTTCGTAGTGTGGCCACCTCCGAGTCCTCCAATACGTCGAGCCGCTTACCGAGGATTACCTGAAAAATTAAAAAGAGGGGTGAGTTTGTGAAAACTCAGTGTGTAAAACCCTCATCGATCATAAAGCATGCATCACATCAATCCAGCCTAAGCCCATTACAGTAACCAATGTGGGCCTAAGCCCAACACAGTAACGGTGGCATTTGGGCCTTAGCCCATAATAGCCACAGTTGGGCCTTAGCCCATAACAAATGTCACATATCACATCTATTTGGGCCTAAGCCCATCTCAATATTAGTATCAGTGTATGCAATGCATAAATGCCCAAACCAACCCTGCACTCCGTCTCCTGTCCAACCCTACACTCCTGTGGGGATTTAATCGACCCACCCATCCCTACACTCCTTATGTACCACCGGTTGCTGCACTAACCAATATTGCAGCAGAGCTGCCAATCACGTAATCAGCTTAAAGCCATCAGTGGATCCACAGTCGTCAAGAGACCATGCGACCCTAACAAATCATATACTTCCTCCAAATTAATGATCCCATCCCTCATGCAGCATAATATCACATGAATGCAAACATACCATAAATGACATACAATAACAATCATAAAACATGTATGGGCATTTTAGTCATTTTGCCCTTCAGGGGCATAACGGTCATTTACCCTATGGGGGTTTTTCGGTCATTTACCTTATGGGGGTATTTCGGTCATTTACCCTATGGGGGTATTTCAGTCAACAGTGCGAATGGGCCCAAGGCCCATTATACGACCCATGTGGGGCTCGCGAGCCCATTGGGCCCACACGACCCATTTGACCCAAAAGCGGCCAAAGACCATGAGACCGCTCATGGTGGCCTCCGTCATTGTATCGACTTTCCCACATGAGCGTTCGCGCGCTTGTATGGTAACCGTTGCCGTATTTTTGGCTTTTCAGCTTTTCAGCATTTCGGCATTTGCTGATCTACAATTGGAGTGGTGTGTGTACACACCTTGTTGGAGAAAACACAGTAGCCCCGAGCGTAGAACCTATATCCAACACGATACACCATCAGTCCTATAACAACAGGATTAAACAATCCCTTTCTATATCACTATCCAAGATATGATTTACTACTTGCCTTGTTCGAACGATTGAGGATCACTCACTTAAACCGTCGCAAGAGATTGATCAATAGGCCTTAGGGGTTATCTACATTCCAACCAGCACTTATCAACCATAAAACAATTGAACAGTTTGAACTAGACGAGAAGTCACTTACCGAAAACGCAGAGTCCAGATTATAAGAAAAGAACAATCGCCACCCCCACACAAAAGCCGAAAGTACAGAGAATGATAGAGGGAAAATGGAATAACCGCACCCCTCAGATGGTATGTTTGGCTAACAAAAAACGTAGAGAACCGACAGAACAAAATGAGGGAAAGAGTATTCAGTTTTAGCAATACAAGGAGGGACACTACAAAAGAGTCGAAGGAAAAGAGAGAAAAAGGGAAAAATGGGTATTCGGCCAAGGAGGAATTAAAATTGAGGGAAGAAAGAAGCAGGGTTCAGCCAAGAGAAAAGTTAAGGAGAAGAGAAGAAAAACAAGGTTATTGACTACCAAGGCATTTGGTTTCCATAGTAAAAAGAAAACAAAAAAAAGAAGAAGATAGTGCCAGGGAAAAAATAAAGTATTCGACCACTTAAGAAAAGAGGAAAGCACAAAGTCGAAGAGGCAAAAACTCGAAATAGCAAAGCACCGAAATTGACCTACAAGATTCGGCCACCACTTGCCAAAAGGAGAAAATAAATCCCTTCCAAGCACTTACAATTTTCGAAAATGCACAAAAGGACTCCCTAGCCGAATATGCACATACCAGCTACCCAATTCGGCTACAACTTCTCCCATTTTCAAATTCCTTAAAATTCTCCACCAATCCCTCCACCAAATTTTCTCCTTGATTTACTCTAACTCCCCATTCAAATTTAATTCAAATTCTTATGACCAATTCAACCACAGAGTTCCAGTCCATTTCCAACACCTCCCCAGCTCAAGCAGCAAAATAAACAAACAATTGCGCATGCCATGCCTCGAACCTCAGACTCCTTACCACACATGTAGCGCCACCTTGCCACTAGATTACCCACTCTCTTTGTGTCACATTTTACCTTCAATAAATTAATAGGTCTAAAGGCCAAAGTCCAGGTTCCTTTAAAAGAAAAACCAAAACAATTTGCAAGAGCCAAGACTTGAACCCAGGCTCCCTTGCAACCTTAATGACGCCACAACCACTAGACCACATGATTCCTTGTGTCATTTTTATAACACAATTATTTAAAAGGCCTAAACCAGGAGCCATGGTTCCCCTAATGCTAAAAATAAAATTTTCCTTATGACATGGTTTTACCCCAGGACTTTATAGAAGCCCCCTAACCTTCCAAAATCACTCACCCAACAGATCTAACATGCAATTGTGTAGTTCTCTTATTCTCAAAAAATTTAAACGCTTCCATGCCCAAGGCCCAATTCTTCTATGCCCAAAATTTAGGGCGTTACACACGGGGTCGATTTGATCAAAGAAACTGAACAGAAAGTGAAAGTGATTCGTGATAGTCTTAATGCTGCCTCTGATCTTCAGAAATCTTATACAGGCTTGGAACGAAAAGATATTGAGTTTGAAATCGATGATAAAGTATTCTTGAAAGTGTCTCCGTGGAAGAAAATACTTGGTTTTGGCAGAAAAGGCAAATTGAATCCGAGGTTCATTGGGCTGTATGAAATTATCAAGCGTATTGGACCTGTTGCATACATATTGTTGCTGCCACCGGAACTAGAAAAGATTCATAATGTGTTTCACGTATCAATGCTTCGACGATACAGATCCGATCCATCGCATGTGATTTCTTCGTCTGAAATCGAGATCCGATCCGATATGACTTATGAGGAAGAACCAATCTGTATTTTGGCCTGCGAGGTTAAAGAATTGAGAAATAAGAAAATTCAGTTAGTAAAAGTGTTGTGGCATCGACACGGAGTTGAAGAGGCTACGTGGGAGCCTGAAGATACCATGAGACAACAATAATCGTATCTATTCAACGGTAAGATTTTCAGGGACGAAAATCCCTAAGGGGTAGAATTGTAACACTCCGGTTTAGACCCTAGTCAAAATAGTGGTTTTGGGATCACAAATCTGAGTCAAAAAAATATTTTAATATTATTTTATGTGTTTATCGTATGTGAATTGATATGTGTTAAAGTTTCATGAATTAATTTTATTGTTTGTGTGCTTAATTTGAGAAAAGGGATTAATCGCAAAAAGTGTAAAAGTTGCATTCTCTATGTTTAATGTGCTAAATTGACATGTTTTATTAATGTGGAAGTCCTTAAGTGGATATTATACCTTTGTTTATGCTAGTGGACATTTATGTCCATATTTTACATGATTTTTATATGGTTTTATAAAGGTTAAAGTGGTAAAATAGTTAATAAGTTATAATTAATTAAAAGACAAAGCCAAATTATGTTTTTGTTCATCTTTTCCACCGAAACTAAGAAAAGAAAGAAGGGTTTGAAGCTCTTTTATATTCGGCCAACATCTAGTATGATTCAAGGTTAGTTTTTGTTCGGTTTTTGATAATTTCTACGTTTTCGTAATCGTTGCTTCGAGTACTACAAAACCCATGCCTCAATTGTAGAAATTCATGATGATTTTGAAAAGTGCCATTGATGAATACTTGAGTTTTGGGATGTTAATTGATGAAATATGAAATATATGTGTTAAATTAACATGTTTTGTCTTTGGATTTTTGGTGAATTTGAGTAATTTGGATTAAATTATGAAAATAATATTTTGAGGGACTAAAATTTGAAATAAATGAAATATATGGACTTATATGAACTACATGAATATTCGGCCAAGCATGGGTGATATGAAATTTTGTGTATTCTGTGATTTTGTGAAATAGGAACTTAAATGTCAAAATGTGAAAATATAAGGGTTAATTTGTAAATTACCCTAATTGTGTGTTTTTGGATTGAATTGAATGAATTGGTGAATAAAAGAGTTAAATTTGAATATGTATAGATCAAGAACCAAAGAAAACAGACTTAGATTGAGGAAAGTCGAAAGTGATTGAATAGTCGAATCCGTCTGTCAATATCCGTACGAGGTAAGTCCATATATGAATAAACGTATTTAAGTTGAATTATTTATGTTCATTTGATATTGAATTGTGATTAATGACTTTGGATGAAATACGTGAGAAAACCGAGAAAGTATTGACAATGCATCAATATCCGAAAAGTCCCGCACGAACCTTAGAAAAAGATAGGATTAATATGTCATGACATAGGTTTCTGATATGTGATATCGTGTAAGACCACGTCTGGGACGTTGTCGTCGATTTGAGATTTACGTGTAAGACCATGTCTGGGACATCGGCATCGTATTTGATTCGTGTAAGACCCTATCTGGGACAGTGGCATCGATATTTGATTAGATGTAAGACCACGTCTGGGACGTTGGCATTGTACGATTATTCTGTGTATTCTGAGTATCCTATTTGATTTTGAATGGTTCAACGGGAAAGTTTGAGAGATGAAAGACTATGTAAAATGTATGACGTTTCAGGTACGTTTGAAATGCATACTATGATTGAGTATGAAAGGTAAGTATTTGTGAACTTGCAAGAGATATATGTGCATAGATTCAATGATACAAAATATGATATAGATATGAGTGTGCCATGTTTAAAAGAGATACATGAAGATATGACTTGTTGGTAGGTAATGGCTAAACTAATAAGCCAAAGAAGAATTTATGAATATGCCATTGAGATGTTATAGACCTTGTATTTGATATAATTATGAATGTTCATATGTTAAGTTTATTTGTATATGGCTTACTAAGCTTTGGAAAGCTTACTTTGTGTGTGTTTGCATTGTCTTATAGATCGTTAAAGCCATGGAAGGCTCGGGGATCGTCAAGGATCGTCACCACACTATCAAACTCCATTTTGGTACCTTTTAAATGTGTACATAGTTAAATATGGCATGTATAGGCTAGTTAGTTTGGGATTATGTTTTGTTGTATATAAATAGCCATGTGATATGGCTAGATAATGATTATGATATGAATGAGTAGTTCATGCTAAATGATGCATAGTTTGGTATGGTTTGATGGCTAATGTTTGAGCTAATGAGATGGTCAAATCTATGATAATTTCTATAATGCAAAAATTAGTATATTGTTGATGATGGATTGGCACTTTGAATTGGTAAGTTTTTGAATGGTTTATACTTAGAAATGCTTGTGATGAGATTGAGATAAATGTTGCATAAGTTGGTATGTTGATAGGTTCTTGAATGGTTAGAAAAGATGGTCATTTTGATATGAACTGAATTGGTATAATGCTTGTAGGTATAACATAATGTGTAGGTGGCAATTTGGCATTGTAAATGGCCTATAATTGCCTACACGGTTGAGTACACAGGCGTGTGGCTCGACCGTGTCCTTCGTGGTTGTATTTCAAAACAAGTCAGGCTCGACCACGGGCTGGACACACGGGCGTGTGACTGGCCGTGTGGTGCAAGTCAGTGTCGTCCACGGGTGAGGCACACGGGCGTGTCTCAGGCCGTGTGGACAAGTCAGTATGTATGCCCTATTTTGCCACGGCTCAGACACATGGGCGTGTCTGAGGTCGTGTGAGGCACACGGCCTACACACATGGGCGTGTGACCTCTGTAACTTTGAAATATATTTGATTTTCGAAAAACATTTGTATGAGTCTAGTTTAGTCCCGACCCCTTTCCAATGCATGATGAGGTCTCGTAGACCTCATTAAGGGACTATATGCTTATATTCTGCTATGATTTGACAATGATATACTTTATGATACGAAATGTTTGTAAAAGTTTTCGATTGTCCGGTAGTGCCTCTTAACTCTAGACCGGCGATGGTTATGGGTTAGGGGTGTTACAATTCATCGATCAAATGTTAGATAGATTAGCGAGAAAACCTTTTAGTGCTTTTTGGATGGTTATTTGGGGTATAACCAGATTTCCATAGCTCCTTCTGACCTAGAAAATGTAACAACCTATTTTTAGTGAAATCGGAACAATGGTTTTGGGACCACAAATTCGAAGTTAGAAAAATTATTTTATTACTATTTTATGGTCTACTACATTATAGGAATACCGTATAAAAATTTCGTTAAGAAATTTTACCGTTTACATGCTAAATTTGATAAAAAGGACTAAATCGCGTAAAGTGCAAAAGGTGTGTTATAATAGCTAAAGGTATTAAATAGCTATAGGACTTTAAAGTGGAGGTCATTATATGGTAATTAGACTGTTAATATGTTATTGGATGATAATGGCTTGGCAATTCTAGCTAGCCCGGGGACTAATTTGTGAAACTATTAAAGTATTTGAGTTTTACCATTGATCAACATGTTAGGGTTTTGAAGTTTAATGGTAGAAAATTAATGGTTGTTGTTAGATAAACAACTTTTGTAAATGAATTTTTGATGAAATTATCAATTAGGGATTAAATTGAAATATGTGATAAATTGTGTGGTAAAATTGTTAATTTGTGAAAAATGTGGCTGTGATAAGCATGTATATAGTTCGGCTGTGATGGGTTGTAATGAAATTGTGCAAATTTCCATTTGTATGAGATAGGGACTAAATTGCAAAGAATTAAGAGTATAGGGGCAAAATGATAATTTTACCAAAAATTTGTATTGGACTAATTTGAATGTGAATTATATTTAATTAAGTTAAATTCATTCATATAGATCCGGTTAGACTTCGTACGGAGCTAGATCGAGGCAAAGAGAAAAGCTCAGATTAGTCGCCTTCGTATCTACGTCCACTCGTCGAGGTAAGTTCGTGTAAATAAATTGTGTATTTATATGCTTTAATTGAAATATATATATGTGGATTGTATAATTGCTATGTATAATTACCGATCGCATATCTGACGACATACGACGACTACTGAGCCCAGTTTGAACCTTAGGAATTCGTAAGATACAAATGACATGTCATTAGGGTTACCGGTTTCAGCTCTTATGAGCTTATCAATACTCAGCTCATATGAGCTTACCGTTATTCAGCTCGGAGGAGCTTACCGTTTACAGCTCATATGAGTATACATGTACATGAATTGATGGATTACAGTTCAGTACACCTCGTGTGTACTACTCGTGTATCCAACGATATTCTAAATGGTTCAACGGGCACAGTTCTATTTCGAGTTAATATGAGTTCAATACGAACTAGTACAGGTATTTACATGAATTACATGGAAATAGTTTTTATATGATATATGGATACATGATATTGATGTTACATGTATATGGAGTTTGAATAGTTGTTGAACTCATACATGATTCTCAGTTTTTTTATGAATTACATGGCTAACATGGTTGATGAAAATGTGTTATGCTTTTGGCCAAATTGAGTTGAGATATGCTTTGGGTTTACTTACCTTAAATGTGATTAAAATGGTAAGTTAAATTCTCTATTATACAAACTTACTAAGCTTAAATGCTTACTCTGTATTATTTTCCGTGTTTTATAGTGATTTGGGAGCTCGTTCAGGTTGGAAGCTTGTCAGAGCTATATCACACTATCCATCGGCTCTTTTAGTATTTTTGGTTACTTAATTTCGGTTATAATGGCATGTATAAGTTAATTTGGCCAATGTTCACATATAAGTGTTTTGTTGAGATTAGACACTTATATGGCTTGTGTTTGATATATTTTGATGTGTATATATATGTGGCCTTATTATATTTGATGTGGGTTTGATATGGTAGAATGATGGAAAGTATAATGTGGATTGAATATGCATATAAGATATGTTATATACCTTGGTGTGATTTAGTGCTTTGTTATGGAAAACTTATAGGTATATTGATGTTGGTTAGAATGGTATATTCGGCACCATTTGGAATTATTGGCATGTTTTGGTAAGAGAGTTAAGTGACATGAAATGGTACAAAATGATTTACCTTGTGAATTAGTATTTTGGGTATCAAATTGGTGAGCTTGATAAGTGATTTACATGATAGGTTTTGGTACAATTATGCATATATGTATTTATTCACTTAGGTAAATTTGGATACATGGTTGACTTGTTTCCATATTGTCATTTTGAGGTGCCTAAGGGCATATTGGTTGTATGTGATGATTTTACATGTTTAATGCTTGATTTTGGCTTGTTTTGAATACCTATTATGACTTGTGTAAATGCAAAATGTTAAGTTCAGGTGGATGTCAAATCGGGTGAGAAATATGGCTTGTAAAATAGCCTATTTTCGTCCACACGGGCAGAGACACGGGCGTTTGTCTCAGCCATCTGTGACACACGACCAAGTGACACGGTCGTGTGTCACCTGTATCTTTTAAAGAGTGCAAGCCAGTATGCTCACACGGCCTGGCACACGGGCATGTGGCTTGGCCATGTGACCCAAGTCAGTGAGTTACACGGGTACGGACACGGGCTGGGACACAGCCGTGTGTTCCTATTTCGAATGCCCACAAGGCCTGGCCACACGGCCATGTGACCCCTGCAGTGTTCAAAATTTTAAATGTTTCTAAAATTTTTTTTGAGTTTTCGGTTTAGTCCTGATTTATTTCTAATGCATATTTTGAGCCTCGGAGGCTCATTTAAGGGACAATTTGTATGAATTTGATTGGTTTTTGACATGAATGCTGTATGATATGAAATGTTTGAAATTTCTATCTATCTAATTTATAAATCTGATAATGCTCCGTAACCCTGTTTCAGTGATGAATACGGGTTAGGGGTGTTACAGAAAAGACTACGTTCATGTGTCCTTATGGAATCTTTGCTTTGAGGCGAATGCCATTTGGATTGTGCAAAGCCCCTGTAACATTTCAACGTTGCATGATGGCAAAATTTTCGGACATGGTGGAGAAATTTTTGGAAGTTTTTATAGATGACTTCTCGGTGTTTGGCGATACTTTTGAAGGTTGTTTATAAAACCTGGAGCTAGTTCTTTGTTGGTGTGATGAGACTAACCTTGTTCTGAATTGGGAAAAATGTCTTTTCATGGTCTTTGAAGGCATTGTTCTGGGACATAAAATTTCACAGCAAGAGATTGTCGTAGAAAAAGCAAAGATTGAGGTTATTGAAAAATTGCCACTACCTACTACAAATGAAGGTATTCGAAGTTTCCTTGGCCATGCAGGATTTTATCGACGCTTGATTAAGGATTTTTAGAAAATATCCAAACCCTTGTGTGCATTGTTAGAGCATAATAGATCTTTCAATTTTGATGAGCCTTGTTTGCAAGCATTTGAGGAATTGAAAAAGTAATTGGTAACAACATCAATTGTCATAGCACCAGACCAGACCTTACCTTTTGAACTTATGTGCAATGCTAGTGGTTTCATTGTCGGAGCAGTGCTTGGGCAAAGGAAGGATAAAATGTTTCATGCTATCTACTATGCAAGCTGGACATTAACAGATATGCGGTTGAACTATACTACTACTGAGAAGGAACTATTGGTCATGGTATTTGTATTTGACAAATTCAGATCCTATTTAGTTGGCGCCAAAATTACAGCTTATGGGAATCATTCTACAATTAAGTATTTGGTGACCAAGAAAGACGCCAAGCCAAGATTAATTCGGTGGATATTGCTGCTACAAGAATTTGATCTTGAAATTCTAGATAGGAAAGCCATAGAGAATTAAGCGGTTGATCACTTGTCGAGACTTGAAGTAGGAAATGAAGGTGACAATATTTAACTCATTAAGGAGGATTTTCCAGATGAGTAACTATTGGTTTCCATGACATTACCTTGGTATGTCGATATTGTCAATTTCTTAATAAGTGGATTGCTGCCACATGAGCTCAACAGTCAAAGACAAAGGGAATTTCTCCATGATGTCAATCAATATTATTGGGATGAGCCGTTTTTATTGAAACATTGTGCAGATCAAATAATTTATAGGTGTGTTGTAACAGTCCGATTTTGACCCTAATCAGAAACAGTTATTTCGGGACCACAAATCCGAGTCAAAAAATATTTTAATATTATTTTCTGTGCTGTTGATATGTGACTAAGCATGTGGTAAATTTTCGTAAGCTAATTTGATCGTCTGTGTGTTTAATTTGATGAAAAGGATTAAATTGCATTGAAATACAAATTTGCATGCTTTATGATAAGATGTCTATTTGCTATGTCTTTATAAGTGTGGGGACTTATGTGGCAATTAAGCCAAAACTATTATAGTGGACGGCATTAAGTGTGGTTATGTACATATATTACATGTTTTTATAAGTTTATATTATATGTTAAATTAGTATTATATTTTATAAGTTATTATATTATAATAAAAAAAAACTAGAGTAAGTGGCATCATTCTTATCATCTTGCCGAAATTAACAAAAGAAAAAAGAAAAGAAAAACAAGCAAGGGTTTCGGCACTCATCAAGCAAAATTAGGTATGTTTTGGTTTTAGATTTTTGATGATTTTTGTATTTTTGAGATTGTTATTCACTCTACTATCAAGCCCATGTATTAATTTTGTGCATTGGTGATGTTTGTGAGATATGCCATTGATGATATGTTGAGCTTTGTGATGATTTATGGTGTTAAATGAATGATTTGAGGTAGATGAACATACTTTGTTCTTGAGTTTTTGATGAATTTAGCTAATTAAGGTTAATTTGTGAAAATATTATTTTGGAGGGTTAAATTGTGAAATTTATGAGAAATATGGACTTATATAGTCCCTAGGAAGATTCGGCTATGCATGTATGTGGATAAATTTGGTGTATTTTGTGTTTTTACAAATAGGACTAAATTGTAAAAGTTACAAATGTCAGGGGTAAAATGGTAATTTGCATAATTATGCGATTTTGGATTAAATTTTATGAAAATATATTTGAATGAGCTTAATTTGGAATTATTTAGATCAAGAACAAAAGGAAACGGGATTGGATTGAGGAAAGGCGAAATTGAACGAATAGTCGGGAAATCCTAATACATCGACTTTCGAGGTAAGTTTTTAAGCAATCGGATTAATTTGAATTATCTCTATATTAAAATATACATGTTTGGGTGAAGTAATAGATTTTATTTTCAAAATGTCGAATAAGGCATAGGAATTATTATGTGTGTTAGCCGAATGTGGGTTAGTAAATACATGTATATATGTATAATCATTGAATAATTGAATTGACCAATTATAAGCACTTGTGTTAAGGGATGGATATATATATGGAAATGGAACGAGATTAGTGTTGGTAATTGAATATTCGGATATGTGTGTATGTATATATTTGATGATGTCGAATGTGATGACATGAGATAAGAGAAATGAAATGTTAGTGAACTTTTAAATATATGTGTACATATGAATGAATATGAAATCATGTGTGTATTTGGATTTGAGTATAAAATGATTTGATGGGCACTACGTCTACGAGCTAAAATACCGAGCACTATGTGTGCGAAATCGGTCGAATGGCACTATGTGTGCGGAAAATGAGTAATGGCACTAAGTGTGCGATACATTACTAGAAGATGGCACTGTGTGTGCTCTTTCTCAAGTAACGGCACTAAGTGTGTGATACGTTACTTAAATTGCACTAAGTGTGCGGAGTTACAGATCTATGAAAACATAAACTAATGAATGGAGATAACCGAGAAGTATTACTTATGAAAGTGATGCATGATATCTTGGTAACATAGTACTAATGAGGTAAGTTGCTCTTGTTTTATGAAATTATAGGGACGAGATGTATTCATCAATCTATGAGCTTGTTCGAAATGGATAAATGGTATGTAAGTATACGGTTTTTGAGATCTATGGAATTTGGTAAGGTTTGCATGGTATTATGTTATCTGCATTTGCGGTTATGAGCTCTTTTATGATTAAGTTGAATTGATTAAAGTTTGACTAATGAATTATTGTTTATAAAACCATTGCTTATAACTTACTAAGCTGAGGTAGCTTACCATGTATGTGTTTGTTTTTCTATTTTATAGATTTTGGAGATTTATCTTGAGCTCGGGGATCATCGTCATAGTCAATCACACTATCATCTATCTTTGGTTTCTTTTTGTTAAATCTAACTTTTGGAAACTATGGCATGTATAGGCAATATTCCTTGGGTTGTGTTCGAATGATATGTATATATATGTATATGCCATGCGAAAATGGCTATTCTTTTATGTTTGAGTTGGTTTGATCATGTTTAAGTATGGAATTATTATTTGAGTATATTAGGTTATATATTAAAAGTCTAGTTTGAAAGTTATTACATAATATGATATATGTGAATTTGGAGCTCATGGAATTGGTTGAATATGGTATATAAGAAATTGGGTTGATAAAAATGTTTTTGGTATAATTATTTGAATGTACCAATGTGACTAGACATGAATGAAATAGGTCACATTCTGTGTATGTGATTACCAAAGGTGATACATTAATGAGCAAATTGATGTGTACTCATTTGTAGATATTCGGCCATGACTTGTTTTAGTTTGGAGCTTAAATTCTCCCTTTGAGTGATATAGTATGTTCGGCCATGAGTTATAAATGGCTAAATTATTGATGTAATATCTTGTTAAGATGTGCTTATGATGGAATATATATATATGTAATGAATATTGCCGATTGTGAAAAGAAATTATGAGATAAATGTGTTGGTTTGAAATTTATATTTAGGGTATATTCGAATGTGAGATAAGTAGATAGAACAATGATATAACCGTATGTGGTATTGAAATGACCGAAAGTAATGCATATGCTCAGTAATGATATATGTTTTAATGTATTGTTGATAATAAAAATGAAATGAATGAATAAGTACCATATACCTAATCGGCCTTTGCTTTTAAATGACCAAATGAATAGTGATTTGCTAGTTGAATGAAATTAGTTTTTAGTTGATGTTAATGATATTATTCATGATATGTAAGTTAATGTTTTGATATTAAATGGGATATACATGTTTATTCGTGATAGTATGAATTGGTATACATTTATTAAAGTAATAGTTTTTAAAAAGTGCACTGACTAGTGTTTGGTTTAGTAATGCCCGTAACCCTAATCCGGCGATGGATACGGGTTAGGGGTGTTACATTTGATTGGTATCAAAGCTACGGTTTAGTCGGTTCTCGGACTAACGTAGCGCATGTCGGGTCTAGCTATACATGCCATAGTTTATAAAGTTATAGTGTGATGACTTCTGACAGTGAAATTGTGTTTTCTTCTTTCGTGTAGTTAATGGATCCTGATCTCGAGCGAGCTATAGCTGACGATGTCGAGAGTGTGGCACTCGTTCCCGCGCAAGGGACCGCGCTGGATGAATCTCGACCAGCTACGAGTAATCCTGATGAGGGGGCTAAATAAGCCTTCTATAGTATGATGAATGATTGGTTTAATCAATATATTTGGGCTAATCCGGCTGTTCAACAACCTCTGAATCCGAATACTCCCCCTGTAGTACCGGTGGTACCCCCGATTATTAATCCTGAAAGATCAAGCAAGCCTCCAGTTGACCGAATTAGAAAACATGGGGCTCAAGAGTTTAGAGCCAAAGATGATGATGATGCTAAGCGAGCTAAATTTTGGCTCGATAATACCATTCGTGTCTTCGATGAGTCATTCATGCACACCGATCGCGCTGCACGCGTGCGCCATATCTTTACTACGAGATTCGCGCTACTATTGGTGGAATACTCAGACGGTTGTTCCAAAGGAACGACACCGGACTTCTTTCAGACGGATTTTCGTATGAAATACATCAGTCGGCGATTTATAGACTCCAAACGCAAGGAATTTCTTGAGCTTAAACAGGGTCGTATGACCGTATCTGAGTATGAGTGCAAGTTTGTGAGACTTAGTCGCTATGCTCGCGAGTGTGTGTGTTTCGTCCCAAGGTCATGCAGTGCCAAAGATTTGAAGAAGGGCTAAACGAAGATATAAAACTACTGGTTGGCATACTTGAAATAAATGAGTTCGTAGTACTTGTTGAGCGAGCTTGTAAAGCCGAAGAGCTGAGGAAAAAAATAGAAATATGAGTTTGAAGCTAGAGACTTTCGAAAGAGATCTGCGGGTAAATTTCCTCAAACGTCAACAAAAAAATTCAAGAATGATAGTAGTCGATCCAAAGCTAATACAGGGATCTCTATACGAGAACGACCACCAGTGAGTTCACAGGCTACCTCGATTGCTAGTGTTGGTAATACCCGACAAAATAAGCCTGAGTTTCAACAGTGCAGTAGACGACATTTTTGTGAATGTTGGGGTAAATCTAATAATCGTACTTGCTACAAGTGTGGTTCACAGGATCATTTTATTCGGGATTGCCTGGAGACAACTGAAAAGGGTATTGCTCAGAGTGCGAGACCGAGCAGCACTGCAGCTAGAGGTAGACCATCTCGTAATGTGGGAGGTAGGAGTGGCACTCAGAATGGGATTTCAGATGCAGCTATTCGATCAGAGGCCCGTGCGCCAGCTAGAGCTTATGCCATTCGTGCCAGAGAGGAGGTTTCATCCCAAGATGTCATCATCGGTATATTCACTCTCTTTGATACTAGTGTAATTGCTCTGATTGATCCTGGTTCAACTCATTCTTATGTGTGTGAAACATTAATATCCAGCAAGACTCTACCTGTTGAGTCTACTGAGTTTGTGATTCGGGTTTCGAACCCCTTGGGTCGTTGTGTGCTAGTTGATAGAGTGTGCAAAATTCGAGACTCATGTTTCCCGGCTGATCTAATGTTGCTACCATTTGACGAGTTCGATATTATCCTCAGCATGGATTGGTTAACCGTGCACGATGCCGTAGTGAATTGCAGACGAAAGACTGTTGATTTGAGGAGTCAGATTAACAAGATAATTAGAATTGAATCTGCGAATTTGAATGGGTTACCAGCAGTGATATCCTCGATGTTGGCTCGGCAGTATTTGAGAAAGGGTTGCAAAGCTTATTTTTCGTATGTGATTGACAGCAAAGTAACCGAAAAGAAGATTGAATCTGTACCGATCGTTTGTGAGTATCCAGATGTATTCCCAGAGGAATTGCCGGGATTGCCACCTGTTCGGGAGGTAGAGTTTGGTATTGAGCTAGTGCCAGGGACAACTCCGATTTCGATAGCTCCGTATAGAATGGCACCGACCGAATTAAAAGAGTTGAAAGCTCAGTTACAAGAATTGACGGATAGAGGTTTTACTCGATCGAGTTTCTCACCCTGGGGTGCACCGGTCCTATTTGTGAAAAAGAAGGACGGAACTTTGAGAATGTGCATCGATTATCGACAACTCAATAAAGTAACCGTAAAGAATAAATATCCATTGCCACGTATCGATGATTTATTTGATAAGCTTAAGGGAGCTTCAGTATTCTCGAAAATTGATTTGAGGTCAGGTTATTATCAGTTGTGAGTTAGAGACTCGAATGTACCAAAGACTACTTTTCAGACGAGATACGGCCATTACGAGTTTTTAGTGATGCCATTCAGACTCACTAATGCCCCTGCTATTTTCATGGATCTGATGAATCGGGTATTCAGCCCGTATCTAGATCGGTTTGAGGTTGTGTTCATAGATGACATATTGATCTATTTGCGTGACGAAACCGAGCATGCCGAGCATTTGAGACTTGTGTTACAAATTTTGCGTGATAAGCAGTTGTACGCGAAGTTCAGCAAATGTGAGTTTTGGTTGAATGAAGTTAGTTTCCTGGGACATGTTTTAGCATCGGGCATTCGAGTTGACCCGAGTAAAGTTTCGGCTATACTTGATTGGAAACCTCCGCGGAATGTTTCTGAAGTTCGGAGTTTGTGGGACTTGTCGAATACAATAGACGCTTCGTGAAAGGGTTTCCTATGATTGCAGCTCTAATGACAAAGCTATTACAGAAAGACGTTAAGTTCGAGTGGTCAGAAAGGTGTCAGAAGAGTTTTGATCAGCTAAAAATCTTGCTAACGGAAGCTCCAGTGCTTGTTCAACCAGAGTCGGGTAAGGAGTTCGTTATTTTCAGCGATGCATCCTTAAATGGGTTGGGCTGTGTATTGATGCAGGAGGGTAAAGTTGTAGCTTACGCCTTGAGACAGATAAAGCCGCACGAAAAGAACTATCCGACTCACGACCTCGAGTTGGCTGCTATAGTTTTTGCTTTGAAAATATGGCGTCACTACCTATTTGGTGAAAAATGCCATGTCTATTCAGATCACAAGAGTCTAAAGTATTTAATGACTTAGAAGGATCTGAATTTGAGACAGCGACGATGGTTGGAACTGTTAAAAGACTACGAGCTTGTGATTGATTATCACCCGGGGAAGGCTAATGTGGTTGCTGATGCACGTAGCCGAAAGTCACTATTTGCTCTACGTGCAATGAATGCGGATATAGCTATGACTGATGATGGTGCAATTATTTCAGAACTGAAAGCGAGACCACTGTTCGTACAACAGATCCGCGAAGCTCAAGAGGTTGAAAATGACTTAATAGCAAAAATGAGTCAATGTGGCTCGAGTGCTGATTCAGATTTTCAGTTAGATGCTGATGGATGTCTACGGTTTAAGAATCGAATATGTGCACCTAAGAACCCTGAGTTGATTCGAATGATTTGTGATGAAGCTCATAATAGTAAATTATCGATTCATCCGGGTAGTATGAAGATGTATAACGACCTAAGACAGCATTATTGGTGGCACGGTATGAAACGAGATATTTCAGACTATGTGTCGAAGTGTTTAATATGTCAACAAGTGAAAGCTGAGCATCAGGTACCATCGGGACTAATTCAACCGATTATGATACCTGTGTGGAAATGGGATCGAGTCACGATGGATTTCGTATCTGGGTTACCGTTGACACCAAGCAAGAAAGACTCAATCTGGGTTATTGTTGATAGATTGACGAAATAGGCCCATTTTATTCCGGTACGTATGGATTTATCACTTGATAAGTTAGCTGAGTTGTACATATCGCAGATCGTATGATTGTACGGAGTACCTATTTCTATTGTTTCGGATAGAGATCCAAGGTTTACATCGCGGTTTTGGAAGAAATTGCAAGATGCTTTAGGTACCAAGTTGTACTTCAGTACTGCTTTTCACCCTCAATCAGATGGTCAATCCGGACGTGTTATTCAAATACTCGAGGACATGTTGAGATGCTGCATTCTTGAGTTTGAGGGTACATGGGAACGATACTTGCCTTTGATTGAATTTGCATACAATAACAGCTTTCAATCGAGTATCAAAATGGCACCTTACGAAGCTTTGTACGGTTATAAATGTTGTACACCTCTATATTGGACTGAATTAAGTGAAAGCAAGATACACGGGGTTGATTTAATTAAAGAGACTGAGCAGAATGTGAAAGTGATCTGAGAAAGTTTGAAAGCTGCATCAGATCGTCAGAAGTCGTATGCAGACCTCAAACGTAAAGATATAGAGTATCAAGTGGGTGACCGAGTATTTTTCAAAGTCTCACTGTGGAAGAAGATACTTAGATTTGGTCGTAAAGGAAAGATAATTCTGAGATTTATTGGGCCGTACGAGGTTATTGAACGTATCGGGCCAGTTGCGTACAGACTGAGGTTGCCATCTGAGCTAGACAAGATTCATAATGTCTTTCATGTATCAATGCTTCGACAATACAGATCTGATCCTTCTATTGTAATTAGTCCGTCCGAGATTGAGATTTAGCCTGACCTGACTTATGAGGAAGAACCGATTCGCATCTTAGCTCGTGAAGTGAAAGAGTTACGAAATAAGAAAATTTCATTGGTTAAAGTTATATGGCATAAGCACGGGGTTGAGGAAGCAACCTGGGAACTCAAAGATTCAATGAAAGAACGATACCCACATTTATTCACTTGTAAGATTTTCGGGGACGAAAATCCCTTAAGGGGGGAGAGTTGTAACAGTCCGATTTTGACCCTAATAGGAAACAGTGGTTTCGAGACCATGAATCTGAGTCAGAAAAATATTTTAATATTATTTTCTGTGCTGTTGATAAGTGACTAAGCATGTGGTAAATTTTCGTAAGCTAATTTGATCGTCTGTGTGTTTAATTTGATGAAAAGGATTAAATTGTATTGAAATACAAATTTGCATGCTTTATGATAAGATGCCTATTTGCTATGTCTTTATAAGTGTGAGGACTTATGTGGCAATTAAGCCAAAACTATTATACTGGACGGCATTAAGTGTGGTTATGTACATATATTACATGTTTTTATAAGTTTATATTATATGTTAAATTAGTATTATATTTTATAAGTTATTATATTATAATTAAAAAAAACTAGAGTAAGTGACATCATTCTTATCATCTTGCCGAAATTACCAAAATAAAAAAGAAAAGAAAAACAAGCAAGGGTTTCGGCACTCATCAAGCAAAATTAGGTAAGTTCTGGCTTTAGATTTTTGATAATTTTTGTATTTTTGAGATTGTTGTTCACTCTACTATCAAGCCCATGTATTAATTTTGTGCATTTGTGATGTTTGTGAGATATTCCATTGATGATATGTTGAGCTTTGTGATGATTTATGGTGTTAAATGAAAGATTTGAGCTAGATGAACATACTTTGTTCTTGAGTTTTTGATGAATTTAGCTAATTAAGGTTAATTTGTGAAAATATTATTTTGGAGGGTTAAATTGTGAAATTTATGAGAAATATGGACTTATATAGTCCTTAGGAAGATTCGGCTATGCATGCATGTGGATAAATTTGGTGTATTTTGTGTTTTGTACTAATAGGACTAAATTGTAAAAGTTGCAAATGTCAGGGGTAAAATGGTAATTTGCATAATTATGCGATTTTGGATTAAATTGAATGAAAATATATTTGAATGAGCTTAATTTGGAATTATTTAGATCAAGAACAAAAGAAAACGAGATTGGATTGGGGAAAGGCGAAATTGAACGAATAGCCGGGAAACCCTAATACATCGACTTCCGAGGTAAGTTTTTAAGCAATCGGATTAATTTGAATTATCTCTATATTAAAATATACATGTTCGGGTGAAGTAATAGATTTTATTTTCAAAATGCTGAATAAGGCATAGGAAGTGTTATGTGTGTTAGCCGAATGTGGGTTAGTAAATACATGTATATATGTATAATCATTGAATAATTGAGTTGACCAATTATAAGCACTTGTGATAAGGGATGGATATATATATGGAAATGGAACGAGAGTAGTGTTGGTAATTGAATATTTGGATATGTGTGTATTTATATATTTGATGATGTCGAATGTGATGACATGAGATAAGAGAAATGAAATGTTAGTGAACTTTTAAATTTATGTGTACATATGAATGAATATGAAATCATGTGTGTATTTGGATTTGAGTAGAAATGATTTGATGGGCACTACATGTGCGAGCTAAAATACCAAGCACTGTGTGTGCGAAATCGGTCGAATGGCACTATGTGTGCGGAAAATGAGTAATGGCACTAAGTGTGCGATACATTACTAGAAGATGGCACTGTGTGTGCTCTTTCTCAAGTAATGGCACTAAGTGTGCGATACGTTACTTAAATTGCACTAAGTGTGCGGATTTACAGATCAATCAAAACATAAACTAACGGATGGAGATAACCGAGAAGTATTACTTATGAAAGTGATGCATGATATCTTGGTAACATAGTACTAATGAGGTAAGTTGCTCTTGTTTTATGAAATTATAGGGACGAGATGTATTCATTAATCTATGAGCTTGTTCGAAATGGATAAATGGTATGTAAGTATACGATTTTTGAGATCTATGGAATTTGGTAAGGTTTGCATGGTATTATGTTATCTGCATTTGCGGTTATGAGCTCTTTTATGATTAAGTTGAATTAATTAAAGTTTGACTAATGAATTATTGTATATAAAACCATTGCTTATAACTTACTAAGCTGAGGTAGCTTACCATGTATGTGTTTGTTTGTCTATTTATAGATTTTGGAGATTTAGCTCGAGCTCGGGGATCATCGTCAAAGTCAATCACACTATCATCTATCTTTGGTATCTTTTTGTTAAATCTAACTTTTGGAAACTATGGCATGTATAGGCAATATTCCTTGGGTTGTGTTCGAATGATATGTATATATATGTATATGCCATGCGAAAATGGCTATGCTTTTATGTTTGAGTTGGTTTGATCATGATTAAGTATGGAATTATTATTTGAGTATATTAGGTTATATATTAAAAGTATAGTTTGAAAGTTATTACATAATATGATATATGTGAATTTGGAGCTCATGGAATTGGTTGAATATGGTATATAAGACATTGGGTTGATAAAAATGTTTTTGGTATAATTATTTGAATGTACAAATGTTACTAGACATGAATGAAATAGGTCACATTTTGTGTATGTGATTACCAAAGGTGATACATTAATGAGCAAATTGATGTGTACTCATTTGTAGATATTCGGCCATGACTTGTTTTAGTTTGGAGATTAAATTCTCCCTTTGAGTGATATAGTATGGTCGGCCATGAGTTATAAATGGCTAAATTATTGATGTAATATCTTGTTAAGATGTGCTTATGATGGAATATATATATATGTAATGAACATTGCCGATTGTGACAAGAAATTATGAGATAAATGTGTTGGTTTGAAATTTATATTTAGGGTATATTCGAATGTGAGATAAGTAGATAGGACAATGATATAACCGTATGTGGTATTGAAATGACCTAAAGTAATGCATATGATCAGTAATGATATATGTTTAAATGTATTGTTGATAATAAAAATGAAATGAATGAATAAGTACCATATACCTAATCGGCCTTTGCTTTTAAATGACCAAATGAATAGTGATTTGCTAGTTGAATGAAATTAGTTTTTAGTTGATGTTAATGATATTATTCATGATATGTAAGTTAATGTTTTGATATTAAATGGGATATACATGTTTATTCGTGATAGTATGAATTGGTATACATTTATTAAAGTAATAGTTTTTAAAAAAGTGCACTGACTAGTGTTTGGTTTAGTAATGCCTGTAACCCTAATCCGGCGACGGATACGGGTTAGGGGTGTTACATGTGTTCCGGATGAAAAGATTCAGAATATTTTACACCACTTTCATTCAACACTATATGGAGAACATTTTAGGGGAATACGAACTGCTGTAAAAGTTCTCCAATCTGGCTTTTATTGGCCAAGCATGTTTAAAGATGACATGAATTTTGCCAAGCTTGCTATTGTTGTCAACGAACTGGGAACTTATCAAAGAGGTATGAAATGCCATTGCAAAATATTCTCGAAGTTGAATTGTTTGATATGTGGGGAATCGACTCTATGAGTCCATTTCTAACTTCTTGGGGCAATATATACATCCTTGTAGCTATAGATTACATCTCCAAGTGGGTTGATGGTGTCGCTCTCCCTACGAATGATGCCAAATCGATACTAAAGTTCCCACATAAGAATATTTTTACCAGGTTTGGTACTCATTGTGCTTTTGGTACTCATTGTGCTTTGATTAGTGATGAAGGTTCTCATTTTGACTGCAAGTTAGTTGCTACTGCCTTGAATAGATATGGGGTTAAACATAAAATTGTCACAGCATATCATCCCTAGACAAATGGACAAGCTGAGGTCTCGAATAGAGAAATTAAGCAGATTTTGGAGAAAGTTGTCAATCCCATTCGCAAAGATTGGTAATCTAGATTAGATTAAGTTTTGTGGGCATATCGTACTGCATTTAAGACACTATTAGGAATGTCGCCTTTCAATCTCGTTTATGGGAAGCCTTGCCATTTGCCTGTTGAACTTGAACATAAGACATTTTGGGCAATTAAGAAATTGAACATGGATTGAATTAATGCTAGCAATAACTTGCTACTGGAGCTGAATGAGATGGAGGAATTCAGAGCTCAAGCTTATGAGAATGTCAAACTGTACAAAGTAAAGACAAAGCGATGGCATGATAAGAAGACTTTGCCACGACAATTTAAACCTGGACAACAAGTGTTGTTGTTCAATTCCAGGCTAAAGTTATTTCCTGGAAAATTAAAGTCTTGTTGGTCTTGCCCATTCAAGAGAGTGCATGTTTACCCTCATGGAGCTATAGAAGGCAAAGATGGCAAGGCTGGCTTTAATTTCAAAGTCAATGGCCAACGTTGGAAGCATTATTGGAAAGTTCCTATACTTCGTGATAAACATTCCATTGCTCTTTGAACTACTAGTGTTTTATTTTTAATTAATTTTCTTTTTGTTTCTTTCTTTTATTGGTTTAATTAATTATTATTTTTTTCCTTTATTGCATGTAGATTTTGGCCTAGGCTATGTAATAGTTAGCCCACTTCGCATACTTGCGAATTTTTAGCTTAATTTTTATATTATTTTTTTCTTTTCCCGCCTACTTCTTACTTTACCATGTCAGACCATAATTTCATGCTAATCTTATCCCCCGCGTCACTGCTATATTCTCTTCATTTTTACCCTAGTCGATTCATTTTCTTTCTCCAAGTTGTTTTCATTTTCTTCTTTTTCACCATTTTCAGTTTTTCCTCCATAACTGTAAAGGTCTTAACTTTTTCTTTTTACAGTTACTATTTCTTCTCAAATGGCTCAACATATGCCATCTTCATCAACCTCTATGCCTCCGAGAACATTTTCCAGAAAAGCCGTTGAAGAAAAGTATAACACAAACACATCAAAGCAACCCTCTTGTATGGAAAAAGGCTTTCTTTTTCAAGATAGCCTTTATGGGATACATTGAAGCATTTTCTTCCGTGGTAGAGAAACATGGATGGCAACCCTTTTTCCTTTATCCTGACGATGTTCTCACGAATTTTGTAAAGGAATTTTATACCCTTTTAACCTCTTCAGATAATGCCTTCATCTATGTACGTGGTGCTTCGGTGTTATTCGATGAATACTCTATCAATGCACAATATGGTTTACTTGAAGGCCTTGATGAACATTCTCAATTTGTCAAGACAACAACAGCAGAAGGACTCAATCAATTTCTTGGTGATTTATGCATTGAAGGGACCAAATGGACAGTTTCTCTCTAACAACCCGTTTTTAGTCAAATCAAAATAGTGGTTTGGGGACCAAAAATCTGAGGTCAAAATATTTATTTTATTATTATTTTAATGTCTACAGCATGATAGAATGATTTTGTAAAAATTTCGTTAAGAAATTTTATCGTTTGAATGCTCAATTCGATAAAAAGGACTAAATCGTGTAAAGTGCAAAAGTTGAGTTCTAATAGCTAAAGGGGTCTAATAGCTATGAAACCTTAAAGTGGAGGTCCTTATTTTGTAATTAGACCAATTTTAATATAAGTGGACAAATATGGACATTGTATGAAGTGTTTTTAAACTAAATTAATAAGGTTATTTTAGTAAATTATTAATTAGGTTAATGTAAATTAAGAAATAAACAAAAGGTGTCATTTTGTTTCATCTTCCTCCACCGAGTATTGCAAGAAAAAACCTCCATGGAAGCTAATTAAGGTTCGGCTAGTATTAACCATGCATGTAAGCAAATTTTGACTCAGTTTTTAATGATTTCTATGTTTCCGGAGTCGTAACTTAATCTAGCTAGCCCAGGGACTAATTTGCAAAACTGTTAAAGGTTTAGGGTTTTACCATTGTTGAATATGTGTGTATTTTGATGTTTGATGATAGAAAATGAACGGTTGTTGTTAGATAAACAACATTTGTTAAGACATTTTTGATAAAATTGTCAATTAGGGATTAAATTATGAAATGTGAAAGTTTTGTGGTTAAATTGTGAAATAAATGAAAAATATGGGATTCTAGAATAATAAGAGAAATTCGGCTAGCATGGGTAGGGACTTAATTGCATTAATTTTTATTTTTATGAGCTAGGGACTAAATTGTAAAGATGTTAAACTACTAGGGGCAAAAATATAATTTTTCCATAATGTGATCTTTGGGCTAAATTGAATAGAATGATAATTGAATAAATTAAATTTTATATTATATAGATCAAGAAAAACAAAGTTCGGATCTAGATCAGGGAAAAACAAAGTATTGGACTAATCGATCCATTTCGTTGTTTTACGATCGAGGTAAGTTTGTATGTTAATAAGCATTATTATAATTGTGTTTTAAATACTTTATTATTGAATTTAATTATGAATACGACCTTACGGATATGTTCGACGAAGAATTCGACAATGTGAAATCCCGGTTGAACCTTAGGAATAGATTAGGAAACGAATGACATGTCATCAGGGGTTATGTGATTTGGGTGCTGGTCCGTACATCCTACCGGTGGCTGAGTTATCCGACATGTGTTGCGGATTCTCGTCAGCTTGTGTGAGCAGCACCGTGTAGCTACGTCATGACTGTCAGCTTTTGTGAGCAGACCCGTTGATAGCTCGAGAGTGAGCATTATATGAGATATGAGATTGAGATAGCTTCCGCTATGTGTTGGCACTCAGGGTGCAAGATTCTTGAGTATCCAATATTATTCCAAATGGTTCAATTGGTATATCAAGGATATGGATGAGTATGAGATTGATACGAGTTGTACATGTATGTACATGAACTATACAAGCATTGAATCGAAGAAACTTGTGAATGAATCTGTGATAGGTTTGTGGGTCAATATGAGTTATGTTATGATATGTTAATTGCTTAAATTGTGTATAATTGGTAAGTTTTACTTTAAGCGTACGAGCTTACTAAGCTTTATAGCTTACTTTGTTTATGTTTCTGTGTTTTATAGTGTTTATCGAAGCTAGCTCGGATTGGGAGTCGTCGGAGATCTCATCACACTATCAAGCTATCACTTTGGTACTTTTGAATTTATGTATTTGGTTATATGGCATGTATAGGAGTTATGGTGATTTTGGTGTATAGTTTGGTAATGGATTTAGCCATTTGATTTGGCTTGTAATGGATGAATGCTTGGTTATGTGTATAGCCATGTAATTTGGCTTATTTTGGTATGCTTGGTGATGTATATATATGTTCAAAAGGTCTTTTGATATGTTGTGTATAATTTCTATATTGATGTTTGATGTGAATTGGTGTTTGGAGTTCCAAATGGTTGAAATTTGAGATTGGTATGCTTGTGGCTTAGGTAAAGTCATGCATAATTGAAAGTGATCATTTAGGTGAAATTGTGAATATGAATTTGGTAAGTTTTGTATAGACAAGTCATGATGTTATGAGCATTATAATTCTTGGTATGAAAATAGCATGAATTAGACTTGATTGAGATTGGTTGGAATGCCTATTTATGCCATGTTATATGTCATTTTGTTTGTGTAGGTGAATGAAAGTTTGGGTGAGAAAGATGACTTGGTAAATAGCCTAATTTTGTCCACTCAGGCAGAGACATGGGCATGTGTCTCAGCCCTATGTGACACACGGTCAAGTGACACGGCCGTGTGTCCCTGGTGTTTAATTAGAAATCAAGTCAGTATGCTCCACACGACCCAGCATACAGGCGTGTGACTTGACCGTGTGGTATAAGTTAGTATACCCTACAGTTTTGGCACGCCCTAGCACACGGCCTGGCACATGGGCGTGTGTGGCCATTTCAAAGTGCACATGGGCTAGCCACATGAGAGTGTGTGTTGGCCTTGTGACCCAAGTCAAAGAGTTACACGGGGTAGGACACGAGCTGGGGCACGACCATGTGATCCCATTTCGAATGTCCACATGGCCTATGACACGGACGTGTATTTGGTCGTGTGAGACACAAGGCCAGGCCACACTAGCATGTCTCCCTTGTATTTAGAAAAAAAAATTCTAAGTTTTCCAAAAATTTCCTGAGTTATCGGTTTAGTCCCGAACCACTTCGAATGCATGATTTGGGCCTCGTAGGCTTGTATTAGATGCAATGTGATTGATTATGAATGATTTTTATTTGGAAATGGAAAATGTATGTGAAATGTATGATTAGTTATGAAATAAGTTCGGTAATACTCTGTAACCCTATTCCGGTGACGGATACGGGTTAGGGGTGTTACATTTATTTGTATCAGAGCCAGGTTTAGTCAATTCTAGGACTAACATAGCGTCTGTGAGAGTCTAGCTATACATGCCATATATAACTTGTGATAGTGTGATATCTCCTAACATTTTAAATGGTGTTTTCATATAGCAATGGATCCCAATCGAGTAGTGGCTGATGATGTTGAGAGTAATGCGCCAGCCTCCGTTCATGGAGTAGCGCAATCTGAGTCTAGACCTGTGTCTAGTATTCAGTGAGGAGAGTCTAAGGAAGCCTTCTTCCAAATGATGAATAAGTTGTTCACTAATTTTGTCCGAACTAATCCAGCTGCTCAGCAACCTCCACCCCCACCTATTCCCCAACCGGTCCCCGTAGCTCCTCAAGGTTTGGAACTTTATGTTTAAGTAAGCCGTCTGTTGATAAAATTTGAAAGTACGAAGCTGAAGAGTTTAAAGCTACAGTTGATGATGATCCTGAGAGAGCCGAGTTTTGGCTTGAGAATACAATCAGAGTATTTGATGAATTATCTTGCACGCCAACTGAATGTGTAAAATGCGCCGTATCACTTCTGAGAGACACTGCATATCAGTGGTGGAACACTTTGATATCCGTGGTACCGAGAGAAAGAGTCACATGGAAAATTTTTCAGATCGAGTTCAGAAAGGAATACATAAGTCAGCGGTTTATCAATAAAAAATGCAAAAAATTTCTGGAACTGAAACAGGGTTGAATGTCTGTGACCGAGTACGAAAGAGAATTTGTGAGACTCATTAAATATGCTCGAAATTTGTCTCCACTTAGGCAATTATGTGTAAGTGATTTGAAGATGGGTTGAACGAAGACATTAGACTTCTAGTCGGGATTCTAGAATTGAAAGAATTTGTTGTGTTAGTCGATAGAGCTTGCAAAGCTGAGGAACTTCGCAAAGAAAAGAGAAAAGCTAATTTTGAGGCTAGAGATTCGAGAAAGAGGTGATGAGTAAACCCTATCACTCTTCGTCAAAGAAATCACGGGATTTGTATAATCGTTCGACAGCTTCAGTGGGATGTTCTAATAGAGATCGTGGGAAGCAATACACAAGTCCTAAAGCTCCAGCCACTTCAGTATCGAGCGTTGGTAGTGTTAGAACCAACAAACCCGAGTGCCAACCGTGTGGAAGACGGAATTTTGGAAACTGTTGGATGAATAACAAAGCTTGTTTCAAATGTGGCTCGCTAGATCACTTTATTCGGGATTGTCCTGAGTTAACCGAGAAAGATAAATTTGAGAATACAAAACTGAGCAACACAACTGCTTGAGGGAGACCACCTAGAAATACGGATAATGTGACTAGTAGCAAAAGAGCGACAAATGATTTTGCTATGAGATCCGAGGCTAGAGCACCAGCTAGAGCTTACGCTATTCGCGCGCGTCGTCACCAGATGTTATCACTGGTACATTTTCTCTCTATGACACTGATGTAATTGCATTGATTGATCCTGGATCAACTCATTCATATATCTGTATGAATTTAATGTCCAGTAAGAGTTTACCTATTGAGTCTACTGAATTTGTGATTAAAGTATCGAACCCCTTAGGCAAGTATGTCTTAGTTGATAAAGTTTGCAAGAATTGTATTTTGATGACTCGGGGTTACTGTTCTCCTGCTGATTTGATGCTTTTACCGTTTGATGAATTCAATGTGATTTTGGGTATGGATTGGTTGACTGTGCATGATTGTAACGCCCCAAAATTCGGGCCTAGAAGTATTAGGCCTTGACCAAGGGAACGGTTAGGAAACTATGCATAAAAGTTTATATGAGCTAGGAAATGACACAATTAGATGTCTGCTCAAGTGGTTAAGGGTCCTGAGAGGAGCTGGAAAAGCCCTGGGTTCAAACATGGGCTTTAGAAAAAATTTTGGTTTTAAGTGGATAAAACCCTGGATGCTTGGATGTAGGCCTTTTAAATTATTGTGTTAAAAATATGACACAAGGAAGCATGTGGTGTAGTGGTTGTGGCGTCATTAAGGTTGCAAGGGAGCTTGGGTTCAAGTCTTGGCTCTTGCAATTTATTTTGGTTTTTCTTTTAAAGGAACCCGGACTTTGGCCTTTAGACCTTTTATTTAATTGAAGATAAAAGGTGACACAAAAGAGCTGGTGGCAAGAAGGCAAGTGGCGTGTTGAGCTATTGAGGAGGGCTTGGGTTCGAATCCCATTGCAAGCAAAAAGGATATTTATTTTGCTAGCATGAGGCGGCAGGAGTTTGAGGTGGTTTCGAACTCTATTGGGTGAGAGTTTGAATTGGGTCATAGAGAGATTGTAGGAGCAAATCGTGGAGAGAATCAAGGAAATTCAAAAGTTGGTGTGTTGTTGCCGAACAAGGAGTCTTGAGCATGCAAATTTGACTAGGAGGGGGTTTCTGAGTGCTTTCTCTATTTTTGTTCGGTTTTGGGCACTTTTTGGGTGTGCTGAATTTCTTTGCTGAGGAGTTTTCCCCATTTTGGTCAGTCTCTGTCACCGATTTTTGGGACTTTATTCCTTTTTCTCTCTAGTGTCGAAACTTCAACTTACCACTCGTGCATTTTTTTCTTTTCTATAGCATTTGACCATTACTCTTCCTCTTTTGCACCAGCATCTGCCGAACCCTCCTTCTCTTCTCTACTCTTCTAAAGTTTCGGCCAACTGCCTAATCATCCCTTCTTGATTATTGAATATTTCGGGCGAACCTACCACCCTAGTCTTGGGATTCTTTCTCTTCTTTGGTTTGTGACCGAAAGCTCTCCCCTCTCTGTTTCGATTCTGCAATGGCTCTGACAATCGGTAAGTCTCTCAGTTCCTTTCAGTTCTCTCTTTTACTGTTTAAGCCAAATGGTGCGATCCCTTATTACCGATTCTTCTCATTTTCCTATGTGTTTGTTCTTTCGGTTTCTATAACTTCCGATAGGTGAAGAGGGTGCTAGTAATAAAGTGATGGCAAAGGTACCGGCTGAGTTTGAGCGCGTAGCCTCTACTCCTAAGTTTAAGCGGCGTATGGTGTCAGTTGTTCGAGATTTTCTGCCAGGATGCGGAAGGGTGGCTACACCGAGCTCTAGAACAAGTAAGCAAATCACAGTCGACCGATCTAGTCAAGGTTCTGGCGCTCGTGGATTTTTAGTGCTCTACATAATCAGGTGTGTAACTGTTCTCCGTAAATGATAAGCGGCTTAAAAGCCAAAAAGGGTGTGTAACCGTACACCCAATTTTGTGACTGTCAAACGCGGGATAAAGCTGTGTATTCACACCCCTGTCTATCCATGAATCGGCAAAAGGAGATAAGCTGAAATGCCGAAACCTTGGCATTCGAGGCCTCACGAGCGTGTGAACACACGTGGGGCGAATCGAGCCCCAAATCGTGGGTAGCAGACTGCAAAGGCCACCACGTGCGTTTTCGTGGACTGGGGCCGTCATGGGCCTCGATGGGTCAAAATGGGCCGCGTCGGTCCAATGGGCTTGTGGGCCCACACGGGTAAAATCCTCGGTAAGTGATCATTGATAGGTTGGTTTATGAGGCTCGCGATGCCGTATGTGAATCTGGACTAAATGGGCCACACGAGTGTGTGGGCCCACTTGGGCCCAATAGCGAGTTTTGGGCCCATATACATTATTCTGGCCTTCTAGGTTATCTGAGTCGCTCGAAGCGACGATATACCCTCTAGGAGGTCGTAAAAAGTACCGAGACCCCAATATTTGTAAAATGACCATAATACCCCTGTAGTGTAAAATGACCGTAATGCCCCTGTAGGGTAAAATGACCGTAATACCCCTATAGGGTAAAATGACTTAATGCCCCTGTAGGGTAAAATGACCGTAATGCCCCTACAGGGTAAAATGACCGTAATACCCCTGTAGGGTAAAATGACTGTAATGCCCCTATAGGGTAAATGACTATTTTGCCCCTCGAGGGTAAATGACTGACTTGTGCTGTGTTTTAACTGACTTGACTATGGTCGTGTGACTGATATATTTTTAATATACGCTTAAATGATTGTTACTGAGCATGGCCATTCTGCATACACCTGTGATGATTGAACATGACATACACGACATTCTGCATGGGGTTGGGACATTGTTACGGAGGAAGTGTATGGCCCGTTGCCGTTCTGTACAAGGCTTTTAGCCTTTCTGCGATATTTATGGCTTTTAGCCGTTCTGTTAACCAACAGTGGTGCTGCGATATTTATGGCTTTTAGCCGTTCTGTCTACGGTGTTGAGCCGTTCTGTTGACTTAGTGCCGCAACCGGTGCTAAGCTTGGTGTGTTGGCTGGGTGGGTCGATTTTATCCCCACATAATGTGTTGGTTGGTACGGGTGGTGTAACACCCCTAACCCGAGACTGTCGCTGGAATAGGGTTACGACGCGTTACTTATCAATCGAAAAATTTCACAATTAATTCTCAACACAAAGTTAATCATCATTAAAGCATATAATAACGTAATCGTAAAGTCCCTTATTGAGTTCCTCGATACCTCAAACACATGCTAGAAAGGGGTCGGGACAAAACCAAACACTTACGGAAATTCTCGAAAATTTTAAACTTTTTGAACACTGCAGAGGTCACACGCTCGTGCAGTCAGGCCGTGTGCCTCCCACGGCTACTAGAAACACCCATGTGTCTTGTCCGTGCTAAAATAGGGCATGTATACTGACTTATCCCCACGGCCACCAGGCACGCCCGTGTACCACGGCCGTGTACTCTTAAGTTATATACTGACTAAATCCCACAGTCACTAGGCACGCCCGTGTGCCACGACCGTGTATGCATAACAGGCCCTTTGCAAGGCCAATATGCCACCCACACTAGGGTTAATCAACAAGCTTCAAAGCAACACCAATTCATTCTTCTAAATGCATTCAAACATACCATTCCATACACCAATTAGTCATCCACAATATCATCTACTTCTATACCTAATGACATCACAAATGAGTCCATTCAAGTATCAATTATACATCTCAAAACATTTATAACTCAAACATCATATAATCCATGCCAAAACTCATTTTCTAATCACCTCTTTCATCAACCATAAAGTCATGAAACATACCACATTCGTAGCTCTTCCACAAACTCAATATTATCTCAATTCCAAGTCAACTTACATGGCAAGGATTAAACATCACAAATCATATCATAATTTCTAGTTTATACATGCCATATTTAATCTATATACATCTTTCCAAAAGTACCCAAAATAGATTGCGGATAGTGTGATTGATATGCTGACGATCCCCGGATCCGAGCTAGCTTTACCGACACTGCAAAGTAGAGAAACAAATCACACAGTAAGCTTTCCAAAGCTTAGTAAGTTCGTAACATAACACATTTAAATCAAACAAACCACCACATAGATTATTTCGCATATACATATATATACATCATACCATCCAAAACTAATATGTTCATTTAACATTTCATAATCTCATTCATAGATTCATCAACCACATAGGTTCCGAGCGTACCTTAGCCAACACCTAGTAATCAATTACATTTGCTACTCAATACTCACTTTTTCCTTTCGATCAACTTCCGTCTCTTCTTCGATTCAATCGCACACTTAGTGCCCAGATATTTAGCCGAAGCTTAATTATCATCACACACAGAGTGCATTTATATCAAACCACTCTTCAATCGGTATCGCATACACAGTGCCAACCACAAAGTCAAATTTGATATTATTTCGCACACACAGTGCTAAACATCTCAATCACGTTTCCGAATACGCACACTTAGTGCCACATAAATCAAACTCAAACTCTCACATAGCATCCACATTTCAATATCATTATAACATTCATTTCATAGCATTTAACATAACTAAATATTCGTGATATGTCTGAACTTACCTCGGACGTCGAACTATCGAAATGTTCGATCAATTGAGCACTTTATCTTTGCCTCAATCTCGATTTGAACCTCTCCTCTCTTGGTCTATACACATTCAAATTCAATCCATTCAATTACCAAATAATTCATTTTAGTCCAAACACACATATTTAGGGCATTTTACATAATAGCCCTCACATTTTCACATTTCGACACTTTAGTCCCTAATTCAGAAAATCATCAAATTCACACAATTTTTTTCCTCACAAGCCTAGCCGAATTTCTCTTGTGTTCATACAAGCCCACATATTTCATTTATTTCACATTTTAATCCTTCAATTTCTCATTTTCTCAATTAAGCCAAAAAATGCTCAATTTCACCAAAAATCCCAATGCAAACTATGTTATCTCAGCACCAAGTTTTCATCTTTCACTATCAACTAGCACATAGCTCAACATTCATCAATGGCTCATCACAAAAACATCACCAATTCACAAAATTACAACATGGGTTAGCTAGAGCATGAAGCAACGATCACGAAAACATAGAAATTATCAAAAACCAAGCTCAAACATACCTTAAATCAAGCTCCAAACTAGCTGAAACCTAAGTGTTCTTCCTTCTTTCTCTTTTCTTTGATTTTCAACAATATAAGATGTTAATGGCTTGGTTTTTGTGTTTTATTTTAATGTAATATGCATTGATATCTATTTTACACATTTAACCTTGAAAATAAAATAAGAAAACTATATATACAATGTCCAAAACCGTCCATTAGCCATCCACTACCTTAAAAATGGCTTAATTGCCTTATAAGGCCATCCTATTATAAAGACAATAGCAATTTAGCACATAACAATTAGCACACAGCATTTTACACTTTATGCGATTAAATCCTTTCTCATAATTCAGCACACAGTCGATAAAATTATCACACAAAATTTTCACACAGGCTATATCACATATTGTTCACACAGAAAATAATATTAAAATATTATTCTGACCTCGGATTTGTGGTCTCAAAACCACTATTCTAACTAGGGTCTAAACCGGGCTGTTACAACTCTCCCCCTTTAGGGATTCTCGTCCCCGAAAATCTTACCAGTGAATAGTTACGGATATTGCTCTCTTTTAACGTTTTCAGGCTCCCACGTAGCCTCTTTAATTCCGGGTTTGTGCCATAATACTTTCACTAAGGAAATTCTTTTTTTTTCTCAACTCTTTGGTCTCTCGTGCCAAAATTTGAATCGGTTCCTCACTATACGACAAGTCTGACTGAATTTCAACCTCAGTAGGAGCAATCACATGAGACGGATCAGATCTATACCGTCGAAGCATCGAGACATGAAGCACGTTATGAATCTTTTCTAAATTTGGTGGTAACATCAATCTATAAGCAACTGGCCCAACTCGCTCAATAATTTCATACGGTCCGATGAACCTCAGACTCAGCTTGCCTTTCCGGCCAAATCGAAGTATTTTATTCCACGGAGATACTTTCAAAAACACTTTATCACCAACTTCGAATTCAATATCTTTTCGTTTCAAGTCTGCATATGACTTTTGACGATCTGAAGCCGCTTTCAAACTATCACAAATCACTTTCACTTTCTGTTCAGTCTCTTTTATTAGATCAACCCTGTGAATCTTATTCTCACTCAGCTCAGTCCAATACAATGGAGTTCGGCATTTTTGACCGTAAAGAGCCTCATACGGTGCCATTTTGATACTAGATTGAAAATTATTATTGTATGCAAACTCAATCAATGATAAATGCTCTTCCCACGTACTTTCAAATTCAAGAATACAACATCTTAACATATCTTCAAGAATCTGAATGATTCGCTCGGACTGACCATCCGTTTGCGGATGAAACGCAGTACTGAAATGCAATTTTATGCCAAAAGCCTCTTGCAATTTCTTCCAAAATCGTAAGGTAAATCTCGGATCTCTGTCAGATACAATAGATAGTGGCACCCCATGCAATCTCACAATCTCAATAATATACAATTCAACCAATCTATCGAATGAATAATCTGTTCTCACCGGAACGAAATGAGTTGATTTCGTCAATCTGTCAACTATCACCCAGATCGCATCTTTCCTTCCCGGAGATAAAGGTAATCCCGACACAAAGTCCATCGTAATTCTCTCTCATTTCCACTCAGGAATGATGACAGGTAGTAAAAAATCGGACGGAACTTGATGTTCAGCTTTAACTTGTTGACAAACTAAACATTTCGATACAAAGTCAGAGATGTTCCGTTTCATGCCATGCCACCATTAAAATTGTTTCAAATCATTGTACATTTTCGTACTCCCTGGGTGAACAGTCAAACGGCTATTATGAGCTTCGTTCAAAATTAGTGAATCAATTTCAATTCTTCTAACACAAATCGATTTCTAAATCTCAAACAATCATCACTATCAATTCGAAATTCTGAGTCAACATTCAATTCACACTGAGTTCGTTTAGCCATCATTTCAACATCACTTTTCTGGGCATCACAAATCTGACGTACAAACATCGGCTTTACTTTTAACTCGGCTAAAACCACACTATCATCACACAGATCTATCTGAGCATTCATTGCTCGCAAAGCACATATAGACTTTCGGCTCAAAGCGTCAGCTACAACATTAGCTTTACCCGGATGATAATCAATTACAAGTTCGTAGTCTTTCTACAGTTCTAGCCATCTTCTCTGTCGTAAATTCAATTCTTTCTGAGTCATCAAGTATTTCAAACTCTTATGATCGATATAAATATGACATTTCTCACCAAATAGATAATGACGCCAAATCTTCAACGCAAACACAATCGCGGCCAATTCAAGGTGATGCATCGGATAGTTCTTTTCATGTGGCTTTAGCTGTCTCGAAGCATAAGAAATAACTTTTCCTTCTTGCATAAGCACACAGCCTAAACCATTCAACGATGCATCACTGTATACTTGTAATATCCCGGGTTAGGGGCTATTTTGTTGTTGCATGTGTTTAGTGTGCTGTGTTACTATTTTGGTGTCTTAGGGGCTTAATTGAAGTCTAGGTGTATGCCTGAGTGAATGGGAAAATTTTGTTTTTTTGGGTGTTAAGTCAGGGGACCTGTAGGAGCTAGGGTATAAGGGTTTTTTTTGGTGTTTTATTGCACAAGTGAAGAGCTGGCAGAGTGGCAAGGCATGCGTCACATGGGGAGCTTGGTGTGGCGTCATCTACATGAAGTGGAGGTCCAGTGTTCGAGCTGCAGAGTCCCCATTTTGGCTTCTTTTTGGGACGGCATGGAGGAGAGGTAGAAGGCTAGTGAAATTCTACTTGGACTTGGTCTTCACTTTCAAATGTAAGGTGGAGAGCAAATTGTGGAGGAGGATTTGGTCCACTCATTTGAAATGAGTGGTGGTGAGTGTGTTTGGGGAGTGTGGCCGAATTTGTGGGGTGTTGGAGTGGGGAGTGGGCGGCATAGTGGGGTGAGGTGCTAGCCAAAATGCATTTTTGCATTTTTGGCATTTTGGGTGCAATTTCGGTCTTTGGATATCAAGCAAGAAAGCCTCTTCTTTGGTCTTTGGTTAGCCGAATGTTCTAAGGGTTTTTATTTTGTCTTTTGAATACCGATTTCCTAGTGAACTCCCCATTTTGTTCTTCATCTTTTGAAACCGAAAGACCAAATTTTCAAAGGTGTGCCAAAATTCTTTGTTCTCTTGAGTTGGGTGAAGCCGAATGTCCCTTACACTTTTCTCTTCTTTTTCCTTTGTGTAAATCAAGCTAGCCTCTCCTCTTCTCAACTTTCTTTTCTTGTTTTTGAAACCTTGTAAACCTAAACCCCATTCTCTCAAATACCATTCATCTTTTCTTTTCTTCAAATCGTAAGTACCTTTTATCTCTTTGTTCTATTTTGTTACTTGGCCGAATATCAACACTATTTCTTTGCATTTTGTTTACTCTTCTCTTCAACTCTGACCGAAAATCGTGATTGGTATAAATCACCTTGGCCGAATCTTTGATTCTTCTTTTGGCATAAGTCCTGGCCGAATCGTTTGTGGTTCTCTTCTTGTGTTGGGTGGCCGAATATAGAGTGTTGGGCCTCTTGCTTCAATCGTTTGGAGATTGGTAAGCCTTGGCCGAATGGTCATCTAGTTTCTCTCTTTTTCTTAATCGATTTAAGTTGTTTAAGAATCGTATATGACAACTATTGATGAGTGTTATCTCTTATGTTGGAACCGATTGCATCATAGGACGACGGGGACTTTGAAGCGCATAAGTGGAGCTTTCTACCTTGGTTTAACCATTTGATAAGTGGTGGTAAGAAGATTATTTGTTAGTCTATTCTTTTGGATTTCAATAAGATAGGGATTCAAGTGGATTAACTGCTTCATCTTTTATGATGTAGCCGATTGCTTAAGGAGAATCATTGTTTGATTCGGATTTGGTAGGAAACCAAATCATCTTAAAAGGTAAGGGTTCGATATTAACCCCCCTTTGGTTAATTGTTGATGGCCGAATGTTATAGATGCCTAACCCCTATGTGTTGGCCGAGTGTAGGAGCTAGTAATCGAGGGACTTAGATCGCTTTTGTCGATTTCTAGACTCGTATTACAGTGTGTGTAAACTAACACACCGATATTTAGTAATATTATTAATAAACCTGTTTGCCTATTAAAATCATGACAAAGATGATGGATTATTGGATACCCAAACGGGGTATGTGTACGTATCCGTAAGTCAAGATTGTTTCTAGATTACCGATGATCTATATGGTATCATGACTATGTATGTATGTGATATGGGGCATGAGTCAAACATATTAGCATGATATGCATAATTTGTATGATATGCATGATTACATGAGTTGGTTTGTTGATGGGTGATATGAGTGGAGGGGGCAAAGATGATTTTGTGTCCGACGTGAGCACCAAATGTTTTGGTAACACACCTTGTGACTTTGGGTCACCAAAGCTTTGGTAGCACATTTGTGTCTTTGGGACACCGTGAGGTTGGGCACCTCATTGCGACTTGTCCCCGTGGTTAACACCACCGTGGGTTGGCCCCACTTTGAGATATGGGATCGTCTCACTAGTGATTGGGTATCACACGATGGGTTGGCCCCATCATTCGATTATTGTGACTACGGTCCACGAGTGCTTTGGTAGCACATTTGTGTCTTTGGGACACCGAGGTTGGGCACCTCATTGCGACTTGTCCTTGTGGTTAACACCACCGTGGGTTGGCCCCACATGAGATATGGGATCGTCTGCTAGTGATTGGGTATCACACGATGGGTTGGCCCCATCAATTGATTTGTGACTACGGTCACCAGTGCTTTGGTAGCACATTTGTGTCTTTGGGACATCAGTGTTTTGGTAACACATTGTGACTATATGTCACCAAAGTGGTTTGGCACCACCAAAGTGGTTTGGTACCACACGGGGTAGAAAAAGGAGATACGGATGGTTAGGATCGGGTTGCATTAATCATGTTGCTATGTATGATGTGTGTTAGCATGTTGTTTCATCGGGAGCGGGATTTATGCATCGAGTCTTTCGACTCACCCTCTCCTTTGACATTTCAGTGACTCGTGAGACGCGGACATGGAGCCGGGATGGACTCGGGGTGCTCATGCCATGCCTTAATAAAAGTTTTGCTCGCATCTATTCAAATTGGGTACTTTAGCTTATTTACTTTTGTTTGGGTTTTAATTTGGATTTGTAAAAGGCCTTTAAATTATGTTTTATGATGGGTATGTTTTAATTAGATTCTCAACCTGCTTAACAAATAACTTGGCATGAAATTTTACTAAAACTTGGAAAGACAACGCTTTTCAAAATTATATCGCAATGTGTTTTAAACTATACCATCGGGTATCTCGCTATGTTTTACTATACAATCAACTCAAATGATTTCCGAATCAAACTTGATTTTCCTACTAAGTCTAAAATGTGTCAAAATGGCACTAAGAAACTATTGGAGGTGCTAAATGAAATCAACTCGTTTTAACTATATACTTGGATAAGCTTTCAAAATCTAATCAAACAAGCCTACTCAAATTTTCCTCAAGTTCACTATGTTTTCGCCCCACTTTTAAGCGAAAAAAAGATCACTCAAAGACGTTTTTCCCGTAACATACCGTAGTTCGATCGTGGTGTCTTGTCCGAGTTTGGGGTGTTACAATTGTGGTATCGAGCCAAGTTCAAAGGTTTCATACTGTGGGCCTGAGGCCCAAAATGTTTTCAAAAGGTTGTTTTGTTAATCTTTATTCTTAAAGTATGCTTTGAAAGGCATGGCACCGAGTCTCCTGCACTGATTCGCCTGTAAGTACCCGTGCACTATTGCTTGTGAATTGATTGGATGTGATATGATCTCGATGAATAGCAATAGTATACTACTTTAGAGATTGAAACTCGAGTAGGATTTTGTGAACTCATGAGAACAAATCCTCTTAAAATATTCATAAGACTTGCTTTTAAACGAGTGGAATAAATACTGATGCATAAAAATTTGTAATCGGATACGTAGGAAGATTAGTCATGAGCGCTAGAGGTGGACGTGGTCGTGGGCGAGGTCGTGGTAGGATGACGGTTTACGAGCCCGTGAGGATCCGCAGTCGGGGTTCGTAAAATGAGATACCGGATTCCGCCGCCACCGGAGGTGGTGAGTTCCAAGATCGGGCGGGGGCGACGCAGCGGTGTCACGGCGATCTTTGCGAGTGTTGGAAAGGGTAGCGAGGAATTGGTAGAGCTTAAGGCTCGAGATCCGGGAGTTATTGGATAGAGGTTTCATTAGGCCTAGTGTTTCGCCGTAAGTGCGCCGGTACTCTTTGTCAAGAAGAAAGATGGCACAATGCGGATGTGCATAGACTACGCCAGATTGAACAAGTGGATTAAAAACAAGTATCCGTTGCCACGGATAGACGATTTGTTTGATCACCGAGGGTGTCTTTGCGGTATTTTCAAGATCGACTTGAGGTCCGGTATCATCGGTTGAAGGTTAAGGAGGCTGATATCCATAAAACAAAGCGCTTCGGACTCGGTATGGGCACTACAAATTTACGGTAATGTCGTCGGGTTGACTAACGCACCGCAGCGTTTATGGACATGATGAATAGGGTGTTTCAACAAGATATCTGGATCGATTCGTCGTGGTTTTCATAGACGACATCTTGGTGTACTCAAGCGACGGAGGAAGAGCACGATAAGCATTTGCGAGTGGTGTTGCAGATTTTGAGGAAAAGCACTTCTATGCTAAGTTCGGTAAGTGCGAGTTACGGCTTAGAGAAGTGACTTTCTTGGGTCATGTAGTGTCGGCAGAGGGGATTCGAGTAGATCCTCGTAAGATTGAGGCGCTTTTGGATTGAAAGCCGCCTAAGTTGGTGGCCGAGATTCGGAGTTTTCTGGGTTTGGCGGATACTACCGAAGGTTTGTTGAGGGTTTCGTTGATAGCAAATATCGATGACCAAGTTGCTTTGAGGAAAGAAGTTCCGTTTGTATGGACCGAGAAGCGGCAGGAAAGCTTCGACAAGTTAAAGAAGATTTTGACCGAGGCTCCGGTTCTAATTCAACTGAGGCCGGTAAGGAATTCACGATCTATTGCGATGCATCACATACGGGCTTGGGTTGTGTCTTGATGCAAGAAGGTAAGGTTGTGGCTTACGCTTCTCGGCAGTGAGGCCACATGAGGTCAACTATCCGACGCGACGATTTGGAGCTAGCAAATGTAGTCTTCGCTTTAAAGATCCGGAGGCACTACTTATACGGAGAGAGATCGATAGTCTACACAGATCACAAGAGTCCAAGTATCTACTCGACTCGTAAGGATTTGAATTTGAGGCGTATGAGATGGGTCGAAAGTTCTTTGAAAGATTACGATCGCTCGATTGAGTATCATCCGCAAGGCTAACGTGGTGGCCGACGCGTTGAGTCGTAAGGTTGTTTCGAGTTAAGAGCATTGTTTGCCCACTTGAGCTTGTATGACGATGGAAGTATTCTGGCAGAGTTGCAGGTTAAGCCTACTTGGGTTGAGCAGATCAGAGAGAAACAGTTATTGGATGAGGTTCTGAGTGCGCGAAGGTTGCAAGTGCAGGATGGTGGTTTGGAGGGTTACAGCCTGTCTAGTGACGAGGTTCTGTGTTTTCAGGGTAAGGCTTGTATGCCTAAAGATGTTGAGCTGAGGCAGAAGATTCTTCAGGACGCACATAGCAGTCCTTATGCTATGCACCCTGGAGGTAGCAAGATGTATAAGGATCTTAGAGAGCAGTTTTGGTGGCCTGGCTTGAAGAAAGAGGTGACAGAGTTTGTTGGGAAGTGTCTGACTTGTCAGCAGGTCAAGGCTGAACATCAGTTGCCGTCGGGTTTGCTTCAGCCCGTGAAGATTCCTCAGTGGAAGTGGGAAAGGATAACCATGGATTTCGTCAGTGGGTTACCGCTTACGCCAAGCAAGAAAGATTCAGTTTGGGTAGTGGTGGATCGATCGACTAAATCACTCACTTTATCCCGGTGAGGGTTGACTACTCACTTCGAGGCTAGCGAAGTCTGTATGTTTCGAGAGATAGTGAGGTTGCACGGCGTGCGGGCTCGATAATCTCGGATAGGGATCCCGATTCACGCTAAGGTTCCGGAAAGCACCGCATCGTGCTCGGGTACTCGTTTGGATTTCAAAGAAGGCTTTTCACCATGATCGGCGGTCAATCGTAAAGGGTCATTCGGATCTTAGAGGATATGCTTTGAGAGGTTGTGTCCTGGATTTCGAGAGGTAGTTGGGAGGAGTTTTGCCATTAGTGAGTTTGCCTACAACAACGATTACCAAGCGAGCATTAAGATGGCACCGTATGAGGCGTTGTATGGTAGGAAATGTCGCTCACCTACGTGTTGACGGAGTTAGGTGAACGTCGCTTGTTGGGACCCGAGTTGGTTCTTTCGAGACCGAAGACAAGGTTAAGTCGATTCACCTCGATTGAAGGAAGCTTCGGACCGGCAGAAGTCTTATGCCGATCTTAAGCGAAGAGATATAGAGTTCGCTATGGGGATCGAGTGTTTCAAGGTCTCACCTTGGAAGAAGGTGTTGAGGTTCGGGAAGAAAGGCAAGCTAAGTCCGAGGTTTATTGGATCGTATAAGGTAATCGAGACGAGTGGGACCATGGCGTATCGGCTTGAGTTGCCAGCAGAGCTTAGTCGATTCACGACGCTTTTCCACGCTTTGATGCTTCGACGTTATCGCTCGATCCATCGCATGTAGTAGCGATGGAAGAGATCGAGGTAAATCCGGACTTGACTATGGAGGAGGAACCTGTGCGATTCTTGATCGAGATGTGAAGGTTCTCGCGGAAAACTGTGCCTTTGGTTAAGGTTCTTTGGCGGAATCATGGCGTAGAAGAAGCTACGTGGGAACCCGAGGATATGATGAGACAAAGAATACCCGCAACTCTTTTGACTGGAGTAATTTCTTTGGGGCCGAAATTATTTTTAAGGGGGTAGAACTCAGAATATCCCGGGTTAGGGGCTATTTTGTTGTTGCATGTGTTTAGTGTGTTTGTGTTACTATTTTGGTGTCTTAGGGGCTTAATTGAAGTCTAGGTGTATGCCTCGAGTGAATGGGAAAATTTTGTTTTTTTGGTGTTAAGTCGGGAGCCGTGTAGGAGCTAGGGTATAAGGGTTTTTTTGGTGTTTTATTGCACAAGTGAAGAGCTGGCAGAGTGGCAAGGCATGCGTCACATGGGGAGCTTGGTGTGGCGTCATCTACATGAAGTGGAGGTCCAGTGTTCGAGCCTGCAGAGTCCCCATTTTGGCTTCTTTTGGGGACGGCATGGAGGAGAGGTAGAAGGCTAGTGAAATTCTACTTGGACTTGGTCTTCACTTTCAAATGTAAGGTGGAGAGCAAATTGTGGAGGAGGACTTGGTCCACTCATTTGAAATGAGTGGTGGTGAGTGTGTTTGGGGAGTGTGGCCGAATTTGTGGGGTGTTGGAGTGGGGGAAGTGGACGGCATAGTGGGGTGAGGTGCTAGCCAGAAATGCATTTTTGCATTTTTGGCATTTTGGGTGCAATTTCGGTCTTTGGATATCAAGCAAGAAAGCCTCTTCTTTGGTCTTTGGTTAGCCAAGATGTTCTAAGGGTTTTTATTTTGTCTTTTGAATACCGATTTCCTAGTGAACTCCCCTCATTTTGTTCTTCATCTTTTGAAACCGAAAGACCAAATTTTCAAAGGTGTGCCGAAATTCTTTGTTCTCTTGAGTAGGGTGAAGCCGAATGTCCCTTACACTTTTCTCTTCTTTTTCCTTTGTGTAAATCGAAGCTAGCCTCTCCTCTTCTCAACTTTCTTTTCTTGTTTTTGAAACCTTGTAAACCGAAACCCCCATTCTCTCAAATACCATTCATCTTTTCTTTTTCTTCAAATCAGAAGTACCTTTTATCTCTTTGTTCTATTTTGTTACTTGGCCGAATATCAACACTATTTCTTTGCATTTTGTTTACTCTTCTCTTCAACTCGACTAGAAAATCGTGATTGGTATAAATCACCTTGGCCGAATCTTTGATTCTTCTTTTGGCATAAGTCCCGCCGAATCGTTTGTGGTTCTCTTCTTGTGTTGGGTGGCCGAATATAGAGTGTTGGGCCTCTTGCTTCAATCGTTTGGAGATTGGTAAGCCTTGGCCGAATGGTCATCTAGTTTCTCTCTTTTTCTTAATCGATTTAAGTTGTTTAAGAATCGTATATGACAACTATTGATGAGTGTTATCTCTTATGTTGGAACCGATTGCATCATAGGACGACGGGGACTTTGAAGCGCACAAGTGGAGCTTTCTACCTTGGTTTAACCATTTGATAAGTGGTGGTAAGAAGATTATTTGTTAGTCTATTCTTTTGGATTTCAATAAGATAGGGATTCAAGTGGATTAACTGTTCATCTTTTTATGATGTAGCCGATTGCTTAAGGAGAATCATTGTTTGATTCGGATTTGGTAGGAAACCAAATCATCTTAAAAGGTAAGGGTTCGATATTAACCCCCCCTTTGGTTAATTGTTGATGGCCGAATGTTATAGATGCCTAACCCCTATGTGTTGGCCGAGTGTAGGAGCTAGTAATCGAGGGACTTAGATCGCTTTTGTCAGGATTTCTAGACTCGTATTACCAGGTGTGTAAACTAACACACTGATATTTAGTAATATTATTAATAAACCTGTTTGCCTATTAAAATCATGACAGTATGATGGATTATTGGATACCCAAACGGGGTATGTGTACGTATCCGGGTAAGTCAGTATTGTTTCTAGATTACTGATGATCTATATGGTATCATGACTATGTATGTATGTGATATGGGGCATGAGTCAAACATATTAGCATGATATGCATAATTTGTATGATATGCATGATTACATGAGTTGGTTTGTTGATGGGTGATATGAGTGGAGGGGGCAAAGATGATTTTGTCTTTGTGAGCACCACGTGTTTTGGTAACACACCTTGTGACTTTGGGTCACGGTGCTTTGGTAGCACATTTGTGTCTTTGGGACACCGGAGGTTGGGCACCTCATTGCGACTTGTCCCTATGGTTAACACCACCGTGGGTTGGCCCCACTTTGAAATATGGGATCGTCTGCTAGTGATGGGGTATCACACGATGGGTTGGCCCCATCATTCGATTATTGTGACTACGGTCACGGTGCTTTAGTAGCACATTTGTGTCTTTGGGACACCAGAGGTTGGGCACCTCATTGCGACTTGTCCCTGTGGTTAACACCACCGTGGGTTGGCCCCACATGAGATATGGGATCGTCTGCTAGTGATTGGGTATCACACGATGGGTTGGCCCCATCAATTGATTTGTGACTACGGTCACCAAATGCTTTAGTAGCACATTTGTGTCTTTGGGACATCGGTGTTTTGGTAACACATTGTGACTATATGTCACCAGTGGTTTGGCACCACCAGTGGTTTGGTACCACACGGGGTAGAAAAAGGAGATACGGATGGTTAGGATCGGGTTGCATTAATCATGTTGCTATGTATGATGTGTGTTAGCATGTTGTTTCATCGGGAGCGGGATTTATGCATCGAGTCTTCGACTCACCCTCTCCTTTGACATTTCAGTGACTCGTGAAGCGCGGACATGGGCCGGGATGGACTCGGGTGCTCATGCCATGCCTTAATAAAAGTTTTGCTCGGACTATTCAAATTGGGTACTTTAGCTTATTTACTTTTGTTTGGGTTTTAATTTGGATTTGTAAAAGGCCTTTAAATTATGTTTTATGATGGGTATGTTTTAATTAGATTCTCAACTTTGCTTAACAAATAACTTGGCATGAAATTTTACTAAAACTTGGAAAGACAACGTTTTCAAAATTATATCGCAATGTGTTTTAAACTATACCATCGGGTATCTCGCTATGTTTTACTATACAATCAACTCAAATGATTTCCGAATCAAACTTGATTTTCCTACTAAGTCTAAAATGTGTCAAAATGGCACTAAGAAACTATTGGAGGTGCTAAATGAAATCAACTCGTTTTAACTATATACTTCGGATAAGCTTTCAAAATCTAATCAAACAAGCCTACTCAAATTTTCCTCAAGTTCACTATGTTTTCGCCCCACTTTTAAGCGAAAAAAAAGATCACTCAAAGACGTTTTTCCCCGTAACATACCAGATTCGGTCGTGGTGTCTTGTCCGAGTTTGGGGTGTTACAATACTATGAATTCTTTGCCCGATTCTGGTTGAACTAACACTAGCACTTCTGTCAACAATGCTTTCAACTGTTCAAAACTCTGTTGGCACTTTTCTGACCACTCGAATTTATCATCTTTCTGTAGCAACTTAGTCAGCGGAGTCACAATCATCGAGAAGCCTTTCACAAATCATCTATAATATCCCGCTAGTCCCAGAAAACTATGGACTTCAGACACATTTCTCGGAGGCTTCCATTCCAAAATAGCTGAAATCTTACTCGGATCAACTCGTATTCCTGTAGCTAATACAATATGCCCCAGAAAACCAACTTCACGCAACCAAAATTCACATTTGCTAAACTTAGCATACAAATATTTCTCACGTAGAGTCTGTAGCACAATTCTCAAATGTTCGGCATGTTGCGTCTCATCACATGAATAAATCAAAATATCATCAATAAACACTACAACAAAGCGGTCTAAATATCTGATTCATCGAATGCATAAACACTGCAGGAGCATTCGTTAATCCAAAAGGCATCACTAAGAATTCATAATGTCCATACCTTGTTCTGAAAGCAGTTTTCGGCACATCAAATTCTTTGACCCTCAACTGATAGTAACCCGATCTCAAGTCTATCTTAGAAAACACTGTAGCTCCTCTCAGTTGATCAAACAAATCATCGATACAAGGCAATGGATATTTATTCTTTATCGTCACTTTGTTTAATTGTTGGTAATCAATACACATTCTCATAGTGCCATCTTTCTTTTTCACAAACAACACAGGAGCACCCCAGGGCAAGAAACTTGGTCGTGCAAATCCTCTATCTGTCAACTCTTGCAACTGAGATTTCAACTCTTTCAATTTGGTCGGCGCCATTCTGTACGGAGCTATAAAGATAGGAGTCGTTCCCAGAACTAATTCAATACCGAATTCAACTTCTCTGATTGGAGGTAATCCCGATAATTCTTCAGGAAACACATCTGGAAACTCACTAACCACAGGTACAGATTCAACTTTCTTTTCTGACACTTTTGTATCAATCACATATGCTAGATAAGCTTCACAACCCTTTCTCACATAGTTCAGAGCTTTCATTGCAGATACAACAGCTGGTAACCCTTTCAAATTATTGGATTCAATTCGAACTATTTCACCATTCTGACTTCTCAATTCGATACTTTTTCTTTTACAATTCACAATAGCATTATGCAGAGTGAGCCAATCCATGCCCAGAATTATATCAAATTCGTCAAATGGTAGCAACATCAAATTAGCCGGAAAACATACATCACGAAACATCAATGGGCAACTCTTGCATACCTTATCCACCAAGACACACTTGCCTAAGGGGTTCGATACTCTAACCACAAATTCAGTAGACTCAACAGGTAGAGTCTAATTCAATACTAGATTTACACACACATGGGAATAAGTTGAACCCGGATCTATTAATACAATCACATCAGTATCAAATAGAGTAAAAGTACTAGTGATGATGTCTGGAGATGATGCTTTCTCTCGTGCACGTATTGCATAAGCTCGGACAGGTGTTCTCGCCTCCGATCTCATAGCTATATCGGTAGTCCCTCTTTGACTTCCACTCACATTCCCGACATTTTTGGGTGGTCTACCCCTAGTCATCACATTACTCAATCTCACATTTTGAACATTTTCTTCCTCAGCCATCTTTGGGCAGTCTCGAATGAAATGATCTCGTGATCCACATTTATAGCAAACTCTATTGTTGTACGTGCCCCAGCATTCTCCCACATGTTGTCTTCCACACTGTCTAAACTCAGGTTTGTTACTTTTAACATTATCAACACTTGATTCTATTGGAGCTTGAGTTCTCGTACCAACACTTAGTCTTCCGCGATCTCTATTTGGATGTCCAAATGAAGTATTTGATCGATTTCTTGTATCTCTAAATCTCTTTGACGAAGGTTTAGAAAACCTACTCATCGATCTTTTCCTTTCATCACGAGCTTCAGAATCAGCTTTCTTCTTTTCTTTACTGAGCTCCTCAGCTTTGCATACTCTTTCGACCAACACAACAAATTCGTTTATATCAAGTATTCCAACCAACAAATTCGCCATATATGAAATTGCGATAGTGTGATGAATCCTGACAGTTATAAATGTGTTTTCGTATAGCAAATGGATCATGATCGAGAAGTTTCTGACGATGTAGAGAGTAACGCGCCTGCTCCCGCTCAAAGGACAGCGCCAGCCACATCTAGGCCAAATGAATTGACTAAACCGTAGCTCTGATACTAATAAAATTGTAACACCTCTAACCCGAGATCGTCACTGGAATAGGGTTAAGAGGCATTACCAATCAATCGGAACATTTCATAATCAATTCTCAACATAAAGTCAATCATCATTAAAGCATATCATAACATAATTGTAAAGTCCCTTATTGAGTTCCTCGAGACCTCAAACATATGCTAGAATGGGGTCGGGACTAAACCGAACACTTACAGAAATTCTCAGAATTTTAAAAAATTTTGAACACTGTAGAGGTCACACGCCCGTGCAGTTATGCCGTTTGCCTCCCCCGGCTACTAGACACACCCATGTGTCTTGTCCGTGCCAAAAAGGGCATGTATACTGACTTATCCCCACGGCCACCAGGCACGCCCGTGTACCATGGCCGTGTACTCTTAAGCTATATACTGACTAAATCCCACGGTCACTAGGCACGCCCGTGTGCCACTACCGTGTATGCATAACAGGCCCTTTGCAAGGCCAATATGCCACCCACACTAGGGTTAATTAACAAGCTTCAAAGCAACACCAATTCATGCTTCTAAATGCATTCAAACATACCATTCCATACACCAATTAGTCATCCACAATATCATCTACTTCTATACCTAATGACATCACAAATGAGTCCATCCAAGTATCAATTATACATCTCAAAACATTTATAACTCAAACAGCATATAATCCATGCCAAAATTCATTTTCTGATCACCTCTTTCATCAACCATAAAGTCATGAAACATACCACATTCATAGCTCATCCATAATCTCAATATTATCTCAATTCCAAGTCAACTCACATGGCAAGGATTAAACATCACAAATCATACCATAATTTCTAGTCTATACATGCCATATTTAATCAATATACATATTTCCAAAAGTACCCAAAATAGATTGCGGATAGTGTGATTGATATGCTGACGATCCCCGGATCCGAGCTAGCTTTACTGACACTGCAAAGTAGAGAAACAAATCACACAGTAAGCTTTCCAAAGCTTAGTAAGTTCGTAACATAACACATTTAAATCAAACAAACCACCACATAGATTATTTCGCATATACATATATATACATCATACCATCCAAAACTAATATGTTCATTTAACATTTCATAATCTCATTCATAAATTCATCAACCACATAGGTTCCGAGCGTACCTTAGCCAACACCTAGTAATCAATTACATTTGCTACTCAATACTCACTTTTCCCCTTCGATCAACTTCTGTCTCTTTTTCGATTCAATCGCACACTTAGTGCCCAGATATTTAGCCGAAGCTTAATTATCATCGCACACATAGTGCATTTATATCAAACCGCTCTTCAATCGGTATCGCACACACAGTGCCAACCATAAAGTCAAAGTTTATATTATTTCGCACACACAGTGCTAAACATCTCAATCACATTTCTGAATACGCACACTTAGTGCCACATAACTCAAACTCAAACTCTCACATAGCATCCAAATTTCAATATCATTATAACATTCATTTCATAGCATTTAACATAACTAAATATTCGTATTATGTCTGAACTTACCTCGAACGTCGAACTATCGAAACGGTTGATCAATCGAGCACTTTATCTTTGCCTCAATCTCGATTCGAACCTCTCCTCTCTTGGTCTATACACACTCAAATTCAATCCATTCAATTACCAAATCATTTATTTTAGCCCAAACACACATATTTAGGGCATTTCACATAATGGCCCTCACATTTTCACATTTCGACACTTTAGTCCCTAATTCACAAAATCATCAAATTCACATAATTTCTTTCCAAACAAGCCTAGCCAAATTTTCCTTGTGTTCATACAAGCCCACATATTTCATTTATTTCATATTTTAATTCTTCAATTTCTCATTTTCTCTATTAAGCCTAAAAATGCTCAATTTCACTAAAAATCCCAATGCAAACTATGTTATCTCAGCACCAAGTTTTCATATTTCATTATCAACTAGCACATAGCTCAACATTCATCAATGGCTCATCACAAAAACATCATCAATTCACAAAATTACAACATGGGTTAGCTAGAGCACGAAAAAACGATCACGAAAGCATAGAAATTATAAAAAACCGAGCTCAAACATACCTTAAATCATGCTCCAAACTAGCTGAAACCTAAGTGTTCTTCCTTCTTTCTCTTTTCTTTGATTTTCAGCAATATAAGATGTTAATGGCTTGGTTTTTGTGTTTTAATTTAATGTAATATGCATTAATATCTATTTTACACATTTAACCTTTAAAACAAAATAAGAAAACTATATATACAATGTCCAAAACTGTCCATTAGCCATCCACTACATTAAAAATGGCTTAATTGCCTTATAAGGCCATTCTATTATAAAGACAATAGCAATTTAGCACATAACAATTAGCATACAGCATTTTACACTTTATGCGATTAAATCCTTTCTCATAATTCAGCACACAATCGATAAAATTATCACACAGGCTATATGACATATTGTTCACATAGAAAATAATATTAAAATATTATTTCAACCTCGAATTTGTGGTCTCAAAACCACTATTCTGACTAGGGTCTAAATCGGGCTGTTACAGGTGGTGTATTGGTTGGATTGGCCTTGATTTCTGTTTGCATATCTGCATCTGATACTGATTCTGTAATGGGCTTAGGTCCACCTGGTTTTGTTGTGGGCTAAGGCCCACCTAATACTGTGACTGTGATGGGCTCAGGCCCAGTCTATTTCTGCATACCTTATATCTGACTGTTTGTATTATAAGGGATTACACACTGAGTTTTTGCAAACTCACCCTTCTGTCTAACTGTACAGGTAATCCCCAGCCTTAGGCAATTTGGAGGCGCGAGAGACTCGAAGGTGGCCACACGACCGTTGATGCTTTGTTGTAGACTTTTTATTTGAATTTTATATTTTGGGTTTTAATTCTATTATAAGGCCTTTGATGGATTAAATTTTTAAATGGGATTTAGATTTCCTTATTTAAAAATGCTAAACACGAATTTTCAAAATCAACAACTTCTTTCAAAAACACTTACAAACAGACATTTTTATATTTCAAACTTTAGGAGCTTCCTCGATTGGAATAACCTAAAGTATCAATGCCATACATTAAGTAAACGTTTTTGACGAGATGATTTGCTAAAATCAAGCAAAACAATTTAAACATAGAAATGAACTTTTAACGACAAACTCAATTTTTGAATGACGCTTTGATGTGACACGCCAGATTCGGCCATAACGTCTGGGGCGGGTTTGGGGTGTTACATTTAGTGCTATCAGAGCCAAGTTGCAAAACGCGGCTTTGGATTGGGTCTTTAAATTTGAATTTCTGAAAGTATTGTTTCAAAAAGTCTTGAAAAGATTTGAAGTTCTAAAATGTTGTATTGACCATTTTTCTGAAAGTGTGGTACACCGAGTCTCCGGCGCCGAATCCGTAAGTTTCTGAAACTATTGTTTGTTTTCGTAGAGAAGTAGGAGATAGATATTAGACTGTATTGCTACACATAAAGTTAGAATTTGTATTTATTCTGTGTGTATTCTGAAAATGATATGCGTGCGATATCCATCTGCTCTGATGGATAGATGGTGTGGTACGTGCTTGTATTATTAGGATCAGAGTGCGCAGTGAGAGCGTCGTGTGGTAGGCTAGGATGTGCGACGATTCTGATAGTTGGAAATTTTGAGGACGAAATTTCTTTAAGAGGGTAGAATTGTAACGCCCCAGAATTTGGGCCTAGAAGTATTAGTCCTTGAGTAAGGGAACGGTTAGGAAACTGTGCATAAAAGTTTATGTGAGCTAGGAAATGACACAATTAGATGTCTGCTCAAGTGGTTAAGGGTCCTGAGAGGAGTTGGAAAAGTTCTGGGTTCAAACCTAGGCTTTAGAAAAAATTTTGGTTTTAAGTGGATAAAACCCTGGATGCTTGGATGTAGGCCTTTTAAATTATTGAGTTAAAAATATGACAAGGAAGCCTGTGGTCTAGTGGTTATGGCGTCATTGAGGTTGCAAGGGAGCCTGCGTTCAAGTCTTGGCTCTTGCAATTTATTTTGGTTTCCCTTTTAAAGGAACTTGGACTTTGGCCTTTAGACCTTTTATTTAATTGAAGATAAAAGGTGACAAAAAAGAGCTGGTGGCAAGGAGGCAAGTGGCGTGTTGAGCTATTGAGGGGGGCTTGGGTTCAAATCCCATTGTAAGTAAAAAGGATATTTATTTTGCTAGCATGAGGCGGCAGGAGTTTGAAGTGGTTTTGAACTCTATTGGGTGAGAGTTTGAATGGGTCATAGAGAGATTGTAGGACAAATCGTGGAGAGAATCAAGGAAATTCAAAAGTTGGTGTGTTGTTGCCGAACAAGGAGTCTTGAGCATGCAAATTCGGCTTGGAGGAAGTTTCTGAGTGCTTTCTCTATTTTTGTTCGGTTTTGGGAACTTTTTGGGTGTGCCAAATTTCTTTGCTTAGGAGTTTTCCCTATTTTGGTCAGTCTCTGTCATCGGTTTTTGGGACTTTCTTCCTTTTTCTCTCTAGTGCCAAAACTTTAACTTACCACTCGTGCATTTTTTTTTCTTTTCTCTGGCAATTGACCATTTCCTCTTCCTCTTTTGCACCAGCATCTACCAAACCCTCCCTCTCTTCTCTACTCTTCTCAAGTTTCAGCCAACTGCCTAATCATCGCTTCTTGATTATTGAATCTTTCGGTCGAACCTACTACCCTAGTCTTGGGATTTTTTCTCTTCTTCGGTTTGTGACTGAAAGCTCTCCCCTCTCTATTTCGATTCTGCAACGGCTCTGATAATCGGTAAGTCTCTCGGTTTCTTTCAGTTCTCTCTTTTACTGTTTAAGCCAAATGATGCGATACCTTATTATCGATTCTTCTCCTTTCTCCTATGTGTTTGTTCTTTCGGGCTCTAGAACTTCCGATGGGTGAAGAGGGTGCTAGTAGTAAAGTGATGGCAAAGGTATCGGCTGAGTTTGAGCGCGTAGCTTCTACTCCCAAGTTTAAGCGACGTAAAGTGTCAGCTGTTCGAGATTTTTTTCCAGGATGCGGAAGGGTGGCTGCACCGAGCTCTGGAACAAGTAAGCAAATCACAGTCGACCGATCTAGTCAAGGTTCTGGCACTCGTAGATTTTTAGTGCTCTACGTAATCAGGTGTGTAACTATTTTTCGTAAATGATAAGCGGCTTAAAAGCCGAAAAGGGTGTGTAACCGTACGCCTAATTTCGTGACTGTCAAACGCGGGATAAAGGTGTGTATTCACACTCCTGTCTATCTTTGAATCGGTAAAAGTCGATAAGCTAAAATGCCAGAACCTCGGCATTCGAGGCCTCTCGAGCGTTCGAACGCACGTGGGGCGAACTGAGCCCCAAATCATGGGTAGCAGACTGCAGAGGCCACCACGTGCATTTTCGTGGACTGGGGCCATCATGGGCCTCGATTGGTCAAAATGGGTCGCGTGGCCCAGTGGCCTTGTGGGTCCACACGGGTAAAATCCTCAGTAAGTGATCATTGATAGGTTGGTTTATGAGGCTCGCGATGTTGTATGTGAATCTGGACTAAATGGGCCTGTAACATCCTGATTTAGGGCCTAGTAAAAATAGTGGTGCGAGACCACAAATCTGAGGCATAAGTATGAGTTTTTGAGGTCTATGCCATGTTTGCATGCTAGTGTGAAAGTTTCATGAAGAAATTTTGTTAAATTGTAGTTGAACTGTCCAAATAGACTAAATTGCAAAAGTTGCAAAATGTGAGATTCTAGAAGCTATTTGTGTGAAATTGCTTTAGAATACCAATTAGAAGTCCTTAATGAGTAATTTTCACAATTTCTAATTTTTGGAGAAACTTGGGCATGGATGAGTTAAATTAGGAAGTTTGTCAAAAAGGGTATTTTGGTCATTTGACAATTAAATGATTAAAATAGGAGAAAAGATGATAAAATTCAATCATCTTCTTCTCCAAGGCTACCGAAAATTTGAGAGAAGCCATTGTTAGGGCTCTTCAACTTTTCAAGCTAGCTAGTAAGTGTATTCTAGCCCGTTTTTGATATTCTTCGTATTTTTTAAGTCCTAGTAGCATGAGTAAGCTATTTTTAGCTATATGATGAGCTAAAATGGATGTTTAAAAATGTACCCATGTATGACATGCATGTATTTTGATGTTTTATGGAAGAATGTGAAAGCTTGGTGTTGTAGAAACATCTTTTACTAAGTGAATTCCATGAAAAATGCATGTAGGGACTAGTTTGTGAAAGTCTTGAGTTTGCTCATACATGTGAGAATTAGTGAGAATTGATGATAGATTTAATTGAGTAAGTGATTAGGCTAAGCATGAAAGGCTAGAAAGTTGAATAAAAATCACTTTACGGCCCTTGAGGGAAAAGTGTAAATATGAGAAAGATTAGGGGCAAAATGGGGATTTTGCTAAAGTATGAGATAAAGGTCAATTTAGTCAATGTGTGTATTGAATGTGTTGATTTTGTCATTATAGATCAAGAAAGACGAAGCCCGGATCGAAACCGAGGCAAGGGCAAGGTCGTGGACTAAATTGCACATCTCCATACTTTTTGAGTACCAAGGTAAGTTTACGTATAAACGATGCATTATGTGTATACTTTGTAAATGCTAGCTAGAGTATAGCATGGTTGAGAACCTATATGGTTCATGTGGAATGAATGAGTTAGTTATAGTGAACGAATGAATGAATGAACTATAAAGTAGATATGTGAATGTGTAATGATAATGCTTGATGGTTGATCGCTGTGATTTCAGAGTTTTAAATTTATAATGATCGAACCTGGAACTAACTATAACAATGATTGAGGCAAGTGCACCTATCGAACAGTAGTATAGCTTAGGCAAGACCGGATTATCGAACCCAAAGTAACAAAAAGTACTAATACTAACTTTATTTTTATTATCTAGCCTAAAATAAGTGAAGTTGTTATTTAATCTAAATTTAACTAACTACTAAGCTAAAGACGCAAAGACAAAAAGAATGAATTGGGGAAATATTGTTGGAAAAACTAAGTTGATTAAGACGATACCCTTTGCAAGAATCCACCTAGACTTCACTTGTTACCTAACTCTAAACTAGACGATTTATTCACTTGACTTGATCCGTAAGACTCCCTAATGTATATTAAACCCTCTCTCGAAGAGAATAACATCTAACCCTAGGTTGATTAATTGAAATCTCTTTCTAATTAAAACCCCTAGAATTGCATTAACTCGATCTATGGACTTCCATATTAGGTTTCACCCTAATCTGACAAAATCTCGTCACCCTATCTCTAGGTACGCGATCAACTCTGCTTAATTATGCTAGATCTACTCTTAAGAAGGGACTTTTGCTCCTCCACCTAAGCACATCAAACTTGAATCAATATCCCAGAAATATTAACACAATAATTAAGAACACATAATTAAGAACAAATCAAGTATTTATCATATAGTTCAGCAAACGATAACAAGATTCATCTAAGTTTCATCCCCTTCAGGTATCTGAAGGGTTTAGTTCATAATGATAAAAGGAAACATCTCAGAAGAAAAGATAAAACAAAACATAAGAAATCCCTAAAACCCCCTGAAGGAATTGAAGGAGGGATTCGCAGTCTTGAGTAGAATTTCGGCTTCTTGAGATGGATCAACTGGCTATCTTCGAGTGTTTCTCACAAATCTGACCTTTTCAGCTCGGCTCCTTGGCCTAACTCACCCCCTCTTCTAGGTTATACTTAGGGTGTTTATATAGGATTTTGAAATAGGTTTCTTTGCCCCTAAGTATCCTTTTCCGAGTGAAATTGCTCTTCTCCGCGGCAAGGGCACGGCCATGGCACACGCCCGTGTGAATCATCTTTAGACCGTGTTCAGACTTTTAATGAGGTGACACGCCCGTGTGAATCGTAATCAGGTCGTGTTCTAGTCTATCAAGGAGACACGGTCGTGTTGGCTCATGTCAAGGCCGTGTCGATTTTTACCTCGGTCCAATTTGGTTCGTTTTGAGCCCATTTCTCGTTCTGTCCATCCTCCGGTGCTTTCCTGAGTAAAAAACATGAAAAGAAAAGATTAAGAGAACCTTTTTACATAAACCAAGGGATAAATCATCCAAAAGTATGCTAAATGTGGGATTAAAATATGTTACTTTTACGGTTTGTCACATACCCCCACACTTAAGCTTTTGCTTGCCCTCAAGCAAAATTCTCAACTTACAATCAAAACGAACTTTCCATGATTCAGTATTCCTATCAACAATGTCTCATCTAAATAATTTATACATGGATAATTTAACTCAAAGAGTCCTAAAGATTCAAACAATATAAGTCATACATTTGTAGCACAAAACATAGGTGTTTCCCCTCATCTAAATAATTACCTCTGGTTCAAAACCAACAAGGATTGACATCCTCACAAAATATTCACTCAAATCACTCGAAGTGTTTTAAGGTTCAGAAATAAGCACTCAAATGTCAAACCTGAAAAGTTAATCCCATAGGCTTGCATGAAAATCAAATCTCCACCATTTTAATATGAGATGATGCACAAATCAAAAGGTCTTTGAAAGGGTTGTAACGGGGCTTGGGTTAAGGTGTGGATAAAGGCTGAATTAGAGGGTTAGAATCGAGATTGAATTGAAAAATTACCTAACTAGAAATAATGAACTGAATAAAAGTAATTACATCAATTAAAAACTAATAATACGAGCTTCTTCTTCAATAATTTGAATTTAACGTATAAGCTCACCTAATCTCAAAACTAAAAATGAATATACTTCGATGATTTTTTTTAAGAACAAGTCACAAATATTTACAATAATAAGAAAGTACTTTAACAACTGAAATATAGAACATAGTTAGGCAACTGCTCAAAATCAAATCTCGGCAAAAAAAAGTAGTCAAGAAGAATGGTGATAACAAATACAAAGGGTTTTGGGTTAATATTAGTGGGTGAGTCAATAAAAAGGGTTGTTAGGATCAAAGGGGTTCACTAGGGGTTAATTATGAAGGTAGGTTTTTTTTTATGGAGTAAGTGGGTTAAATCCTAGGTGCCTTTATCATTTCTGTATATCAAATCAAAGATGTGGTCTCGACATGTATAATCGAGGCAAGTTTTAGAATAACAGTTCAATGTTGACACACTCATAATTAAAAAGTGAGCAAGAAAAAGAATATATGCTCTTATAAGGCTCAAAATCTCACAAAAATTATGGGTATTTTGATATTAACCTTGTAAATTTCAAATTTCAAAGTAATATTCAAATTCAGGTAGACAACCTAGAAAAATTTTTAATACCGAAAAATAGACTTATCATGCTTGATTCTCTAGTATCTTAGAATTTAATTATCAATGCACCATTATCAATGACTTAATCTAAGACATATCAATAAAAGTCATAAATCATGGAAATTTAATTCTAATGATAATATGAGAAATTTACTTTAAGACAAGGCATAATTCAGGGATTTGAGAATAATGCAAAAAGTTTGGCACCTAATTTCAGGAATTTGAGAATAATGAAAAAAAGTTAGGCACCTTTTTAGGTTGTTCACCCCCCCACACTTAAGATGTAAATTGCCCTCAATGTACAAAGATAGATATATAGACAATTAAGTATAAATTCAAAAGATATGGAGAGAAGTGAAACTCCCTGAATGATGGATGAAATCCTTGCGTTGGAGGTAAAAGATAACTTGGAGGTGTCATCTTTTGTTTTGGCGGTTACTAACGAGCTCTGTGCTAGATGAAGAAATTGGGTAGCTCATGGAGGATTAGCCAGAAATTATTAAGACACATTTAAAATAAACTAAATATATAATTCAAGACAAGAAAGATAAAGAGAAAGAAAATAAAAAGTAAAATAAAATTAAAAGAAAAGATGGATGGACTGAGGGGTCCTTATTGTTGGAAGGTTCGTGAGGTGGGTGTGACCTCTAAGGTCATGGAGGTTACAAGCAAGTGGCGTATGGCGTGATTCCCAAGCAGCCTGAAGAACCTAACACTAAGACACTGAATTAAAATAAACTAAATTAAGCATAAGATAGTCAAAGAGAAGGAAAATATAGGAGAAGATAAAAGTAAAAGAAAAGATAAATGGTCTTAAAGACCCTTGGCTTGGCGAGTGATTGAAGCGGCCAGCATGAACTTATATAGATCAGTCTCCCTGAGGAGACAGTGCTTGGCTTCTTCCGCTTCTTTGACATGGTTTTGGTGTAGCTCAAGAGTATAGAGAAGGGAATGTATTGGAGAAGAAAAGTAGGGAGAGGGTTGAGAAAGAAAAGAAAAACTAAATGGGCTGAATGGGTGAGAAGAGGGAGGGGTGGGTGGTTTAAATAGAATTCTCAAGTCAGGCACATTCCCACGCCCGTGTTCTGGTTACCATGCCCGTGTGTAACTACCAGTGTCAACCACGGCCGCATCGCACGGCTGTGTTGAGCATCGTTCATGTCTCCCACGCCCATTTACAGATTGCCATGCCTATTGGTGATAACTCAGTGTCGTCCACGGCCGTGTCGCACGGTCGTGGCATTTTGTCGGTGCCCGTGGGGTAGTGGTTGGAGTCCGTGACTTGAAGATTTGATTCTTTCTGACTTGTACCTCTTCTACCATTGTCAGTACGGAGATTCTGTACCTCCACAGGGCCACGGCTACGGCCGTGTACAAGGCTGTGTGGGTTGGAAATCTGTACTTTTGGTTAGTATAAAACTATGTGTTTAAGACTAAGAGAAGAGAAGAAAATAAAATGAAAACAAATACAAAAGTTATTAGGGTTAGTGCTTGGGTTGCCTCCCGAGAAGTGCTAGTTTAAATTCTTAAGCTAGACTTTCCTCGTATTCGCAAAAATCAGGGTGGTTTAAAATTTTGAATATATTCCCTCATGCTATCAGTTCTATTTCCTTGATAAAGTTTAAGTCGAGAAGCGTTTATATTGAAAGTACCAAAAATAGGATTACTTACCTCGACTGTTCCATATGGGAAAATATTGTGTACCTCAAGAGGAATTTCTTCGTTTGTGTTCAAGTCTGATGTGATGAGGCGAGGATCTGCTTTATCTAACAGTACCTGGCCTCCTATTTTGAAGTGGTTTGTTTTTCCTATGAGCTCTTCTGGGGGCTCCTTTGGTTTTACTTCATGTGGTTCCTATTCTTCTTTGAATTGTGTTTTCCACTCTTCTAATTTGTCGACCCTAAGGCTTCGTTCCTTATGTAATTCTTCCTTGTTGTCATGTGGTCCATGATTCGGCTCAGGTTTGTAACCTTGTGGTGTTTCCTGCGGTGAGAGTTGAACAACTTGGTTATCAACTGAATTTACTTTCTCACCTTCATCAATTGTTGTCCTGGCCGAGTTAAGAGCTTGTAAACTGATCGATTTGTCACCTACACGAAGTATGAGTTCTCCTGTACCAACATCAATTTTTGTTCTAGCAGTTGCTAAAAAGGGTCTTCCTAAAATTAAGGGAATTGAATTATCCTCATCCATGTCTAAGACAACAAAATCTACTGGGAAAACGAATTTATCAATTTTTACAAGAACATCTTCGATAATACCCCTAGGAATTCTAATAGTTTTATCAGCTAGTTGAATGCTCATCCTAGTTTGTTTGGGTTTCCCTAGAACTAGTTGTTTAAACAATTTATAAGGCATGACATTTATGCTTGCCCCTAAATCAGCTAACGCATTATCAATAGGTAAACTACCAATTAAACATGGAATCCTAAAACTCCCTGGATCTTTTAATTTTTGTGGTAGTTTATTTTGTAAGATTGCCGAGCACATTGCGTTTAGTTCCACGTGTGATGCCTCGTTTATCCTTCGCTTGTTCGTCAAAAGCGCTTTTAAAATTTTCTAGAATCTGGCATCTGCGAAAGGGCTTCAAGTAGCGGTAAGTTAATATGTAATTTCTTTAAAAGTTTAAGAAACTTACCGAACTGTTCCTCTGTATCGTCTCTCTTCATCGCTTCGGGATAAGGAATGCGAGGTTGGTACTTTTTTATTACCGGTTTTGGCTTTTCTTGTGTTAGCTCAACTTTACCTTTCTCTACCTCATTTTCTTGTATTGGATTGGGTTTATCTAACCCTATACTATCATGAGCTGTGATAGCTTGGATTTGCTCATTTGGGTTAATCTCGGTGTTGCTTGGTAGACGCCCTTGCGGTCGTTCGGAAATTATCTTTGCGAGTTGTCCAACTGTCTTAGTAAGTTCCCCAACTTGACTTTCAATCCCCTTAATTGATGCCTGTTGATTCTTAAGGGTGGTTTCAGTGTCTTGGAGACGGTTATCTATGGCTGCCATGAATTTTGTCAGTATCTCTTCAAGGTTCGGCCTCTTTTCCTGTGGATAGGGCTAATTTTGGAAATTTTGAGGAGGTTGTTGTCTTTGAATTCCTTGATTTCCTTGACCTCCCCATGAAAAATTTAGATGGTTCCTCCAACCTGGATTATAAGTATTACTATAAGAGTTATTATTAGATTTGAAATTATTACCTATATAAATCATCTGTTCGCTTTCTGTACCTGGTTGGTAGGGTGGGTACTAAGGATTCGCCACAGTTCCAATTGCGTCGCACTGCATTACTGGATGTACCTGCGAAGAACACAAACTATCAAGCTTTTTATTCATAATCTCTACCTGTGTTGATAGCATGGTTACTGCGTCGAGATTGAAAACTTCGGCTGATTTTATTGGTTTTGTCCTTGTAACCTGCCACTGATAGTTATTCAGTGACACCTCTTCAATAAACTCGTAGGCTGCTTTAGGAGTTCTGTTGTTCAGGGTTCCACCGGTGGCTGAATTAATTAGTTGCCTCGTTGAGGGGTTCACACCGTTATAGAAAGTTTGGACTTGGAGCCACAAGGGTAAACCATGGTGCGGACACCTTCTCAAGAGATCCTTGTATCTCTTCCATGCGTCGTATAATGTCTCTAAATCCATCTGCACAAAAGAAGAGATATCATTCCGTAATTTGGCCGTTTTGGCCGGTGGGAAATATTTTAATAAAATTTTTTTGGTCATTTGATCTCATGTAGTGATTGACCCTCGTGGTAACGAGTTTAACCACTGTTTACCTTTATTCCTTAATGAAACGGGAAATAACCGAAGACGGATGGCATCATCGGAAACGCCATTTATTTTGAAGGTATCACAGAACTCTAAAAAATTAGCTATATGAGTATTTGGGTCTTCGTCCAGTAAACCATCAAATTGAGCAAATTGTTGAATCATTTGTATAGTGTTAGGCTTTAATTCAAAATTATTAGCAGCCATAGCAGGCCTAACAATACTTGATTCTGCTCCTGTTAAATGAGGTTTAGCATAATCATACATAGTACGCGGAGCATTATTTTCTGCCACATATTGTGGTGGTGGATTATTCTCGTCCATCCCTTCAGTAGGATTGGATCTGCCTTCTCGCTCTTTTTCTGTGTAATTTAGGTCTCGCCTAATTTCTCTACGATACCTACGAGCGGTAGCTTCAATATCACTGTCGTATACTAGTGGTCCTCTTGGGTTCCTTCTAGTCATAAACTAGAGGTACCTGCTAGGAAAAGAAAGAAAGAAAATTTAGCAAAGTTAAAAAAAAACAAAAACAAAAACAAAAATAAAAATAAAAGTAAAAGTAAATTGCGGAAAGTAATGGCTAAATTAATAAAAATAGAGCATTCTTAATATTTTAGTTCCCCGGCAACAGCGCCAAAAACTTGATCGCTGTGATTTTAGAGTTTTAAATTTATAATGATCGAACCTGGAACTAACTATAACAACGATTGAGGCAAGTGCACCTACCGAACAGTAGTATAGCTTAGGCAAGACCGGATTGTCGAACCCAAAGGAACCAAAAGTACTAATACTAACTTTCTTTTTATTATCTAGCCTAAAATAAGTGAAGTTGTTATTTAATCTAAAATTAACTAACTACTAAGCTAAAGACGCAAAGAAAAAATGAATGAATTAGGGAAATACTATTGGAAAAACTCAGTTGATTAAGATGATACCCTTAGGAAGAATCCACCTAGACTTCACTTGTTATCTAACTTTGAACTGGACGATTTATTCACTTGACTTTATCCGTAAGACTCCCTAATGTATATTAAACCCTCTCTTGAAGCGAATAACTTCTAATCCTAGGTTGATTAATTGAAATCTCTTTCTAATTAAAACCCCTAGAATTGCATTAACTCGATCTATGGACTCCCATATTAGGTTTCACCCTAATCCGACAAAATCTTGTCACCCTATCTCTAGGCGCGATCAACTCCGCTTAATTATGCTAGATCTACTCTTAAGCGGGGACTTTTTCTCCTCCACCTAAGCACATCAAACTTGAATCAATATCTCAGAAATATTAACACAAGAATAAAGAACACATAATTAAGAACAAATCAAGTATTTATCATATAGTTTAGCAAACGGTAACAAGATTCATCTAAGTTTCATCCCCTTCAGGTATCTGAAGGGTTTAGTTCATAATGATAAAAGAAAATATCTCAGAAGAAAAGATAAAACAAAACATAAGAAATCCCTAAAACCCCCTGAAGGAATTGAAGGAGAGATCCACCGTCTTGAGTAGAATTCTGGCTTCTTGAGATGGATCAACTGGCTATCTTTGAGTGTTTCTCACAAATCTGACCTTTTCGGCTCGGCTCCTTGGCCTAGCTCACCCCCCTCTTCTAGGTTATACTTAGGGTCTTTATATAGGCTTTTGAAATAGGTTTCTTTGCCCCTAAGTATCCTTTTCCGAGTGAAATTGCTCTTCTTCGCAGTAGGGGCACGGCCATGGCACACGCCCGTGTGAATCATCTTTAGGCCGTGTTCAGAATTTTAATGAGGTGACATGCCCGTGTGAATCGTAATCAGGCCGTGTTCTAGTCTATCAAGGAGACACGGCCATGTTGGCTCAAGTTCAGGCCGTGTCAATTTTTACTTTGGCCCAATTTGGTTCGGTTTGAGCTCGTTTATCGTTCTGTCCATCCTCCGGTGCTTTCCTGAGTATAAAACATGAAAAGAAAGGATTAAGCGCACCTTTTTACATAAATCAAGGGATAAATCAACCAAAAGTATGCTAAATATGGGATTAAAATATGTTAGTTTTACGGTTTATCAATGGTAAGCTAAGTACGATGCTACCCCAATACTTAGCAACGATGAGCTGGGCTATGTGCGATGCTATCGCTAAGTATATTGTTTAGTGGGCTAAGTGTGAGACCTCTATGATTACCTTATTGGTAGGCTAAGTGCGATACCACCTTATTGTATCGATTGTGGTAGGCTACGCGCGAAACCACCGAGAGAGTAGCTGTGTGGATTTATTAGTGAGTAGTTTAGATGTGTGGATGTGTTATTGTGAAATAATGATGTGTTCTATATTGTGTAAATGCGATATTGAATGAAGGGGTGCATGTCAATGGTTATGAGTATGTGACTCATGATGTGTTGGAAATGTGGTAAGGGATAGAAAGAGTAAGCATAGTTGTGAATTACATATGTTTGTATAATGCTAATTGTTGTTTAGCTTATATTATGATGATTAATTATCTATGTGTAAAATCGCTAAGCTCAAAGCTTACTCCCTTTCTTTTCGCTTGTCTTATAGAGTAATAGAGTTGAATCGAGATACGTGGATCATTTGGAAGATCGCCCACACTGTCAGCATACTCTGGTACATTGGATTAAACGTTTTGTATATGGCATGTATAGGGGCTAGACAAGTTATTGATTTTTTGGTTGTAAATGGCTAAGTCATGTTGGCCTTTAGATGGATAATCTACTTTGTATAATGCCATAGTTGTTGGCTATTTTATTATATGAAAAGATGTAGTTATCCATGTAAGATTGTGTTTCAAATTGAGTTGATTATGGATGTGTTGAATGAGTACATGTTGTGTATGCTAGGGGGTGAGAAGGGGCATGAAAAATAGCTTTGTTCTTGTTCATGTGGGTAGACACACGGGCTTGTGTCTAGACCATGTGTGATACACGATCAACCCATGGGCATGTGACTTGGCCGTGTGTCCCCTGCATGTTAGTATTTTAAGTCAGATTAGACCACGGACTTGTCACACGGGCGTGTGCCTAGGACGTGTGAGTTATTCAGTGTTGGCTACGGGCTAGCCACACGGGCGTATGTCTAGACTTCAAGGCTGTGTGAAGTAGTCAGTGTGCACCACGGGTGGTGAACACGGGCGTGTGACCTAGTCGTGGGACTTTGGCAGAATGGTTGAGTTTTGTGCACGGGTTGTGGACATGGGCGTGTGTGACTACACACGGGCGTGTATCATCTAGCACGGGCGTGTAGTCCTTGTCTAGATGGAGAAAATTTTTGAGATAGTAAGAGTTTTCGATATGGTCTCGAGAGCCCTCGTGTGTTTGAGTAAGGCCTCGTAACTCGAAAATGAGGTTGTCATGGTGACTTAAGGAGAGTAGTCACGTTGAGCCTAAGTGGCGACCAAGTAGTTTTAATTCGGTAACGCCTTGGACCCGGTTCCGGCGGGGATTACGGGTAAGGGGTGTTACATTTAGTGGTATCAGAGCTATGGTTTAGTCAGTTCTAGGATTACCGTAGCGGGTGTAAGAGTCTAGCTATACATGCCATAAGTGTACAATGATAGTGTGGTGGTTTCTGATGATTTTAAACCTTGTTTTATATAGTATATGGATCCCGATCAATCGACTACTGATGAAGCAGCTAGTAATGCACTGGCTCCTGCGCAAGGAACCGCGCATGTAGAGAGTGGACCCGAGGTTAGGGGTCAAGGGGAAGAGGCTCGGGAAGCCTTTCTCCAGATGATGAGTAATTGGTACTCGGATTATGTTCGAGCAAACCCTAATGCTCAACCTCCTCCACCTCCTCCTATGCCTCAGCCAAATCCAGTGACTCCTCAAGGTAATGATGTAGTGAGGATATCGAAACCCCCGGTGGATAAGATTAAGAAACACGGGGCTGAGGAGTTTAGAGCTAAGGTAGATGATGACCCTGAAAGGCCGGAGTTCTGGCTAGAGAACTCAATGAGAGTGTTTGATGAACTCTCATGTACACCTGAAGAGAGCTTGAAGTGTGTTGTTTCTTTGATGAGGGACTCGGCTTACCATTGGTGAAAGACGTTGACGTCAGTAGTCCCGAGAGAGCGGGTGACGTGGGACCTCTTTCTGGAAGAGTTCCGAAAGAAGTACATAAGCCAATGATTTACTGATCGAAAAAGGAAGGAATTCCTTGAGTTGAAGCAAGGAAGAATGTCAGTAGCAGAATATGAGCGTGAGTTTGTTAGGCTTAGCAAATACGCCCAATAAGGTGTGTCGACGGAGACCATTCTGTGTAAGAGGTTCGAAGATGGACTGAATGAGGATATCAAACTCCTAGTTGGTATCTTGGAGTTGAAAGAGTTTGTTGTGTTGGTCGAGAGGGCAAGTAAGACCGAAGAGTTGGGTAAAGAAAAGAGAAGGGCTGTGAGTGAAGCCCGAGATGCGAGAAAGAGGCCAATGGGCAAGTCGTACCAAGCCCAGTCGAAAAGATCCAGGGAAGTGAATCCTCAGACGATAGAATCAGTGGGATATTCACATCGAGACTTGGACCACACTCGTCCGGGTTTGAGAGTCCAAGCTACCTCGATGGAAAGTGTGGGCAATACGAAAAACAAACTGGAGTGTCCAAATTGTGGTAGATATCACACCGGAGAGTGTTAGGGAAATAGCCGGAAATGTTATAAGTGTGGTTCCCCTGACCACTTTATTCGAAATTGCCCTGAGAGGGATGATAAGGAAGAGAAAGAAGAGATGAGACCTCGTGATGTGTTTGCAAGGGGTAGACCACCAAGGAACCCAAGAGGTGGGAATAGTGGTAGAGGTGCGTCCAGAGACTCTGCTGTGAGACCGGAGGGTCGGGCACCTGGGAGGACTTATGCCATTCGCGCCCACGAAGAGGCATCATCCCCAGATGTGATAACGGTTACTTTTTCTCTCTATGACACCTTTGTTATTGCTTTAAATGATCCAAGGTCTACTGATAAACCATAATAGTAACATATTTTAATCCCACATTTAGCATTCTTTTAGATAGTTTATCCCTTGAATTATGGAATTTGGTGCTCTTAATCCTTTAATTTCATGTTTTCTACTCAGGAGAGCATATGAGGATGAAAAAATGAGAAATAGGCTTAAAACGGACAAAATGGGCCAAAGAGAGAAATCGACACGGCCTGGGGTTTCACCACACGACCGTGCCCCTTTAGCAGGCTCCAACACGGCTTGCAACTCGACTTACGCGGGTGTGTGCCATGGGCGTGTCCCTACCATGGAAAAGAAGAATTTTATTCGGATTAGGGTACTTAGAGGCAAAGAAACACATTCCAAAAGCCTATATAAACACCCTAATGGCCAACCTTTTGGAGGGCGTCCAGCTAGGCCAAAGAGCCAAGCTGGAGAGGTCAGAATCGTGGGATTTACTCGAAGAAAGCCAGTTGATTCATCTCAAGAAGCTGGAGTCATACTCAAGACGGAAGATCTTCTCTTCAATTCCTTCAGGGGGTTTTAGGGTTTTTCTTATGTTTTGTTTTATCTTTTCTTCTGATATGTATATTTTTATGATTATAAACTAAACCCTCAGATACCTGAGGGGGATGAAACCTAAGACGGATCTTGTTATTATTTTCTGAGCTATATGATAAATACTTGATTTGTTCTTAATTATGTGTTCTTAATTCTTGTTTTGATAATTCAGGATATTGATTCAAGTATTGATGTGCTTAGGCAGAGGAGGAATAGACCCTACCTAAGAGTAGATCTAGCATAGTTAAGCGGAGTTGCTCGCGCGCCTAGAGATAGGGTGACGAAAATCTGCCGAATTAGGGTCAAACCTAATATGGGAGTCCATAGATCGAGTTAATGCAATTCTAGGGGTTTTAATTAGAAAGAGATTTCAATTAATCAACCTAGGGTTAGACATTAGTAGCCTCGAGTGAGGTATTAATATAAATTAGGATATCCTACGGATCAAGTCAAGTGAATAAATCGTCTGGTTTAGAGTTAGATAACAAGTGAAGTCTAGGTGGATTCTTCCTTGGGTATTGTCTTAATCAATTGGTTTTTCCCACAAGTATTTCCCCAATTTATTCTCTTTGTCTTAGCGTCTTTAGCTTAGTAGTTAGTTAATTTTAAATAAACAATAATTCACTTCAATTCTTAGGCTAAATAATAGGAAGAAAGTTAGTATTAGTACTTTTTGTTCCTTTGGGTTCGAAATTCTGGTCCTGCCACTAAACTATACTATTGTTTGATAGGTGCGCTTGCCTCAATCGTTGTCACAGTTAGTTTCTAGGCTAGATCATTCATTATATAAATTTTAAGACTCTGACGTAACGATCAAGTTTTTGGCGCCATTGTCGGGGAACTAAAATATTAAGAACGCTTAATTTTTATTACTTTAGCCATTTTTATTTTTGCAATTTACTTTTATTTTGTGTTTAACATTGCTAATATTCTTTCTTCCATTTGTTCATTGCAGGTACCCCTAGTTTATGACTAGAAGGAACCCGACAGGACCCTTAATTTACGATAGTGATATTGAAGGTACCGTCCACAAAAATTGTAGAGAAATAAGGCGAAGCTTAACTTACATAGAAGAAGAGCAAGAAGACGAGAACAATACTACCGAAGAGATGGCTGAGAATAACCCGCTACCTCTAGAGGTGGTAAAAAATCATGCTCCTCGAACTATGCATGATTATGCTAAACCTAATTTAACAGGAACCGAATCAAGTATTATTAGACCTGCTATTGCTGCAAATAATTTTGAATTGAAACCTAACACTATACAGATGATACAATAGTTTGTTCAGTTCGATGGTTTGTAGGATGAGGATCCTAACACTCACATAGCAAATTTCATAGAATTTTGCGATACCTTCAAAATAATTGGCATTTGTGATGATGTCACCATCTTCAGTCGTTTCCCTTTTCTTTGAGGAATAAAGCCAAACAGTGGTTGTATTCTCTTCCACGAGGATTAATCACTACATGGGAGCAAATGACCGAAAATTTTTTATTAAAATATTTTTCGCCGGCTAAAACAGTTAAGTTAAGGAATGATATCTCTTCTTTTGTGCAGATGGATTTAGAGACACTTTATGATGCATGGGAGAGATACAAAGATCTATTGAGAAGGTGCCCACACCATGGATTACCCTTGTGGCTACAGGTCCAAACCTTTTACAATGGTGTAAACCCTTCAACCAGGCAGTTGATTGATTCAGCCGTCGTTGGAACATAAAATAATAAAACACCTGAGGCTGCCTACGAGTTTATAGAAGAGATGTCACTGAACAACTATCGGTGGCAAGTCACAAGGACAAGGCCAACAAAAATAGCCGCTACTGTTTTCAACCTCGACGCACTAACCATGCTATCAAATCAGGTAGAACTTTTAAATAAAAAGATTGATGGTTTGTATAGTTCTTTGCAGGTACATCTAGTTATGCAGTGTGATACGAATGAAGGGTCGAACAATACAGAATATCCACCCTACAACCCGGGCGTAGAAAGCGAGCAGATGAACTATATGGGTAATAATTTTAGATCTCAAAATAACCCCTATAGTAATAATTATAATCCAGGTTGGAGGAACCACCCCAATTTTTTGTGGGGAGGTCAAGGAAATCGAGACAAAGAACCCCTCCAAACTTCCAACAACACCCTACCCACGGGAAAAGAAGTCGAACCTTGAGGAGATGTTGACAAAATTCATAGCGGTGTCAGAAACACGTTTCCAAAACACCGAAACAACACTTTAAAATCAACAAGCATCGATTCAAGAGATCAAGAATCAGTTAGGTCAACTTACCATGATCATGTCAGAACGACCGCAAGGTAGATTGCCAAGCAACACTGAAACCAACCCAAAGGAGCAACTTCAAGCCATAACCGCTCATGATAGTAAAGGGTTAGATGAACCCAAATTAAAGCAAGAGGATGTGGTAGAGGAAGGTGAGGTCGAGGTAAGACATGATAAATCAAAACTTGTAATCAAAGAGTACCAACCTCGCATACCATATCCCGAAGCAATGAAGAAAGATAACACAGAGGAACAGTTCGGTAAGTTTCTTAAACTTTTAAAGAAATTACATATTAACTTACCGTTTCTCGAAGCTCTTTCGCAGATGCTAGATTCAAGGAAATTTTTAAAAGAACTTCTGACAAACAAACGGAGGTTAGACGAGGCATCGCATGTGGAGCTAAATGCAATGTGCTCAGTAATTCTACAAAATAAACTACCACAAAATTTAAAAGATCCAGGGAGTTTTACAATTCCATGTTTAATTGGTAGTTTATCTATTAATAACGCTTTAGCTTATTTAGGGGCAAGCATAAATGTTATGCCTTATAAAATGTTTAAACAGCTAGGTCTAGGGAAACCCAAACAAACTAGGATGAGCATTCAATTAGCTAATAAAACTATTAGAATTTTTAGGGGTATAATCGAAGATGTTCTAGTAAAAATTGATAAATTCGTATTACTAATAGACTTTGTTGTTTTAGACATGGATGAGGACAATAATATCCCTTTAATTTTAGGAAGACCCTTTTTAGCAACTGCTAGAACCAAAGTTGATGTTGGTACAGGAAAACTTATACTTCGTGTAGGTGATGAGACGATCACTCTTCAAGCTCTTGACTCGGCTAAGACATCAAGCAATCAAGGTGAGAACGTAAACTATATTTATGACCATTCGGTTAAACTTTCTTTTCAGGAAGCACCGCGAAATTACACAGCTGAGCCATACCTTAGATCTCGTGCCAACAAAGAAATAGCTTATGAGGAGCGAAGGCTTCAAATTTATGAACTAGACGAGTGGAAGACACATTTCAAGGAGAAACTAGGAATACGCGAAGCAAAACCAAAGCAACTCCATGTCAAACCTAAAGATGGGACAAACCAATTTTAGATCGAGAATAAGGTATTGTTGGATAAGACAGACCCTCAAATCTCCACTTCAGACCTGAATACAAACGAAGAAATCCCTTTTAAGGTACTCAATGTCTTCCCATACGAAACAGTCGAGGTAACTAATCCTAAGTTCGGGACGTTTAAGGTAAACACCACTCGACTTAAACTATTTATCGATAATCGAATTGATGGCATGAGAAAGGATTTTCACCTCCTCAAACCACCAAGATTATGCGAATGAGAGGTAAAGTCTAGCTTAAGACTTTAGACAAGCGCTTCTCGGGAGGCAACCCGAGCACTAACCCCACTAACGTCCATATTTTTGAATTTTAGCATCTAACTAAAAACTAACCAAATTTTTAGGGGCAGGTTTCCCTACCCACACGGCCTTGCACACGGGCGTGGCCGTGGCCGTGTAGAGACAGGGCAAAAATTTTCCCCAAAACACGGGTTGCGATAAAATACCACGGCCGTGGTCGAAACTAAGAAATCTACACGGGCGTGCGACACGCTCGTGGGACATTTGAGTTCATGTTTTTTTATTTTTTTATCTTTTTCTCTTATTTTCATTTTTAATTTCTTTTATTTTATCCTTCTCGTCTTTAATTTATATTATTTTGATTTCTTTAATTTAGGTTCAAGGGGCTGTTAACGAACGACCACACCACCACTGGAGTATCCTCCCCACCTTCACCTCTCTCCAACTTTACTGTTTCTTTTCATTGACTCCATCCAAAATTCAGGAAGTTTCACTTCTCTCCCTATCTTATGATTTTATTACTATATTGCTATTATCTATCTTTGTACATTGAGGGCAATGTACATTTCAAGTGTGGGGGGTGAAATTTATTTAGGAAAGGGCCTAACTTTTTTTTCATTATTTGAAAATCCCTGAATTATGTCTTATTCTTAAGTAAATCTTCTCATATTACTATTAGAATGAAATTTCTTTTGACTTATGATTTTCATTGATATGTTTCGGATTAAGTCATTGATAATTATGCAGTGATGATTTAAACTTTAGGAGACTAGAGAATCAAGCAGGATAAGTCTATTTTTCAGAAGTAAAAATTTTGTTAGGTTGTCTACCCGAATCTAATGATTACTTTGAAGTTTGAAATTTACAAGGTTGATATCAAAAACCCATAATTTTTGTGAGATATTGAGCCTTTTAGAGCATATATTATTTTTCGTGCTCACTTTATTGATTATGAGTGTGTCAACATTGATTTGTTATTCTAGAACTTGCATCGATTATACATGTCGAGACCACACCTTTGATTTGATATACAAAGATGATAAAGGCACCTAGGATTTAACCCACTTACTCCATAAAAAGCCTACTCTCACAATTAACCCTTAGTGAACCCCTTTGATCCTAACAACCCTTTTACTGACTCACCCTCAACATTACCAAAAAGAATTATTGTTGAAATCCCTTTAATTAATTTGACCCACATTAAGTCGAGGTCTGATTCGAACAGATTACTTAGCTAAACTATGCTTTCCATTTCAGTTGTTAATTTCTTATTATTATTGTACTTGATTTGTTCTTAAAATAAAACAAAGTATATTCATTATTAGTTCTATGTTATTTGAGCTCAAACTGTTAATTTCATCATCTTTAGAAGAAGCTCGTGTTATTAGTATTAAGTTTTCGAGATGTAATTATTTAGTATTAGTACAAATTTTTAGTTAGGTAATTTGTCAATTCAGTCTTGATTCTAACCCTCTAATTCAGCCTTTATCCACACCTTTAACCTAAGCCCCGTTACAACCCATAAAAGACCTTTTGATTTGTGTATCATATCATTTTACAGTGGTGGAGATTTTATTTTCATGCAAGCCTATGGGATTAACTTTTCATGTTCGACTTCTGAGTGCTTATTTTTGAACCTTAAACACTTCGAGTGATTTGAGTGAATCTTTAGTGAGGATGTCAATTTTTGTCGATTTTGAATTATAGGTAATTATTTAGGTAAGGGGAAACACCTATTTTTCGTACTATAAAAACTATGACTTTGATTGTTTGAATCTTTAGGAACTTTCTGGTTAAGTTATCAATGTATGAATTACCTATGAATTATGATGAAACACTATTGATGAATATCATGAATTGAGGAAGTTCGTTTTAATTGTAAGTTGAGAATTTTGTTTGAGGACAAGCAAAAGCTTAAGTGTGGGGGTATTTGATAATCTGTAATAGTAACATATTTTAATCCAACATTTAGCATTCTTTTGGATAGTTTATCCCTTGAACTATGGAATTTGGTGCTCTTAATCCTTTAATTTAATGTTTTATACTCAAGAGAGCATAGGAGGATGAAAAGAACGAGAAATAGGCTTAAAACGGGTCAAATGGGCCAAAGAGAGAAATCGACACAGCCTGGGGTTCCACCACACGGTCGTGCCCCTTTAGCAGGCTCGAACACGGCTTACAACTCGACTTACACGGGCATGTGCCATGGGCGTGTCCCTGCCGTAGAAAAGAAGAATTTTATTCGGATTAGGGTACTTAGAGGCAAAGAAACACATTCCAAAAGCCTATATAAACAACCTAAAGGCCAAATTTTAGGAGGGCATCTAGCTAGGCCAAGGAGCCAAGCCGGAGAGGTCAAAATCGTGGGATTTACTCGAAGAAATCCAGTTGATTCATCTCAAGAAGCCGGAGTCATACTCAAGACGGAAGATCTTCTCTTCAATTCCATCAGGGGGTTTTAGGGTTTTTCTTATGCTTTGTTTTATCTTTTCTTCTAAGATGTATATTTTTATGATTATGAACTAAACCCTCAGATACCTGAGGGGGATGAAACCTAAGACGGATCTTGTTATTGTTTTCTGAGCTATAGGATAAATACTTGATTTGTTCTTAATTATGTGTTCTTAATTCTTGTTTTGATAATTCAGGATATTGATTCAAGTATTGATGTGCTTAGGCAGAGGAGGAATAGACCCTGCCTAAGAGTAGATCTAGCATAGTTAAGCGGAGTTGCTCGCGCGCCTAGAGATAGGGTGACAAAAATCTGCCGAATTAGGGTCAAACCTAATATGGGAGTCCATAGATCGAGTTAATGCAATTCTAGGGGTTTTAATTAGAATGAGATTTCAATTAATCAACCTAGGGTTAGACGTTAGTAGCCTCGAGAGAGGTATTAATATAAATTAGGGAATCCTACTGATCATGTCAAGTGAATAAATCGTTTGGTTCAGAGTTAGATAACAAGTGAATTCTAGGTGGATTCTTCCTTGGGTATTGTCTTAATCAATTGGTTTTTCCCACAAGTATTTCCCTAATTCATTCTCTTTGTCTTGGCGTCTTTAGCTTAGTAGTTAGTTAATTTTAAATTAAATAATAATTCAATTCAATTCTTAGGCTAAATAATAGGAAGAAAGTTAGTATTAGTACTTTTGGTACCTTTGGGTTCAACATTTCGGTCTTGCCACTAAACTATACTACTGCTCGATAGGTGCGCTTGCCTCAATCATTGTCACAGTTAGTTTCTAGGCCTGATCATTCATTATATAAATTTTAAGACTCTGACATAACGATCATCTACTCACTCTTATATTTGCATGAGATTAGCATCTAGTTTGAATATGACCATTGAGTCTACGGACATTGTGGTTAAGGTGTCAAACCCGTTAGGAAAATACGTGTTAATGGACAAGGTGTGTAAGAATTGTCCTTTGTTGATTAAGAGTCATTGCTTTCCGGCAAACCTTATGTTGTTGCCGTTTGATGAGTTTGACTTAATCCTTGGCATGGATTGGTTGACTACCCATAGTGTCTTAGTGAACTGTGGTAGTAAGTTTATCGAATTGAAATGTGAGAGTGGAGATGTTGTTCGGTTGAATCAGGTTGATCGGATAGTCTACCAGTGATGATTTCTTTCCTAGTGGCTGAGAAATGTTTGAGAAAAGGGTCTGAGTCCTATCTCACCTTTATTTTGAATACTCAAGAGGTTGGAGTAAAATTTGATACAGTGTCGGTGGTATATGAGTATCCGGATGTATTTTCGGAAGAGTTACCCGGATTACCTCTAGAGAGAAAGGTCGAGTTTGGGATTGAGTTAGTTCCAGGAACGGCACCTATTTCAATTGCTCCGTATAGAATGGCACCTTTAGAGGTGAAAAAAGCTGAAGGGTTCGATTGCAGAGAGTTGACAGATAAGGGTTTTGCAAGACCGAGCTACTCACCGTAGGGGTGCTCGGTACTATTTGTGAAAAGAAAGATGGGTCTATGAGGTTGTGTATAGACTATAGGCAACTTAACAAAGTGACGGTGAAGAATAAGTATCCTTTACCAAGAATTGATGATCTTTTGATCAACCGAAAGAGCTACATGTTCTCCAAGATCGACTGAGGTCCAGTTATTACCAGTTGAGAGTGAAAGAGCAAGATGTGTTGAAAATCGCATTTCGAACAAGGTATGGCCATTATGAGTTTTTGGTCATGCCGTTTGGTTTAACGAATGCACTGCGATATTTATGGATTTGATGAACCGTGTCTTTCGATCGTATGTGGATAAGTTTATGGTTGTCTTCATTGATTTATATTGATCTATTCTCGGGATGAGAACGATCATGAGGAACATTTGAGAATTGTCTTGCAAACTTTAAGAGATGAACAGTTGTATGCTAAGTTTAGCAAGAGTGAGTTTTGGCTCCGAGAGGTTGGATTTTTAGGACACGTTGTGTCGAGTGATGGTATTCGAGTCGACCCGAGTAAGATTTTGGCTATTGTAGATTGTAAACAGCCGAGGAATGTGTCGGAAGTTAGAAGCTTCTTGGGACTAGCGGGATATAACAGATGTTTTGTAAAGGGGTTCTCAGTGATTGCTACCCCGATGATGAAATTGTTGCATAAGGATGTCAAGTATGATTGGACGGAGGCATGTCAACAGAGTTTTGAGAGATTGAAAACATCGTTGACTGAGGCACCGGTTTTGGTTCAACCAGAATCAGGGAAAGAGTTTGTGGTTTTCAATGACGCGTCGTTTAATGGTCTCAGTTGCGTGTTGATGCAAGAGGGTAAGGTAGTCGCTTATGCCTCGAGACAACTAAAACCGCACGAGAAGAATTATCCGAATCATGATTTGGAGTTGGCTGTGATTATTTTCGCGTTAAAGATTTGGTGACATTACTTATATGGTGAGAAGTGCCGAATCTTTACGGATCACAAGAGTTTGAAGTATTTGATGGATCAAAAGGATTTAAATTTGCGACAGAGGAGGTGGCTCGAGTTATTGAAAGACTATGAGTTAGTCATTGATTACCACCCCGAAAAAGCAAATGTGGTTGCAGATGCCCTGAGTAGGAAATCCTTGTATGCTCTAAGAGTTATGAGCACGAGTTTAGCATTGTCTGATGATGGTGCTATATTGGCATAGTTGAGAGCTAAGCCACTGTTTGTTCAACAGATATGTGAGGCTCAAGAAAATGATAGTGAGGTGCAAACTAAGAGAGCTAAGTGTGGATCAGAAAGTGACTCTAATTTTTGAGTGGGTTCGGATGGTTGTTTGTTATACCATGACAGAATTTGTGTACCTAGAGATGAAGAACTGATTCGGAAGGTTTTCCATGAGGCACATAGTGGTTATTTGTCAGTACACCCGGGCAGTACGAAAATGTACAACGACTTGAGGAAATTTGATTGGTGGCCGGGTATGAAAAGAGATATCTCTGAGTTCGTGACAAAGTGTCTGATTTGTCAACAAGTGAAAGCTAAACATCAAGTACCTTTGGGATTGCTTCAGCCAGTGATGGCTCCCGAGTGGAAATGGGATCAGATTACCATGGATTTTGTGACGGGGTTACCTATGACTCCGTAAAAGAAAGATGCTGTGTGGGTTGTTGTGGATAGATTGACAAAGTCAGCTCATTTTATTCCAGTACGTGTGGACTATTCACTGGACAAGTTAACAGAATTGTATGTTGCAGAGATAGTGAGGTTACATGATGTGCCTATGTCTATAATATCGGATAGAGATCCGAGGTTTACTTCGAGGTTTTAGAAGAAGTTACAAGAGGCCATGGGTACGAGGTTAAATTTTTGTACTCATTCCATCCAAAAATTGATGGTCAGTCTGAAAGAGTGATTCAAGTTCTTGAAGATATGCTTCGATGTTGTGTGTTAGAATTCGAAGGTAGTTGGGAAAGATATCTACCTTTGGTCAAATTTGCTTACAACAACAGTTATCAGTCAAGTATACGGATGGCTCCGTATGAGGCCTTGTATGGTCGTAAGTGTCGGACTCCATTGTATTGGATCGAGCTTAGTGAAAAGCATATCCATGGGGTCGATCTAGTGAAAGAAACTGAAGAGAAAGTTAAAGTAATCCGTAATAGTCCAAAGTCGCCGGACCACCGTAAGTCGTGGTGATTTGAAAAAAAAAGAGATTGAGTTTGAAGTGGGTGACAAAGTGTTTTTAAAAGTGTCCCCATGGAAGAAAATCATGAGATTTTGACGAAAAGGGAAATTGAGTCCAAGGTTCATAGGGCCATGTGAGATTACAGATAGAGTTGGGCCAGTAGCATACCGGTTGGCTTTGCCGGTAGAATTGGAAAAGATTCATAATGTGTTCCATGTGTCGATGTTGCGACGGTATCGCTCCGATCCTTCACTTGTGATTCCTTCGACCAAAATTGAGATAAGATCAGATATGTCTTATGAAGAGGAGCCGATTAAGATATTGGCTCGATAAGTGAAACAATTGAGGAATAAGAGCATAGCACTAGTGAAAGTGTTATGGCAGAAACACGGTGTGGAAGAAGCTACGTGGGAAACGGAAGAGGCTATGAGAGAGCAACATCTAAACCTCTTTACTGGTAAGATTTTTGGGGGCAAAAATCTCTAAAAGCGGGGGAGAGTTGTAACATCCCGATTTAGGGCCTAGTCAGAACAGTGGTGCGAGACCACAAATCTGAGGCATAAGTATGAGTTTTTGAGGTCTATGCCATGTTTGCATGCTAGTGTGAAAGTTTCATGAAGTAATTTTGTTAAATTGTGGTTGAACTGTCCAAAAGGACTAAATTGCAAAAGTTGCAAAATGTGAGATTCTAGGAGCTATTTGTGTGAAATTGCTTTAGAATATCAATTAGAAGTCCTTAATGAGTAATTTTCACAATTTCTAATTTTTGGACAAATTTGGGCATGGATGAGTTAAATTAGAAAGTTTGTCAAAAAGTGTATTTTGGTCATTTGACAATTAAATGATTAAAATAGGAGAAAAGATGACAAAACCCGTTCATCTTCTTCTCCAAGGCTGCCGAAAATTTGAGAGAAGCCATTGTTAGGGCTCTTCAACTTTTCAAGCTAGCTAGTAAGTGTATTCTAGCCCGTTTTTTATATTCTTCGTATTTTTGAACTCCTAGTAGCATAAGTAAGTTATTTTTAGCTATATGATGAGCAAAAATGGATGTTCAAAAATTTACCCATGTATGACATGCATGTATTTTGATGTTTTATGGAAGAATATGAAAGCTTGGTGTTGTAGAAACATCTTTTACTAAGTGAATTCCATGAAAAATGCATGTAGGGACTAGTTTGTGAAAGCCTTGAGTTTGCTCATACATGTGAGAATTAGTGAGAATTGATGATAGCTTTAATTGAGTAAGTGATTAGTCTAAGCACGAAAGGCTAGAAAGTTGAATAAAATCACTTTACGGGCCTTGGGGCAAAAGTGTAAATATGAGAAAGATTAGGGGCAAAATGGGGATTTTGCTAAAGTATGAGATAAAGGTCAATTTAGTCAATGTGTGTAGTGAATGTGTTGATTTTTCATTATAGATCAATAAAGGCTAATCCCGGATTGAAACCGAGGCAAGGGCAAGGTCGTGGACTAAATTACACATCTCCATACTTTTTGAGTACCGAGGTAAGTCTACGTATAAACGATGCATTATGCGTATACTTTGTAAATGCTAGCTAGGGTATAGCATGGTTGAGAACCTATATGGTTCATGTAGAATGAATGAGTTAGTTATAGTGAACAAATGAATGAATGAACTACAGAGTAGATATGTGAATGTGTAGTGATAATGCTTGATGGTAAGCTAAGTGCGATGCTACCCCAATACTTAGCAACGATGAGCTGGGCTATGTGCGATGCTATCGCTAAGTATATTGTTTAGTGGGCTAAGTGCGAGACCTCTATGATTACCTTATTGGTAGGCTAAGTGCGATACCACCTTATTGTATCGATTGTGGTAGGCTACGCGCGAAACCACCGAGAGAGTAGCTGTGTGGATGTATTAGTGAGTAGTGTAGATGTGTGGGTGTGTTTTTGTGAAATAATGATGTGTTGTATATTGTGTAAATGCGATATTGAATGCAGGGGTGCATGTCAATGGTTATGAGTATGTGACTCATGATGTGTTGGAAATGTGGTAAGGGATAGAAAGAGTAAGCATAGTTGTGAATTACTTATGTTAGTATAATGCTAATTGTTGTTTAGCTTATATTATGATGCTTAATTGTCTATGTGTAAACTCACTAAGCTCAAAGCTTACTCCCTTTCTTTTCCCTTGTCTCATAGAGTAATAGAGTTGAATCGAGATACGTGGATCAATTGGAAGATCGCCCACACTATCAGCACACTCTGGTACATTGGATTAAACGTTTCGTATAAGGCATGTATAGGGGCTAGACAAGTTAGTGATTTTTGGGTTGTAAATGGCCAAGTCATGTTGGCCTTTATATGGGTAATCTATTTTGTATAATTCCATAGTTGTTGGCTATTTTATTATATGAAAAGATGTAGTTATCCATGTAAGATTGTGTTTCAAATTGAGTTGATTATGGATGTGTTGAATGAGTACATGTTGTGTATGCTAAGGGGTGAGAAGCGGCATGACAAATAGCTTTGTTCTTGTCCATGTTGTGTATGCTAGGGAGTGAGAAGGGGGGTGAGTTGATTAGACCACAGACTAGTCACACGGGCGTGTGCCTAGGACGTGTGAGTTATTCAGTGTTGGCCACGGGCTAGCCACATAGGCGTATGTCTAGACTTTCAGGCCGTGTGAAGTAGTCAGTGTGCACCACGGGTGGTGAACACGGGCGTGTGACCTAGCCGTGGGACTTTGGCAGAATGGTTGAGTTTTGTGCATGGGTTGTGGACATGGGCGTGTGTGACTACACACGGGTGTGTAGTCCCTGTCTAGATGGAGAAAATTTTTGAGATAGTAAGAGTTTCCGATATGGTCTCGAGAGCCCTCGTGTGTTTGAGTAAGGCCTCGTAACTCAAAAATGAGGTTGTCGTGGTGACTTAAGGAGAGTAGTCACGTTGAGCCTAAGTGGAGACCAAGTAGTTTTAATCCGGTAATGCCTCGAACCCTGTTCCGGTGGGGATTACGGGTAAGGGGTGTTACAAGGCCACACGAGCGTGTGGGTCCACTTGGGCCCAATAGTGGGTTTTGGGCCCATATACACTGTTCTGGCCGTGTAGGTTATCTGAGTCGCTCGAAGCGACGATAGACCCTCTAGGAGGTCGTAAAAAGTATCGAGACCCCAATATTTATAAAATGACCGTAATACCCCTATAGGGTAAAATGACCGTAATACCCCTGTAGGGTAAAATGACCGTAATACCCCTGTAGGATAAAATGTCCGTAATGCCCCTGTAGGGTAAAATGACCGTAATACCCCTCTAGGGTAAAATGACCGTAATACCCCTATAAGGTAAAATGATCGTAATCCCCTGTAGGGTAAAATGACCGTTATGCCACTGTAGGGTAAATGACTATTTTGCCCCTCGAGGGTAAATGACTGACTTGTGCTGTGTTTTAACTGACTTGACTATGGTCGTGTGACTGATATGCTTTTAATATACGCTTAAATGATTGTTACTGAGCATGGCCATTCTGCATACACCTGTGATGATTGCACATGACATACACGACATTCTGCATGGGGTTGGGACATTGTTACGGAGGAAGTGTACGGCCCGTTGCCGTTCTGTACAAGGCTTTCAGCCTTTCTACGATATTTATGGCTTTTAGCCGTTCTGTTAACCGGCAATGGTGCTGCGATATTTATGGCTTTTAGTCGTTCTGTCTTTGGCCCCGAGCCGTTCTGTTAACTTAGTGTCGCAACCGCTGCTAAGCTTGGTGTGTTGGCTGGGTGGGTCGGTTTTATCCCCCATGGTGTGTTGGTTGGTACGAGTGGTGTATTGGTTGGATTGGGCTGGATTTCTATTTGCATATCTGCATCTGATACTGATTCCGTAATAGGCTTAGGTCCACCTGGTTCTGTTATGGGCTAAGGCCCACCTGATATTGTGACTGTGATGGGCTCAGGCCCAATCTGTTTCTTCATACCGTATGTCTGACTGTTTGTATTTTAAGAGATTACACACTGAGTTTTCACAAACTCACTGTTCTATCTAACTGTACAGGTAATCCCCAGCCTTAGGCAATTTGGAGCTGCGAGAGACTCGGAGGTGGCCACACGATCGTTGATACTCTGCTGTAGACTTTTTTATTTGAATTTTATATTTTTGGTTTTAATTCTGTTATAAGGCCTTTGAGGGATTAAATTTTTAAATGGGCTTTAGATTTCCTTATTTAAAACTGCTAAACACGAATTTTCAAAATTAACAACTACTTTCGAAAACACTTAAAAACAGACGTTTTTATATTTCAAACTTTAGGAGCTTCCACGATTGGAATAACCTAAAATATCAATGCCAGACATTAAGTAAATGTTTTTGACGAGATGATTTGCTAAACTCGAGCAAAAGGATTTAAACATAGAAATGAACTTTTAACGACAAACTCAATTTTTGAACGACGCTTTGAAGTGACACGCCAGATTCGGCCATAATGTCTAGGCCAGGTTTGGGGTGTTACAATGATGCTGTTGCGAATTGTAGACTAAAGACTATTGAATTAAAATGTCAGAATAGTGAAATTTTTTGAATTGAATTCGATGATTTGGGTGGATTGCATATAGTGATATCATCGATGTTAGCACTGAAATATGTGAGAAAGGGTTGCAAAGCTTATCTTGCATGTAACATCCTGGTTTAGGGCCTAGTCGGAATAGTGGTTCGAGACCACAAATCCGAGGGTCATGAATGAGTTTTTGAGGCTTATAATATGTATGCATGCTAGTGTGAAAGTTTCATGAAGCAATTTTGTGAAATTATGGTTGAATTGTCCAAAAGCACTAAATTGCAAAAGTTGCAAAATGTGTGTTTCTAGAAGCTATATGTGTGAAATAGCTTTAGATTATTAATTAGAGGTCCTTAAATAGCAATTTATCCAAATTCTATTTTTTGGACAAAAAGGGGCATGGATGAGTTAAAATTGAAAGTTTATCAAAAAGGGCATTTTGGTCATTTATCAATTAAGTGATTAAAATAGGTGAAAAGATGATAGAAATTCACTCATCTTCTCCCCAAGTCTATAAAATTAGAGAAGCCATTGTTAGGGCTCTTTCAATTTTTCAAGCTTGCTAGTAAGTGCTCTTAAGCCTAGTTTTTGACATTCTTCGTATTTTTGAAGTCCCGGTAGCATGAGTAAGCTATTTATAGCTATTTGGTGAGCTATCATGGATGTTCAAAAATGTAAAAATGTATGACATGCATGTATTTTGATGTTTTATGGAAGAATATGAAGGCTTGATGTAGTAGAAACATCTTTTGCTAAGTGGTTTTCCATGAAAATGCATGTAGGGACTTAGTTGTGAAAATATCAAGTTTGGTCATACATGGGTGATTTAGTGAGATTTGATGAATGCTTTAGTTGAGTAAGTGGTTCGGCTAAGCATGAAAGAGTAGAAAGTTGAATAAAAATCACTTTACGAGCCTTTGGGACTAAAGTGTAAATGTGAGAAAGTTTAGGAGCAAAATAGTAATTTTTCTAAAGTATGAGATGTGGGTCAATTTAGTCAATGTGTGTATTGAATAAGCTGATTTATTCATTATAGATCAAGAAAGACGAAGCCCGGATCGAAACTGAGGCAAAAGCAAGGTGGTGGACTAAATTGCACATTTCAATACTTTTGAGTATCGAGGTAAGTCTATGCATAAACAATGCCTTCATACTTACAATTTGTAAATGCTAGCTAGGGTGTAGCATGAATGAGAACGAATGAGAATGATTGGGAACCTATATGGTTCGAGTAGAATGAATGTAATATAGATGTGAATGGATGAATAATTGGGTAAATAGACTTGTGCATGTGTTGTGATAATGCTAGATGGTAGGCTAAGTGCGACACCATCCTAATGCATATTGACGATGAGCTAGCTATGTGCGATGCTATCGTGAGGTATATCATCTAGTGAGCTATGTGCTGAATCACTACGAATACCATTGTGGTAGGCTAGGTGCGATACCACCTTATTAATCAAATGTGGTGTGCTAAGTGCGAAACCATCGAGATATTGACTGTGTGGATTGACTGTGTGTATTAACTGTGTGGATGAGTAGTGTGGATTAGTTATGTGAACTAGCTGTGTGGATGAGCTGTGTGGATGAGCTGTGTGGATAAGTTATGTGGATTGACGGTGTTGTATATTACGTAAATGTGTTTTTGATGCAGGGGTGCATTTCAATGGTTGTGAGTATGTGACTCATGATGTGTTGGAAATGTGGTAAAGGATAGAAAGAGTAAGCATAGTTGTGAATTACTTGTTGGTATAATGCTAATAGTTGCTTAGCTTATACTATGTTGCTTATGTGTTTATGTGTAAACTTACTAAGCTCAAAGCTTACTCTCTTTCTTTTCCCTTGTCTTATAGATTAAAAGCGTTGAATCGAGATACGAGGATCATCAAAAGATAGCCCACATATCAGCACACTTTGGTACATGAAACTTAATGTTTTGTATATGGCATGTATAGGGGCTAGATAAGTTAGTAAATTTTGTTGTAAATGGCTAAGATGTGTTGGCCTATAGATGGATAGCTTATTTTGTATAATGCCATGGTTGTTGGCTATTACATTATATGAAAGAAAGATGTAGTTTTCTATGTGAGAATGTACTTCAATTTGAGTTGATTATGATGGTGTTAGATGAGTATATGTTGTGTATGTTAGAAGGGTGAAAAGAACTTGACACTTAGTCTTGTTCTTGACCATGTGGGTAGACACACATGCGTGTGTCTAGACCATGTGTGACGCACGGTCGGCCCACGGGCGTGTGCTGTGGCTGTGCGTCCTCTGCATGTTAATATTTGAAAATATAATAGACCACAGACTAGTCACACGGGCGTGTGCCTAGAGCGTGTGGGATTCATCAGTGTTGGCCACGGGCTAGCCACACGGGCGTATGTCTCGACTCTAGGCCGTGCGAGGGAAGTCAGTGTTCACCACGGTTGGGGAGCATGGGCGTGCCATGGCCGTGGGGCATTTGGCAGAATGCTTGGGTTTTTAGGCACGGTCTTGGGACATGGGCGTGTGTACTCATACACGGGCGTGTCTAATCTTGCACGGGCGTGTGAGACCTGTATAAAAGAGAAAAAATTTAAGGATCGTAAAAGTTCTGGATTAGTCTCGAGAGCCCTCGTGTGTATGAGTGAGGCCTCGTAAGTCGAGAATGAGGTTATATCGAGTAATGACATTGAGCCTAAATGGCGATTAAGCGGTTTGAGTTCGGTAACGCCTCGGGCTCGATTCCTGGCGTAGAACCCGGGTAAGAGGGTGTTACATTGCATATATACTGGATACAAAAGTGTCTGAATCGAAGATTGAATCAGTGCCAGTGGTTTCTGAATATCCGGATGTGTTTTCAAAAGAGATGCCTGGGTTGCCACCGATCAGAGAGGTTGAGTTTGCTATTGAATTAGTACCGAGAACATCACCGATATCGATAGTTCCATACAGAATGGCTCTGACAAAATTGAAATATTTAAAAGTTCAATTGCAAGAGTTAATAGATAGAGTTTTTGCACGACCTAGTTTTTCACCCTGGGGTGCACCGGTTCTATTCGTAAAGAAGAAAGATGGATCGATGAGACTGTGTATCGATTATCGTCAGCTTAACAAGGTTACGATTAAGAATAATTATCCTTTATCGAGAATTGATGATTTGTTTGATCAGTTGAAAGGAGCAACAAAATTTTTGAAGATTGATCTGAGATCTAGTTATTATCAGTTGCGAGTTAAAGATTTGGATGTACCGAAAACAACGTTCAGAACAAGGTACAGGCATTATGAATTTCTTGTTATGCCATTTGGATTAACTAATGCTCCTGCATTTTTTATGGATTTGATGAATCGAATCTTTAGACCGTATTTAGACAGATTTGTTGTTGTATTCATTGATGACATTCTGATCTATTCCCAAGATGAATCTGAGCATGCTGAACATTTGAGAATTGTTTTACAAACATTGAGAGACAAGAAATTGTTTGCTAAATTCAGCAAATGCGAGTTTTGGCTTCGAAAGGTTAGATTTTTGGGGCATATTGTTTCTGCGGAAGATATACGAGTTGATCCGAGTAAGATTTCAACAGTTGTTGACTGGAAACCACCAAGAAATGTATCCGAAGTCAGAAGTTTTCTGGGATTCGCTGGCTACTATCGACGTTTTGTAAAAGGGTTCTCAATGATTGCTACACCAATGACTCGATCGCTATTGAAAGATGTCAAGTTTGAATGGTTCGAGAAATGCAAACAAAGTTTTGAAAAGTTGAAAGCACTGTTAACTGAAGCACTGGTTTTAGTTCAACTTGAGTCGAGTAAAGAGTTTATGATTTTCAATGAAGCGTCATTGAACGGTTTGGGATGTGTTTTGATGCAAGAGGGAAAAGTGATAGCTTATGCTTCCAGACAATTGAAGCCGCATGAAAAGAATATTATCTGACGCACGATTTAGAGTTGGCTGCTATTGTATTTGCATTGAAAATTTGGCGACATTTTTTATTCGGTGAGAAGTACCATATCTTTACCGACCACAAGGGTTTGAAGTATATAATGACTCAGAAAGATTTGTATTTGCAACAACGAAGATGGCTCAAGTTGTTGAAAGACTATGAATTAGTAATTGATTATCATCTAGGGAAAGCTAATGTAGTCGCGGATGCTCTGAGTAGAAAATCTTTGTTTGCTTTGCGGGCGATGAACACACAGTTAACTTTGTCTGATGATGGTTCGATTTTAGCTGAGTTAAAAGTTAAACTGTTATTTCTACAGCAAATTTGTGAAGCTTAAAAATATGATATTGAATTACAAACTCAAAAAGTACAATGCGAATCGACTGCTGATTAAGAGTATCAGATCAAATCCAATGATTGTTTAATGTTCAAAGGTAGAATTTGTATACCAAAAAACTCCAAGCTTATTTAGAAAATTCTACACAAAGCACACTGTGGTTGTTTATCTGTTCATCCGGCGAGTACTAAGATGTACAATGATTTGAAATAGTTGTACTGGTGGTCGAGCTTGAAATGAGACATTTCAGAATTTGTGTCGAGATGCTTGGTTTGTCAACAAGTCAAAGCTGAACATCAAGTGCCTTCAGACTACTACAGCCAGTGATGATATAAGAGTGGAAATGGGATAGAGTTACGATGGATTTCGTATTGGGTTTACCCCTATCTCCGAAAAAGAAAGATGCTATCTGGATTATCGTTGATCGTTTGACGAAATCGGCACATTTCATTCTGGTACGTAGAGATTTTTCACTAGAGAGATTAGTTGAATTGTACATATCTAAAATTGTCAAATTACAAGGGGTGCCAGTTTCTATTATTTCGGATAGAGATCCAAGGTTTACATCGCGATTTTGGAAGAAATTGCAAGAAGCTTTGGGTACGCGGTTACACTTTAGTACTGCATTTCATTAGCGAACGGATAGTCAATCTGATAGAGTGGTACAGATTCTTAAAGATATGCTTCGTTGCTGTGTTTCAGAGTTCAAAGGCAACTGGAAGAAATATTTACCATTGGTTGAATTCGCGTATAACAACAGTTTTCAATCGAGCATAAAGATGGCACCGTATGAAGCAATGTATGGTCGTAAATGCCGAACTCCATTGTACTGGACCGAGCTTAGTGAGAAAAAGATTCACGGGATTGATTTGATCAGAGAGATCGAAGAGAAAGTGAAAGTAATTCGTGACAGTTTGAAAGCAGCTTCCGATCGACAAAAATTGTATGCGGATTTGAAACGTAAAGACATTAAATTTCAAATAGGCAACAGAGTATTTTTGAAAGTATCTCCGTGGAAAAAGATTCTTTGTTTTGGTCGCAAAGGAAAATTAAGTCCACGATTTATCGGGCCATATGAGATCATTGAGAGAATAAGACCAGTAGCATATCGACTAGCTTTACCGTCAGAATTAGAAAAGATCCATAATGTGTTTCATGTGCAGATGTTACGCCCAAATAGATCAGATCTGTCACACATAATTTCTCTGACAGAGACTGAAATTCAGCCTGATATGACGTATAACGAAGAACTGATCAGAATTCTGGCTCGAGAGATTAAAGAGTTAAGAAATAAAAGCATAGCTTTAGTGAAGGTTCTATGGCAACGTCACGGTATCGAAGAAGCTACGTAGGAACCCGAGGAAGCTATGAGAAAACAGTACCCTAACCTATTTTCTGGTAAGATTTTTGGGGACGAATATTCCTATGGGGAGAGTTGTAACAACCCGTTTTTTGTCAAATCAGAACAGTGGTTTGGGGACCACAAAGCTGATGTCAAAATATTTAATTTATTATTATTTTAATGTCCACAGCATGATAGTATGATTATGTAAAAATTTCGTTAAGAAATTTTATCGTTTGAATGCTCAATTCGATAAAAAGAACTAAATCGCTTAAAGTGCAAAAAGTTGAGTTCTAATAGCTAAAGGGGTCTAATAGCTATGGAACCTTAAAGTGGAGGTCATTATGTTGTAATTAGACCATTGTTAATGAAAGTGGACAAATATAGACATTGGATGAAGTGTTTTTAAACTAAATTAATAAGGTTATTTTAGTAAATTATTAATTATGTTAATATAAATTAAGAAATAAACAAAAGGTGTCATTTTGTTTCATCTTCCTCCACCGAATATTGCAAGAAAACCTCCATGGATACTAATTAAGGTTCGGCTCGTATTAACCTTGCATGTAAGTAATTTTTACTTAGTTTTTAATGATTTCTATGTTTTTAGAATCGTTGTAACTTAATCTTGCTAGCCCAGGGACTAATTTGCAAAACTGTTAAGGGTTTAGGGTTTTACCATTTTTGAATATGTGTGTATTTTTATGTTTGATGATAGAAAATGAATGGCTGTTGTTAGATAAACAACATTTGTTAATAGATTTTTGATAAAATTGTCAATTAGGGATTAAATTGAGAAATGTGAAAATTTTATGGTTAAATTGTGAAATAAATGAAAAGTATGGGCTACTAGGATAATAAGGGAAATTTGGCTAGCATGGGTAGGGACTTAATTGCATTAATTTGCATTTTTATGAGCTAGGGACTAAATTGTAAAGATGTTAAACTACTAAGGGAAAAAAATAATTTTTCCATAATGTGATCTTTGGGCTAAATTGAATAGAATGATAATTGAATAAGTTAAATTTTATATTATATAGATCAAGAAAAATGAAGTTTGTATCTAGATCGGGGGAAAAACAAAGTATTGGACTAATCGATCCATTTTGTCGTTTTTGCGATCGAGGTAAGTTCGTATGTTAATAATTATTATTATAATTGTGTTTTAAATACTTTATTATTGAATTTAATTATGAATATGACCTTACAGATATGTTCGACGAAGAATTCGACAATGTGAAATCCCGGTTGAACCTTACACGTCATTAGGGGTTATGTGATTTGGGGGCTGGTCCATACGTCCTACCGGTGGCTGAGTTATCCGGCATGTGTTGTGGATTCTCATCAGCTTGTGTGAGCAGCACCATGTAGCTATGTCATGACCATCAGCTTGTGTGAGCAGACCCGTTGATAGCTCGAGAGTGAGCATTATATGAGATATGAGATTGAGATAGCTTTGGCTATGCGTTGGCACTTAGGGTGCGAGATTCCCGAGTATTCGATATTATTCCAAATGGTTCAATGGGTATATCAAGGATATGGATGAGTATGAGATTGATACGAGTTGTACAGGTATGTACATGAACTATACAAGCATTGAATCGAAGAAACTTGTGAATTTCATATCTAACCTTGTGAATGAATATGTGATAGGTTTGTGGGTCAATATGAATTATGTTATGATATGTTAATTGCTTAAGTTGTGTATAAATGGTAAGTTTTACTTTAAGCATGCGAGCTTACTAAGCTTTATAAATTACTTTGTTTACGTTTCCGTTTTTTATAGTGTTTATCGAAGCTAGCTCGGATTGGGAGTCGTCGGAGATATCATCACACTATCAAGCTATCATTTTGGTACTTTTGAATTTATGTATTTGGTTATATGGCATGTATAGGATTTATGGTCATTTTGGTATATAGTTTGGTAATGGATTTAGCCATTTGATTTGGCTTGTAATGGATGAATGCTTGGTTATGTGTATAGCCATGTAATTTGGCTTATTTTGGTATGCTTGGTGATGTATATATATGTGCAAATGGTCTTTTGATATGTTGTGCATAATTGCTATATAGATGTTTGATGTGAATTGGTGTTTGGAGTTTTATATTTGTTAAAATTTAAGATTGGTATGCTTGTGGCTTAGGTAAAGTGATGCATAATTGAAAGTGATCATTTAGGTGAAATTGTGAATGTGAATTTGGTATGTTTTGTATAGGCAAGTTGTGATGTTATGAGCATTATATTTCTTGGTATGGAAATAGCATGAATTAGACTTAATTGAGATTGGTTGGAATGCCTATTTATGCCATGTTTTATGTCATTTTGTTTGTGTAAGTGAATGAAAGTTTGGGTGAGAAAGATGGCTTGGTAAATAGCCTATTTTTGTCCACTCGCGTAGAGAAATGGGCGTGTGTCTCAGTTGTGTGTGACACACGGTCAAGTGACACAGTCGTGTGTCCCCTGGTGCTTAATTAGAAATCAAGTCAGTATGCTCCACACGACCCAGTATACAAGCATGTGACTTGGCCGTGTCGCATAAGTCAGTATACCCTATAGTTTGGCACGGCATAGCACACGGCCTGGCATACGGGCGTGTGTGGCCATTTCGAAGGGCACACGGGCTAGTCACATGAGTGTTTGAGTTGGTCGTGTAACCCAAGTCAGAGAGTTACACGGGGTAGGACACGGGCTGGGACACAGCCATGTGATCCCATTTCGAATTTCCACACGGCATATGACACGGGCGTGTCTTTGGCCGTGTAAGACACACGGCCGGGCCACACGGGTGTGTGTCCCCTGTATTTTGAAAAAACAATTTCTAAGTTGTCCAAAAATTTCTTGAGTTATCGGTTTAGTCCCGAACCACTCTGAATGCATGATTTGGGCCTTGTAGGCTTGTATTAGGGACAATGTGATTGATTATGAATGATTTTTATTTGGAAATGGAAAATGTATGTGAAATGTAAGATTAGTTATGAAATAAGTTTGGTAATGCTCTGTAACCCTATTCCGAAGACGGATATGGGTTAGGGGTGTTACATTCAAGAAATGACTGCTAGACCATCAACCGTGTTTCTTTGAAGCCTTATTGTAGGGTCAATGTCCCTATCTAAACAAATGAGGAAAAAATCCCTAACAAAGGACCATCACCAAACAGATATCCATGAGATTTTTAGGGGAACAAGTTCCAAGGCATCCTGGCTCTGGATCAGCCTCTTCTCCATCTACTTGTACCCATGCCAATTCATCCACATCTCACAATGATTTCGAGCAACAAGTGCTCGGTGCTCTTGAGAAGTTGAAACAACAGTTTCGCTTGATGGTGTAACACTCTTAAATCAGGGTCTCTGCATTTTGTGTGTTATTGCATGTGATATTATGTTGGTTGTGCTAGTTTAGCATGTTTTGGGGTCCAGGCATGACTTCGGGTTAGGCCTGAGTCATGGCTAATTTTTTTTGTTTTTTGGTACTTAGAGAGAGGAAGCTAAGAGAGTTAGGGGTTAAAAGAACTTGTCGGAGGGTTTAGACACAAATAGCTTGGTGGTAAAGTGGCAAAGGAGGCGCCACTAAGGTGCCAGGAAGGTGACGCCACATGCAGGGAAGGAGAGCTTGGGTTCGAGCTGCAGAAATCCCTTTCTGCTTATTCTTTTTCACGCCAGAAGCAAGGAAGAGGTGTACTCAGGTAGGACTCTCTGGAATGGATGAGGATTGAGTCAACAGATTTGAAATGGATGGAGAGGAGAAAATTGTGGAGCTTGACTCATTCAAACCGATTTGAATGAGTGGACAGGAGAGTCTTGAGGTGTTGGCCGAATTATGGACTGTGGGGGAGGAGGAGTAATCAGTTTGGGAAGCTAGTGGTGTGCCGAATCTCAATAGCCACTCTCTCCTTTTCTTTTTTTTTTCCGGTTCATTCTTTGTTAGCCGAAACCTCCTTACTTTCCCGAATCTTGGTTCTATTTTCTTCTCCATCTCTTCCATCTTCAAAAGTCGAAAGCCTTGTTGTTTCTCTTTCGTTTTCATCAAGTATTTTGGCCGAATACCCTTAGTCTATTTTCTTTTCTTCGCACGTGTGCTAATCTCTTTGTAGTGCCGAAAGCTATTCTTTCTTTTGGGTTATAGCCGAATCTCCTGGTAAGTATAACCTTTTTATTCTTCTTTCTCGATTAATTTGGTTAATGCCGAAATCCCACTTCTCTTTGCTATTTCTTCAATCGTTATAAATCGGGATCTTAACTCTTTTCTTGTTCTATCTTGGTGAAGTAGCCGAAATCCCTAAATAACACTAGGGTGTGCCGAACTTTGGTGATTGGTGGCCGAATCTGTCAGTAAGGTAAGGGGGTAAGTGTTTTACGGTTTCAACATCTCCTGTTGTGAGTAATATCGAAGGCTTTAACCCAATGATAGTGGTACTTGGCCGATTGTAGGGAGGAGTGTAACCTAATTCAGTGGATCTTTGGGATTTGATTGCCGATCTAGGTAAGGGTTCTAGCGTTTCGGATCTGTTTCCTATTCTTTCAAAAGCCGAAGGCTAATTATCTTTATGCTAGTGCTTGGATGATTGTAAAGGGAGGTTCATCACGTAACTTCGGGATTTGGTTGGAAACCAAATCGGCGTTAAGGTAAGGTGCTACCTTTGTACGACATATCCTTCGGGATTTTGTGATTAAGCCGAATGGCTCTAGTCTTAAAAGTATGGTGTTGGCCGATTGTAGGAAAGGTGAAGGCAAACGTTTTGGGATCTTCGGGTTCTATCGATTAGAAATAGATCGTGGTTTCGGGATTTCGCTTAGATCTACAAGTAGTCAGGTGTGTAACGCTTACACACTTCATTAGTATTATATGTTCATTGTGTTTACTGTTAAAAGCCGAATAGCCACTTAAACCAGTGATTTTTCCTTGTGGGCATGAGCGTGGACTCCGGGTAAGTCCCCTGTTATACGGATCTCGTTATATGTTATCATGTCACTGTATAATGCTATGCTATGGGTTATTTGAATCATAACATGATATTATGCCACGATTGATATGGACATAATGATGGGATTGATGAGAGGAGGGGGAAGGATGATTTGGACTGTCACCAGTGGTTTTGACAACACGGCGGGTTGGCCCCGCTTTTGATACTATATTTGTGACTAAGTCCTAGTGGTTTTGACCACCAGTGGTTTTAACCACACGTATGATATTTGTAACTATGGTCAACAGTGGTTTTGACCACATATGGATATTGTGACTCGTTCCAGTGGTTTGGTACCACAGTGGGTTGGCCCCACATGTTGATTACGGGATTGTCATCAGTGGTTTTGACCACACGATGGGTTGGCCCCATCACTTGATTTGTGACTACGGTCACCAGTGGTTTTGACCACACTTATATATATATTTGTGACTTCGGTCACCAGTGGTTTTGACCACCAGTGGTTTTGACCACACGGGGTAGATACAGGAGATCGGGTGGTTAGGTGGGTTGCATGATTTGCATGTTTTACTCATGATTTGTGTAAGTGCTATTCTATCGGGTTGGGGATTTATACATTGAGTCTCGGTGACTCACCCCTTCCCTTATATTTTGCAGATGAGGCATAGATCGCGGATTTGGAGCCGGGGAGGACACGAGGTGGCCATGTAACTTATATTCGGTTTCGTTTTATACTTTGATTTTGGGTATTATTTTCTATAGTTTGGTTTTTAACTTGTAATAAGGCCGTTAAGTGTTATTTTTGGTTATTAATTACTTGATGTTATATTAATTATTTCATGCATGTGATTAATAACTCGACATGCTTAAATAACCGGGATTAAATTGATGTTTTCAAAACTATACTCTATATCGGGATTTTCAAACGTTACCATCGGTTAACAATATTCACAAGATGAGAACAAATGTAACTTAGATGATTTTCAAACTTAACTTTTTTAAAAGCAAATGGTTTTAACTTGACTATGCTCAACTTGCTCGGGATTTAATAGAATCGTATGGCTTTCCAGAACTAGTAGCAACAAACGAATTTTTCAAGCATGAGTTTTTTCTGTTCTAAAGCAACAAAACGATTTCAAAGATCACTTTAAACGGGGTTTTCTAAACCTTAAAGCGATAAAAGGGTTTCAATAAAAATAAACCAAGAACTTGTTTTCTTCAAAATGTTTTCACCCGTAGCATGCCGATTCGGTCGTGGTGTGTTGACTGGTTTGGCGTGTTACAATTTTGGTATCGAGCCAAGTTCAATAGTTTCACTGTGGGCCCGAGGCCCAAAAATGTTTAGAATGGATGATGAAAGGCTTTATGGGAAAAGTATGGTTGGGTAAGCATGGCACCGAGTCCCCACGCACCGATCCGCCTGTAAAGTACCCCAAAGTATTTCTTATCGATGATATGATTGTGATAATGTTGGCATGACTAGATAGTGGTAGGAAATACTTTAGAGACTTGAACTATAGGATGATATGAACTCGCGAAACAATCCCTTATTAAACTTCTCATTAAACTGTGCTTCAATAAACAGTGGAATAAAGTCTAAAGCATAAAACTCTTAATCAGCTCAAAACATATCGGTAGTCATGAGTGCACGTGGACGTGGGCGTAATACACGTGGACGAGGTAGGGGTAGGATGACGGTTTCGGAACCCGTAGGGTCTGGACATGGGTCAGAAAATGAGGTACCACCGCCGCCAGCTGTGGGCGCGAAATATCAGGATCAGACAGCTGACGACGTAGTGTCGCAGGCGATGCTGCGGGTGTTTGAGAGGGTCGCAAGTGCGGGCGTCGAAACGGGGGTTCAGAAATCTGTGTCCGAACGACTCCGGGCTAATGGTGCAGAGGTGTTCAGAGGTGTATCCGGCGTGGCTCCTAGTACGGCGGAATATTGGTTGGAGGCAACAGAACGTATCATGGACGACCTGGATTTTACGGCTGAGGAGAAGCTGAACGGTATAGTATCTCTTCTCCGGGATGAGTCATATCAGTGGTGGCTTACGGTTAGGGATGGAGCAATGGCGAATGACATCACTTGGGAATTCTTTAGAGCAGCCTATCAGAGGAAATACATTGGGGCTAGCTACATCGATGCGCAGCGCAAGGCGTTCCTGAACTTGGTCCAGGGAAAGAAGACTGTGTCGGAATATGAGGCAGAATTCCTTCGGCTGAGTCGGTATGCACGGGGTATTGTAGGCACGGAACATGAGCGATGTGTCAGGTTTGAGGATGGGTTGAGAGATTGTAACATCCCAAAAGCGGGGCTATTTGAAATTTCATTATTTTTCTTGTGTATGAACTGCTGTGTCATTATTTATGGAATAATAATGATTAAATTAAGACTTTGTGTTGGCTCGGTTTAATGGAAAAATTCAGTTTTTTAACTTCTAAATGTATGGAGCCTTGGTAAGTGGTGTTATAAGGATAAGAGTGGGTAATTTAACACAAAATAGGCCCCAGTAAAGTGGCAAAAAGAAGCCCACCTAAGGGCTAGAGATGACGCCACAAGGGGAACAAGGGAGCTTGTGTTCGAGTCACTAAACTGCTTTTTAGTTCTTTTTTTGGACGGCACAAGGGGGGAGAGTTTTTCTCCCTTCAAACTCTTTTATTAGGTGTAAATATTAGAGGATAATAGAAGAGTTTTAATTATAATAATTAGGAGAAGATATTCAAGGATAATGGATGAGATATTGGGAGATTATTTTTTATTAATTCAAAGTGATTTGAATTAATTCAAATTAGTGGCCAAGAGAGAAGCAAGGAGTTGGCCGAAATTTGAACTCCTCATGAGAGGAGTGGGCGGCAATGCTACTAAGGGGGTGCCGAATGGCTATAAAAGGAGCAACCTAGCACCTTTCTTTCTTTTCTTCATTTTTCTACTTGCCGAAAACCCTAGCCCTCCTCCTCTCAATCTTCTTTTATTTTTTTCTTCCAGCCTCCCAAACCCATTTAGCCGAAACTTCTCTCCCTCTCATCCCCATTATTTTCCTTCCTTCAATAGCCGAATACACCCCCTTGAAGAACCGAATCTCGCACTCCTCCTTGGCAGCATTGTTAACCGAATACTAAAGGAAGTATAAGGCCCTTTGGAAGTTAGTTTGCAATCGGTTTGAGGAAGGTAAGAAGGGCCGAATTTTCCTCTTTTAATCTTGTATTTTTGTCGACTAAAGTGAAAAGAAAAGCCGAAATTTTGTGTTGGTAACGGCTAACCATTTATCTTCTTTGGAACCAATTCCACTAGGTATCCCGAATTTTTTGAAGTGCTTAATCCCAACTCCTATCCTCTAGTAATCGATTTGGTAAGTAATGGTAAGATTTACATTGGTTAGTTATTTGATATCCATTTAAGCCGAAGGCTACTAATGGGAGTTATGGCAATGGCCGATTGTAGGGAAGCAAAATAAATAGTTTGGTGACTGGTACTCAAGGGCATTAGGTAAGGCTTCCGGGTTAAATCTTAACCCCTTTTGGGTATTTTGGTTTTGGCCGAATAGGCCTTTGGGGTACTAACTCCCATGTTTGGCCGAATATAGGGGCAAAGACTTAAGTGTGGCCGACTTCTCTTTTCGGATTTAGACTCCTTGTTGGTGACAGGTGTGTACATACACACCATTTAACTTGTTAATTATGCTAAGTAATGTGATTGCTAACTTGATGTGTGTAGCAATGGCTTGAATACCATAACGGTATACGGGGTAACCTGGTAAGTACCTGTGCATATGATTGCTATTTTATGCTTTTGGGAAGCATGCTGTGATAATACATATGATAAATCTATATGTGACTGTTGACTATGTGGGTTGATTGAGTGGAGGGGGCAGTGTATTCGTGCTGACGAGCACCAGTGCTTTGGTAGCACACTGTGACTATATGTCACCAGAGGTTTGGTACCTCCAGAGGTTTGGTACCTCATAGCGACTTGTCCCTGTGGTTAACACCACCGTGGGTTGGCCCCACTTGAGATATGGGATCGTCACGGTGATTTGGTATCACACGATGGGTTGGCCCCATCACCGAATTGTGTCTCGGACACCGTTGCTTTGGTAGCACATTGTGACTATATGTCACCAAAGTGGTTTGGCACCACCAGTGTTTTGGTAACACATCGTGACTACGGTCACCAAAGTGGTTTGGTACCACGTGGGGTAGACAAAGGTGTTTGGTTGGCTAGGTTGGGTACATGATACTTTGCTTAATTAATTTGTTATTTGATGTGTATGAAAATGCTTTAAAATGGGGAAGGGTTACATACTGGTCTTGGTGACTCACCTTCTCCTTTAACATTTTTCAGTGACTCGTAGGTGGCGGTTGAGGAGCTTGGTGGGACTCGAGGCGGCCATGCAAAGGATTTTAATTTACGAAACTTTGAATTTGATAAATTCTATTTTGGGGTGTAATAAGGCCTCCATAACTATAGTTGCATTTTATTTTATTTTTTTATGTTGGATATCGACTTAAACTATGTCATTAAATTAAATTAAATCACATGTTTTCTTAAGTTAACACGTGGAAGTTTAAACGCGTGCCATCGGGTACACTTGAAACTTGTACAATAACCTGGATTTAATTAAAATTCCAAATTAGATCTAGGTTAGCTTAGCAAGACAACCGAAAGAAAAAGAGTTTACAAAGGAAGTTAAATGTTTTTCTCGAAAGAGTGTTCACAAGGTTTTACTCAAGAACAATCAAATTCGGTCGTGGTGTTTGGGCCGGGTTTGGGTTGTTACAAATTGATATCGAGCCAGTTCAAAGCTCCATACTGGGGGCCCAAGGCCCAAAAATGTTTTTGTAGGCCTTATGGTATGATTTCTGGTTTTTAAGCGGCATGGCCCGAGTCTCCCAACCCGATCCGCCTGTAAAGTACATCTAAACCTTTGTGTGAAATATATTCAGTAGAAGGGTAGGAAGCATGGAGCGTAGATAGACTTATAGGACTTGGACCCTAGGGTTAGATTACTCAAACACAACGAAGCATAAGACTTAAAGAACTAAACCAACCTATGACTTAGTCAACGAGCTAGGTGTGGTAACCCCAGACGCATGTCTAGGATTGGATCCGGAAGAGCTTGGTATTTAAGCGGTCCTCGTGACTCACCTCCTCTTCGCAGTATCCTGCAGTGCGTAGCTTCCTGTTCACCCTAACTCGAAAGGCTCTGGTGTGGTAACCTCGGTGCGCATGTCTAGAAAGGTTCAAAGTGAGAGCTTGGTATTTAAGCGGTCCGCGTGACCCACCTCCTCTTCACTCGACTCTGCACTCGTGCGTAGCTTTGGTTCACCCTCGACCGGGAGGGCTCGGTCATAGGTTAAACACAATGATTAAAACCCGAAAGGGAATTAGCCTTGTTTTTCAAATGGAATGGAATAACAAGCCCTAATGCTTTCAAAATTTGTTCAATAACCCTCTTAAACCCTAGAACACTTAGTATACAATGTTTTTCTCGGAAAACTTGATTTGTGGAAAAGTACGAAAATACCCCTGTAGAAAAAAGACGAAAATACCCACGGGTTAGAAATGGCGTAAATGTCCGATGAGTGAATAGGTATGGAAAGTATTAAGGAATGGATGCATGAACTTCTTTGTGTGAACTAGGATAGGAAACTGAAACGTTGTTTGCTCGAAAGAATCTCTGATTAAACCTCATCCATAAAACTTCTTCGCGAGTAATAAAGTGAAACAAATGCTAACGCATAAAATTTTTCTTAATCGATTAAAAGCGCGGTAGATAGAATGAGTTCTAGAGGACGTGGACGCCGTGGGCGTGGTAGGGTAGGATGACGGTGTCCGAACCCGTCAGTCGTGGACAAGGCTCGAGAAAATGAGGTACCACCGCCACCACCACCTCCTACTTTTAGAGCCGAGGAGCCGGAGCGCACCGGTGGCGATGACCGGTATCGCAAGTGTGTTGTTGCGAGTCTTGGAGATGGTGGTCAGGTGGTGGAAATGTTGGAGCTCGGAAATCTGTCCCCGAGCGACTCCGATCTAACGGAGCGGAGGTATTCCGAGGTGTGTCGTGAGTGGCACCCAAAGGCAATGGAATCATCGGCTAGAGTCAACCGAGAGGATCATGGATGACCTTGACTGACCGATGAAGAGAAGCCGAAAGGGCGCGTCGCTTCTAAAGGATGAAGCGTGTCGGTGGTGGCTTACGGTTCGAGATGGGGCTACAAACCGATGATTTGACTTGGGAGTATTTCGTAACCGCCTATCAAAAAAAAAAAGTATGTGGGCACTAGCTACACCGACGCAGCAGAGAAAGGCTTTTCGGGATTAGTTCAAGGAACTAAGTCCGTGTCGAATATGAGGCGGAATTTTTAAGGCCGAGTAGATATGCGAGAGGCATCGTGGCTCACCGAACATGAGCGTTGTGTTCGCTTTGAGGACGGACTTCGAGATGATCTAAGGTACTTGATTGCCCCACAAAGAGTTCGTGAGTTCTCATCCCCGTGGAGAAGGCTAAGGTAGCCGAGGAAATCAAGGAGACCGTGAGGCGTAATTATAGTAAGAACAATCAGAAGAGAAGTTTTGGGTCAGCTGGATCAAGCGGTAGTACTCAGAAAAAGGCTAGGCCAAGTGGGCCCAATCAGGCAGCAAGGCCCACAACTGCTAATCAAAGGCCGACTCAGTGCAATCGCTGTGGAAAGACCCATTGGGGAGGATGTTGGGCCGGTGATAAAGGATGCTTTGAGTGTGGGTCTTTGGAGCATCGCGTCAGAGATTGTCCCCAAAAGCTAGCTAAGAAGCGACCGTAGAAGCGCGTAACCGCACAAGATAGAAATGTAGGACCACGCAGAGGGGTCGTGGTAATGGTAGAGGGAACAACGGCCCCAACCGAGGTCGTGGAACTCAAGGTAGAGGTTCAGCAACACGGAGGCTAGGCGGCTGGCTTAGTCTATGCAAAGCAAGGTGTCGCGAAGAAGGTGACGCACCGGATGTCATAACCGTGCGCTTTCTAATTTTTGGTTTTCCTTATGTTGCATTGATTGATGTGGGCTCGACACACTCATACATTGCTAGTAGTGTGGTAGGAACTATGGACCTAGACTCAAACTGCTTCTAGGAGATGACCGTAGTTAGCCCCTTTAGTCACTCCGTAGTCGTAGATAAACTCTATAGAGGCGTACTCCCTAGAACTTCAAGGGGTAGTTTTTGTAGCCGATCTAATGGAACTACCATTTGGAGAGTTCGATTTGATCCTCGGTATGGATTGGTTGGTTAAGTACCAAGCAAGGTTGGATCGCGCGCCAAGCGCATGGTTTAAGGCGGTGGAAGGTGATGAAGTGGTTATGATAGGAGATAGGAGGAATTACCTATCCAACGTAGTGTCCGCCTTGAAGGTCAAAAGATGGTCAAGAAGGGTTGTGAGGCGTATTTGGTTCGAATCATGCTTTGGAAGCTAAGGAGTTAGTAGTTGAAGAGGTCCGAACGGTTGGGGAATTTGCTGATGTGTTCCCGTAAGAACTTCCGGGTTTGCCTCCGATCGAGAAGTCGAATTCGGTATAGACTTGCTACCCGGAACGGCACCTGTGTCTATAGCACCATACCGAATGGCACCAAAGGAATTGGTGGAGCTAAAGGCTCAAATTCGTGAGCTCTTGGATAGAGGATTTATACGACCAAGTATATCTCCGTGGGGAGCGCCTGTGTTGTTTGTTTGTCAAGAAGAAGGACGGTTCTATGCGGATGTGCATCGACTCACCGCCGCTAAATAAGTTGACGATCAAGAACAAGTATCCGCTGCCTCGGATTGACGACTTGTTCGATCAACTGAAGGGTGCCTCGGTGTTCTCGAAGATAGACCTTAGGTCAAAGTTATCATCAACTTAGGTAAAGGAGGCCGATGTTCACAAAACGGCATTTCGAACTCGGTATGGGCATTTTGAGTTCTTGGTAATGCCATTTGGGTTGACTAATGCGCCATGGCATTTATGGACTTGATGAACAGAGTATTCCAAAGAAGATTTGGACCAGTTCGTCGTGGTATTCATAGACGACATATTGGTTTACTCAAAGACGTAAGAGGAGCATGACAAGCATTTACTGTTAGTTCTCGCAAATATTGAGGAGAAGAGCTTATATGCCAAATTCAAGTAAGTGTGAATTTTGGTCAAGGAGGTGGCTTTCTTAGGTCATGTAGTGTCACCAAGGAATTAGAGTAGACCCCGCAAGATTGAGGCAAAGATTGGAGTGGAAACCGCCTAGGACTGGGTGAAATACGAAGTTTTCTGGGTTTAGCAGATACTATCGGAGATTCGTGGAAGGATTCTCTCTAATAGCAGCGCCGCTGACTAAGTTGCTAAGGAAGGGTGTCCCATTTATATGGACGGAAAAGCAAAGCAAGAAAGCTTTGATAAGCTAAGGAAGATTTTGACTAAGCTCCGGTTTTGGTACACTGAAGCAGAAAGTTATTCACGATCTATTGTGATGCATCTCACACCGGTTTGGGGTGTGTATTGATGCAAGATGGGAAGGTAGTAGCCTATGCATCTCGTCCGCTTAAGATCGCATGAGGTTAACTACCCAACTCACGACTTAGAGTTAGCAATGGTCATCTTCGCTCTCAAGATATGGAGACATTACTCGTATGGAGAGAAGTCGACGGTCTACACGGATCACAAAAGCTTGAGGTATCTTCCCGACTCGTAAAGATCTCAATCTGAGACAGCGTCGATGGATTGAACTACTAAAGGACTATGATTGTTCAATCGAGTACCATCCGGTAAGGCTAATGTGGTAGCCGACGCATTGAGCCGGAAGGTGGTGACGGACTTGAGAGCAATGTTCGCTCGGTTAAGTCTCAGTATGATGATGGAAGTCTTTTGGCCGAGCTTCAAGTTAAGCCGACATGGATTGAGGAGATTAAAGAAAAGCGCTTAATAGATGAAGGCTTGAGTTCTAGGAGGGTACAAGTTCAAGACGGTGGTTTGGAAGGGTACAATCTGTCTAGTGAAGGAGCGCTTTGCTTTCAAGGACGAGTCCAGATGCCAAAGGATCCAGATTTAAGGCGAAAAATTCTCCAAGATGCACATAGCAGCCCATACGCTATGCACCCTGGGGAAGCAAGATGTATGGAGATTTACTAAACGCTTTTGGTGGCCGGGTTGAAGCGTGAGATAACGGAGTTCGTAGGGGAAGTGTCCGACGTGTCGCCAGGTTAAGGTCGAACATCACCACCATCGGGACTACTTCAACCGATAAAGATCCTCAATGGAAATGGGAGAGGATCACCATGGATTTTGTTAGTGGGCTACCCTTTACGCCCACTAAGAAGGATGCGCTTTGGGTAATTGTGGATCGCCTAACTAAATCACCACTTCATGCCTGGGTGAGAATGGATTACTCACCCGTAAGCTAGCAAGGTTATATGTGGCCGAGATAGTCGATTGCATGGTGTGCCAATGTCGATTATCTCGGATAGGGATCCGAGGTTCACGCCGAGGTTTTGGAAAGCGTTGCATCAAGCTTTGGGTACACTGTTAGATTTCATCTGGCTTTCCATCCACAAATCGACGGACAAATGGAAAGGGTGATACTGATTTTAGAAGACATGTTAAGAGGTTGTGTCTTGGATTTTAGTGGTAGTTGGGAGGAGTACCTACCACTAGCGGAATTCGCTTATAACAATAGTTATCAAGCGAGTATTCAAATGGCTCCATACGAGGCCTGTATGGACGAAAGTGTCGTGACTCCTACATGTTGGACAGAGTTGGGAGAAAGACAAATTCTGGTCCAGAGTTGGTAACCGAGACTAAGACAAAGTCAAGGTGATTCGGTCTCGTCTCAAAGAAGCATCGGATAGGCGTAAGTCTTATGCCGATCTCAAACGCAAGGAAATGGAGTATGTCGTGGGAGACAAAGTCTTTCCGAAAGTGTCGCCTTGGAAAAAGGTGTTGAGATTTGACGGAAGGGAAGTTGAGCCCAAGGTTCATTGGGCCATATAATCGCTGTGAAGCGAATAGGACCGATCCGCTTATCGCCTAGAGTTGCTTGCAGAATCGAGTCGATTCATGACGTATTCCATGTATCAATGCTGAGGCGGTATCGGCGAGATCCTTCGCGACGCTGTGCCGTGAGCGTAAATCAAGTGAATCCGTGATTTATCTTTTGAAGAGGAGCCAGCCTCGGATCTTAGACCGAGATGAGAAAGTTCTACGAAGGAAGTCGCGTGCCCTTGGTGAAGGTACTGTATGGCGGAACCATGGTATAGAGGAAGCTACGTGGGAACCCGAGGATGTAATGAGGCAGCAATACCCCCACCTTTTCTAGTTAAGGAATTTCGAGGACGAAATTTATTTTAAGGGGGGTAGAACTGTAACATCCCAAAAGCGGGGCTATTTGAAATTTCATTATTTTTCTTGTGTATGAACTGCTGTGTCATTATTTATGGAATAATAATGATTAAATTAAGACTTTGTGTTGGCTCGGTTTAATGGAAAAATTCAGTTTTTAACTTCTAAATGAAGGAGCCTTGGTAAGTGGTGTTATAAGGATAAGAGTGGGTAATTTAACACAAAATAGGCCTGGTAAAGTGGCAAAAAGAAGCCCACCTAAGGGCTAGAGATGACGCCACAAGGGGGAACAAGGGAGCTTGTGTTCGAGTCACGGAAATCCCTTTTTAGTTCTTTTTTTTTTGGACGGCACAAGGGGGGAGAGTTTTTCTCCCTTCAAACTCTTTTATTAGGTGTAAATATTAGAGGATAATAGAAGAGTTTTAATTATAATAATTAGGAGAAGATATTCAAGGATAATGGATGAGATATTGGGAGATTATTTTTTATTAATTCAAAGTGATTTGAATTAATTCAAATTAGTGGCCAAGAGAGAAGCAAGGAGTTGGCCGAAATTTGAACTCCTCATGAGAGGAGTGGGCGGCAATGCTACTAAGGGGGGGGGTGCCGAATGGCTATAAAAGGAGCAACCTAGCACCTTTCTTTCTTTTCTTCATTTTTCTACTTGCCGAAAACCCTAGCCCTCCTCCTCTCAATCTTCTTTTATTTTTTCTTCCACCTCCCAAACCCATTTAGCCGAAACTTCTCTCCCTCTCATCCCCATTATTTTCCTTCCTTCAATAGCCGAATACACCCCTTGAAGAACCGAATCTCGCACTCCTCCTTGGCAAAGATTGTTAACCGAATACTAAAGGAAGTATAAGGCCCTTTGGAAGTTAGTTTGCAATCGGTTTGAGGAAGGTAAGAAGGGCCGAATTTTCCTTTTAATCTTGTATTTTTGTCGACTAAAGTGAAAAGAAAAGCCGAAATTTTGTGTTGGTAACGGCTAACCATTTATCTTCTTTGGAACCAATTCCACTAGGTATCCCGGAATTTTGAAGTGCTTAATCCCAACTCCTATCCTCTAGTAATCGATTTGGTAAGTAATGGTAAGATTTACATTGGTTAGTTATTTGATATCCATTTAAGCCGAAGGCTACTAATGGGAGTTATGGCAATGGCCGATTGTAGGGAAGCAAAATAAATAGTTTGGTGACTCGTACTCAAGGGCATTAGGTAAGGCTTCCAGGTTAAATCTTAACCCCTTTTGGGTATTTTGGTTTTGGCCGAATAGGCCTTTGGGGTACTAACTCCCATGTTTGGCCGAATATAGGGGCAAAGACTTAAGTGTGGCCGACTTCTCTTTTGGATTTAGACTCCTTGTTGGTGACAGTGTGTACATACACACCATTTAACTTGTTAATTATGCTAAGTAATGTGATTGCTAACTTGATGTGTGTAGCAATGGCTTGAATACCATAACGGTATACGGGGTAACCTCGGTAAGTACCATGCATATGATTGCTATTTTATGCTTTTGGGAAGCATGTCGTGATAATACATATGATAAATCTATATGTGACCGTTGACTATGTGGGTTGATTGAGTGGAGGGGGCGTGTATTCGTGGCCGACGAGCACCGTTGCTTTGGTAGCACACTCGTGACTATATGTCACCGTGAGGTTTGGTACCTCCGAGGTTTGGTACCTCATAGCGACTTGTCCCCGTGGTTAACACCACCGTGGGTTGGCCCCACTTGAGATATGGGATCGTCTGCCGCTGATTTGGTATCACACGATGGGTTGGCCCCATCACCGAATTGTGTCTCGGACACCGTGCTTTGGTAGCACATTGTGACTATATGTCACCAAAGTGGTTTGGCACCACCAGTGTTTTGGTAACACATCGTGACTACGGTCACCAAAGTGGTTTGGTACCACGGGGGTAGACAAAGGTGTTTGGTTGGCTAGGTTGGGTACATGATACTTTGCTTAATTAATTTGTTATTTGATGTGTATGAAAATGCTTTAAAATGGGGAAGGGTTACATACTGGTCTTGGTGACTCACCTTCTCCTTTAACATTTTTCAGTGACTCGTAGGTGGCGGTTGAGGAGCCGGTGGGACTCGAGGCGGCCATGCAAAGGATTTTAATTTACGTAACTTTGAATTTGATAAATTCTATTTTGGGGTGTAATAAGGCCTCCATAACTATAGTTGCATTTTATTTTATTTTTTTATGTTGGATATCGACTTAAACTATGTCATTAAATTAAATTAAATCACATGTTTTCTTAAGTTAACACGTGGAAGTTTAAACGTGCCATCGGGTACACTTGAAACTTGTACAATAACCGGATTTAATTAAAATTCCAAATTAGATCTAGGGTTAGCTTAGCAAGACAACCGAAAGAAAAAGAGTTTACAAAGGAAGTTAAATGTTTTTCTGAAAGAGTGTTCACAAGGTTTTACTCAGTAACAATCAAATTCGGTCGTGGTGTTTGGGCCGGGTTTGGGTTGTTACAGAGATGAGCTGCGAATGTTAATTGCCCCACAGCAGGAAAGAGAGTTCGCGGTTTTAGTGGAGAAGGCTAAAGTTGCTTGAGGAGGTGAAACAATCGATAAGACGTAATCGTGGATAAGGGTTGGAATAAGAGGAATTGGTCATCTGGTTCTGCTGGGAATCAGCAGAAACGGGGTAGATATGGTGGGCCGAATCAAGCTGCTAGGCCTGTTGCTGCTAATACTCAATGGCCGCCGCGGTTTGCTCAGTGTGGGAAGTCTCACACGGGGGAATGTTGGACTGGAAACAGAGGGTGCTTCGAGTGTGGGTCGATGGGGCACCGAGTGAGGGATTACCCACAGAGATCAGCTAGGCTGCAGTCTGGGGATCAGAATCGTACACAGATCAGGAGGGATGGTCAGCAGCCACAGAAGGGCCATGGTTCAGCTAGGGGAGGTAATGGCTCTGGTGGAGGCCGTGGAGCATCGGGCAGAGGTGCAGGTAGTACAGAGGCGAGACAGCCTGGATTGGTCTACGCAGCGAGGCGTCAAGAGGAGGGCAACGCACCGGACGTCATAACCGGTACATTCTTAATCTCTGGACTACCTTATACTGCTTTGATAGATGTTGGTTCGAAGCACTCGTATGTTGCCAGTAGCATAGTGGAAACTATGAACTTAGACTCGAGATTACTTCTAGGAAGATGACAAGAATAAGCCCTCTAGGTCACTCAGTAGAAGTAAATAAACTATATAGGGATGTACCCCTAGAACTTCAAGGGGTCGTGTTTTTGGTTAACTTGATGGAACTGCCGTTTGGGGAGTTCGATCTGATTCTCGGGATGGATTGGTTAGTGAAATACCAGGCCAGTTTGGATTGCGCGACTAAAGCGCATGTGTTGAACACAATGGAAGGCGAAGAGGTGGTGATGATAGGTAATAGGAGAGATTACCTATCCAATGTGGTATCTCATACAAGGCGGAGAAAATGGTGAGGAAAGGTTGTGAGGCATTTATGGTGCATGTCCGTGCTTTGGAAGCCAAGGATGCAAACAGTGAGAGAATGTCCAAACCGTGGGGAATTTGTTGATGTATTTCCGCAGGAACTTCCGGTTTGCCTCCTGACCGCGAGGTTGAGTTCGGTATAGACTTGTTACCCGGAACCGCGCCAGTGTCTATTGCCCCATATAGGATGGTGCCGAAAGAATTGGTGGAGTTAAAGGCTCAGATTCAGGAGTTGCTGGACAGAGGTTTCATCCGGCCGAGTGTATCACCTTGGGGAGAACCTGTGCTTTTTGTTAAGAAGAAAGATGCTACTATGCGGATGTGTATAGACTACCGCCAGCTGAATAAGTTGACGATCAAAAACAAGTATCCATTGCCCAGGATAGACGACTTGTTTGATCAGCTTAAGGTCAGCTTTTGAAGATGGAAGAGATGGAGAAGAAAATAGAACCAAGATTCGGCAAAGTAAGGAGGTTTCGGCTAACAACGAATGAACCAGAAAAAAAAAAGAAAAGGAGAGAGTGGCTATTGAGATTCGGCACACCCCTAGCTTCCCAAACTGATTACTCTTCTTCCCCCACAGTCCATAATTCGGCCAACACCTCAAGACTCTCCCGTCCACTCATTCAAATCAGTTTGAATGAGTTAAGCTCCACAATTTTGTCCTCTCCATCCATTTCAAATCTGTTGACTCAATCCTCATCCATTCCAGAGAGTCCTACCTGAGTACACCTCTTCCTTGCTTCTGGCGTGAAAAAGAATAAGCAGAAAGGGATTTCTGCAGCTCGAACCCAAGCTCTCCTTCCCTGCATGTGGCGTCACCTTCCTGGCACCTTAGTGGCGCCTCCTTTGCCACTTTACCACCAAGCTATTTGTGTCTAAACCCTCCGATAATTTCTTTTAACCCCTAACTCTCTTAGCTTCCTCTCTCTAAGTACCAAAAAACAAAAAAAATTAGCCATGACTCAGGCCTAACCCGAAGTCATGCTTGGACCCCAAAACATGCTAAACTAGCACAACCAACATAACATCACATGCAATAACACACAAAATGCAGAGACCCCGATTTAAGAGTGTTACAGATGGAGGAACAACAACTGAGGATAGCTAATGATCTAAGTAGGGCTCAAGAAGAAATGGCTTTATTTTGGGGCTTATGATCAACCAGCCACCATTTGTTATTTATATGTTAATTTCGTAACTTCGTATGCTTTACAATTTAGTCCTCTGTAGCTAGCTCGTAAATTAGTATAATTACGCTTGACTTTATGGTTTTCCGTACTTAAGTTTTAACGACTAGTTGGTTAGACTTTGTAATGCCATCAAACCGACCCGATTCATTGGATTTGGATCTTGGTTGTTACATTACAATTATAGACCTATACATTCTTAAGACATAAAAAATTTAGAGGCTTGTTCAAAATGTTTTTATCATACTCGAACACGCTGTGCAACCCCCGCGAACTTAATCCTGCATGCCCAAGTGACTGTAGGTCCCATTAACTTAAGTAGAGATGACTTCGAGTGTCTAAAGGGCATCTCTATAGATTCTCTCAACTTTTGCCTTTACAATCCTGAGGGTGAAGAGTGGGAAGCCTTTCAAGAGGAATGGAGACAGTCTACTGTCTCTTCCACCCCCACATTACCGAGTGTGTTAAAAGGGACATAGTAGGCGTGGAGCATAATCCTTATGGTCATTCCCAAACACCTGAAGTTCTCGCCGAGCCTGCAGGCCAGCCTGCTGAAAGTTGAAACTAAGATTTCCTTGCCTTACCTTGTAGTTTGTATTCTATTATCTTCCCCTTTTTTACATCGTATTTTATCAATGGAATTATCCTTTTACCTTTCCTTTGCACCTTTATTCCACATTTAGCCTTTTTATCATTAACTATTACAGACAACATCAAATTTCATGGTAAGAAGAGTCTAGCATACCTGAGGAACTAAGCCAGGCTTGGCACACTATGCATTCAAGGCTCTTTCGTCTTACATAGTTCGAGGACTGCCTAAACCTAGACTATGATACTAAACCTTGTAACGCCCTCAACCCGGCTCGATTCACCGAATTTAGATCCTGGGTGTTACATTACTATTATAGGCTTATACATTCTTAAGACATAAAATTTTAGAGACTTGTTTGAAACGTTTCTACCAGACTCTAACATGCCCGTGCAACCCCCGTTCTGTATGCATAAGTGCCCACTTTGCCACTCCTTTGGCGTAGCCTTGGTGTCGTACCTCCTGGTGCCTCCTTTACCTAAGACAAAACACATAGGGGTAAGTTCGATAGAACTTAGTTAGAGAACCCTATTTTACCTGAGCCCTTCTTCAAGGATTTCATCATTTGTTTCTCGTTCATAACTTTGACCCTATTGATTGAACAGACTTTGCCATAACCTTCCACACTAGCTTTTTCTCTAGAGTTAATCTGCACTTGCCAATCTTCAGAATACCATGTTCGCCATTCATTCAGAGACCTCCCATAAGCGTTGTCTTTAGGTGGTCATCACGAGAATCGTTCTTCAGATTACGCCATGAAGTCATTTCTTTCCAAAGATAGCCACATAAGCTTTCCTTTCAGTGTCTCACCACAAAGGCGTACTTTGACATAGACTGCCACAAAGGCTTCCTTTTAACAGAATTAGCCACAACAGCTTCCTTATGGAAACTTCCACAGAGGCACTTCTTTAAGTTGCACCACAAAGGCATCTTCTTATAGATTACCATAAAGGTATTCCTTATAAGAGATTTACAACAAAGGCATCCTTTCAGACATAGCCACAAAGATGCCCTTTAACAGATATAGCCACAAAGGCTTCCTTTTTAACAGAGATAGCCACAAAGGCGTCCTTTTAGAGATAGCCACAAATGCTCACTTTTACAAAAATTGGTGTTCTTGAAGATAGGGATTTGTAAATTCGAAATTATATAGGATTTTTCTATATATTTTTACCACCTTTTACTTAATAATTATATTAATCTTGAGTAATTTCTAATAAATTAAGTGGATTTTGCTAAATGTTAATAATGGACCTGAATTTATGAAGTATTCGAAATTATGCTTAATTACATGATTTTTGTGCATAAATTACATTATTTTCATGTTAATTAAAAATATGTTAATTTTCACTATGCAGTGGGACCATGAAAGATAAGGTTAATATAAATCTTGCATTGAGAGAAACTACCTCTTTCTCCACAAATTGTGGTTGGCCAAGCATGAGAGAAAATGAAGGATTTTCAAATTCTATTTTTAGTAAACTTTGCCCTTACCTTCATCTATAAATACCACACACCTTTCACCTTTCAAAGCATCCCTCATCCCTTACATCCCTTAACCAATTCATTCATCAAGCATTCTCTCATTTCCCTTGTCTAATTCCACGCCTAGCCACTCCATCTTCCTTTCTATTCTTTAGCAAACAAAAGCCTTGTCAAGACCATCTCCTGGCCGGCCACCTTAAGAAACCTTTATCAAAGGAGCAACGAATGGATCGGAGAAACAACTCAGGGAAAAAGATCCGAAAGGCTACTGAATTGAATTAGAGTTTACTCTTTCCTCTTTGTTGTTTAATTTAAACATGTTTGCTAAGTGTTTATTGATCTCGCAATCAACAATGATAGCTTAATTCTGTTTAGCTAGGATGATTATGTTAATTCAATAATATTTTTTTATTCATGTTTAATGAGTTTGTGCCTCAGTCGATCATGTTTTCAATTAAAACCAAGATGTATATCATTCATACGTGATTGGATGGATTCATATTAGCTGAGCGATCCTAACCAAACGACAGCTAGTAGACACATAATTGAAAAGTGCAATGCTCAATTTTGATCCTTAAACCTGACTAAATTAGAGGTTCATAATATATTTAGTTAGCTCTATTATATTGCATAGTTTTTAGGCTTATGTTATTAAACTATTTCAAACTTAATTGTCCCTATTACCTCACATAAATACTAAGAAACCCTTAGTTTATTATGATTAGTAAAATGCATATTTTCCTAAGTAAAAGATCTAAGAGAACATAATTTGGTTTCCAAACTCATGAAAGATCAAGTTGCCATGGAATGTTTTCTAAACACTTTAAGCATGATGAAAGCGAATTGAATTTATTAATATGATTATCCTAGCCTATACATGTTATTGATTATTGAAATTGTGTTTTTGTTGCTAAAATCCATTCATACATTTAGATAATTTTCATTTAGATTTAATTGCATAGGGATCATCTTGCATCTAGATAATTTAATTTAACTTAATCATCTTGACCGACTATGTACACTTGCACAAAATACCATTACAAGTTTTTATCACCATTGTCAGGGGTGATTGCCTTAATCATTCTTTGTGAAATTACTTTTGAAGTTTGGTTTTTATTTAATTTCTAATGTTACTAATTTATTCTTTATTCTTTATTTGTGATTTATTTATCAGGTTTTTATGAGCATAGATCGATTTTTCTTAAACATGCTTTAGGTTTGATTCGAGACTAAACTGATAACTTTTAAAACATTTGGAACACTTAGAAATTTTTTCTTAAAACAGGGGACACACGCCCGTGTGGCCAGGCCGTGTGTCTCACACGGCCATCAGACACACCTGTGTCACATGCCGTGTGAACATTCAAAATGGATGCACATGGTCGTGTCCCAGCCCATATCCTATCGCATGTCCAAACAAGTGAACTTACTGGCTTGGATCACACGGCCAACACACACGCCCATTTGGCTAGCCCGTGTACCCTAAAAATGGCCATACACGCCCGTGTGCCAGGCCGTATCAATCCTGTAGGGTATGCTGACTTATGCCACACAGACAAGTCACACACCCGTGTGCTAGGCCGTGTGCAAATTAGGGGGTATACTAACTTGTGCCACACGGCCGATCACACGCCCGTGTTTGAGACCGTGTGAAGCATACTGACTTCATTTCCATTTCAACACCAGGGCACACATGGCCGTGTATGTAATATCCTGAATTTTGGGCCTATGCATTTTATGTTATGTGTGCTTAAAATATTAATTTGAAAGGGTTAGGGGTCCTGATTGGGCTCAAGAATGGGCTGAGGTTTTCTTTAAATATTCTGTTTAGACACTCAAGGATTTAAAATAAAGTTTTAGTAGTTTAAGTGACATATTGGGCTTGTGGCCCAAAGAACGAGGGGCACAATGAGGGGAGCTATAAGTGGCGTCACAAGTGCATGAGGAGGGCCCAAATTTTGACAGCTTGAAGCCCAAGTTTTAGGGCTAAAATTCAACATTTAGATGAGTAAGGGGGGACAACACAAGGCTAAATTTTAGGAGATTTTATTATGTTTAATTTTAAGGATAATAGGCAGATAATGAAGAGAGGAATTAGGGCTATTTTTGTGGAGATAATAGATCAAGATAAGGGAAAAGATGAGAGCTCGTCCAAGAGGCTAGAATTAGCCGAAAATTTGACTCTTTAAAGGGGAAAGAATCGGCCCTGTATAGGCAGTAAGGTGTGCCGAATTCTTCATTATGTTCTCTGAAAATTCTCTAAAAAATTTCTCTTTTATTTTTCGGCAAACTTGAACTCTCTCTTCTCTTTTCTTTTTCTGACAGAAATCAAAACTCTTTAGATCTCAATTGCCGAAACCCTACCATTTTTTTTCTCTTCTCTTTTGGGCTGAATCTCACTAACCACTCCTTGTTTATATTTTTCTAATTCTTTGTTTCTCTAAAAGCCGAAATCACTAAGATCACACCTCCTGAAGTTGCCAAATTCTCTTCAGGGGAGTCTGCTTGTGTCGAATTTTGAAGGAAGCAATAGGTAAGTATTGATTTCAGGATTTCAATGTTTTTAGGCTTTTCAAAATCCCTAGCCGAATGGCTATTTAGAACTAATCTCTTATTTCTCTCTTATTTTCGGCATCCTGGGATCTGAAGTGGGGGCAATCGCACAGATATCTAAGTTATAGTTCGGTAACACTCGAATTGTGTTACTTTCGGGATTTCAAGGTAAGAGGAATCTATTAGTTTCAAAGTGTAAATTCGGGTATCTATTAACCCTTGGCCGATTGTAGGAGAGGCCCTATTTTCACATCTTTCTGGCTTTTTAAGCAAAGTTATAGATCGGTTTAGCAAGGGTATTGACATTAATCAGGTGTGTAACCTTTCCCACTATTAGATTGGGTGCTATATATATATATATATATATATGTATAAATCTGCTATACTTTGTTAAATACCAAAAACCCGGCATTATGATTGAAAACCCGAGGAGGGTAAAGGCTAATCATTAGGTTAGTGATTTCTGTCCTTCTTCAGTAATATGCTTTGTATGCCGATTTCTCTGTATGCTTGGGGTTGGGTGAATGATGAAAGGGGAAGTGATCTGTTCTAGTGGCTTATGCCATTTCAGCCTGGTGACTTTGTCACAACTCTGTTTCTGGTGGCTTATGCCATTTCAGCCTGGTGACTCTGTCACAACTTTGACGATGAGCAGCTAACTGCAGCATGTCTGCCATTGATGGTGTGTAGCGGTGTGGGTTGATTATAGAAATCCCCAATGGTGTGCTTGACAGGTAAGGGTGGTGTGTAGCTGATGGAAACCTAGGATTGGGTTGGGTTATGTATGTCATTTGCTAAATTATGTTTTATTTGCTGATTTGTGGGCTAAGGCCCAATCTGATGGTGTATGAGGGTTGCACACTGAGTTTCGTGACTCACCCAATTATTTTAACCATTTCAGGTGAGACTTAATGCATCGGACCGGGAGGGAGCAAGGTGGCCATGCGACAGAGCATTGAGGATTCAGCAAAAAGACTTCACTTATTTATTTTTAAGAAATTTATCTTAAGTGGGTTTTAAGTTTTGTTGTAATAAGGCCATGGGCCACTAGACTATTATACTTTGTTTTTGTTTTTATTCATAAAACAACAAGTGAAATTTATATATTATTTAAACTTATCAAGTTATTAAGTTTCCCTGAATAAAAGATTAAATACAAGAAAAATATTTCCCAAAGATTGCGACATCTTTTACAAAACTCTTTTGAGTGGCATGCGAGATCCGGCTGTAGTGTTTGGGCCGGGTTTGGGGTGTTACAGATTTGTATCAGAGCCCGGCTCAAAACTCGGCTCTGGGGGTTTTTGGGCTCAAAACGTTTTCTAAAGTTAGGCTTTTAAAACATGCATGTTTTTAAATAATAACAGTTTTGTTAGCTCGGCATGGCACTGCCTCCCGGCCCAAGTCCGCTGTAAGTACTCAACCATTGTGTGATATATATCATGGGCTTGATGGGCTTTATGGGACGTAGATTAGTTAGATTAGAACTTGATGGACTTTAGGCCTAGCTTAAACCACTCTCTAAAGGCTCATAAGACTTAATTTCACTAAACAAACCCGTAAATGAGTCGCAAGGCTTGGGTGTGGCAACAGCATACGCATGTCTAGGATTGGATCCTAAGAGCTTGGTATTAAAGCGCCTTATTGACTCACCTCCTCTTCGCTGAATTCTACAGTGCGTAGTGACTGTTCATCTTAGCCGAGTTAGGGTGTGGCAACGGGCATACGCATGTCTAGGAGTGGATTCAGGGAGAGCTTGGTATTTAAGCAGTCCTAGCGACTCACCTCCTCTTCGCTGGAATCTTACCTCGTGCATAGTGACTGCTCACTCGATCACGAGGACTAGTTGACAGGCTAAACCTTACAATTAAAACCCGAAAGGGACCAGCCACCCTATTTATGAAAAAAAAATCCCCACGTTTTGAAAAATTCTCAAAAAAATACATTTGATTTGTAAAAATTTCCAACCAACTATGAATTTATAAAACTACCTATGTTTTGAAAATTTACCCGAAAATCTCATGTTTACAAGAGTAACCCGGATTATGAAACTAGATCTTCCCAAAGTACCCCTGTTAGAAAAAAAACAACAACAAATATCCATGGTTTGTAAAGTTACCAAATTACCCTTGTTTTGCAAAATAACCAAAATGACCCTGATTTGTAAAATTACCGAAATACCCCCAGACTTCAAAATTACCAAAATATCCCCGGATTGCAAAATTACCAAAATACCCTTATTTCACAAAATCACCAAGGAACCCTATTTTGGAAAATTACGAAAATACCCCTGTAGGATAAAATGACGAAAATACCTCTGGGTAGTGAAACAATGAAAACACCTTTATTTGATGAATGTAAGTTCATGGATGATTCTTTGTATGTTAATTGAGTGTATGTGTTTCCTAAAACTAGAGGATATGGACTTGAAACTGTATTATGAATATGAATTCGAAAGAACTACTCTTAAAACTATTATCCATAAGACTATTCGTGGTTAATTAGTGGTAGAAAATTAATGATTCATAAATTTTTAATCAGATAAACGCTAAGCGAAGAATGAGTACAAGGGGTCGAGGACGTCCGCCGCGTGGACGCGCTAGGGGTAGTGTTTTCGGCAGACTTAATGGAATTACCGTTTGGAGAGTTTCACCTTATCCTAGGGATAGATTGGTTGACTAAGCATCGTGCTAAGTTGGATTGTGTGGCTAAACGCATGGTGTTGAGTACCCCAAAAGGCGGGGAGGTAGTTGTGTTAGGAGAGAGAAGGAACTATCTGTCCAACGTAGTGACGATATTAAAGGCTGTTAAGATGATTCGGAAGGGATGTAATGCCTTTCTAGCTTTTATTAGTTCTTTGGACGCTAAGGAGGGGACGGTCGACAAGGTTAGAACAGTAAAGGATTTTGTGGACGTATTTCCTGAGGAGTTGCCAGGATTACCCCCAGATCGCGAAGTGGAGTTTGGACTAGAACTACTTCCGGCACGCGGCCCGATCCATTACTCCTTATCGAATGGCACCGAAGGAGTTGGTGGAACTCAAAGCTCGAGATCCGTGGAGCTTTTGGATCGAGGATTTATTCGACCGAGTGTGTCTCCATGGGGAGTGCTTATCCTATTTGTGAAAAAGAAGGATGGATCCATGCGTATGTGCGTGGACTATCGCCAACCGAATAAGTTGACGATTAAGAACAAGTACCCATTTCAAGAATCGACGACTGCTCGATCGACCTTAAAGGAGCTTCGGTCTTTTCAAGATTGATCTAAGGCCGGGTTATCATCGATTGAAGGTGAAGGAAGGGGACATTCATAAGACGGCGTTTCGAACACGTTACGGTCATTATGAATTCTTGGTAATGCCGTTCAGTTTGACGAACGCGCCAGCAGCATTTATGGATATGATGAACCGGGTGTTTCATCCATACCTTGATCGATTCGTGGTAGTGTTCATCGACGATATCCTGGTTTACTCCAAGTCTGAGGAGGAACATGACGAACATCTTCGTGTAGTGTTGCGAATTTTGAGGGAGAAGCAGTTGTATGCGAAGTTAAGCAAGTGTGAGTTCTGGCTAAAAGAAGTGACTTTCTTAGGGCATGTGGTTTCCGCAGAGGGAATTAGGGTAGACCCTCGGAAGATAGAAGCTGTATTGGATTGGAAACCGCCGAAGTCTGTGGCGGAGATTCGAAGTTTCTTGGGTTTGGCAGGGTATTAAAGGAGATTTGTTGAGCGGTTCTCTTCAATAGCGGCACCTTTAACTAAGTTGTTAAGGAAGGGAGAATTTTTTGTGTGGACTGACAAACAATAGGAGAGCTTTGAGAAGCTGAAGAGAATTTTGACGGAGGCGCCAGTGTTAATTCAGCCGAAAGTGAGAAAAGAATTTACCGTCTACTGTGATGCGTCACACACAGTGTTGGGGTGTGTGTTGATGCAAGATGGAAAAGTTGTTGCATATGCGTCTCGACAGTTGAGACCGCATGAATTGAACTACCCTACACATGATTTGGAATTAGCGGCGGTAGTGTTTGCTCTAAATATTTGGAGGCACTACTTGTATGGGGAGAAGTCAGTAATTTACACTGACCATAAAAGTCTGAAGTATCTCCTTAACCAGAAGGAGTTAAATTTAAGACAACGTAGGTGGATCGAGCTCTTGAAGGACTATGATTGCTCGATCGAATACCATCCGGGTAAGGCGAATGTGGTGGCGGATGCGTTAAGCCGTAAGGTAGTACCGGAACTAAGAGCGATGTTCGCCCATCTGAGTTTATTTGACGACGGGAGTTTGCTAGCTGAGTTGCAAGTGAAGCCGACATGGGTGAGTCAGGTTAAGGACAAACAGTTAGTGGATGACGTCCTAAGGGCTCGACTTTTGCAAGCGCGGGATGGTGGAATGGAGGACTATAGTCTGAACAATGATGGAGTTTTGTGTTTCCATGGCAAGATTTGTATGCCAAAAGATGTGGAGTTAAGACAGATGATTCTTCGGGAATCGCATAGTAGCCCTTATGCTATGCATCCTGGAGGAGTTAAGATGTATCGGGATTTGCGCGAGTAGTTCTGGTGGCTAGGTTTGAAGCGAGAAGTTACAGAATATGTGGGGAAGTGTTTGACGTGTCAGTAAGTCAAAGCTGAACACCAGTTGCCTTCAGGGTTGTTGCAACCGGTGAAGATTCCCCAATGGAAATGGGAAAGAATCACGATGGATTTCGTTAGTGGGTTACCCCTTACACCCACTAAGAAGGACTCGATTTGGGTAATAGTGGATCGGTTGACGAAGTCTGCTCACTTCATACCGGTTCGGGTCGACTATCCTCTACAGAGGTTGGATAAGTTGTACGTAGCCGAGGTTGTGAGACTACATGGTGTACCGGTATCGATCATATTGGATAGGTACCCTAGGTTCACGTCACGATTTTGGATGGCTCTTCATTAAGCAATGGGAACAAGGTTGGACTTTAGTACAGCTTTTCACCCACATACTGATGGTCAGTCTGAGAGGGTAATTCAGATATTGGAGGATATGCTAAGGGGTTGCATCATCGACTTTAGGGGTAGTTGGGAGGAGTATTTGTCCTTGGCAGAATTTGCGTACAATAATAGTTATCAAGCTAGTATTCGATGGCGCCGCATTTGCCGTTATATGGAAGGAAATGTTGTACTCCTACTTGTTGGACGGAGTTGGGTGAACGTCGGGTGTTGGGTCCCGAGCTAGTTTCGTAAACGGAGGAGAAAGTTAAGTTAATACGGGCTCGATTGAAGGAAGCGCGTCGATCGGCGTAAGTCTTATGCGATCTAAAGCGTAAGAGGTGGAATTTTCAGAGGAGACCAAGTCTTTTTGAAGGTATCTCCATGGAAGAAGGTAATAAGGTTTGGACGGAAGGGTAAGTTAAGTCCACGGTTTATTGGGCCATATCGGGTACTAGAATGTGTGGGGCCGCATTACCGCTTGGATTTGCCTTGAGTTGGAGCCGATACATGACGTGTTTCATGTCTCGATGCTGAGACATTATCGTTCTGATCCATCGCATGTGGTGCCGGTGGAAGATATTGAAGTAAGGCCAGATTTATCTTTTGAGGAAGAACCAGTGCAAATCTCGGATCGAGACGTAAAAGTATTGAGAAAGAAGTCTTTCCCTTTGGTCAAAGTTCTGTGGCGCAATCATGGCGTAGAAGAAGCGACGTGGGAGCCAGAGGATGTTATACGACAGCAGTACCCCCATCTCTTTTGATCAGGTAAATTTCGAGGCCAAAATTTATTTTAAGAGGGGAAGAATTGTAATATCTTGAATTTTTGGCCTGTGCATTTTATGTGATGTGTGCTTAAAATATTAATTTAAAAGGGTTAGGGGTCCTGATTGGGCTAAAGAATGGGCTGAGGTTTTGTTTAAATATTCTGTTTAGACACTCAAGGATTTAAAATAAAGTTTTAGTAGTTTAAGTGACATATTGGGCTTGTGGCCCAGCAACGAGGGGCACAGTAAAGGGGAGCTATAAGTGGTGTCACAAGTGCATGAGGAGGGCCCAAATTTTGACAGCTTGAAGCCCAAGTTTTAGGGCTAAAATTCGGCACTTAGAAGAGTAAGGGGGGGACGACACAAGGCTAAATTTTAGGAGATTTTATTATGTTTACTTTTAAGGATAATAGGCAGATAATGAAGAGAGGAATTAGGGCTATTTTTGTGGAGATAATAGATCAAGATAAGGGAAAAGATGAAAGCTCATCCAAGAGGCTAGAGTTGGCCGAAAATTTGACTCAGTAAAGGGGAAAGAATCGGCCCAGAGATAGGCGATAAGGTGTGCCGAATTCTTCATTATGTTCTCTGAAAATTCTCTCAAAATTTCTCTTTTATTTTTCTAAGAAACTTGAACTCTCTCTTCTCTTTTCTTTTTCTGACAGAAATCAAAACTCTTTAGATCTCAATTGCCGAAACCCTACCATCCTTTTTTCTCTTCTCTTTTGGGCCAAATCTCACTAACCACTCCTTGTTTATATTTTTCCAATTCTTTGTTTCTCTAAAAGCTGAAATCACTAAGATCACCCCTCCTGAAGTTGTCGAATTCTCTTCAGGGGAGTCTGCTCGTGCTGAATTTTGAAGGAAGCAATAGGTAAGTATTGATCTCAGGAATTCAATGTTTTTCGGCTTTTCAAAATCCCTAGCCGAATGGCTATTTAGAACTAATTTCTTATTTCTCTATTATTTTCGGCATCCCGGGATCTGAAGTGGGGCCAATCGCATAGATCTCTAAGTTATAGTTCGGTAACACTCGAATTGTGTTACTTTCGGGATTTCAAGGTAAGAGGAATCTATTAGTTTCAAAGTGTAAATTCGGGTATCTATTAACCCTTGGCCGATTGTAGGAGAGGCCCTATTTTCACATCTTTCTGACTTTTTGAGCAAAGTTATAGATCGGTTTAGCAAGGGTATCGACATTAATCAGGTGTGTAACCTTTCCCACTATTAGATTGGGTGCTATATATATATATATGTATAAATGTGCTATACTCTGTTAAATGCAGAAAACCCGGCATTATGATTGAAAACCCGAGGAGGATAAAGGCTAATCATCAGATTAGTGATTTCTGTCCTTCTTCAGTAATATGCTTTGTATGCCGATTTCTCTGTATGCTTGGGGTTGGGTGAATGATGAAAGGGGAAGTGATCTGTTCTGGTGGCTTATGCCATTTCAGCTTGGTGACTTTGTCACAACTCTGTTTCTGGTGGCTTATGCCATTTCAGCCTGGTGACTCTGTCACAACTTTGACGATGAGCAGCTAACTGCAGCATGTCTGCCATCGATGCTGTGTAGCGGTGTGGGTTGATTATAGAAATCCCCAATGGTGTGCTTGGCAGGTAAGGGTGGTGTGTAGCAGATGGAAACCTAGGATTGGGTTGGGTTATGTATGCCATTTGCTAAATTATGTTTTATTTATTGATTTGTGGGCTAAGGCCCAATCTGATGGTGCATGAGGGTTGCACACTGAGTTTCGCGACTCACCCAATTATTTTAACCAATTCAGGTGACACTTAGTGCATCAGACCGGGCAGGAGGAGGGAGCAAGGTGGCCATGCGACAGAGCATTGCGGATTCAGCAAAAAGACTTCACTTATTTATTTTTAAGAAATTTATCTTAAGTGGGTTTTAAGTTTCGTTGTAATAAGGCCATGGGCCACTAGACTATTATACTTTGTTTTGGTTTTTATTCATAAAACAACAAAGTGAAATTTATATATTATTTAAACTTATCAAGTTATTAAGTTTTCCCGAATAAAAGATTAAATACAAGAAAAATATTTCCAAAAGATTGCGACATCTTTTACATAACTTTTTTGAGTGGCATGCCAGATCTAGCTGTAGTGTTTGGGCCGGGTTTGGGGTGTTACAGTGTAACTTGATCGTGTGTCACACACGGCTGAGACACATGCCCGTGTCTCTGCCCGTGTGGATAAAAATAGGCTATTTACCAAGGCATTTTGCCACCCATTTTTCACACTCCTAAACAAGCTCAAATGGTACCAAATCATAGCATAAATAACATTCAATTCTGCCACAATCAAGACTAATCCATACCATTTTCAATACCAACATTCAACATGCTTATAACCTCAAACCTTACTCCATCAAACATACCAATTCAACTAACTATACCTTTACCAATCATACATCATTTTGAGCCAATTCACAAACATAATTCACATCTAATATCAACCATATATTCACATATATGCACATAACTAAAATTCACCAAATTAAGCCAACTCTCATGGCTATATTTACAACTCGAAACATTTATATTCACAAGCATGTAACCAATTCCTCAAATCATTAACTTATCATTCATGGTACTTATTATCATCAATCATTGTAACCAACTAAATAAGCACAAGACATAAGCATATATATTTGCACATAATTCAAACATACCAAATATACCAAAATTAGGCCATTACCCATGGCTATATATACAAACCAAAATATAAGCATTTACAAGCCAATTCATTTGGCCAAAGTCATTACCAACATATAAGTAACATGACTCAAAGTCCTTATACATGCCATATACTCAAATTACCAAAGTTCATTTGTACCGAGATATAAGTGGATAGTGTGAAGCGATCTCCGATGATCCCCAAATCCGAGCTAGCTTTGATATCACTATTAAACACGAAAAATAAACAAAGTAAGCTATAAAGCTTAGTAAGCTCATATGGGATAAACTTAATGCAATCAATTAAACATGATTCATTAAGTTCAATTTGTCAATATGCAACTTTCCTTAACTATCAAACCTTTCAAGTGCTTATTCACAAAACCATATACATTCGCCATAATTTCTCCCATTCAAAGCTAAAATGGTTTATACATGTAACACCCTATACTCGAGTCCGAGACTAAGACTGGATACGAGACATTACCATGCTTGAACTCACTTAAACATGTACTCACGGGCTATAAAATTTCGTTCCAAATTAAAAACTTCTCTTTCTTAGTCAAATCAGACATTTCATGGGCCTATGAGGCCTCAGACTTACGTCCCGAAACTTTCGGAACTCATCTTGAAACTTTCTCTCGAACAGGGGTGACACGTCCGTGTGACTTGGGACACGCCCGTGCACCCCTAAAACATGCCCATGTCTTTCACCCGTGGTTAATACTGGCAAATTACACACGGCCTGGACACGCCCGTGGCCCCAAACCGTGCCTAAAACCCTAGCATTCTGCCAATGCCCCACAGCCAAGGCTCACGCCCGTGCTTACCACCCGTGGTGCACACTGACTACCTTAACACGGCCTAGAGTCTAGACACACACCCGTGTAGCTAGTCTGTGGTCTATTCTGACTTAAGATACAAAGGTGCAGGGTGCACACGGCCTAGACACACGCCCGTGTGTCCATCCGTGTGGGCACTTAGAGGCTATTTACCAAGCCAATTGTCACCCTGAAATCAAGTAGTACATCTAACATGAACAAGGATGCATACTTCATTGATAAATTAAAACATACATACTTAATCATTCATGACTCATCTCTCTGGCCATATACAAAAAGAATACTAAGCTTGATAGCCAACACTTTGGCTAGTTTTAAAACATAACTCAAAATGAAATGTTTCCTATACATGCCATACTTAATATAAACAACTTGGCTATACCAAAATAGCGATTAATTGTGTGCTCCGAGCTCCAGTGACGATGATCCACGAGATTAGCTTGGCGGGACTACATGGAAAGAAAGAATAAAGGACGTAAGCATGTAGCTTAGTAAGTTTGCAAGTAATTCTCATAGCAATATATTTGCTTAACATTAACCATTCATCATAAATAATGGCATTATGATTCTCAAGTATTCAAGCTTACTTACTCTTACTGATTCTTACATATCTCATGGTACTTACTATTCTCATGCTCATACGATAAACAATATATCTGTATCACTTGATCACATAGATCAGTATACTTTACTATGATAAGTATAATCTCAACTTCATCATTCATATCATGAATAATACTCTTAACTAGCATAACTTGATAATAACTTTACTTACTTAACTTTCTTACTATATCATTTGAGCTTTACTCTCTTGCCCGATGAATTTCTATGAATAACTGAGGATACTGAATCTCATCCCACATAACTCGATGCCAAAGCCATATCCTCGATATGGTCTTACATGGGATCTCTCATCTTGGTATTGATGCCATGTCTTGACATGGACTTACTCAAAGTATTCCTTGTGTGTTCCCTTGGGAACTTACCATTGCCATGTCTTGACATGGTCTTACTTGGTATCTTTACTCATGAACTGGTCAATGCCGAGCCTTGGCTTGGACTTACATGAAATCTTTCTTGTTACTCACCAATGCCATGCCTTAGCTTGGACTTACATGGATTCTCTACCTCATGATAGCTTTTCAATGCCAAGACTTGTCTTGGACTTACATGACATCTTTGCTTGGAGACTCACCAATGCCATGCCTTGGCTTAGGCTTACATGGGTCTTCATCTCATAATAACTCTTCAATGCCAAGACTTGTCTTGTACTTACATGATAACTTGCTTGATTGCCGATGCCATGCCTTGGCTTGGTCTTATACGGACTTTCTTATCTTGTGTGGTAGATCGAGTATCCTAAGTAATTCAACTTCAATCGAGACTTTCTCATGCTTAATCTCATTAATTTCTTTATTTGACATAGCAATAAGCATTACTATGGTAATAATGTACATTGTACTAAGCAATTCAATGAAAATAATCACAAAGCTTAGAAATCACACAAACTTACCTCAATATACAAAATGTATGTAGATATGCAATTTAGTCCTCGACTTTGTTCTTGCCTCGGTTTCGATCCGGGCTTCATTTTTCTTGATTTTCAAGCATCAAAAATTTGAAGAACCCTAGCTATGGAGTCTCCCAATTTTCGGCACAAGGAAGAAGATGAATGAAATTTTTATCATCTTTTTCCCATTTTAATCATTTAATTGGTAAATGACCAAAATGCCCTTCTCTTTAAAAATTTTCAATTTACTAACTCATGTCCATTTTTGTCCAAAACTTATAATTTGGGAAAATTGCTATTTAAGGACTTCTAATTAATATTCTAAAGCTATTTCATACAAAAAGCTTCTAGAAACTCATATTTTGAAACTTTTGCAATTTAGTCCTATTTGATCATTGCATGTCAATTTCACAAAATTTCTACATGGAACTTTAATACTATCATGCAAACATGTCATAAACCTTAAGAACTCAATTTACTAACTCAGATTTGTGGTCTCGCACCACTATTCCAACTAGGCCCTGAATCGGGCTGTTACAATACACATACTTTACCATCTCGTACAAATCTCATATACCTTCTCGTCTTTCCTTTACCCATTGAACCATTCGGAAAAGAATTCGGATACTGAAGGATCTCACACGATAAGTACCTATACCATGGCCCGAAGCCAAATCAAGTTAACTTATCTGAAATATTGATATCATGGCCCGAAGCCAAATCGGTTTGTCTCGCACACCAAGTGCTATATCATGGCCCAAAGCCAAATCGGTTTATCTCGCACACCAAGTGCTATATCATGGCCCGAAGCCAACTCACTGTATCACTTATTGACATGTCACTAGTATCCTAAACTATTTCTAAGGTTCAACCGGGATTTCAACTGTTGAATCATTGTCAAATCATTTTCAAACTTGTCGGTAGACATGTAATCACAATTTATGCTATATAAAACATTTGAAATGAAATTATAACATACAAACTTACCTCGAATCTGGAAACGACGAAATAAGTCGTTTAATCGATAACTTTCGTTTTTCCCTGATCCAGATCTGAATTTCACTTTTCTTGAT